>OU862911.1:661774-1316048 GCA_917880885.1 Limnephilus marmoratus
CTAATTTATATAGCGCCGTTTTTGTGAGAAATCACCTAAAGGGCGTAGTAGAAGTAAATGTATAATAAAATTGGTAAAATTAAGATTTGTAATTATAAGTAGTGACTTATATCTAAGACTTGTAGCTCGTGGCTTATATCTAAGACTTATAGCCATAAATATACTAAACCACCCACTATAGCTAGTGACTTATGATAGTTGACTCAAAACTAGTTGCTTAATGACAAACATATTTACAACTGTGACCTAAAGTTAGAGACTTAAAACTAACATAAGTACCAACATTTCAAAATACTTGATTTGCCAGGGTTGTCAGTGATAATGATATCATTAATAATATAATCAACAGTTAAGTTCTGTAGGTATATGTACAAACTAAGTAGATGATTTAAGATTTTCACGTCCGTGTTGCGCTACCTCATTCTCTCACGTGAAATGTCGACATCATTATATACGCCGTGTGCGGTTCAAAAATTAAATATTAAATCATTTTTATAGCCCTGTCTGGGCTGCATTTACGATGATGTTATTATAAATCAGTTTAATTGATCAGGACATTCACTAGGGACATGCGTGCTAATAAATTGTATTAACCCATTTCTCGTCTGAACGAATTTGATCCCTGCAGTTAGGTGAAAAATCCAAAGTGATATGATATGACTTATATTAGCCCAGTCAATAAACGCATTGAACTGGAACAAATTAAGGGAAAGCTGATTTTTTGCAGGTGGATAGTACTTCTTACAGGGAGTATTTTCACAAAAGTTCCCACCCCTCCCCCGCTTGCTTTCCCCCCTGCCCCACTCCAAACTTTGAAATTGTAGAGTTCCACAAAATCCATCATATCTCCTAAACTATACAATATATCTGAAAAAAAATTACACCATTATATTTCTTAAAAAGCTGTCTACAAAAAAAAAATTGAATATATTTTTTTGTTATGTACTAAAAATCCTTATGTCTCTTTTTTTGTTATGTCAAAATCCGACTCAATTGCATGGCGGCACGGCGCCGCGGCGTGCGGGCAACCTAGTCAGCTTGATTGGAGTTGACCGATTTGTGCTTAGATAGCACTATTTATAGTTTTAAATTGAAACATCGAGTACTTTTTAATTTATTTACCATATAAAAACACTTTTAACACTTAATAGTATTTGCAATAAAAGTACGAAAAAAATTCCAATAAGTACAAAATTCCAATAAGTATAGCTTTTCGTAGGTATTAAGGGATAACAGAATATTATTATTAACTGGGCATCACAGTCGTCTTCAAATATTTCATCAGTATTTTCAGATGTGTTACTGAAGGATAGTCCATTGCAGTGGCCACACATATCAGAACACTCTAGTCTTGCCCTCCGACAGCTGCACGACTTTCCGCACGAGGTTTTACAGTTACAAGAATCAATTAGAAGTTCATTTGGATTCGCGGGACATGTCATTTGTATGTGTTAACTTATATTCTCTTCTTTGCCATCCCCATTCATTAGATGGTAATTCATTTTCTTGCCATGTTTGAACTAGGAGGTATGTCCTCAGGAGATACTGGCGGGCCGCGTTCTTTACAGTTACACAGTTTTCCATAAATCTTCTAGCCCACTTCCTTCCATGATGCGGCCAATAAATCCTAAATATTACATTAACAAATGAAAACCTTCTAGTCGTAAAATAATTTTTGAAATTTCCGATGATCCGTCAGCCCCGGTACCATTTCAATAGCTCTGAGAAAAAGCAGGTTAGTCGATAGTTACAATGCATGTTTGATTGTTCTTTTTACACTGTTCTGTTGGGAGACATAGTGCAGTGTACACTGAGGATGGATTATTGGTATCAATATCAATAAATGGAACAGCCATTACTTAACTGGTTCCATAATCCACACAATCGTTCATAGCGACATTTATAAACCCGTTCCAGTCAACTTTTGAATGCGTGCCACTTAACCACCCTTGCGTGCCCTTCAGCGCCCTTGAGGTGATTTTTCACGAAAATGGTGCTTTATAAATCAGCCAAATATTATTAATTGGTTAGAGATACAAAATATAATGAATCGGCATGCTCTTTTCTAGAAGATGTACATTCACTGATATTTTTTATGGTTACATATTTCAAGCTGCTCTTTTTTCTCTTCGCGTAGCAACGTTGAGGGATGTTTTCTTTTTTCCCAAAATTTCCACACTGAAGACGAGGTACATCTAGAGTTGTTGTCATATTAGAGGCCAGAGTGATACACTTGATTCTTCCCATGGCATGAAATGTATTTAGGCCATCAAATCTTTTTATATTAACGTCGGAATTGTCAAACGATGTGTCATCTTCGATTATAGGAGGCCCAGCTTATTAGAGATGTCTGGTATGTCACCTTCATGATAAGACGAACAACGACGACAACACTTCTATAAAATGTTTAGATCCGTACATTCATTGTATATACACAAACTTGTCTGTATTGATGACAAAAAAGACCTAGGCCTTGCAGATACTATTATGGCGTGGTTAATTATTAAACGTCTTCTCGTAATATCAGGTCCATTATCATACAACCTCTTCTTTCTTACAGTTGACGTGAACGGATTCAGAGTTTCAGGAACTAAATCATAACCCCCACCAGTGATTTCCGGAATATCAGGATAGCTTTCACAATCATATGGCATTTTTTGAATATCTTCTCTGATTATTTCTGCGGCAGCAAACGTTAAACGTCCCAGATTTGCTTTCATTTCTTTGTTTCTGCACTAGTCATCTAGATAAAAAACTCAAGTTTTAAGATACTAGTATCTTAAAACTTGAGTGAGACATTCTGTTAGCATCGGCGCTACTTGCGGCCAACGCCAAACCCAAAACCTGGAAAGGACATGCAATAAACAAGCCGGCGGCTAGCTCTGCACAGCCGGCGCGAGCAAGGTCCCTCTTAAACCCAGGGCGAGTGTTTGTGGTTCGCTTGTACATTCCTACTCCCCTTCCTTTCCTCAAAATCTCCAGGTCTCCTTCCTCAATCAGAACACATTAGTTATGCACGAAAAAGGGTTTTATTCATTTAAAGGTGAACAGGGTTCTACAAAAGGCCAGCATCGGCACTACACACATGAGTATATGGCCATCTCTAATTAATTATATCATAACGGGGGAGCTTCTCTCAACTCTCTCTACACGTGTTTAGTGAATTTAAATGTCAGTTCTTAGCACACAGAGGGGTAGCAAGGTTCATTGGTACTCACAAGCAGGAGATAGGCGGTCGGCAGACAGGTACTGAGGAGGCGGGAGCCTCTGAAGCACAATGCACAATTTAAAGTAAACATCGCGAGCGTTTACGGAGAGCGCAATCACGGGGACACTGTTGTTATGCCGAAGGTCGGCCGAGGAATGAATGCCGGGAGCCGCTCGGCGCTTGGCTACTTGTGTCGAGCGGTGCGGGGAAAGGGGGGCGGAGGGCCTGTGTAAGGGGTCAATTCGCTATTAGCTCGCACGGGAATCAATTCCGTAACGTAACAATTCATATGGCAGTTTTTCTGCCAAAAATATATGTATACATCCGATCTTGAAAATTGTCGATTATTTGTTTTTTTCAGAAATGTATCTGACTACGAACGATCAGTGCCACAAATATCTATTACTATTTCCCTTAATTTATCTAAAGTAAACTGAAATTCATCAGTATTTTCTAAGAAATAATAGAGTTTAAGCTTTTTTTGGCTGAATTATCGTCTTTAGATCCTCCTACAAACTTTTTTTTGAGTTAGTTTACTTTTACAGAACTTCTTGAAACAACTGTTATGATAGCGAGCTTCTGCGGCGACCAAATTAAACACACTTAACAGTTTAGATTTTACCTTTGCACCCCATTTATCATCTTTTGTATTGCAAGCATTCATCAATGCTTCTCTTATTTCCATTGTTAACACCAAACGCATTTGCTCGCGATATTTATGAGGTAGTGTAAAAATAAAAACTTTTTTTTGTCTCAAATAATACAGTTCTCCATCAAAATAAATATATTTTCTAAATGCCTTAGGAATCGCTGAGGTGTACTGGTCGATGAGCTACAACTAATATTTGTAAAAGCCTTAATACTGCTAGCCCTAGAATACTTTTTCTACAATCTATGTATGTGCACGGTTAAGCTATCGAAACTAGTTAATTTAACGTGATTATTGTCATTGTTTTCAATACCTACTAGCGTTAATTTGCATTTATAACCATTTCGTTACTTTAACAAAATTTCCTGTAAGGTCAGTTTACATAAAATACACAATAGGTTCTCTGCAGTTTGTTAATTTATTGTTAATTAATTGTTTCTCAATATTTTTACCCGATGTAGGTGGTAAAACGCACAAAAAACTTGAAAGTTTGGCACAATAACATCAAAATATAACGTACAAAACCCACACACCTTAATCTCAAGACAAAGGAGATGAAACCGATTATTTTTATTCAATTTTTTCATTTGTTTCAACTTAATAAAATAACAAGTAGCGACGCGACAAGATCGTCAAACATAACACGCCGCTCCGTGTTACCACCAGCGCGCGTACTAAATTAAGCGCTTATCCACATATTTTCGAAAGAAATTCATTATGTAAGTAAACACTGTTATACACGCTTTTAAAGCTTATTAAATTTGCTAAATGATTTGTTTGAAATATTTTTTCATATTCTCTCGGACAAAAAAAATATTCAACTTCAAAAAAATATATTGCAAAAAAATTTATTTTTTTAACAACAATCTCATTATTATTGGCCAAACTAACACAGATAATAAAAAAATTACAAAACATAATTTTTAGGCAATTTTGTAAGAAGCTAGGTGATGAAATTTTTTTTATGATATATGTTTTGGTTTATGAGATATAATCGCTTTAGTAGAAGCCCACATTTTAATGTTTGGGAGGGCACAGGGGGGGAAGCAAGCGGGGGAGGAGTGGGGACTTTTGTGAAAATACTCACTAGGGTACGTACTACTTACTTGCAAAAATTCAGCTTTCCCTTAATTTGTTCCAGTTAGGGCCTGTTTTTTGTCTAGATTGACTGGGCTATATCTGTCCTCTAAAGTCGGGTCCAAAGCGCCAAACTTTTGCTTTGACAGTCCCATAAACGCCAGACTTTTGCTTTGACAGTCAAGGTCAAAACATTCAAGGTCATAAATATTTGTAATGTTTGAGCTTCCCGTATTCGTCGGAAAACAAAACAAAAGCAAAACTTAAACATCCCATCCCGGGTGAAGCGGGAAGGCAGGCGAGGACCGGCGAGGGGGGAGATTTCATTTTTTGACAGAAGATGCGCGATGCCGCGCAATGCGGTCGTGTGGGAAGAATTAACGGAACGGCCTTTTATTTGTGGTTATGTACAATGAGCGGGCGTAATCACGAGTTAAAAATATTATTATACCTAAATATAATATAATAATCAAAATATTTGATAATAAAATTGTAATATAATATCAAATATTTATAATTATTCTGTTTTTGACGTAAATGTTTACGCACTCTAAATTCTAGTAACTTTAGGTCGTGCAATACAATGACGGTATTATACAAGGTGTCCGGAAACTCGTAGTACAAGCGGGAAACTGGGGAATCTACATCACATTTGGAGTCGATTTTGTAGTATAACTTTTTTTGATTTGAGCTTTCTTTTTCGAGTAAATCGTGTCAGAAGTTGATTTTTTTTTTGGTCAAATTCTTGTAAATTATTACCTACGATCATAATACCTAACTAATTAACACACTTTAAAAGAAAAACAAACAAAGAAATTCGGATGGAATAAAAAAAAATTACAGGCCAATATCCAACCTACCCTTTCTATCAAAACTGCTTGAGAAAATCGTTGCCAAACAATTGGTGGGGTACTTGAACTCCGCCGGTCTATTTGCCAAAAATCAATCCGCTTATCGACAGTTTCATTCAACAGAAACTGTTCTTTTGCGGGTAATTTCAGATCTGATCATCGGGATGGAAGCAGGTAAGTTGGCTTTGGTATCTGTTCTTGACATGAGTGCGGCTTTCGATACAGTAGATCACAGTATTTTATTAAATGTACTTGAAACCGAATTTGGCGTTCGAGGTGATGTCCTCCAATGGATGACATCGTACCTGTCTGGACGAGTAGCTTCAGTAACTTTCAATAAATATACATCACCTGAAACTCCCATCGAATTTGGAGTTCCCCAGGGTTCTGTCCTGGGTCCCATTCTCTTCATTTTATATACGAATCGTCTCGAACGACTCATTCACTCAGCTGGCTTTGAATCACAAGGTTACGCGGATGATTTTTTTATTTTCAAGTTTTGCTCCCCGGATGAAAAGGACATCCTTAAAAACGAGGTGATTAGCTTCATTAACACAGTCTCAAGTTGGATGTCTTTCAATAAACTCAAACTTAATCCGACAAAGACGGAATTTATTTGGATAGCTTCTCCTGGAAGACAAGCCCTCGTCGATTTCAGTCCAATCCGTATTCAGGACACAGATATAATTCCTTCTACAGAAATAAAATTTCTGGGTTTCACTCTAGACAATAGTCTTTCTCTTGAATCGCAAATTTCAAAAGCTGTGAGTTCTGGCTTTTTCCATCTACGGCAGATAAAGTCAATCAGGAGATGCCTTCCCACTGATGGAGCAAAGTCCCTTATAAATTCGTTCGTTGTCTCACGAATGGACTATTGTAATAGTGCATATGCTGGCCTACCTAAGACACAATTGAATAGAATACAGTCCGTTTTCAATGCTGCGGCGAGAATGATTTTTGGTGAATCTAAGTACTGTCATATAACCCCGCTTCTAAGGGATCGTCTTCATTGGCTTCGATGTCCTGAAAGAATAGAGTTCAAGATCTGCTTAATGACCTTCAAAGCATTGCAAGGAATGGTGCCAGCCTATATATCGGAACTATGTGTCCGACAAAACTTAAGCGAGAGACAGCTTACTCTAAGGTCAGCAGATCTAGATGTTAATAATCGTCTAATCGAACTTTCTAGGTCAAATCGAGCTGTTTACTATGATCGCTCTTTTCATGTAACGGGCCCTCTCATTTGGAATAAACTTCCCTCAGCTCTTAGTAATATCCAGAATTTGGCTGAATTTAAACGGGCTTTAAAAACAAAATTATTTAAAAAATCATACCATTCATGAATCCTTGCATCTTTTCAATATACGTAATTATAATAAGCCATGTTCTCAAGCTTCCCGTAATTGTTTGGTTTCGGTTTCCTCATAATTGTATTTTTATTTTATGTTTCGTATCCGAATTTATGGCAGAATATCTCTCATTTCTAAACGCAAACTGCCTTTCTGTTGGTATATTATATTTTAGTTTTAAAGTTCTTGTTTTGTCCTGTGTTACAATAGCACCGCTATTGTCTATTATTATTATGGTCCCGTGTGCGCTATAACAGCACTATCTTTGTTAATTTTGTTCTTCTGTCATTGTTTTGTAAATACTGTATATTCTTTAGTTAATTTTTGTTCTTCTGTCATTATTTTGTAAATACTGTTTATTCTTTTATTATTTTCTTAATATTATAAGGAGCACTGTAGAATTATTTTAAATTTTATTATAGTTAAGCGCACTTGAAGTGAAATGTCACAAAACTGCGCTATATAAATAAAATGTTATTATTATTATTATTATTAAATCCATCGTTTGCAATAGCAACACTCTTACACATCTGCCCTGATGATGGATACTGCAACGCTGTCGAAAACTGAAACGTTGGCTAAAGAGGGAGGTAGCGCAACACAGTATAATACCCAAAAACAAATAACGAAAATATTTTTGGCCATGAAAAAACGTATCTCACTCTTATACCGGATTATGTGAACCATAATGATAAACCTTTTCGGGTGTCACTATCTATCTGTGCGTCAAAGTCGAAACGAATCTCAAGATATACGGAATTTAGAATGATAATTTTTTTTAAATCAAGTTCCTGATAATAAAGTGTTTAGGGCCGCACACAAAAGCTTGCCGGGCTGCATGCGGCCCGCGGGCCGCAGGTTTAGTATGGTTCCTCTAAGCTTCTGCCACTGTTATTTATACAGTAGTATTCGAAACGAATGTGAACAACACATTATTATCATTTTTTTATAATGTAATAATTAGATGGAAAAAAAGTATAAAAGCTAATTTTTTCCCCATCGACTACAATAATTCAGGTAAGTGCTTAGCCAAAAGTCCCCGCCCCTATCCCCCCTTGCTTCCCCCCCTGTGCCCCCTAAACATGAAAAGTGTTAGGGTTTCGTAAATCACGTCCATCTCGATTACTAAACAACATATTGGATTGCAATTTTTTATATTCTCTTTGCTGTAACATTGTTTACAATTAATGTCCAGTTAACTTCCGTCGTAACTTTTACCGTTTGTTTATAATTCGTATGAAAGGGTAAATTTTTTTGGCATGTAATTTTACTTTTTGTCACAGAACTTTTTACGCCGACATTTTATGAAAAAATATTTCCTACAAAAGTTTTAGCTCCTACAATAGTTGATAAAAGGCAGATCGGTCTGTAATTGCTCATCTCATTTTTGTCTCCTTTTTTAAATATCGGAAATTATTGACGAACCTTTCGAAGTCTTCATTTGACATCTTTGTTTGTACGCTCAACATTTGTTTTAAGTGTATTTGTGCGAATTTGGCGTAGAGCAAATTACCAGCAGCATGCAAATACGGTATCATTTGCTTGACTGTATTAATGTGCAAATTTCAATCGCCGATTCTCTCCGCCAGAATAAAGTCTAGAACCAAATTCACCAATTTAAACTCTTGTAGCCACAGTTTTGAATTTCTACTAGTTTTAACCAAATCTTCACACACTTCTTCTAGTCTTGTCATTATTTCGTTTGTTTTAGTGCACTAAAGCTATGTGGAAATCGTGAACGTGAAATACCCGTGTTAGTGAGGGTTATTCATAATGGAGCTAGTTTATACTTCCATTCAATAAATAAAGCAATAGATTTTAAACTGAAATACTATGGCATTTTTAGTTGCTGAAACTTGAACTGATACCAGTAAGCATAATTTCACTTCTTTGGTAAAACCAAAATTTAAAACAATTGACAAAAAATACAATTAATGAGTTAAACATCATACATGAGTAGTGCGGTAATGAATCGGCTGCCACGGAGCGACGCAGAGATGGTGAATCAAGCATTCACGGTTGATATCTGGCGTTTTCTAGCCATAAAGTACACATTCAAATATACAATTTTACAGCTCATAGAAAGGACTACAATCTTTGTAGGAAACATTTCTTCATAAAATGTCGGCCTGAAAAGTTCTGTGACAAAATGTAAAATTACATACCAAAAAATATACAAATTTTTACCTTTTCATACGAATTACAAACAAACGGTAAAAGTTATGACGAAAGTTAACTGGACATTAATTGTAGACAATATTACAATAAAGAGAATAAAAAAATTTTAACCCGATATGTTGTTTACTAATCGAGATAGACGCGATTTATGAAACCCTTACACTCTTCATGTTTGTGGGGGCACAGGGGGGGAAGCAAAGAGGGGTAGGGGCGGGAATTTTTGGTTAAACACTTGTCTAAATGGTAGTAGTCGATGGTGATTCAACTGGTGTTCTACGAAATAGGCTGACTGGACTATTAATTATATTCCACCGCCATGGGAGGAATGAATTCATGCGTCCGTCACTCCTGGATACACTGACTCTCAGATTCCTACCAATCCCTCATACCCTTGGTAGGTATACCTCTTTTTGTTTGATGTCCGCAATAATTAACTAATTAACTGCAACAATCATGTGAGATCAGTGGTGTATATGGGGTTCCAGGCTATCCCATCCCGCCCCATGCTATCCCATTACGCCCCCCCCCCCCCTGTTGAGGTAAATATGATCGCGACAATACGCTGAAAAACTGTTCAAGATTTGGTGAGATTTGGCTGGACTCCCCCCCCATTTTGAGGTCACGTAATTAATGCCCCCTAAGTTAAACTCCCGAACAACATGAGCATTATTTTTGTATGTAAACGCACTCGTGAGTAACTTAACAAAAATGCAAATAAGACGTAAATTTAACCTAGGACTACAAAGGCCGATTAATTCTAAGTGATAAGTTATAGGACAAAATTAAGTCGTACCGTATTTAAACTAGAAAGTTGGTTTCAAATTTCATATTATTGTTGAAAGTTATTGTTTTGATTAAAAGTGAAAAAAAAAGTTAATAAACTAATAAAAAAATAAATGAATTAAGAAAATAAAACAATACTCAGTCATAAATGTCGTAAGTGAGTTCAAAACTGCAAATTTGGAATGTTAAATAAATTAAAAATAATATTCCCAGTGTTCACCGCAAATTGAACACTACTGCATGGGGAACACGATTCGACTGACCACCCAAGTCAATAGAACACGGGAACACCCGAATGCGGGAGAAATATTTGTTCATGTTTTTACGCAGTTTAGTATGTGTGTCTTGATTTCGTTGAGTCGACGTTGACAATCTTGACATCCCTTTGTGTTTTCAAACTTTAAAAGTGAATAACAGTAATTAATTTCGCCGGTTTTTAACAAACTTTTGTGTTATTTTCATATTTAGAATATTGATTAATGGAAGTTATACCAACGCATGTTAATGCGTTTTTTGTGATGTACCAATGACATGTTTGTGTTTTTTGTGATGTACCTACCTAGTGTTTTTGGATTAAGGAACGTTACAACATAATGTAAGTTAGAACACACCTATGCTAATAATTTTTATCACTCGGCTTGTTCGTTGTGCGAATTGATCCAGTACTAAGTAAAGTACCTAGCGAGAGAGTTTTAGAGAGCATCTTCCCTCTAAAAGCACGAGATTTCCGTGTATCGGAAAAAAACTTTAACCCTCATATAGCCGAAATTTTTTTTTTTTTTTTTTTTTTTTTTTAATTTTAAATGTAAAAATGCTTAAATTGAAAATCTGTATGTTTATTTGGGTTCTCTATGTGATGCAGGTTCACCAGTTTTCCGCTTGTACTACGAGTTTTCGGACACCGTGTATAGGTAATGTTATTGGTGCAATAATCGATATTTGTCGGAAATCTTTCCTGATAAATAAATATATATGTTTTCTTCCTGGTGTAGCATCTTTTCCACATCGAACGCATTTTAACATTTACGTAAACGATAAAACGTCAAACGTCAAGTTTTTTGGTTATTAACTGCGCGGATCTAATAATTATTAAGGATTTTAAATAAACACACTGTCGTAATGGATGATTATTTCTTTCGTGAACTCACTTGTAAATAAAGTCTATTCATTTATAAATCTGTTTCAGAGACATGGGAGAAATTGACCAATTTAAATTTATTCTATTTTTGATGCTACGTAGTTATTCACGCACTCTAAATTCAATAGTAATCGATATTAGTTGGAAATCTTTCCTGATAAATAAATATCTATTAAAATATCTGTGCATCTCAAATTCATTAGTAACTTGGGACATGCAATAAACGCCAAACGTCAAGTATTGCGTAAGCGTGGACGTCCGTATTCCAGACCAGTTGTCAAATTGTGGGAACTGCGCGAACTTCACCCTAATTAATTGTTTGAAAGTCCTTCAAACGCCGAAATGACATTCAAGCGCCGAAATGACCTTCAAACGCCAAACACTGGAAGTTCAAACACTACAAATTTTTATGACCTTGAATGTTTTGACCTTCAAGGTCAAAGCAAAAGTCTGGCGTTTATGGGACTGTCAAAGCAAAAGTCTGGCGCATTGGACCCGTCTTAAGATATTTGGCTGTCTGACTTGTTTTGGTGCATTGCGTTGTTTTCCGATATTATTCTCAGATAAGCAATAAAGATATGTCTTTTTCGATATAATATGGTAACCCGTCATGTAAACTTTATATATCTCACTCACTTGTCGTTCATTCTATTTTATATTTGGTCTCACTCTATATGTATTAATAAGTACACACAACGTGTTTTCCATTCGTTTAATTTGTACCCTCACTCTGCTTATGAAGGTAAACTGGTCGATCTTAAAAAATTTAACAAATTTGTCGTTTTGAACAAATTTATTGTTTTAATAAATTAATAAAGACAATGTGGAATAGACCGTAGGGTGAACTTTCCCGTAGGAATGTTGCTTTATTTATGGACAGAGCATTCAGCGCGCTAGGTAAAGTGATATGTACAAATAAATATGCCATCACAAAGTGAAAAGCTTCCAGAAGAAGTTTTTTCGAAAAAAAAAGTTTAATTTTTACTTTTCCTACCTCCCTAAATAACCTGTGTTCCGAGATGGGTACATTGTCAGCTAACAATTTTTTTTTGAAAATTGCACGATTCGAAAAACTCACCGTTGCCATTCTATCTCGTTATCTCAAAATTGTTTAAATTGGTCTATTTAGAATTTTACCTTTCGGATCATGTTACTTTTTGGAGTAACTACGACCTCATTTAACTCTATGTTTTGATCTTCTGTCTGAAGGTAAAAGCCCCCCCCGTAGTACATGGCAGGTGAATCCACCATAAATCAAAAAGGTAATTGGACTGATGAAATTAATAACAATCTAAACTCCACCAATTGAATTATTAGTTTCTGTACACGGTAGCATTTTAGTTTTTAATTGCTAGAATTATAACATTTTTCTACAAATTACCTGCCTTAGCAAGGTTTTGTGAAATATAACCTCTGGGCATTGCGTCGTACAAAAAAATTATATAATAGAAACTACAAATATGACTTTGGAACGAATAGGGAATTTCACATCATTCACATCCAGAACAGCTGAGTTTGTATACTTCATCTGTTTCCAGAGGAAACTTGGTCTTTGCAGGCCTCAAAAATGTGACAAGGTTTATGAAGGCCAAACAGAGCGGACGATCTCCAAAAGGATATCAGAACACTTTCGTGCCTATAAACTTGGCCACCCTGACAAATCGGCAATTGCCGAGCACTTAATCGAAACCGGCCATTACTTGGGATTTGTCCCTGAGGTCCTGGGAAGACCCAAAACTCATAGAGCGCGCCTGATTACGGAGGCAATTGAAATTCACAAAAATCCTATAAATATTAATAGAGACAACGGAGCTAAGCTCAATAGTTCTTGGTATCCGGTAATTGACGGTTACATCAAGGCTAAACCCAAAAAAAACATGTTGAAGTATATTGTAGCGCCAGTTCGTAGAGGAGTGGAGCTGGCGACACGGTATCGATCCTAAGTAGATAAGTACAAACATCACCCCTAACTATTACACATCTGCCCTGATGATCTACACTGCAACGCTGTCCGAAACGTTGGCTAAAGAAGGAGGTAGCGTAACACGGCATAATACCCCAAAAACTAATAACAAAGTAATTTTTGGCCGTGAAAATCTAAAATCGTATCTGAAAATAATTTCCCTCAGGGCCTATGTCATCTGGGATGCTGTGTGGAGGGTCTTTTTGAGGAGAGGAAGGAATGAACATTGGTCTTGAAGAGACCCATGTTATAGGAAGGAGGAAACACGGAGGCCGGCAAATCATTCCACAGCCGAGCTGTTGAACACAAGAACGAGTCGAAGAAACGACCCGTTCTCATGTGACATATGTCAACTGTGTACAAATGTTGGGCACGCGTTTGGCGTGTTTCCCGACTATGCACCGGTGCCGAAGGGATCAATGATGCTAGTTCCTCAGAGCATCTTCCATTGTAATACCGGTAGAACAAGGATAGCATTCCCACCCGACGCCTGTGCTCTAAAGATTGCAATCCGTCTGTTAATATGGGAGAATCTATCAAACAGACCGCCCGTTTCTGCACAGAGTCGAGGGTATTTTTCAGAAATTTTGGAGCTCCAGACCAGAGGTGGCTGCCAAATTCAACCGTGGGGCGCACTTGTGATTTGTGCAGGGTTAGCAGCTGTGTACTATTAAAGTATCTGCGGGCCCTGTACAGTACGCCCAGTTTTTCTGAGGCTAACTTTACTCTGGCTTCGATGAAGCCCCCATACCTGAGCTGGTCACTTAGGGTTACACCAAGCATATCAATGGAGGGCCTGTTCGGAAGATTGCTTCCATTGAAATAGACTAGATTTTCATTTCGATCCCTTTTAGACGTAATCAGACAAGATTGGGTCTTTGAAACATTAAATTCAACGAGATTATTTTTACCCCAAGAGAAAACACTCTCGAGGTAACCGTCCATTCTTTGCTTCAAAGCCCTATGAGCTGTTGGAGTTTGTGAGCCCTTTGGGGACTTGTCAAACCAAAAGCTATCATGGACTGTACTGTAATCCGCATAACAATGAATTGGTGCACATGACAAAAGGTCGTTGTTGTGCAACAAAAACAAAGTCGGAGACAGAACCGATCCCTGTGGGACGCCAGCATTATCGAGTGTGAGGAAGAAGTGAAACCATCGGCTACCGTCTGAATCGACCTCTCCCTCAAGAAGTCGGTAATCCACGTACACAAGGATGCGGGAAGTCCGTAAGAAGGCAGTTTGTTGACAAGTCCTCGGTGCCAAACCCGGTCAAAGGCCTTGGAAATGTCCAGTGCAACCGTTTGGGTCTCACTGAAACGTTCCAGGCATCGCCCCCAAACATGCGTCTCATACGCGAGAAGACTACCGCACGAGCGGTTCCGCCGAAATCCGTATTGACGGTCATTAATAATTTTGTTCTTCTCGAGGTATGTGAGCAGTTTATCGTTGATCACACGTTCCATCACTTCGTCAAAATTGGAGCTATTTCTGCAGCGCACCACTGCAGTACCAGGGCAGGTATTCCGTCAGGCCCATTAGTTTTATTAACATCTAAAACATGGAGTACTTCCCGATGCCGGATCCTCAGCTTTTTCATATGAAAACCGCAGTGAGGAACCGACGATGGGACAGCACCTTGGTCATCGAGGGTTGAGTTATCCACAAACATTTTGCCTAATAAGTTAGCCTTTTTGGTGGCGGTGTTTGCTAGTGAGCCGTCAGGTCTGGTAAGAGGTAGCAGACTGGATTTGCAGAAATTGCGACCTATTGAGCCCGCAAGCGACCAGAATTGCCTGCTGCCGTGCGGGCATGCAGCCAGCTTTCTGCTGATCTGCTGGTCGTACTCGAATTTTGACCTATTTATGATTCTCTTGGTTTCCTTTGCCATTTTGTTGTAAGCTGTTCTGTCTTCGGATGATCTAGATGTGTTGTAGGCTCGGTAAGCCGCGTTTTTTCGTCGCACTGCTTCAACGCATCGTGACACGGCTTTGAGCCAACACCAGATTCCTTAGTAGATTGGATATGATGACTTTACCAATTTCCTGGGCACATCTTGAGGGATCCGAAGTCGGAAAACAGACAGCTGACCACGGGAAAGCATTATAATGTGCCCCCAGACCGAACCAATCTGCTGACCTATAGTGCCACACTTTTCTCTTCAGCCTCTCGTTTGGTGGTCTGAAGTTTACCAGGCAGTGGTCGGACAATCCTAAAGGCGCTGTAACTTCAATCTTGTAACCGTGTGACACAGTAGTCAAAAATAGGTCTAACAGGTTGGAATGGTGAGTCTGGACATTAGGAACCCTTGTAGGCTCCTGAACCATGTGCTTCAATCCGTAGCAAAGGGCAAAGGATTCCGCTTGGCGTCCAGCCGAGTCTGTTGATCCTGAGAACTTCAACCAAGGTTCGTTATGAACATTGAAGTCCCCCAGAACCAGAAACTTTGCCGTAGGGTAGCGGGGCAAGAGGTCATCAATAGTGTCGCTTAAATATTTGAAGAGCTCGGACGTGTCTGATTCGCTAAGGTTCGGTGAGCGGTATACACACGCGTAGAATCTTACCGTACTGGCAAGATTGACGCGTATCTATATTACGTCGAATCTGGAGTTTTCCAGATTCAACATTCGCACACAGTTGACGCCAGCTCGACTATAGAGGCGGACACCTCCTTTAGGTCTGAACATGCTTGCGAGGGTGAAGCCCGGGCAGTCCAGATAGTAGGCGTCTACAGGGTCGGTTATCTGCGTTTCAGACAGGAATAGTAGATTGGGGCATTGAGAAAAACAGTGGTGGCGGACAGAGTTTAAATTGGTATGCAGGCCGCGAATGTTGGTGTAATTCACCAACATTTTTGGCCTGCGCCGGGGTCTCCTACTACTCGCCGCTGTAATGCAGTTAATGTGTGTTGGTTGTGTTATCTTGATTTTATTATTTTTATGATAGGGTGTGGGAGGAGGGAGGTCTAGGAAGGAAAAGGTATGAGGAGTGGGTAGGAAGCTGGGGATCAGAGTATCCAAGAGTGATGAACGAATGAATCCAATCCATCCACTGCGGTGCAAGGCGATGGGTAGGGAGAGTTCGGCTGGAGAGGTCGCCCAATGCGCCCCAAACGCTACTGCTGGATCCCCTCCACTGGGTCGTCACGAACCGGCACAACAGCAGCGGCGGGGTTTTTACACACGTTGATGGGGAAGCCCACCCTCAGTCGTGAGCCTGAGGGTCGGGCCCCTGTACTACCGAGCGGCCCGGACAGCGGTAACCGGTTGTAAAGGGTCTCGCTCAACCAGCATCTCCCAATCCGGCTAGCCATGCAGAATAGGGTGGATCGCCATTGTATGGAAATTTTTTATTTTTATAATTCAGTTTTCACGGGGTGCGGAATAGATGCTCTAGGTACACACAATTAAGCATACAAAATATCAATTTAAAATTTTGATAGCAAGTACTGCCACAAAGCAGTTGAATTATTTAAAATTTGGTTAAAAAATGTCCCCTTTTAAAACAGTTTTGTGTCAATATGAATACTTTAATTTTTACTTTTACATTTCATAATGAATAAAAATTGCCGCGCCTTAAATAATAGCATTTAAAAAAATTTATATTTTTTATTAATCCCGCGAAAATTTGACAAATTGCTGAGTCTAATTTCGCGCACTATACCAAGAAAAACAACAAACATCTTTAGATCAACCGTCCACATCTCGCAGTAAGCAAGTTTTACTAACGTTGATTTCCAACTGACCAACAATACTTTACTTCATCAACTTCTTCTTCTTATGTAATAAATCCAACAGACAGTAGACTATCTGTTGTATTCAGAACATTGGATCGATACAGTATTTCTGATCGGGCGGGTGCTGCCATCGTCTGCGCTACAATGCAAGATATTGGATTAGTGACAACAGATAATCTAACAAACGTGATCGATCGTAATAAGATTCGACGTGTTTGTGCCAAAACTAGGACCACACTGCCTGAATGCCATCAATCAGCCCCATTTTGATCCGTGCATTTGCAAAGCGTTTGACGGTCGAAGGAATAAAACATTAATCATATAGGATGCACCTAGAAAAGTTGTGATAGAAGAACATATCAGTCTTTTGAAAGAACCTGGCTCACAATACATTGGCCATAATATAGGCGTTAAATTCGATAATTTATTTATTTATTTATTTGTTTATTAAGACATACACAGTATATTATAATACAGATTATAAGGTATGTTAAATTAAATTATTACATGGTTATGTACCTATTACATAAGTCCATATCATTTGGTAATTACGCCCGAGATATAAACCGGTCTTAAAACTTAATTATTGAATGGATGAGTAATAATAATAAAAAGGAAGAAAAAGGTGGGAGGGGGGAGATAAGGAGACATTTTAAAATCAAGAATTATGTGCTTACTAATTGTAATTGACTGATTAAAGTTTAATGAAAAGTTAAGTGTAAGTAATTTTAAAATAATTACATCACGCCAAGAAATTTAATAAATTAGTTTTGTATGTGGAATCATGAAAAATGTCTAAGTGTAGTAATTTTTCATAGTGGGTATAAGTTATGATTGCGCGAGTAATTGGTGAGTTACTCGCTGCATTAGTTTTATTGGATTCTATATGAAAAAGAGAAGTGTGCCTGGTAGGCCTCATTGGGACATTTAAACCAATAGTGGATAGCAATTCAGGACTATCTATTTTATTATTTAGCAGGTTATACAGAAACAGCAGATCTGATAATGTGCGTCTTTTTTGTAAATTTAACATTTTATTTGTAGTTTTGTTGTATTTCTTGAATAAATATTTAGAGAATTTATTCTGTATACTTTCTACTATATCTATGTACACCTTATATTGAGGATTCCATACCGGGGACGCATACTCCAGTGGACTTCTGACCAATGAACAAAACAGCATTTCAAGAGTCTTAGCACTTTTGAAAACTTTACATATTCTTAATAGGAAACCTAGCATCTTGTAGGATTTTGATATTATGTATTCGATATGCTTATCAAAAATTAATTTGTTGTCTAAATAAACACCTAGATCTTTACATGTTTATTATTCAAGTTGTAAGAATAGATGATTGTATTTTTATTTCTAGTAAATGTAATTGAGTGACACTTAGAAATGTTTAAGGACAGTAAATTTAAAAGTAAAAAAGTAAATTTGAAAGTAAATTTAATGTTAAAACAAGAGCTCACAAATTGTTTGCATATTTTGTGGTAAAATCCATTGATTTAACGTGCATCGTGGTTATCGGATGTGACGGAATAGCAGTTAATACTGGAACTAAGTCTGGCATTATTCGACTTCTTGAAGGAAAGCTCCATCGTCCACTTCAGTGGTTGGTCTGTCAGTTACATGCTAACGAGTTAAGTTTGAGACACCTTTTTGAATACCTTGATGGAACGACAACAGGTCCTAGAAGCTTTAGCGGCCAACTAAGAAAGTTACTCAAGAACTGTGAACATCTTCCTATGATAGAATTTCAAGCAATAGAATGCAACTTACCGGACATTACAAAATCCCGTGACGACCTTAGCACAGACCAGCATTATTTATTGGAAATGTGCCGAGCAATTGCCGAAGGACAAGTAAACGAAAACTTAGCCAAAGAAACCCGGGTAAAATCTGTCATTTGCGTTTGTTAACAACAGCCAATACTATTCTCCGATTTTACATTTCAACCAAGAATCCGACAGAAAATCAGGTGATATTGACTGAATTTATGCTAAAAGTGTATGCTCCGATGTGGTTTAAAATAAAAACACAACTTTCGTGTGTTTAAGGAGCGAGACACCTCCACGAAACCATAAAAGTGTCTCGTTACCTTCCAGAGCATTTAAAAAGGTGGTAGATCCCGTAATTCAATGCATCGGGTATTTTGGCCACAGCCAAAATATACTTATTAGTATGCTAAACGACGAACGAAAACAAATTAGAGAGTTGGCTCTGAGACGGATTCTAAGTATCCGAGAACGTACGTCAGGGTTCTCTCCAATAAGAGTATTTAAGCTTCCTACTTTTAACTTCAACACAGTAGACTATATTGACTTGATCTACTGGGAAAAACCATCAGAACCATCTCTTACAAAACTGATGTCTAGCGAAACAATAATTGATGCCATTGCAGACCACAAAATTATCGATTTCAATATTTTGTGTAAGTTCCGATTGATGCCCTGTCACACGCAAGCCACTGAAAGATGCATCAAAGTGGTAACAACATCATGCTCTGCTGTTTGCGACCCTGAAAGACGTGAAGGGTGGATACAAAACAAGCTAAAATCTTGTCGTTTAACGCCAGTATTCAATTCGTAGAAGGACTATAAAACACAATAACTTTTATGATTTTTGACTTTATTTTTTAACATTGTTTGTGATTTTTTGTGTAGCAATGGTACTTTTATTGTTTCTTGATTAGTAGATAATATTACAAGTAAATGAAAAGTTTATTTTTTTACATTTTAACAACTTTTATTGAGCAAAGATTAAACCCTTCTTTTTCTAGTTTCTCGCTGTTTTTGTAAAATTTGAATTGACTTGGGGCAGTACTTGCTCTCGAAATATCTTAATGCAGTCGTAATAACTTTTAAAAATATGCCCATAGAGCATCCATTCCACACCCCGCTGCTAAGAAAAACAAAAAAAAAAACAAAAAATCGATCACACACTAATTGACAGAGGACAGATTTACAGAGCAATTTACAGAGCAATGCTTAGTCCACTTGGCACGCTGAGTTAGCGATTGGAGGTATTCAACCTTCCAAAGTTTCCAAAAATCCTGCTGAAAACGTTGAATAAGTTGCCAACAACTCAGACGTTTGATTTTCGGATCAGTATAATCTTCATCCGGCACGGAGGTCAAGGGTTCCAAAGTCAAAAAATTACCTGGAGTTAACCTCGCAAATCGTTTGGATCAGAACTCATCGGGTTGAGAGGTCGAGAGTTTAACATGGCCTCAATCTGCATGAAGAGTGTTGTCAGTTCCTCGAAAGTTAACGTTTGGTTACCAATTATGCTATAAAGATAAGATTTAACCGATTTAACTTGAATCTCCCATACGCCACCGAAATGGGGACTAGATGGTGGATTGAAACGAAAATTGATTCGTTCTGACTGTGAAGCAGTGTGCATGAACGAATTAAGTTGAGTTTTTGCTCCGACGAAATTTGTACCGCAATCTGAGTGTATGACATTTACACGACATAGTCTACCTACAAATCGGCGTAGCACTGCAATGAAAGATTCGGTAGACAGGTCCGAAGCTACTTCGAAAAGTAGCGCCTTGGTGGTAAAACATACGAATAGGCAAAGATAAGCTTTGTCTATCTTAGCACCGCGGTATTTACCAGCTTTAATGTGAAACGGACCACCGTAATCAACGCCCACGATCGAGAATGGTTTTACCTGATTAACACGAGCAGTGGGTAGGTCACTCATGAAAGGTTCTAGAGGGGCTGGATTTATGCGATAACATTGTATACACTTTGACAAACAGTGGCGGATGGCGCGCTTGGGCGACAGAATCCAAAACTGCTTTGTCAACAAATATTGCATCGTGTTAATGCCAGGATGACAATGTTCTCGATGGAGAGTCACATCACAAGAAAAGTGAGCTTGGATTCACGAAGAAGTAGGCAGGATGTTTATGCTCAAATTCAAGCCAAGATCGAGATAACCTGCCACCCACCCTGAGCAACCGTGGTCGTCAATGAATGGATTGAGCTTCCGCATTTGTTCCGGAAAAAGGTTGCCCTTATTCAAGCGCGTGATATCATCATTGAAATGTACAGACTGAATATGTTTAACTACTGTCAACAGCAAAGCCTGAACTTCGGTAAGGTTCAATGGAAGATCCGGCCGACGAGACTCTTTCTTACGTTGGTTGCAAATGAATCTATGACAATAACCGAGAATGCGTTGAATCTTCCGGAGAGAAGAAAATTTAACAACTAGTAAGTCCACCAAATTTTCATCCTGTTGGACTAATAAGGATTGAACTCGTTCCACAGAGTGAGGTTCAATTTCGTCGACATTATCATCTAAGGATGGCCAAGAATCGACTGGCTGAATTAGCCACGGCGGCCCCGCCCACCATAAAGTATTATCAATTAGATCGGCCGGGGATTAACCACGTGAAGCGACGTCTGCTGGATTATCCCCGGATAATACGTGATGCCACGAAGTATCTTCGAGGGCATCCTGGATGTGACCAACACGGTTCGCCACGAAAGTTTTCCAGCGATATGAAGGAGAACGTAACAATGCAAGCACAACGGTTGAATCGGACCACGCAAACGTGTTGGAGATTGGAAGCAAGGGTACGTATAATTCCTTGACGAATTTTAGCAGATCCGCAAGAAGAACTGCCGCACAAAGTTCGAGGCGAGGCAATGAAATCCTTTTGGTGGGGGCGATAAAGATTTGGACGTTACCGTCAACGTCTGTGGTTCGTAAGTAAACTACCGCACCATATCCGATTTCCAAACTATCTGAGAAGTCATGTAGTGGGCACGATTTTAGGTGAGGGACTGAAACCCAACGAGGGATTTCAAACGACTTCAAGAGCGGTAATTTTTTAGTGTAACGTTCCCATTGATGAACAATGTCAATGGGTGGGGTGTCATCCCAAACAACCCTTAAAATCCACAACCTTTGTAATAGGGATTTGGCGAAGAACGTTAAAGGGCACAGAAAACCGAGAGGGTCAAAAACCCGGCGGGGGTTTAGGATCACAGGGGCCTAACTACAAAAAATAGTGTTTTGAGTTAAGCTTGATTTCGGTAATGTCATAATCATATCTATTAGTGACACGAAGCTCTATCTCGAACATACAGCCGTTTAAGAGATAATGATGAGCAAATCTAGAAATTTAGACATAAAATTAGAAGCACAAGGGCATATCGCCTGTAATGCCTTTGTGACATTAAACAAAAATTGTATTACTAGCGTCACACCGACCTTACACGTGTTATTCATGGAAGAACAAAACGTTAATTGGCTTATTATCAAATAGTTTCAACAGGTACCGAAGCGATAATCCACACATGATCGATTTTTCATATAATTTTGATGAAGCGTTTAGAACCCTTCTATGAATTTTAAGAACTTTACCCCTTTTCTTTCTTTTTTAAAAAGAAAGGCAAACATTTCTGGTTTACAAATAAACTGACAATATTTTTAAGACTCCCACTACCATCACAGTAATGGGAAAGTATTGCCTGTGTCGTGATGGAGGACTTCGCCGAGGAATTGAACTTACTACTCATGGATGGGATCCAGAAATCTAGACGAAATGCCAACTCAGCCACTGACCGGTCAATGTAATGCTCCAATACCATTTACAGTGAAAAATATTAAAGATTTTTGATCAGTGGGTATTATTCTTCCAATGGAAGCTATCTTCCCAATAAGCTTTCCATTGATATGCTTGGTTACTAACCAGCTCAGGAACTGCGGCTACATCGAAGCCAGAGTCAAGTTAGCCTCTCAGTACAGGGCCAGAAAATACTGCGGATAATACACAAATTCTAACTATGAACGAATAACCCCACGGTTGAATTTGGCAGCCACCTTTGGTCTGGTGCCTTAAAAAACCTGGAAAAAAATCTTAACTGTGCAGAAAAGGGTGGTGCATTTGATAGAATCCCCTGTATTTACAAACGGATTACAATCTTTAGAGCAAAGGTGTCGGGTAGGAATTCTTTCCTTGATATACCGATAGTTTAATGGAAGATGCTCCAAGGAACTATCGTCATCGTTCACGTCGGCACCGGTGCACAGTTGGGAAACACGCCAATACATGTGTACACAGTTGACCTTTATCACTTGAGAGAGGGTTCTTGAGTTCCCGACTGTGGAATGATTTGCCGACTTTTGTGTTTCATCCCCAAAGATGACATAGGTCCTGAGGGAAAATATTTGCCCCAGGGCCTCGTGTGTGAAGATAACGTAAGAGGAAAATAAAATAGCTCTGCCCTAGAAAATACTGATAGTTCATAGATTTTGTTAAAATTATGATATTTACATTATTTCTCTATTCATAAATAGAAATCAAGAGGAGTTTACATGTTTGTAAATAATAATAATGGCTAAATATATAGGAAGGGACACATAGGCATAACTCAATAAATTTGTTTAATTGTACCGGTCCTAAGATAATTATTTAAAAAAATTATGACATGTTTATTGATAAAAAAAAGTATTACGCCTAAATGTGTTTTAATTTCTGAGTTTCAAAGTATCAAAACTGTAGATATGCCGTATAGTTAGGAACACAAAGGCGTATCTCAGTCGTTTTTCACAAATATATTTTTTTAATCATCACAAGTCTTTAATAATTACTGAAAAACATGTTTTTCAAAGAGGGTGATAATTTATTAGTTGACAAATATTTTTTGTTTGCTAAAATGCCTTTTATTTTCAGAGTTTCAAAGCATTCAAAACTTTAATTGGGTTTATCTCAAAACTATGTTTTTGTAGATAGGCCCCTGTGATCCTAAACCCCCACCGAGCGACTTCACTAAGAATGGTACGTTTAGTGCACTCGTGCTCGAGGCATAGGACTTCAAATGAAAACGTATCATGTCGTGGCTCCCACTTCAATCCTAATGCCTTGAGAATGTGAGAATTATCCACATCCATGGAGACCAAATCAGTGAGGCAGTATTCCGGCGGCAGATCGGCGAGTAATTTCAGTGTGTTACTAGTCCACTTTCGCAGTTCGAGTTGACCTCGTTTAAAAAGTTGGATGACCTCAGATTTCGTCTGTTGAGCTTGTTTCAAGCTAGAACAACCGGTAACGATATCGTCGATGTAAATATCCGAAGTAAGCACTCGACGCGCTTGCGGTTAATCATCACCCTCATCTTCGGTCAATTGTTTGATAGTACGACAGGTCAAAAAGGGGACGTAGGAGACACCGTAAGTTACAGTGTTTAATTGGTACTCCTGGATGGGCTCAGATGATTGAGAACGCCAAAATATTCGTTGAAAACACGATCTGGCTCTTGAACCAATATTTGGCGTTACATCTGACGTAAATCAGCAGTGAACACCACCGGTGATGTACGAAATTTTAGCAAAAGTTCCAGAATGTTCTTCTGAAGCTTGAGGCCGACAAGTAATGTATCATTTAACGATGATCCATTCACAACAGTTGTTGAAGCATCAAAGACCACCCGTAATTTCGCGCTAGCGCTGCCCGGATGAAGAATGCAGTGATGAGGGATGTGATACTTTCCCTTATGCAAATCTTTTCCAGGAACGCGAGTCATGTGACCACTATGTATGTAATCAGTCATGAAAGTACGGAGTACTGTTCGTGTAAGGTTGAATTTGCTGTGTTTGCGTTCGAGTGAATGGAATCTGCGTAAAGCGACTTCGCCCGACCCAGGAAAAGAGATATCCTTGTCCCTTTCTCGAAAAGGCAAGGCTACGATGTATCGTCCCGAAGTGTCACGGAATGGTCCGTGCAATACATCTGTTCACAGAGTTATTCCTCAGGGGTGAGCTGTGAAGACTGGGGAATGGTGTCCAACTCCCGTAGTCGCCGAACCTCTTCGTGGAGCCGATCCTCGTTAGTTAGAACGATTTTGTTTCGTGACCGGCGTCAGAACCAACCAAACCCAGAAGAAGCTAGCCAAATACAGAATTGAAAGCTGATAGCTGATTACGACCACCCTTCACATTACCAGGTCCCAAAAGAGAAGTGAAGACCTCAGCACCCAGAAGAAGGTCAATCGGTCCCGGTTTGTGACAGTCAGGGTCAGCAAGAGGTGATTCTTGCAACTGATGCCATGGCGATTTACCTAATCGAACCGTTGGCATGTTGCCACAAATAGTAGGCAGCGTGAGTACTTTGACGTTAAAGAGAACCCGTTCCTCAACACCAACTTCTAATTGAATAACTCCTGACGCAGTTGCGGAAGATTGGCCTAAGCCACCAATTCTTCGAGAACTGGCCGTACGATGGATGCCTAGACGCTCTGCAGTGCGATTGGTGATGAAGTGAGCTTGACCGCCTGAATCGATCAACGCACGAAAAGTTTGAAACCTGCGGGAGGAATCGCGAATGTTAACCTTAGCAGTAGACAATAGAACTACGGACCTGTCACCTAAATTGGTGAGGACACTAATTTGAGGGTCCTCTTGGTTCGTAGACGTTGTGAGATGATGAGATGGTTTCATAACGATGGAGTAGAGTGTGATGCTTTTGGTTACATTTCTGACATTTAAATACATATTTTCAATCTTTAAGATAATGAGAAGAATGAAGACAATTAAAGCACCAACGGTGAGTGCACCACTGTTTAAAAATAAACTGTTTTTATTAATTTAATAATAATATTATTGATTATATAATTAAAAAAAAAAAAAAAAAAAACCAACGGTGAGCTTTGGCGAATTGGATGCAATCCTGAACTGATTTTAGCGCGAATGCCTTGCACTTGGAAATTGAATGTTCTTCCTCACAACAGGAGCACTTCGAAAAATTGATCGAGATCAAGGACCCATTGGATTCAGGTCGCACCTTCGTTACATCGTAAAGAAGCGATGAAGTATGTTTTTTGGAAGCCTGTTCAGTTTTACGTGCGGGAGGTTTGTACGCTGATCCTAAACCGTGGTGTTTTTCAACATAATTGCGATCGGGAATTTTATCTTCCTCAATTTCGTTTGAGTCATCTAAATTTAATATTTCGTCGTGAGATGTTTCAAATTCAAGAACTATCCTTTCAAGAGTTGTATAATGAGCCAACAGTAAGTCGCCCTTCGTTACATTGCATCGTGTAAAGCGTTTTTCGCGATTTCATGCGTTTTTATTAATCTATTTTTCTTTTTTTTTTTTTTATTAACCAATACATATAATATACAATTAACCAAAATATATATAATATATAATATTAGTAGTAACAATACCTCCCTAATTGAGAAATTCTCGTGTTTAGAGAGGAAGCACTATCATATTTACAGAACTATACATACTTGACAGTTGTTACAAATTGAATGTTTGTAGATCAATTTTTTTTTATACATAATGAATAATAAGTTGGCATTTTTGTACATCATGGAAATTTTTTATATATAATGAAAATATAAGTTGGCATTTTTTTTGTACATAATGAAACATAATGTGAATTTTCATACATATAGAAAATATTAGTTGGTATTTTTTGTTCATAATGGAAATATAAGTTGGCATATCGTAACACATACCTAAATCTAGTTAAAAGTAAAATATTTTTTAAGTTTTTGTTTAAAAAATTCATAATTCCTTTCGGATTGTATTTCTTTAGGGAGTTCTAAAGAATTTTATGGCTGAGTATGTGTAATGATGTTGGGCTGTTGTTGTATTAAGTTTTGGGATTATTATTTGTCCTGGTGCTAAATGACTTTGTTGTTAGTTTATCTTTGTGGATTTGAAGTAATGCATTTTTTTGATAAATTTTATTTAATGGTAATACTTTGAATTCATCGAATAATTTTTGGGTTGGATAGTCTAATTGTTTCTTTAGAATAATTTTGATGAGTCTTCGATGTACTATTTCAAGCGGGGTTAATTGGTTTTATACGCTCTTCCCCAGCCTATTATTCCGTATTGTAGTACTGATTGGGCTAATGCATAGTAAACCTTTGGTAGCATAGATTTATGTATTATTTGCTATTTTCCGTTTTCGGCGCAATGTTTGAATAGTTGGCGCCATTTTGATAATAAATACGATAAGAAAATAGAAACGTACCCAGAAAGGTAATGGAATAAATCATTAGAATTTGTTATAATTTAAAAGTACGGTAGGTCGTAAGTAATTAAGAACTAGATACCTAATTCTATACTTCACTGTTTGAAATTAACAGTTCGAAATGATTTAAATTCACGAAACATTTCATAATATTTTTTTGCTTTGCAATTGCAGAATTTAACATCTAAAGGTCGTTGATTTCGGTACCAATTAATGTGAGATGAACGTGATTTTAACGCCACCTCACATGGGTTAGGGTAGAGCAAAATGTCCACTCTACGCGAGCTATGCCTGTGGAATCTCGATTTAGTATGTTTTTCGGAATCAAAATAGCTAAGGCAGCGTTTCCTAATTTTTTTTCGCCCCGGAACCCTTATCGATCATACTTTTCTAGGCGGAACACTATTGTCACGTAAATAATTATCAATTTGTGATATAATTATTTACCTGACCACTAACCTGATAATTTGAACAGCACGGAATGGATTGGCAACACTTTTTTTTCTCTCTGGTTTTTACTTTTTGAATTCGCACCGTACGGGAAGCCGGTGTTGATTCGACTTGTCACTTTAGTGATAGTTTAGGATTTAAAAATGGGATAATCTCTTCGTTACAAATTGTTTTAAACGATTTTAATCGCGAGCCGGGCGATGTACATTTTGCGAACGCTTCTTTCTGATGTGATCGGAACGCTGTTTCTAATGTGATTGGTCGCCGCCATTGGGACCGATATTTGTCCGCGACATAACGGTATTGTTAATTACCTACATAATCGCGACTGGCATATTGAAAAGCTTTGCGAGGGAGAGTCCTTATGACCTGGTACGGTCATTGCTGCTCATATTTGTGACGGATGGTTACTCGGCGTTCATTTCCTGATGAGGTGTGCTGACGGAAATCGTGTTTCATCCGGTGGGCTCAACCGGAGCACTGGTGCTGATCTTGGATACTACTCCCTAGCGGGGAGTCCTCATTCTCTGGCCTTCCTGGGGGTCTTTCCTGGTTCCCATCCTGGAGATTGCGAGAGAATATGGCCCGCGGTTCATCAACGCGCTATATTCAAGTAAATTAAGAGTTCGTGTCAGTGTAGAATTAGATAAAGATCCATGGTCCGCAGGTACGATATTTCTTTCTGCTTAATTATATTCCTGTCAAATCTGTTATGAATCTGTTATGTTTCAGAATCTGTTATGTTTTTGGGGATGTGAAACCCGGCCCCTCAAAAGGGCAACATTGTTATGTTCTTTATAAAATTATACTGGGCTTTGGTTGTTTTGGAAATGAACTCTTTTATTACTGAAACCAATTTAACCTCACAAGTAGAAACCTGTTTTCGTTTATTCCCAAACAATCTTGTTCCTTTTTTTATTCTGAAAAAAAAAAAAAGCAGAACCTTCCTACATTACGGATCGCTAGGTCCCACATAACCTGAGAGAGAGAGAGATAACCTTATACTATTTTTATAAGAAAAATATAAACTCGTCGTTTGAATACTTTCATGTTTACCTTGAAAAGAAAGACTTAAAGTTTTGTGTAAAACTTACATTAATATGAAGAGTGATATCTTTTTATTTTTTTTGTTAAAATAGCATTGAAATTAGGCTTTGTGTCAGACAGCTGAATATGAAGATCTGGAGCTGCATCCGGTCTGTTACTGTATTTGTTTTTTGTGTAAGCGTAAGCCGTAAAACCAGTTTCAGTTTCTGCGGTAAGTGGTCACAAACGGTAACAAAACTGTGATAGCCTTCTCGACGACCTCTGGATATTCGTTTTTTAGTCCAATCCAAAACTCATCCAGATTAGTTTTTTCTGAATTAAACTTTTGTTGTAAGGAAGAAGAACATTTAATATCTATCAAAGTCTCGTACTCTGTTGCTGTACGTTTCCTGTGAACTAGGAATGGATTCTGTACCCAGTCAATGTCCTGCAGGTATTTTTCAGGAAAATACTCTTCCAGAGATTTGTTGAGGGCCATCAAATGTTCGTAAATGAATTTTTCAATAACTGAGGTTACTTGCAACTCTTTTTTTCAAGAAACTCGTTTAAAAGAGAAAAAAATTGGTACTGTTTCTGTGCAACAGATTCTATCCAGAAGACAAGTTTTTTTCTAAGAGAAGAGATTTTGTCGTTTATTGTAAAAGTATTTGTGTTTCTTCCTTGCAATGATCCTTGCAACAATCCGGACGGAACGCGGAACCCTTGTGATGCTTCTACGGAACCCCGGGGTTCCGCGGAACACCTTTTGGGAAACGCTGAGCTAAGGTATTCCCATATGGGTACTTACGGAAAATTGACGGTCTTGGCTGGATTATGATCCCTCGTGGTTGATTTTTGAACCACAGGCAGTTACAAAATGAACTTATCCCGATTTAGACCTGATAACGGCGGTATTTTCAGGTTTTGAGTCGATTTTATTGCTAAGTTAAAAATACGATACGAAGACAAAAGCGTTAGAATGTGTACTGTCAAAACACTTTTCAGCTCCTAGGTAACGGATGTCAGCTAGTATTTACCGAACAGTGTCAGTACCCAATATGCGAATTCTAATAATTTGAATTCTGGCCTTGCCATATGAAACGGAACAAACTTCTATAATCTCTATAGATCCAATACAGCATTACAAAACAAAGTTAGCAATCTCAGATCCATTCTCAGTTTTTCCATCCATAAGGAATACAGTGTTTGGCACACCTCGTGATTTGGATTTTGATTTGATTTAACGTAGTTCCACAGTTTGGACCGGAGGATATTTCGTGTTCAACATTAATTAGGTATTGATTGTGACACTCTCGTTGTAGTTTTTTATGACGTGATCTTAAGAGAGAGAAAATGGAGTAGTCACACTGATTTTCTTTTGTTATTTATTTTTGGTGTGTTATGCCGTGTTGCGCTACCTCCTCCTTTAGCCATCGTTTCGGACAGCCCAAAAATAAATAACAAAAATAATTTTGGCCGTGAAAATCAAAAATCATATCAGACTGATTTTTGTAAATTTTGAACTTTTTAACGTTAACGTTTCCTTCGTTAACTTTATGTGTTAATGTTAATTATTTTTTATCTCATCTTATTATTTATTTTTCTTTTGTTGTTTTAAAATATGGAATGTATTGCATTGCACTTCCCTGCATACATTCTGGAATAAACGATTATTATTATTATTGTTATAAGAGCTGAGTTATACAATTTTGAGTTCTTACTTGGTTTTAGCGGATTGTGAGCATCTACAAGTTGGTTTATTTTTGGGTAAAAATATAATAAAGCTGAATTTATATCACCGATAGAGAGAAGCTCATGCCAGTTTACTTTATTAAAACAAAAATTTATAAGTTCATAATTACCACGTTTGAAGACGTGGACCTTTCGGATTTTCCCCCCCAGTGCAACGGATTCCGAGAATGCTGCATCAATCGTTATGGAGGCATCATAAATATTTTCGACGACTAGTGAGTCGTTACAGGCTGATACCTTAATAGAATGGTTACAGAGGACGAGGTCTAGAAAATGACCATTGGAGTTTGAAATTCATTCCGTTATATTGACAGAGACCCGAAAAGTGCCTGTAATCAACAAATACAGAGCTGAGTGGGGATAAACGATTGGCAGGTGTGTATGACGTATCATTTGGACTTTGGTTCCACAGAATGTCAGCGAGGTTGAAGTAACCTAAAATAAGAAATTTTTCACAGGGAAATTGTAAGTTTGATCTTGAAATCTCGCTGAGAAAACATTCCATGTTTTCACTGTATGCTGGACACTTGGGAAGGAAAATACAACATTTATATTATTACGCAGTGATCCCTTAATTTGTAATGATATCCATAAGTCTTTTGCTTTTGAGGGCCACTCTGGACGGCCACGGGCTGCCAGCTCGCGTCGTATAGCGAGCAAGACACCTCCGCCCAAGCGCTGACCAGTTGAACAGTAGTAGATATTCGATGACATTTTATGCGTGGTATAAATCCGTATTTAAGTGTAAGATACTCGCAGATAGCTAATTATATACGTAATAGTTTCGGGAGGTCAGACTGATTTTAAAATAGTTTATAATACTCATACTTTCTTTTTTTAAGGTGGTTACTAAGGTGCGTACCTTTGTACGGAGAGGGGGGAATAGAAGGTGCGGAAAGGTGGAGGGAGAGATACGTAGTAGGTGCAGAGGACAAATGTGAGAAAAAGAAATTGAAGCGAAATATTCAAAAGAAACATACCCAATAAAAAAACATTTGAAAGAAAAACATTCAGAAGAAAAATATTTAAAAGCAAAACATTTAAGTGAAAAATATACAGAAGTTAAGTATACATGGGGAAAATATTTAAAGAAAAAACATTTAAAAGAGTAATTTTTAAAATAAAAATAAACTTTAAGAGAAACCAAAAGAAAAATATTTAAAAGGAAAACATTTAATAGGAAAATACACAAAAGTTAAACCTTCAAAAGGAAAGTATTTTAAGGAAAAATATTTAAAACAGTAAAGTAGAACTTTAAGAGAGAAATATTCATATGAAATATATTTATATGAAAAATATTTAAATGAAAAATATTTAAATAAAAAATAATTAAGAGAGACGAGTTTTTTTGTAGGTCTCGCCGACTTTACGGTTGGCTGGAACGAGGGTCACCAGGGTCGGTTTCTGCGAGAGGAGAGAAATTTCGCTGGACCTCCATCTTCTTCAGATCTTCCTCCTTGGAAATGATGATTGGTGGGGAAGTTGAGTTGTGTCGAGCAATGATTTGACATATTTTTAGCCAAACATATTGGAAACCTTTTGCTTAGCTAAAACTCTCGCTTGAAAGAAAAGGTTTTTATTTACCTTCGTTAGGTGGTCGTTGACGTACTTTTGTTGGTGTTCCAGCAAACCCGATGTCAGCTGTGGTGAAGCCTTTCCTCGCTTTTACCGCCTGAAGGAACGGGTTCTTCGTGCTTCGATTGGCGAGTTTTATAATAATTGGCTTTGTCATATCAGGGCGGTTTCCTTTTGTAGCAACACGAGTCACAAATTCCACATCCCTTTCGCCAATATTAATGTTGTTGACGTTCGATAATTTCTTGATTATATTCATCAGGTTTTCATCACTCTTGTGAGGTATTCCCTTGATTTCTGTTTTTTGCAATCTTGCCCTTTAGTCTAGTTTATTTGATTCGCCTGCAAGAGTGCGTACTTCCTTACGTAGATGTGTGACCTACGTTTCCAGGTTCTCAACTTTTTCTATACGGTTTTCGAGTGTGTTTATTCTCTCCCCGAATGCTGCTACGTCCACGTAATTTTAACTAAACGATACTTTCCATTGTGTTGGTTTGTAAAACTGATGTTGTTTATGTAAATTTAATACGGAGCGTATTTCACTATTACACCCTGTTTGATACGTAGGTAGGTATATGCATGTGGCGCATTGCGCGTTGTACAGTTTTGCCGTCACGTATTGTTTACTTGTGCAAATTAGAGCAAATTCAGCTTACCCAAAACAACGTTTGACGGCCTCCGTGGTCCCGAGGTAATACTCTCGACTCACAAACCAGCGTACGCACATAAATTTATTTCAATAAGTTGTGGTATTTCAAATTAATTCATTTAAAATAATATACACGTTTCAGAGTGGAAGATACTCTAGCATTAGTTATCACAGTCACAGTCTATTTATTTATTTATTTATTTATTGTTTCTTTACACTGTAGGTAAAAATGTTTACAATACAATTTGTTACCTCACTAGGACAAGCCTGTGTTGACGTATTTCTGTGCCTCCTCAAAATATTAAAGAATCCACAAATTAAACATTAGAGAAATAACTAAAATTGATCAATTCCTCTGAAAAGTAGATAGGGCACTGAGTCAGTGTAGTTATTTTTCCAAAAAGTGTATTGTGTTACTTCAAAAAGAAGTTTTTTTCCGGGGCTTGTGTCACAATTTTTACTAATCTATGCCATAGTGACTTGGAACATTATAAAATTCAAGGATTCCTTCCCATAAGGAGTTTAAGTGCTACAAAGTTCTTGCATTCTATCAAGAAACCACACAGTCAAAAGTGCTCCTTATTTTGTGTGAATTTCACGCTCAACAAACTTTAAAATGTTTACTCAATGCACTGCTCGTGAAAAAAACGTAGAAGTTCCTTCGGACTTTATATCTTGTTCTGTTCGTGAGGAAGGATACCACATTCTTTGTGCTGAAATAGTTGAAACCTCTCGACGAGCCGGAAAAATCCAACTACATCTACAAAATTGGAAATGCAAAAGGTATGCCAAACCTCCCAAAACTTGAATGAAAACAATCAAGACCTGACATCAATTGCCAAACAAGCCAAACAACTTGCACACACATCGAAAACTGTAACCGCGCAGCCTGTCATCATTGAAAATTTAGCAACATCAAACACAGAGGACTCTAATCAACTATTAACTCTGGACCTGTTTATGAAGGAACTGGAAAATTTTAAATCTTCAATGATTGAATTCGTTGACAAAAAACTCGACATTTTTGGTCAAAAATATGAAGCAATATTATTACAAAACAAAGATCTTATTAAGTCGTTTCAATACATATCGGATTAACAGGAAGATATTAAAAATCGCGTGAATGCCATGTAATTATCACACTCTAAAGATAATTAATTGAGTTAAAAAATCATAATAATATTTTAAAAAGTACAATATCAAAACAAGACGACAGAATAGATAGACTAGATTATATAAACCAATGATCTAATATCGAGCTAAGAGGCATTCCAGAATCCATCTCTAATAACTATATGGAAGTACTCAATAAAATATCAAAAATCATAAACTTCGAGGACTCCACAGGAAACATAAATTCGGTAATCAAGAAGATCTACAGAATGGGGCCGAAAATCGCAGAAAAAAGCCCAGATCAATCATTGCGATATTTAACGACACCCAAGCACAAGATAATTTCTAATACAAAATGAAAACATATGTTAAAACATTAACACCCAGCATCAATAAATTAAACACATACGATTTAGGATTATTACACGAGGCCAATCGAATCTACATATCGGATCATCTTACACAAAAAGCAAAATTCCTCCTAGGGCAAACGAAGCGGTTTGCCCGAGAAAACAACTTCAAATTCGCATGGTCATCTTCAGGAAAAATATTACTAAAGCAGTCTGACAGCTCGAAAATCATAACAATAAACAATGCCAATGACCTCGACCGATTAAAACGGCAATCTATCTGACGTCAATATTACTCGGTTATCATGGTTATTAAGGAAGGTATGAGCAAACACTCCCATATTCTTTTACATTGCTTTCGAACTTTTATATACAGCTCATTCATTGTGAAAATAAATAACGGCATACTTTTTTCAATAGCATTTAAATCTGGTAAACAAACGTACTGCAAAATCTTATGCGCCTGCTCATTCACACTATTGTATGCCTCATTTACCACCAAAAGCACTTTTCTAGCTATTATTCACTTTATTATTAATATGGTTCCATGACAGTTGATCCGGCGAAATTTGGTCCGGCGACAGTTGGTCCGGTGACATTTGATCCGGCCGACATTTGATCCGGCCAACACTTGATCCGGCGGACAGTTGATCCGGCGGACATTTGATCCGGCGACAATTGATCCGGCCTGATCCTTTAGAAGATTTTTTCTTCAAGTAAGTATGTAAAGAGGATATACGGCCGTACAACCAAAGTCGATGTGTGGCGGCCACTTAACCCGCTCTGCGAAATTTACCGCTGCGCCACTGACCTCCATGGAATACGCTGGAAGCTACGAAATACCTACAGCAAAGGCACCGCACTCGTACACACTACGAACTACTTACCACTGCAAAGCCGCCTAGGAATAATCCGCCACCTACGCGAAAGAGCTAGAACGTACGGCTGTACCGTTCAAGTGCCCGCAGAAAGTTTGAGCGACACCTCGGCTTTGCATGAGTTCACCCGGCATTACCTACCGTTCTTGAAACTACTTGCCCGACCGGCAGAGTATTGCTAACAACCTGGCAGCGGCTACATGGTGTCAGAGTTGCGCTCGGGTACTACGCCCCGTATAGGAACCAGAACCTCGCTGGGCCCGGGTGCCACCAGGAGGGCGGCACCACAGGGCGGGCTCCGACCTACCTTGCAGGCGGCTAGCTCGAACCAACGGCAAGCAGGGGAGACCCTCGTCATCAGGGTGGTGTGGTCGCCGGTAGGCTGTTTGGAATGTTTTACATGGGGGAAATACTGGCCGTGATCACCCCCGAACAATCTCCTCAATAAAAGAACGGTATTTAGGTAAAACAAACAAAATGTATTGTGAGAAAACACAGAAATACAAGGTTAAAAGGCAGTTCCTGGCTAGAATGTCCCTACACGGTAAGTCTCTCAACCTGTCCTCTCTGGGGTCGTCATTGCTCAGGTAAAATTGCGAGGGCAAATAGAACACATTAATTTAAGGGGGCTTACTGCGATGGAGGCGGCAGGTCCAATCCTCGTCCGCAGCAGAGGGGATCTCGTTCCAACAGGAGTCTCCAGGTGAAACGTCCCACACATGTAAACATTGTCACTGTACTTTAAATTACGCCTCGGCCTTGTCTGCCGTAGCATCTAGAACACGCATTTGCGTATTAAATTCCCGACGCCATATTGCGTCGCGGATGACTCGGGCCACAAAGGTGCCCTGCGGAGAGAATTTCTCCTTAACAAAACAATCGACTGTTCGCGGAGCGCTCTGCCTAGGAAGTGTGTTGAGTCGGTGGCTTCGCCGACCGTTGCTCGCATTTGGCTCCACTAGCGCGCGCGGCGCGCTTGCGGCGAAAGAGCGAAACTGTAGTCTGTGCAGTGGCGTGGGTGAATAATTAGTAGGGGCTTATTTGTGCATCGTAACAGTATATAAACCAGCGCTCGCTCGCTCAGTCTGAGTCTCAAGTCAGTCCCTCCATTCATCCGGTCGAATAACACACACCGAGCAGTGCCGCGACTAAGTGCCGAGCCTGCGCCGGGCACGGGCCCGCGCAGTCAGCAGTGAACACCATTTATCCAGTGTGACATCGGGAACATTTCCAGCACCTTCGAGGAACTTCACCCACTACCATCACGACATGAGATGTCAGGCAACGCGCCAGCATTCCTGCAACGAGCAGCAACAACAACAGGCAACGCGCCAGCAATCCTGCAACGAGCAGCAACAAGCATCCTGCAACGAGCAGCAATAAGCATCCAGCAACGAGCGGCAACAACAACAGGCAACGCGCCAGCAATCCTGCAACGAGTATCAACAAGCATCCTGCAACGAGCTGGAACAGCATCCTCATCGCCTCTCAAGGTTCCTTCCTGCGTCACGTGTGTGCTCCGACTCACTGGACACACAGCCGCTAATAACTCGTCAACGCGACGACGGTCGACCGCCTGGACCAAGGTCATTCTACACCACCATGGTGTAGGGCAACACGCCGGCTCCCTGAAGACCAGTGATCTTCACCGCCGTAGTCTCCTGACCTTCCTTCACTCATCATGCAGCATCACCACTGTCACTCCGCTCCGCATCGACCTCCGCTACGTAGCTACAAATAAATACTGACTCATACATCGACTGACGCCTTTCATTTATCTCGTCCCGTCTTTACTGATACGGCCCGCTCCCTCAGATGTATTTATTTCTGAAGGCATCTTGAGTGAAAATGCACGGTAAAAATATTTTACTAACAATAATTTCGACTCTCCGAAGGAGCATGCGGCAATACAAAATACGACATACTTAAACGTGCAGTCAGTTTAACAAAAAAACCGTAAAAGATTCTTACTTGCGTATAACTTTTTTATCTGAAAATTACACTAGAGTAACAAATGCTCTCAACCGTCTCGAGCCAGTGAGTGCCAATGGCATCCCCAATTTTGGTATGGTGCAACCCAAGCACCCATATTAATTCACTAAACATAGCCACTTGGGATGACCTATGGCAGGAATCTTGGTTATCCAATAAATGGTTCCCGGGGCGACGGTAAACATATCCGCCTCCTAAATCTTAAGTAGATATTGCACATATAAGAATGTCGTATTTTGCTATTCGTCAGTATTCATTCAGAATGGAAACGTTACTTGAAATGGCTGTAGGCATGTTTGTTGACTAGATCTGAATAGCCAGAAAAAATTTTCACATATCCTTCTCCTCCCCACTATCTTCAGCCTCACAACATATCAAAATTAGAATGCCATAGTCTCACTGGCTCCAGATGGTTGCGAGCAGTTGGGACTCTTGTGTTTTGATAAAAGTTCTAAAAAATTATAAAAAAATTAAAATCATATGATTTTTGTAATTTGTTTGCTGGTGTACAGTGTATGTAGGTTTAATCGGATTACTTGAAATGACGTGACTAGATCTGAATAGCCAGGTGCGTTTTCCACATCTCCTTCCCCTCCCCACTACCCTCAGTATCACACCATACCAAAATTGGGGATGCCATTGGCACTCACTGGCTCGAGACGGTTGAGAGCAGTTGGGACTCTAGTGTAATTTTCAGATAAAAAAGTTATACGCAAGTAGGAATCTTTTACGGTTTTTTTGTTAAACTGACTGCACATATAAGTATGTCGTATTTTGTATTGCCGCATGCTTCTTCGGAGAGTCGAAATTATTGTTAGTAAAAATATTTTTACCGCGGATTTTCACTCAAGATATGATGGTATATCCTCTTTACATACTTACCTGAAGAAAAAATCTTCTAAAGGATCAGGCCGGATCAATTGTCGCCGGATCAAATGTCCGCCGGATCAACTGTCGCCGGACCAAATGTCGCCGGATCAAATGTCGGGTCACCTATTAATATATACCTTAAGATTGATAATTATGTAAACATAATTTCCTACACTTGTTTTTTCACGGGACATACCTACATTTTCGACCAGTTTTCACGTGCTCAAATTAATTTACATTCGCTATTATTCTTATTATTATTATTTTTATTAATTACATCGCATATTATTTGTTTTTGTTTTATGAGTCACACCACCAACAGCAACATAAATAAAAAAGTATTTATTTAAGCCCATATATTTTAAACACATTTAATGAGTTTTTATGTAATCTCATACTTACAGGAAATCTATCTGAGAAAAAACTAAATGAATGTATCAATATCCCGTTAGTGGGCATATATTTTAACTGCGTATTCTATACAAACTTATTTTTCGGACCAACCTATTTATAGCATAAGTATTGTTAGAATTAGGAGGTGAGGAAAAAAATTGCCTCACGATGGGCGACAGTGTTAGCATTGCCGCTTATACGGCCATTTGCTTAACCAAAACCTGGAAAGGACACGCAATACATAGGCCAACAGAACTAGCTCAGAGCCGGCAGCAAAGCAAGGTTCCTCTTAAAACCAAGGCGAGTGTTGTGGTTCGCTTGTGAATTCCTCCTCCTTCTTTCCTCACAATCTCCAGTTCTCTTTCCTCAATCAGAACACAGTTTTGCACGTAAAGGGTTTATTCATTTAGAAGGAGACAGGGTTTTACAATTGCCAGCCTCGGCAAACTACACATGGGTACTTGCTAGGTATAGAATTTCTTACATGGGGGGGAACTTTTCTCTACTCTCCAAACGTATTAGTGAATTTAAACGCGGGATGTAACACACCAGAGAGGACAAAGATTCATTTTACTCACAAAGCAGGATATGAGGTAGCCGTTCGACGGGCTACCGGTGGGCTGGAGCCTTCTCGTGCACAAAACACAATATAGAAACAATCACGAGTTTTTAGGTTCTCGACACAGCGCCGCGGCGCTGTGCCTGTGGACACTGTTGTCAAGCCCGAAGCCAGCGGGGGAATGAATGCCGGGCGCCGTTCGGCACTGGGGCCACGGACCTCCGCGTGCAGAGAGGGGGCGGAGAGGGGCGGTACGGCGAGCTGTGCACTGGGGGCCAATTCACTAGCTCCTCGCAACAGGAATAAGGGGGTCTATTCTTTATCTTTTGTAACGTAACACTTCCCCCCTCGCCGCAATAAAAGCGACGTGGTAATGGAGCAGTAGGGCTAAGAAATCCTCTTACCCTTCCAGCACTTGTGCAAAAAAAAAACATTTAAGAGAAAGAGGAGAGAGAGAGAAGTTGCTAGCTACAAAATAGTAGAAAACAAAAACAAAAGAGAAAAAGCATGGTGAACAAAGAATTATCTATGAATGTACATGAAAGAGCAGTGACATACATAAATATAAACAAGGACCTGCTGGAGAAAGGTACAAGGGTTATGCAGTGATAGAAAAAAAATGACTCTAAATTGTATCATTGGTCTGTGAGCTATGTTTGCGTAGCGTGGTTTGCGTAGGATGTCTGGGGTGTTTGAACGTTACACTGAAACGTTTTACGTCACGTTGGTGCCACTGAAACGTTATGCTTCATGGAGGTGCCAAAATATAACGTAATTAAACGTATTTGGTTAACCTCGTGGTATTTGAATGTGTGAATCGACATCTTAACTGTCAGAATGGAATATTGAGGTTATGAAAGTTAAATCTTGTAGTAAGGTAATGCTAAGCTCAGGGTAGGTAAGACATGTGAATATGGTAATCAATACTAAATGAAATTAAAGGCTATAAAGGGAATATAATATTTAATCATAAATACAAGGTTTGATCAACAAAAGAGACTCTAAATAAATTAAATGATTATCTCAGGGTATGGTGACTGCTCCAAGAAAACAGTGCATATTGTATCATAAGTTGCTTCTAAAATTGAAAGATGGAAGGCGCCAGTCGTTTATTAAAATTGCCCTAGAACTATTAAACGACAAATAGTCTGTTAAATTATGTATGAGAAAACCAATGAAAATATAATAACGATACGTGATTGATAATTCCCATGAGGTCTGTGAAACTGTGAGATCTTCTGCCCGTCGAGTTTCTGTCAGGACCCACATGCCGTCGGCCGTCTCACAAGTCGCCTGGAACCAAACTGAAGTACTACTGTCTCCGCGGCGCTCTCGAACTTTGCGAAGCATGGGCACCAACCTCGGAATACAGATGGCTTGTAATGCTGCCAACCACACTGGTCGAATCCATTGAGCAATATAGTGTCTTAGCGGTTCTTACCGCTACATTACCCCTCCACCAAAGAGAAAATATTTCCTCCTGGAAATCATGAGGTCCATGTGTCACTTCCTGAAGAGAACTGCATACTATGTGAGCCTTGGTCGTAAATGTTAGTCTTGGAAGACGCCAAAATATAATGATTGTTAGCCGGAAGGATCCTGGTGATAGAAGTACTCCCAATCCATATAATGTACTTCATGGAGGAAGCGGTGACCACCGTACTGCAATACTGTAGGCATGACTTCAATGTAAAGCGATGAAAAGAAAGTCGCGTCAAACTATGCAGCATCTCTCCTATTATGATGCATTCAATAACTGATGACCCAAGATGGCCCAAGGTAGAGATGGAAAAAAAACGCCGAAATCAGACCATTCCTCCGTCTGCGTACATCGCCGCACTAATTGGATCTTGATTTGCGTTTATGATTAATAATCCAAACTGGAGCAGAAGAAAGTCATTAAGTGAGGTTCTGTGTAGGTGATGAAAATTTTCCCGCGCTGCTAGCTCTGCCGCCCAATATGAATGAAGATGTATGATGGTCAAGACTGCATCTTGTGAAAGCTGAAGAAAATCCTTGAGTGACAGAAAGTGCAAGAAGTTCCATATAGAGTGGAGATCAGAAAACTGCAATGAAATGCGCCATCCGAGTAAGATGATGAACTTCCGATGTGAAGTAGTTCGAATAGTTGAAGATGTAGTCCAGATTGTGAGACCCAAATAATCCAGTTTCTTGTCGTTCCCTAAAACTGAACCTGCCTAAAATTGGTTTTCTCAAAACAAAATCTAATTAAAGATGAAACTTTAAAATATTAAATTACATTAAAATAGTGCCAAAGTACCAAAAAACTTCATCGACTGAGATCCTAAAAGGCAAAAAGACACCCTGACCATATTATAAATAACCTTTGAAAAACATATGGAATGCATCATTTAAATCTATGTATGTTATAATGTTAATCACCACAGAAGCACAACGCAATATTCAAATTATAAATATTAATCGATCAAATTCAAAAATGAAAAATGCCAATATGATTATATTCAATTAGACTTCACAAAAACAGCAAGTAAAATTTATATCAATAAATATTAAATCATTTCCCAAGAATATAGTGTTGATTATAATTTGAGAACATAGATGTCGCTGAATTCGCCCAGAAAATAATTCCAAATTTATTAAATATTTAACAATGTCTAACTTCAGACTTAAAAAAAAAAATTTTGTCTCTCTAATTCCAAATGTAAAGAAAAAATAATCATGGTCGAAGTGCAGTAAAAAGATCAACATTAATAATCAAATATGAACTCATAAAATCAAACTGAAACAGAGATCAGGAACAAAGTGAACACATAACACTCAACGTAGAAAATTAATGAAAGTTAATTGTTATTTTAAAACAAAAGAAATATCTTTTATTACTATTTAAAATTCTTATAAAAAATAATGTAAAAATATCTTCATTGTAAAATGACCCCGTTTATAATGTGAAAGATAAATTTGTAGAAAAAAATTATACTATCTTCCGAAATATTTTCCTGAACAATTAATTGACACGCATAAAAATATAACTGTTAAACCTAAACAACCACAAGACATAAATACTAAATACGTACACATAATCTCGTGTAAATCCTCAAAGAGATAGAATTGCAGTGAAATTTATCACCATTTAATGTAATATTAATACCATATTACGATGTACCACATGTGTTTAGTGTTAAACCACCACCTACGGCCCTATGCCAAACTGTCATTCCGCTAAAACCTCCGAGGAGATGGGAAATGAATTGTTCCCATTATCCAGAACTAACCAGAACCAGATAAAATATGCAAATCTTATCATCAAAATCAACAATAACCAAGAGTCTGTTTACACATCATTTAAAAATCCTCCGAAGAGATGATATGAAACCAACTTCCAAATATTGATCAATAAAATAAGCGTAGCCACGCCCCATGTGTATATTCATGTGCTAAACGTTCGCATTTTCCGCGAAAACCTGACGAGGTAATACCTGATCAGAATATTAAACTGCGACACCAGTTATATGGTACCACCGCAAGAATGACCTGTTTTATGCAGGTACTTACTACACCACCCCGAGAAAACAACCTGACTATGTATTACGAACACAAGACAAATTACAGACAGACAAAACGTACACGAACACAATTGAAAAATATGAGCATTTATTTGTGACGGAACAAACCAACGCTGTATTTATCAAATAAAATATTTAATAACAATTAATAAATCATAAAATAATCCCTCAAAAGAGACATGGTACTTATGGAAGAGTAATTTGATGTGCGCTCAAATTTTATCTGATCTCACGCAAAAACCAATTTAAGTATCGCAGTAAATCATGACAAAAATTGTTCGATTTATATTTATATTAATTCAGTTATGCCACTACTGACATCTATCGTCAAACTATGTAACCTGAATATTACTATGCTTTTAATAAGCGAGGCCTCACAACTCAATGCTAGAAAGTACTACTGACTGACCACAGATGTCACTATGAGAAAAAAATTCCTGAAAAAAAAATAAAAAAAAAAATTTTTGTAAAATCCGTACTAAGAGAAAAAAACACAGCACGAACTAACAATATGTTATCACATGTAGAACCCTAAAAGGATGTAATAACAATCCCAGAATGAACCGTAAATTAAACTCCTGAAACGTACATATGAAAAATCCCGATGAAATCAATACGTATGCCCATTTTTAGTAGAAAACCTGAGAAAAAAAATTAAATGTGAAAAGATCTGAAGTTAAAAAAAAATTTAAGAAAATGACCCAATTATATAAATCCAACAGAACAATAAAACTAAATATTTGAGAGATCAAAGTAATCATTGTGATCTGTAAATCCCGATTAAAACCAGCAATTTTCAATCGAGACACATATCAAAAATGTCATCCGATGCTAACAAAATGAACGAATCTACGCTGATAAAGTTTAATATATTGTGATTCTACAGCATACTGTACAGATACACTGCTATCAGAATATAGGAAAAGTTTATCAACCCCCAATAAAATTAGATATATATCGATAATTAAACCAAAAAGATTTTAAATCCCCATTAACTAAACGATAGATTTGTCAAAAGGAATGAGCTAAAACATCGATCTTCATGTCAGCTCATCAAATTTGAAAAACCATCAACTGCAAAACGGATCTAATAATTTAAAAAAATTACCAAAAGAAGATAATAACAGAATTAATGATTTAAAAACTTCCCAAAAGTCAAAATCTGTCAATACAATTATATCCACTAGTAATAAAATAAATGAAAAAAAAAATTAAACCCGCTTGTTGCGAAGAACTGGTCCCAGCAATACCTCCGCAGATCTGCGTGAAGAAACTGACGTCTAAAATGATTTCCACCGCTTATCATTAGAAAAATGCTGGCCATACTGAAAACATATTTATGAAAAGTTATTTAAAGAAATAAAATATTTGAAACATGGTTAAAGGAAGAAAAACAAACAAACGGCTGACAAAGATAGCCTTGTTCGTGACAAAAATTCACTTGGGTCGCATGAAAAAATTTTTTTTTTGTCAATACCCTAAATCACCAGGATGTAAATGTTCAAAAATACGATAATCTTTAAGAAATAATGAAGAAGCTCAGATAATTTCCAGTAAAAGTGTATGGGGCGCAGAATCACCAAGGTCCCTATTCATAAATGAAAAATAAAATTTAGTTGTAAGGATTTTCCTAATAATTTTTAAAGAACATCAATAATTCGAAAATGACGCTTAACAATCTGAAACAAAATTTCAATCTGAAACCGATTTAAAACACAAGAAAGAATTTTTAAATAATTATTAACTTACATAATTTAATTATTATTGTGGTCCAATTTAAATTGTACTCAGCATTATAACCTATAATCCCAGATTAACGCCATGTGATTCCTGAAGCCATGAATGCTACATTGTGACAAACTGAGGCTAAAAGTACCTACATTTTCTGAAAAAAAAATCGGAAAAAATAATTAGACGATTTTTGTATTTTATATATTGAACACAACAAGGAATATGATCAAATAGATCGTTCAAATTCAACGAACAATTAAGATTCAAATAGTCAAATAGTGGTTACAAAGTTTGTCATAATTAATCTGCGAGAAGCGAACAATATTTGAGCATTAATTAATTATTCACGGCTACAATAAAAGTTTCAAAGGGAATTGAATAAAATAATGAGTTTGATCCAGGCTGACAAAGAGAATATGCAATAATAAATTAACATTAAATGTTCAAAAAGACTTACATGTAAATCCATCTAGAAACGCAGATGACCTCACAGAATTCCACCGTCAAAAAAATGTATACCCACAAGATAATATATTTTAAACGAAACAAAATATGATAAAATAGTTCAAATCACGTTGGGTCGCCACTGAAACGTTTTACGTCACGTTGGTGCCACTGAAACGTTATGCTTCATGGAGGTGCCAAAATATAACGTAATTAAACGTATTTGGTTAACCTCGTGGTATTTGAATGTGTGAATCGACATCTTAACTGTCAGAATGGAATATTGAGGTTATGAAAGTTAAATCTTGTAGTAAGGTAATGCTAAGCTCAGGGTAGGTAAGACATGTGAATATGGTAATCAATACTAAATGAAATTAAAGGCTATAAAGGGAATATAATATTTAATCATAAATACAAGGTTTGATCAACAAAAGAGACTCTAAATAAATTAAATGATTATCTCAGGGTATGGTGACTGCTCCAAGAAAACAGTGCATATTGTATCATAAGTTGCTTCTAAAATTGAAAGATGGAAGGCGCCAGTCGTTTATTAAAATTGCCCTAGAACTATTAAACGACAAATAGTCTGTTAAATTATGTATGAGAAAACCAATGAAAATATAATAACGATACGTGATTGATAATTCCCATGAGGTCTGTGAAACTGTGAGATCTTCTGCCCGTCGAGTTTCTGTCAGGACCCACATGCCGTCGGCCGTCTCACAAGTCGCCTGGAACCAAACTGAAGTACTACTGTCTCCGCGGCGCTCTCGAACTTTGCGAAGCATGGGCACCAACCTCGGAATACAGATGGCTTGTAATGCTGCCAACCACACTGGTCGAATCCATTGAGCAATATAGTGTCTTAGCGGTTCTTACCGCTACAACAGGGTTACTTTGTCACAGTAACCTGGCCCGTTTGAGATTACACTCAAGGAACACTAGGGCCTTAAGAAAACACGAAGAAGAGAACGCAAGATGAGGCTTCTTGGTGGTGGAGAGGGTTCTACCTGTCACAGAGGTCAAAAAGGTAGCTGCTTCCGGATCCTGTGGGTGGGCCAGTATGACATCAATGAGGTACTGGAGAGTGGAATTGTAATTGGTGGTTGGTCCTTTATAGAGGTGGTTTGTGTGCATGACAGCCGTTGTTGTGATGGTGGTTGGTACACTGGTTTGTATACAGTGGGATTGTTGTGTGAACAATTGTTGGTATTGTTATTTGCGCAAGGGCACAGGAGCATTGGCATGATGGCAACAGAGCATTTGCAAGGTGCAGCAGGAACATTTGCACGATGGCAACCAGAACATTTGCAAGATGCCGCAGGGACATTTGTACAATGGCAACAGGAACATTACAAGGTGCCGCAGGAACATTTGCATAATGCAACAGGAACATGAACCAACCTAGAGCTGACGTGCTCGGGTTTGTTTGAGTGATGGTTTTGTGATGATACAATTTGCAACTACACGCACGACTCACACTAGGTTAAGTTAGGTGCGGTCGGGTGCTTTTGGTACGCAGGGTTTGAAGGCATGGGACCTCCGTGACGGTAGTGAAGGCAGCATGAAGAGAGGCGCAGGTGTAGATAGGGTGAAGAGCTGCTGGTCTTCTTATTAATCCGGCGAAAAATTATTATGAGAACAAAATTCTTGAAGTTTTACCTGCCTGGTAGACCAATGATAAAAAGGTTTGGAGAGAAACAAGGTGTGCATGTTGAGAAAGATTGGATTTGTTTGACGTGTAGAGAGAGAGAGAGAGACGGAGAGAGAGTTAACTAAATGCAACTACAGACTTATACATATTACAGGTACGTATTCAAGGAAGGTTCTGTTTAACCCATTTAGTTTTTTTTTAAACTAAATACATTTCCAAGAACACGTGGGTAAGGGTTTGTACGTATGACAAAATGCCACGTTCGAAAGAAGTTGGTCTTCCATGACCTATGCTCACGTCTATACGGTAGCATTTTTTCTACTTTCGAAGAACAAAAACATTGAGTACAAATAAGTTATGAAAAGTGGGAAAGGAGTAGGAAGTTGAAAGGATCCGTGTATGAAGGTTGTCCCATTTGACAAACGAAACGCCAAGTGCGTAACGCATATATCCCCATTCACGGATAATTTCGAGGAAGGGAAAGGGTGACAATTGGGAACATTTGAACGAAGAAAACTGCTGAGGACTCGGCTATTTCCGAAATTCGACCTCTGAGTGGAAGGTGAAACAAGGTCTACAGCAGTTATCCTGGCACATTACAATACCATTTGGTAGTGTAGGACAAAAGGAATACACTGACATAAAAAAGTCTAATCCTCCACGTGTATTGGGTAGAAGATTAGAGGGTCGTTTTATTCTCCTACTTGTTTGCGAGAAATGACAGACCCTTGCTCAAATCTCACAAACCTAGGGGTTTTCTTGTTCGTCTCCCAGACAACGAGTTAGGTGTTTTTTGTGTCCATCAACTTAACTCCTACGACACGATGCCCCATAATCATGAGTGAAGCGTATGATTAGTCCTTTTGAGATAGTGGATAGTTCCTGGGTTCTTGTGACAGGAAGTCCACGGGCATGTTAATGAGTATTCTGCTGCAAAAGCAATAATTTTCTGATAACAGAAAATAAAAGGCGTGTGATCTACACTTGGTAGGTCACACAAACACGGGGGTAGATATTATTTCGTTCGCACGACTCATGGTGAATATTGTCACGTTTTCACGTCTCACGTGACAGGAATGAACGATTAACAACAAATTTTGCCCAGTATTGAAAGACAGTAACCCAATAGGTATTTAAAACAATTTAATGAGATAAATCACCCTCTCGATCAACAACCCTGTGTTGACGAGCAAACAATGAGTAGTTTTGACGGACTCCCCGTGACGTGTAAAAACACAAAGATATTATGAGATTCGCATCTATAGCAGTGGATATTGTAAGGTTCACACCTATAATAGTAGATATTGTAAGGCTCGCGCCTATAATGTTACAAAAGTTTACGTTCAAAAAAGTGGGTCCCCATTCAATACAGACGGCGGGTTGCAATGATGTAATTAATACGGCACTGTTGTAGCTTAATAAATTCATATTAGCATACGTTACAAGACTTGCCAAAAGGCGATAAAAACAAATTTTATTGAAGATCTGGCCAAGATTTTAAACTTCAAACAAGAACAATGGCACAATAAGGACAAAAGAAACTGATGTCATGATAAAATATTGTACCTCATAATGAAGTTGTATATGTACAAAGAACAATTTTAATGAAGGGACGAAACGTATTGTCACTTTTATAACAAATTTTTTTTTCTCAGAATCCGACAAAATACGATTCTGGAAAAAAAATAGAGCAATTGGGTTGAGCGCCATTCTAATTTTTTGAAAAAGAAGAAAAAAACACAAGTAGCAACAAGGTTGCTCTTGAATTGTTTCGAATCCAGCGAATGTGACCTGATAGGTGTGTTCATTTGGTGTATTCGAAACGATCCCCAATATACAACATTACTATGAATGTCTAGGATGGGGTGAAGAGGAAAAAGAAAAAAAGAAAGAAAAAAAAAACGGGAGGATTTCCTATTATAACAGAAATCATCGCGACATTCTTACAATATGATACTGTGACCATAGTAGCGAGCTGCGGCAATGGTCTGAAACCAATGGTTATTATACAGACTTGCACTTATGATTTTGTATTTACAACATTAGGGTAGGGACGTACTGGTACGACAAAAACCCGACACAAAACAATTTAAAAAAGGGTGATATGACAAGATGAGACGATGAGGTGAGAAAAAAAAAACGCGCGGATGCTGCAAGAATTGTGAAGAGGAAAGCGACGTCTCGGAGCAAGAGTTTTCCAGAACCGTTGATGGTAGGAGGAAAAGGAGGCCCTTTCCGGAGGAAGAGGATGCATACAAGTATGAAAACTGTGCCCCAAGAGGTGCTCTTGTGGTACAGCAGGCAAGGCACGCAGGATGTACAAGAACATATAAAATTATGCAAAAAGAAAAATAATGTACAGGAGTTAGGCTACCGTTGACATTGGTGTGCCTTCGGGTGTAAGGATTACCTTACGAATGCCCATATGGGTGATTATTTACATTTAATAATTACAAGTAACTCACGTCATTTATGACAAGAATTATAAGACTTCTAAAGAGACCGCATCGCACTGATTGACGACTGGCCAAGCGAGGTCAGGGGTGTAATAATGATCAGGGTTAACAAGATGCATGTTTCGCCAATTTGATAACGCCTGAGTACTTGATGTGATGGAATTTACTGATTCCGTATTCCCAATTTTGACAATGTCTTTCACATGGTAATTTCCGATGTCTTTACCAGAGATGTCAGATAATCGATAAACAAGGTCTGAGATCTTTTTTAGAACTTTCGTTTTTACAAAGCGGGGTGCCAATTTGGCAGAGAAGTACAGCGCACCTTGCGACAAAGTGTTGTTTCTTCTCCAAACGATGTCTTCTTCCTTGAACGTGACGTGCTTTCTGCGAAGGTTATACCTGTCGGCGCTCTTTTGGTGGGCCAATAGTAGAGCGTCTGTTACTTCACTATAGATAGCGGAGAGTTCCTCCAAGCGGTGGGCGTAATTTGCTGCGGGGTCTGCTGTGGAGGAAGGGGTGGGTGGAAGGCAAATGTCAGGGTGTAATGAGCCGTGAACTACTTGCTCCATACCGTGTTTGAGAAAAAATGGTGTATAGCCTGTAGCGAGGTTCACCATGTTGTTCATGGCTGCTTGTATTTTGTCTAATTTTTTGCACCATGTACGTTGGTCCTTGCCAACCAGAATTGCCAGAGCCGTGTTTATGGTCTGGTTGTATCGTTCGACGGTGTTGTTCTGTGGCGTGTAAAGGGTATTGTAGAATACATCCTTTATACCATATTTAGACAAAAACTCTTTAAATTCTAGAGCTATAAATTGTTTGCCATTGTCGCATATTATAGTACGAGGAATACCGTAGGGTATGAAAATATGCTTTTCTAACAGATTGGTTATTGCTGCCGCGGTCGCCCTTTTCAGAGGAAACAATCAGCAATATTTGGAAAAGACGTCCACCACACTGAGTATATGCATGTAACCGGCGTAGCTTCTAGGGAAAGGTCCGATGAGGTCCATTGAGAAGGATTGAAGTGGTCTATCGGCACGTTTGGGGTTGCCCATTAGACCAGACGGTGGTGCCGTACTGTGCTTTTATGCCTTACAGATGTCGCATTTGGAGATGTATAAACGTACTTGTTTGAATAAACCAGGCCAATAATATCTTAAAGATATTTTTTTGTATGTTTTAAAAGTTCCAAGGTGTATGGAGTATACGGCACTGTGGTTATTGATAATTTATTTTTTATTTATTTATTTATTTAACGCCCAATGGGCTTTTACATTTTGATAGTACAAATGATTCATGACAGATTATTTAACATATACAGAATAATAAAAATAAAATTTGATAAAAAAGCACACAAGTCATAAAAATACAAAAATACAGGGTTTTCAGAAAAACGGATAGGTTTAGGAATAGTTTTGGAATAATAAGTTTTTTAAAAGATCAACAAATTTCGCCAAGTTTATGTCAAATATGTCAATATCACTTAAGTACTGATTTCCCATAGTGTGAAATCGTTGTATTGGAGAGTGGGCAATGTAGTTCCGCTTATGAATGCTACAGTAGAATAGTGTATTTTGTCGTGTAGTTACTGTCGGTATTCGTAAGTTTATGAGTTGCAGTAGTTCGCAACAGTCAAATTTAGAGTTAAGTATTTTGAATAAAAATGTTAAGTCGTTTATTTTACGTCTGTCTTCTAGTGTGTGTATTTTTAAAACATTTAATAATAAATTATATTTCAAGTCTTCTAGTGGGATATTTAATTTAAAATTTATAAAACGCAGAATTTTTTTTTGTATTCGCTCAATGTTATTAATGTGAATTTTGTAAGATGGAGACCAAACTACCGAGTTATATTCCATTAGACTTCTAACTAGAGATACATATAATAATTTAATGACTTGTATGGAATTAAAGTTTTTGGTTGTTCTTAGTACGAAGCCTAGTGTTTTCATACCTTTGTTTACAATTTGGTGGATATGATTAGCGAAACTTAGTTTTTCATCCAAAATAATTCCAAGATCTCTCATTTCCGTGACTCTTTCTAAAGCTGTGTTATTGATGGAATATTCGAATAAAACAGGATTTTTATTTCTGAAGAAAGTCAAAGTTTTGCACTTTTCTACATTTAAGAATAAATTATTTTGAACGCACCAATCTTTAAACATACTAATATTTGACTGAAGTATATGGCAATGATTTACATCAGTTATTTTCTTGTATAGCTTGATGTCATCAGCAAAGAGCAATACCTCGACATCGTTGAAGCAATTGGTTATATCATTGATGAAAATGAGGAACAAAACCGGGCCAAGGTGACTACCTTGTGGTAGGCCACTAGTAGCCCAGAAAACTTTCGACATCCATGATTTTATTTTCACAAACAGTTTACGATTTAATAAATAGCTAGTAAACCATTTTAGCATGTTATCCCTTATTCCTAGAGCAAATAGTTTTTGGATTAGTAGTTTATGGGATACTTTGTCAAATGCCTTCGAAAAGTCTGTATATATGCAGTCGACTTGTTTATTTTCTGCAAAAGATTGTATTATGAAATTTTGAAATATTGTTAAATTAGTTGCGGTAGATCTACCTTTGATAAAACCGTGCTGTTTTTGGTCAATTAATTTTATTAATTTGGGATAGATTTCATCAAGGACCAGTGATTCAAAAAGCTTAGGTAGTACTGACTGTATACAAATGGGGCGATAATTGGCTATATTAGTGTCGTCTCCTTTTTTGTAGATAGGTGTAATGAAGCTAGATTTCCAGCGGTCTGGAAAGTGTCCAAGGGTCAAGAGACGGTTGAATAATAATGTGAGTGGTTTAGATAATGTATTAGAGCATTTTTTGAGGAATATTGGTGGAATGTTGTCTGGGCCAGTGGATTTGTCAGTGTCTAAGGAAAGTAATTTCTGTTCGCAGTGTTTTTGTGTGATATGGCAATGCGTTAAGTGTGTAGTCTTGCTAAATTTGTAATCAGGTATTTTGTCATCTGGGGTTTCTTCATCATAAACATTTTTGAAGAAATCCGGAAAAAGGTTTACAATGTCCTGTGTATTGTTTACACTGGTTCCGTTCATTTGCATTATTGGCGGGTATTCTGTGTTTTCATTGTTTATTTTTTTAAGAAATTTCCAAAGATTTTTGGATTTAAAGGCAGTCTCCTCGATAGAGGTTATATACTTTTTGTAACCTTTTTTGGAAAGATCTTTACATTTTTTCCTGGTTTCGCTAAAGATTATATAATCACTTATGGATTTGCTGTGTTTGAATTTTTTGTGTTGACTCTTTTTTTGCTGAAGAGAGGCAGTAAGCTCTGGTGAGGATAATAACCTGTTCTCTATTTTCGAGAGGGACTACCATTTTCCAGGCATAATCCTCTAAGATTGTTAGTGGTGGCTTGCAGTTGCGGTATAATTGTCCGTTTTTAATTGTAAAATTCGGAAACTTTTGTGGGTTGTCACTGCATCCTTTGAAGATTTTTTGATACCATAAATCTTTTGTGGGGAGACTAGAATTGGATAATTCGGCATTTAGTATTGCAATCTCGATTCTAGAAAGGGCATCCGGGACGATATTATCTGCACCTTTACGGTGGATGACGTCAAAGGTATATTGGGATAGGCGGGACGACCAGCGAGCCAATCTTCCAGTAGGATTGTCTAGCGAGATCAGCCATTTTAGGCTGCTATGGTCTGTAACCACGGTAAACTTACTGCCCTCAATGTATCCGCGGAAATGTTGAATGGATTCCATGACTGCTAATAATTCTCTCTCGGTGATTCCGTAGTTCTTTTCGTGCTTATTTAGGGTGCGAGAGAAGTATGCCACGGGGTGTTCGCCGTCCGTAAAATTCTGAGTGAGGACTCCTCCGATTCCGACGTTTGATGCGTCCGAATGGATCGTAAAGGGGAGGTTGAAGTCAGGACAATTCAGTACCGGGGCTGATTGAAGGGGTTCCTTCAAGGAGTTGAATGCTGACTCGGTCTCTGCGGACCAGGCAAAGTTACTGGTACCTTTACGGACGCCCGTGATTTTGTTGAGCGGCGCCGCGAGTGTTGAGAAGTTTTTTATGAATCTTCTGTAATAACCGGTGAGTCCGAGGAAAGCCTTTACCTCTTTTGCATTCGTGGGCCGGGGAAAGTTTGTCATAGCCGCAATTTTTGCGGGGTCGGTTCTTAGGCCTTCTTCATCTACTATGAAGCCCAAGTATCGTAGGCGATGTTTGCAGAATTCCGATTTCTTTAGGTTGATAGTCAAACCGGCTTGTTTGAGTTGTTGAAAAACCTTTTCTAGTATGAGTATATGTTTTTCAAAAGTATCGCTGATGATGATCAAGTCATCCAGGTAGCAAAATAAGTTGTTATCGAACTCTGGGCCAAACAATTTATCCATGAGCCTTTGTAGCTCTGCTGGACTGTTTTTTAAACTGAAGGGTAGCCTTTTAAAGTGAAACATACCCCTGCCAGGCACTACGAAGGCAGTTTTTTCGCAGGAGCTGGGATCCAAAGGTATTTGCCAAAAGGCTTTGCTTAAATCTATAGATGAGATGTATTTAGCGTTTCGAAGTCTGTCGAGGATGGAGTTGACCAAGGGGAGGGGGTAGGCGTCTGACACTGTACACGCGTTGAGGCGTCTGCTATCGAGGCAGAAACGGGCCGAGCCGTCTTTCTTTGAAACTATTAAGGTGGGGTTGGTCCATGCACTGCGGCTGGGTACCACCACTCCCATTCTTAACATATCGTCCAATTCTTTTTCTAGTATTTTTAATTTTTGTGGAGCGAGGTTATAATACCTTTGTTTGATTGGGGGGCCTGTTGTTTTTATGTGGTGTTCTACTAAGTTGGTTAAGCCTAAACCGCACCTTTCGAAGGAGATAGATTCAAACTTGTTGATCATCTGATCCAACTGATTTGTTTGTAGGGGGTTTAAATTTTCGTACGGTATTACTGTACGGATTTCGTTCACTTGGGGGAGAACGGAGGGGTTGTTAAACAACTGTGGAGCAATTTTGAAAGCCATCCAAAAGTCCACTCCCAGGATAAATTTTTGTGAGATTGTAGGTACAACCAGAAATTTGATCCGAACTGTTTTTGTGTCGCAATTGATCGGCAGGGTAAGAGAACCAATGACACGTTGTGAAGTGTTGTCTGCCGTGGTGACATGTGAGAAATGTTTTTCCATTTTAAAACCACAGTTTGTGAATAAGGTGTGAGCGTTATCGCCCAGACAGCTGACAGACGCGCCGCTGTCGAGGAGACCAGAAAAAAACCACATTGTTTATAGAAAAATGCGCGAAGGGTCTACCGTCTATTGCCTGTTTGCAGCAAACTGTAGAGAGGGGTAAGGCCTGTTTGAAGAATTTGACGTGTTCCAACCATTCCGACCATTCCTTCGGCCTATGGGGAGGATGGCCCGGGTGGTTGGGTTCTAGTTTTTTGTCCTCTTGGCTGTCCAATTGGGCGGGGGTCTGGAGAAGTCTGTAGGGGGTTTGATGAATCTGAGGTCCGGGATGGGTGTCTCAGTATTGTCTTGGCGTGGTCTTTTGCCAAACTTCCTCCCTTCGTTTCTTCTTGGAGAACGATCAACGGATCGCCTTTTGTTAGAATGGGGGTCTCTTGAAGATAAAAGTTTAGCTTGCTTGAAGCAGGAGGCTTGGGAGTGACCAACCTTGTGGCAAAAAGAGCAGGATTTCTTTTCGTTGTGCTCTGGTTATATGCCGGATGAAGTGCTGGGGTGAAAGTTTTCCTTGGGGAACCTTTCGTCCCTCTTTCGATCCTGGTATGCCTCCAGTAGCTGGCAGACATCTTTAAGTTGCTCCAGCGTGGAAATTTCTGGGAAGTGATGATATTTTCGTATCTGGGCAGGAGACCGTCGATCAAAACTGGGAGGAGTTCCATTTCAGGGACGGGTTGGGCAAGCTTAATATTGATGGCCTCTGCCCTCTGCGTGAATCTAGCGACAGGCTCTCCGGAGTGCTGCTTGATAGCGAGTAAGGATAGCCTGATTCTATGTTGGGCCTTTTTTTCTCCGAAACTTGTTAAAAGTGCCGTCCTGAGTTCCTTCCATGAGTTTGTTTTTCTCTTATGTATCCTGTACCAGGTAAGCATTTCAGGAGCGATGAGGTCTATGAAATTTCTGTGCAGGATATTTTCGGGAATTCCTCTGACTTGAGCTGTTTCTTCTATTCTGTTGATGAAATCCTCCACATCCGTGAGTCTGTTGTATTTTGTTTTCCAGGATGTCAGATCGTATATTTTTGTTGGTTCCTGGGCTTGCACTACCAAGGGTTTTGCTTCGGAGACTATGAGGGGGGTAGGGATGATTTCCGAGGTGACTTCCGGTTGAAATTGCAACCTCCTGATGTATTTTTTGTTGTAGAAAGAAGCAAATAGAGTAAGGCATTTTTTGGATTTATTCCTAGGCGAAATCTTTCTATTCCTCAGGGCCTGTAGTAGTTCTTCCTTTCTTGAAGTAAGAATGTGCGGTATTATACCCAGCGTAACTTGAGGAACTTCCATGGTGTATAGGATCGTGTCAGAGTGACCTTATGTTGGAAATGGTGAGAACTAGACTCGCAATTGGAAAGAAATTGGGCAGAGACTGACCACTGGGGACGTATTTTTAAAAAAAGTTTTTTTTGCAAAAAAACGCGTTTTTTATAAGTGTTTGGATTATTTGAAAATTTGAGCAGCGGGTTGCTTTAAAAAACGTGTTTTTGTGAAAAAATCCAGATGTTTTGGAAATTTGTTGAAAATTTTCAAAGTCCATAAAATGAAAAAAAATTGTGCAGCGGTTTGCCTAAAAAAACGTGATTTTGTGGAAAAATCCAGATGTTTTGGAAATTTGTTGAAAATTTTCAAAGTCCGGATATGAAAATTTCACCGGCCAGGATTCACCTTAAATGGAACACGTTTTTAGAATTTATTCCGATGTTTTTTGAAAAAGGTTTGGAAATTTGCCAAAGTCCGGAAAATAAAAAAAAACGGAACGAGGTTCGCCTTAAACGAACATGTTTTTAGAATATTTCCATTAACTTTCCAAAGGGGGGTTCTTCAGAAAAAGAAAGAAATATTTTTTCTTTTATACAAGTTTTCGTGGAAATATTTGTTTGAAAATTCAACAATGTCTTGGGGAATAGTTTTTTTATTTACGTGGCTAAACTGTAGCCTGATTTGAGCATCACCAATTATTGGTATTTACACGCCAACTTCCTTTCGTCATAACAAGGATTATATGCAGAAGTATGCATATGGTTGTTATGTTAGCTTTCGAGGAATCGACGTCAACGCGTACTAGGCATTTTTCGAATTATGTCGTATGTTTCTTTATAATTTTTCTTTATAAAGAAACGTACGGCAGAAGTAAAAAAAATGCCCAATTGTCAAATGGCAAAAAGAATTTAATCCACTTGTTTCCCTTAAGCTGCAAAATATGTCGATATGAATACAGACCAGTACTTTGCGAAATATGTTAATTATAAAATAATAGGTTTATTAACTCTCGGGAAACGAAGCGGGTAATTGGTTTATCATATACAGGATTTTAATTGTTGAATAACTTTGTTTTAAATATTTGTGTTCATTTTCACTATTAACTTGTATTTGAAACTAGCAAATTTAGTCGGTCGACACTTGTAAACACTATATTATTCACGGCGAGAACTTTCTTGGTTGAGCACTTTACGTAGGAATACCGGTGATAATGTTTTGTCGAGTGACGACTCGAAAATGAAGGGATCGTGCCCGTGATAATTTAAATTGCGATTCGAAGTTACGTTCCTGTTGAAAATGCTAGACAAATTGGGAATAACAAGACAAAACATTATACATTATAAAGTTTTAACAATTGCTGATTGAAGAACGAGACTGTGGGACCGTGAAGAGGGAGGAAAAAATTTGCCCCAAAGTTGGAAGCCAGTGTTAGCATTAGGAGGTGAGGAAAAAAAATGCCTAACGTTGGGCGACAGTGTTAGCATTGCCGCTTATACGGCCATTTGCTAAACCAAAACCTGGAAAGGACACGCAATACATAGGCCAACAGAACTAGCTCAGAGCCGGCAGCAAGCAAGGTTTCTCTTAAAACCAAGGCGAGTGTTGTGGTTTGCTTGTGAATTCCTCCTCCTTCTTTCCTCACAATCTCCAGGTCTCTTTCCTCAATCAGAACACAGTTTTGCACGTAAAGGGTTTATTCATTTAGAAGGAGACAGGGTTTTACAATTGCCAGCCTCGGCAAACTACACATGGGTACTTGCTAGGTATAGAATTTCTAACATGGGGGGGAACTTCTCTCTACTCTCCACACGTATTAGTGAATTTAAACGCGGGATGTAACACACCAGAGGGGACAAAGATTCATTTTACTCACAAAGCAGGATATGAGGTAGCCGTCCGACGGGCTACCGGTGGGCTGGAGCCTTCTCGTGCACAAAACACAATATAGAAACAATCACGAGTTTTTAGGTTCTCGACACAGAGTCGCGGCGCTGTGTCTGTGGACACTGTTGTCAAGCCCGAAGCCAGCGGGGGAATGAATGCCGGGCGCCGTTCGGCACCGGGGCCACGGACCTCCGCGTGCGGAGAGGGGGGCGGAGAGGGGCGGTACGGCGAGCTGTGCACTGGGGGCCAATTCACTAGCTCCTCGCAACAGGAATAAGGGGGTCTATTCTTTATCTTTTGTAACGTAACAGTATTCACAGTGCCCTGAATTACATTATTGTGTTAATATGCTTTAAAATGGATAAGTCGGTAATTATTATATTCATTATTTATTCATTTAAAAGTGATTTCATAATCTTCAACAGGATGTTATGTAAGCAATGCATTGTATTCTATATTTATTTATCAGCCTTATCTGTTGTTATCACATATACTTTGTCAATAGTCAATAGACAACAAATGCCTACGCACTATTTTAATCAGATCTCTGTATATTTCTTATGTTAATGTATGTATCTATTTCATGATAACATATTCTTCTCATCAATCTCTCTTCATAATCAGTACTTACCTTGCTATTGGCTGTTTTATGTTTTTTTATTGTATTTATAGCCTTTAAGAAAGCTATTTTTATAATTATCATCTGCATCGAATGTTTCTATACGAGACTACCACCATCAAATTAATGTACACTCATTATTAATCTTTTTTATTATTCTAAATTAAAACACAATTATGATTCAGTTACCTTTGGATAATTGCAATGATTCCGGTATTAGCATTAACATGGATGTAATTCTAGATCTAAATAAACTAAACAACTATAACTGGGGCTCGTATAGACTAAAAATTATTCATCAAAATATCAGAAGCATATCGAATCTTGATGACTTTACAATTTTTCTTGATCAATTTAATTCCTCTTTTGATGTTATAATATTAACTGAATGTTGGATAAATAAAGACTACACCTCCAAGTCAATCCACAATTACTCTGAATACCACACTAAAATCAACCTCAACAAATCTAGCGGGATTGTTATCTACATTAAGAACGGCATCCAAGCTCAAGTAGATGAAATTTCATTACTACAATCATGATTACAATTTCAATGTATGAAATTAGTATTGAATAACAATATATGCACATTTGAAATCTACAGATCACCTTTTTTTCAAAAATATTGACCTCTTCCTGTATTCATTACAATCAATCATCAACAATTCAAAAAAAGTAGAACGGCAAATCATTATAGAAGATTTAAACATTAACACTATTCATGAATACCACCGTCAAAGACACTGTAGCTACCTGCGCTGTGAGAAGTACTTACTTAAGAATTCAAATTCAAGCAATTCAAATTCCAATTCTTTTGAACAGCAAGCTGAAACAAATTGTACTGTTTATTATTTTTTTGTCTGTCACACTCCATATGTTGATAACATTGTGAAAATTTTAATGGCACATAAAAAACTATCAACCGATGATTCTAGAGCTTTCTTTTAACAGTGTTTACGTAGCACGTTCAATTGCTACATTGGTGACACCGACGTTCACATTAGTGACCACGAAGTTTACATTTGTGAATCCGACAGTGAACACGACGCGTGCAAGTACGTCTACCGCGAGCACGTCGCGCACGAAATAAACTCTTTGGTGATACATTTCACGCATTTCGCACGGCAAATATCATCATCATCATGTCCCTCACGAGCGGTACATCCGAGGAAATGGGTAAACCCATCAATCAGCCACTACTAACACGGATGGAGCGGTTGATGCAGCCTCTCCAACAAGAGCTCGCTACTTTGAGGCGCGAAGTTTCGACACTACGCTCTGGCCAGCATAGGAGGAGCGCCACCCCGCATCGTTGGAGCAATCGTTCCCGCAGTCGGTCCAGAGGTCGTCAGCCCGAGGGAACATGCTGGTACCACTGGAAGTATGGGACGAAGGCAAGCAAGTGCACCAAACCCTGCAACTTCCAGCAGGAAAATGCGCGGGGCCCAAACTGATGGCGACCAGCGCTAGCCCCAACCAAGTCAGTCGCCTTTTTGTTACCGACAGGGTAACCCGTACCCAATTTCTTATAGACACCGGCGCAGATCTCTGCGTTTTCCCACGACGCCTTGTCCAGGGACGCCCCACTAAAGCGACATACGAACTGGCAGCAGCAAATGGCAGCACAATCGCTACTTATGGCAGCCTAACGCTCAACCTGGATCTGGGATTGCGACGCGACTTTACTTGGAGCTTCGTCATTGCAGACGTCTCCAGGCCAATCATCGGGGCAGACTTTCTCGCCAAGTACGAGCTACTGGTGGATGTCCGAAATAAACGGCTGCTGGACCAGGTGACGAATTTGACCATCACGGGAAAACGAAGCGACAACAAGATCGCTTCCATTAAGACGGTCACAGGAACGTCCCCGTATCATAAGCTTCTTCAACAGTTTCCTGACATCACTCGCCCTGACGGCGCCAGGAGGGAAGTTCGTCACGCAACACTGCACCATATTAACACCACGCCAGGACCTCCAACAGTCGAACGCCCACGACGCCTTGCTCCTGGCAAGTTAAAACGCGCCAAGAAGGAGTTCGAGGCCATGGTCCGTCTCGGAATCGCTCGACCTTCCGAGAGCTCTTGGGCATTAACCTTGCACATGGTACCCAAGAAGGACGACCAGTGGAGACCATGTGGCGATTATAGAAGATTGAACGCCAGAACTATTCCGGACAGATACCCCGTACGCCACATCCAAGATTTTGCACAGGCACTGAGCGGCACCAAGATCTTCTCAACGATTGATCTGGTGCGGGCATATAATCAAATCCCTGTGGCTCCCGAGGACATTCCGAAAACAGCAATCACTACGCCATTCGGACTCTTCGAATTTCCGGTGATGTCTTTCGGCCTCCGCAACGCAGCCCAGACCTTCCAACGCTTCATGGACGAGGTTACCAGAGGCTTAGATTTCTGTTACGCCTACATAGACGACATCCTTATTGCCTCAACGTCAGAGGAAGAGCACCTAGCCCACCTCAAGATATTATTCCAGCGCCTGCAGGAATATGGTGTTGTCATCAACACCGCCAAATGCCATTTCGGCCTGACTAAGGTCAAATTCCTAGGATACCTGGTGTCCGACGCTGGCACTTCACCCCTCCCAGATAAAGTGGAGGCCATCAACAACTACAGCCAACCAGCTTCCATCAAGGATCTCCGCCGTTTCCTGGGAGCAATAAATTTTTACAGAAGATTCATTCCCAACGCCGCGAGGACACAAGCTCCACTCAATGACCTCCTAAAAGGGAACCAAAAAGGCAAACAACTCGTGTCTTGGACTGCCGAAACAGTAGAAGCTTTCAGCAAGTGCAAGGAAGCTCTGGCCCAGGCAACCCTGCTCGTTCACCCGAAGTGCGACGCACCACTCTCTATCGTCAGCGACGCGTCTGATACTACAGCCGGTGCCGCACTCCACCAATTCGTCGCAGGTCACTGGGAGCCTCTAGCATTCTTTTCGAAGAAGTTTTCGGCAGCTGAAAAGAAATATGGCGCGTACGACAGAGAACTACTAGCCATCTATCTCGCTGTGAAATACTTTCGCCACATGGTGGAAGGCAGGTCGTTCACCATATTTACAGACCATAAGCCTATCACGTTCGCCTTCCAACAAAAAGCAGACAAATGCTCACCAAGGCAATTCCGCCATCTGGACTATATCAGCCAGTTCACAACTGACATCCGACACGTCTCCGGAAAAGACAACATCGTCGCGGATGCTCTCTCCAGGGTCGAGACGATAGATACTCCTCTGGACTACGCAGCGCTGGCAGCTGACCAGATGTGCGACCCTGAACTGGAACAACACTTGCAAGGAAGTTCTAGCCTACAACTTAAAAAGATTAATATTCCGGGTACTGACGCGCATCTCTACTGTGACGTCTCAACTACCATAGCCAGACCCTTCGTCACGAAGAAGTTCAGACCTGCGGCATTCAATGCGGTCCATCAGCTGGCTCACCCTGGAATTAAGGCCACCGTTAAGCTCATAACTCAACGTTATGTCTGGCCGGCCATTAAAGCTGAGACTATTAAGCTCGCACGCAATTGCCTTCAATGCCAACGAAGCAAGATTACACGGCACGTGTCAGCACCCCTGGGAGCCTTTCCCAGACCCTCCGCTAGATTCGAGCACGTCCACATCGACATAATCGTCATGCCTTCTTCAGAAGGATGCCAGATGAACAGATTCACGAGATGGCCAGAGGCATTCCCGATCCCAGACCAAGAGGCTGAAACAGTGGCGCGTGCTTTCTACAAGGGCTGGATAACAAGATTCGGCACTCCACTCCGCATTACTACGGACCAAGGGAGACAATTTGAGTCGAGGCTGTTCAGGCAGTTGAATTTCCTGGCAGGCACGACGCAAATCCATACAACTGCATACCACCCCGCAGCAAATGGCATGGTGGAACGATTTCATCGTCAACTGAAAGCAGCGGTCAAGTGCCATCAGAATAACCGTTGGACGGAAACACTTCCCACCGTACTCATGGGAATCAGAGCAGCTTGGAGAGATGACCTCGCGACAACCTCAGCCGAGCTAGTATACGGCGAGCCGCTCCGCTTACCCGGCGAATTTCTATGTACAGCACGACCTAATGTTAACGACGACACCGGAAGCTTCTTCAAGGAACTACGGAAACATTTCAACGAGCTGAGACCAGTTGAAGGTACCCGCCATGGTTATGGACATCGTTTCGTCTTCCAAAATCTTCCCACAGCTTCTCACGTCTTTCTGAGGGACGACACAGTCAAGAGCCCGCTTCAACAATCCTACAGTGGCCCTCATAAAGTCGTTCGTCGGCACGAACGAACATATACCATACTGGTAAAAGGGAAGGAAATCACCGTGAGCATCGACCGCCTCAAACCAGCATACGTTGCTCAAGATCTTGAGAGTTTCACATCACACTCGCAAACCGCATCAGAGTCACCAGCCGCCACATCACAACCAACCCTTCCGTTGTTCGATGGCAGTAAGGATCGGACACACACAACCACTCGTTCTGGAAGGCGGGTTCGATTTCCCGATCACCTCGGTATCTGACTATTCCTCTTTCCACCGCAGCCATGTCTGCGTTGTCTGGGGAGGGAGTCCTGTAGCTACCTGCGCTGTGAGAAGTACTTACTTAAGAATTCAAATTCAAGCAATTCAAATTCCAATTCTTTTGAACAGCAAGCTGAAACAAATTGTACTGTTTATTATTTTTTTGTCTGTCACACTCCATATGTTGATAACATTGTGAAAATTTTAATGGCACATAAAAAACTATCAACCGATGATTCTAGAGCTTTCTTTTAACAGTGTTTACGTAGCACGTTCAATTGCTACAACACGATTATCTATGTCTGCTTGCGGAAAACGGTTTCACTCAGACAATTAACAGCGTCACCCGTGAACAGAATTCGAGTAAATCGTGTCTAGATCACATCAATGTGAAAAATATTAATTTTATCGACACATTTGTTATACACACTACTATTTCAGACCACTATACTATATCTGTTTGCCTCAAAAACCAGCCTCCAACTTTAGCTAAAATTAATTACGTTGCTTGAACAAACATCAATAATCTACTTGAGGAGCTGAGTTCTGAAAACTGGCGAAATGTCCTAGAACAATTAGATACTGACTTAGCAATGAAGGAATTTATTACCAAACTACATGAGTATATATGGAAACGCACAAGCAATAAACCCAAAACAAATAAACAAATAAAACTCACGCCATGGATCACCTCGGGTCTGGTAAATTCTATTCACAGAAGAAACCATTTTCATGAAAAAGTTAAAAGGTATCCAGAGAACTTGGTACTACAATCTTATTATAAAAAATATAGGTATTTGTGTAAGAATTTAATTAAATCCTCGAAAGAAAACTTTTATAAAAAACTCATTTACGAAATAACTGCAGTTCAAAACGTTTTTGGGAAACTTTTCGCAATGTAACCAAATGTAAAATTAAAAAATCTTCTGAAATTAAATCTCTAAACATCAATAATTCAAACTCTCAAGTCCCCAAAAACATGGCAAACTTTGCCAATAGTTATTTTACATCTGTAGGAGACACACTTGCGAAAAAAATTCTCGTTAAATGTAATACAAAGCCAACTGATCTCGCTAATTTACCTATCCTTAATCTCGGTCACAAAATAGCCTTAATCGAAACACCATCAAACGAAGTCATGAAGATAATTGACGACCTCAAATCATCAAAAGCATGTGGTCCCGATAAGATTTCATCAAATCTGCTAAAAATTATTAAATCATACATAGCCATACCGATTGCGTTCATTTCAAATCTAAGCTTTAAAACGGGTAAATTCCCTAATCATTTAAAACACTCGATTGTTATATTACTGCACAAGAATGGGGAGAAATCACAGATAAACAATTACAGGCCTATTTTCTTGCTCAATTCTGTCTCAAAAATTATTGAGAAAATTGTAAAAAACCGTCTCAGTCATTATCTTGAAATTAACAACATCCTCTCTAGCCCTTCGAATAATAAGAAAATAATTTTCTCTCAACTTTTGCCTGTCAAGGTTGGCGCGCAAAATTCCTGGTTCTTCCCATGCATTTTAAATGCTACTATTTATTGTTTTTTTTAACGCTTTTGCAAAAACCAAAATTGTTCTAAAATTTAGATATAATAATCTTTCCGATGTGTTTATTAGAAATCAACATTTTTGTTTCTAAATATTAAAATTTTAATATTGGGAATGTAAATTGGCTAAAAAATGTATACCTAAGATTATTCGAATTAAAGTAATTAAAATAGAACAAACTTAAAATTTTAAATACAGATTCCTTTTCTAATCAAAATTTGTAATAAAACTGTCACCTCACTTTTTATCACTTTCATACAATTTTATTTAAAAATTAAACGTGGAATGCGTCACAAATTGTCACTAGCTCATATAATTCTAAGACAATGAGAAGCATTATTTCATCCCGTTTCTAACACAAAAGAAATCACAAATATTCGCATGACAGGAAGAGAGATATCTAACTTTTAATAATGCACTGTTGCTCTGGGACAATCTGGGTCTCCTGTTATTATAACGTCATATTATGTTTTAGGCCAACTTGGGTCTCCTGTGATTAGACGGGCTAGTAGACAATAAGGCTTTCGCAATGGTTTACGCACTGAAAACGCTATTGCTAATTTGACAAAAATCATCTCTAGTAATCTAGACAAAGGGATTAAATGCATTGCAATCTTTTTAGATTTAGCCAAAGCATTTGACACTATCTCCCACAAAATATTGTTGAGTAAACTACAGCAAATTGGAATACAGGGTCAACTATTCAAATGGTTGGTTAGTTACCTAGAAAATAGAAGCCAAAGAGTGGATATTAAAGGTACTCTAAGCGATCCAGCCAATATTAAATATGGTGTACCTCAAGGAAGTACTCTAGGACCACTTTTATTTAATATTTATATAAATAAGGTATGTAACAGTTCCTTTGCAGACCACATAATTACCTTTGCATATGATACAGTTTTATTAATGAATCTCACAGTAAAGCAGAAATTGGTACAAAGTCAAACAGTTGCTAGATAGCAATCTCCTCACTCTAAATTTGGATAAAACTAAATTCATCTGCTTCAGTCCAACCCAAGCGGGTAAACCAAAAGAAATTCATAACATTATTATACACCATTGCAACGACATAACTACATGTAAATGCAATACCTTGGAATATGTAGACAGTATTAAATATCTTGGAATAATCATTGATAAATTTCTGAGATGGGATAAATAAACAGATTTATCTTCCGCAAAGGTCAGGAAACTTATACATTTTTTCATGGCAAATAGAAATATTCTCTGCGTAAAAGACATGAAACGAATTTACTTTGCCATTTGTAATTCCACATTAGATTATGCATCTTTAGGTTGGGGCGGTTGTACTAAAACAATACCTGATCCCTTAGCAAAATCTCAAAAACCACTTCTAAGAGTCATACTCAAAAAACCGATCAGATACCCGTTACAGATAAGAGTTTCATGTTCTTGATGTAAGGCAATTATATATTAGGAAAATCATTATACATACCCAAAAACAGCGGCTCCACTACACTTTCATAGACCATTATCATGACACCAGACTTGCAAAGAGGAACCCAGTAGTTCCTCCCAACACTTATTCATCCTTAGCTCAAAGACAATTTTCGTACTTAGGCCTTAAATTGCTTAATCTTATACCCGATGCTTGGAAATTGACTTCTGGTCTTGGGGAGAGCTGAATGCGAAAATATGTTAAAAAACAGCCATTAAATTTTCTTTTTTATTGACATTCATATATACTGGTATTATATTGGTATTACTTCCCTCAATATTATTTTTATACAATTTAAGTTAAAAAACTGCTTAAATTTTTTTTTCTTTGCATTTTTTTTTCTGTACTTTCTTTTTTCTTTTTTAATCCATTATTTTTTTCTTATCTATTTTTTGATTCTCGAGTTGATTAATTCATCAAAATCAATACTAAAATTTCTTGGAATGGTTGAAAAGCATAATTGCTAACAAAAAATAAAAATAAAACACTTTTTTATTTTTCTTTTGAATGTTCTTTTTATTTCTCTTCTCTATATTTTATTTTTTATTGTTAAATATAAAATTTACACTTATAACTTATAAGTAACTTCTTGTATCTACCATCAAAATCTTAATATTATTTATCTAGTGTTATATTTAAGTATAAGACAATATTATAGTCAACACACTAATAATATGTAAAAAAATCTGTTCATTTTTACTGTTCTAAAACGGGAAAATTGCCTAGTTGGACAGCCAAAAGATCATTACAACAATGTTAAATGTAATGTTTTTCAAAATAAATAAATAAAATAAAAATAAAATAGTATCGCCCTGGTGTAAGACCACCATTCAGAAATGAAACGTTGCTTGAAATGGCTTTAGCCGTATTTGGTCACCAGATCTGAATAGTCAGATACTTCCCCACCTTCCTCTTCCCTATCTCCTTCCCCTCCCCACTACCTTCAGCCTCACAACATACCCCAATTGGGGATGCCAGGGTCTCACTGGCTCCAGACGGGAGCAGTTTGATGACTCTGAGGTTAGTTACAAGTATTTATCAACAGAGTACACGTCAAAAATCGCTCCGTAAAAATATCTAAAATCTATTGATTATAATTCCTAATTACCATTCAATTTATCGTTAAATGTGTCCCTAAAGAACACTCTAGAAAAATATCGAATTTTTGTGAAATCTATAAGGCCTTATTTACAGCTTTAAGTGTTTTAAATCAATAGTGAAGTGACAGAGTGTTGTTAACAAAAAATCAACCTGCTGTTAATGTTATTACATTGTGTGGTACGGCAATTCACAGTATATAAGAGTGAAATTCGCCGCTCTACAGAAGGGAGTCGTAGCAACGAGGATAAACAGGCAGCTGTCACGCCGCCGGCCGCTGTTCGATCCTCACACCGGCAAAAAAATTATAGTTGTTTTCTTTTTTTTTCTTAAATAATAATCCTACACCATCTATCTTAAGAAATAAGAACTAAATATCGTCAACATCACTTTTAGTCAAAATCACAACCGGGCATAATGGCAACTACGAATAAAGTCCAAACACGGTCAAAACAAACCGAAACTGATGCCGGTGCAGAGCTTTTTGATAAATTTATAAAGTATGTCGATAAAATGATGGAGGATTTAAAGCAACAACTGTTCAAAAAAATTGAAGATGAGACACTAAACGTAAGGAAAAATTTAGAATTTGATCTATCAGATATGAAAAAAAGTGTTGACCTTAGCCGTCAATATCTCATAAACATGACAGAAAAAATTGATGAAGCAAGCAAATCTCTGGAATTCGATGATAAACAACATTTCAAAGAAAAACTAAAGAAACACGAACCAATTGTTATAATTAAACATAAAAATCAGGAACAAAAAAACACAAAGACACAAGAAGACATAAAGAACAACATAGATCCAGTTGATGTGGGCGTGGCCGGAATCAAGAATTTCAAAAAAGGATCAGTTATAATAGAATGAAAGAACACAGAGGCAACAAAAAAAATCCAAAAGGAAGTCATCACTAAGCTTGGGGATAGGTATGATGTTGATATTCCTAAACCCAAGAATCCAACAGTAAAAGTGATAGGAATTACGGATAAATATACCGCCGAAGAAATTGAAATTAAAATAAGGATGCAAAATGAATATATAGACAAGGAAAATTCAAAAATATCAGTGAAATTTATAAAAGAAAATAAAAAAAGTAATGGATATAATAACTTTACTGCATTCATAGAAGTAGATGGAAAAACACACTCTAAAATGTTAGAGGAAATGAAGATAAATATTGGATGGAATAGATGTGCTGTATACGATCATCTCTCAGTGTTGAGATGTTTCAATTGCAACGGATATAGACATAAAGCAAGTGATTGTAAAAATAAAAAATCTTGCGGAAGATGTTCTAACGCACACGATACGTCAGACTGCAAGGAAAATATTGAAAATATCAAGTGTGTGAATTGCAAACTCACAAATGATAAACTTTCTTTAAACTTAAATGATAACCACCATGCATGGAGCAAGGAGTGTCCTATTTACAAAAGAAATATAGAATCGGAGAAGAGAAAAATTGATTTTTTAGGATAAAAAGAAAAGCGATTATATACTACTTAAACATTTCAAGTCTTTTGGCTCATGTAAATGAAATTGAAGTATTATTACAAGAACTCAAACCAGAAATTTTAATGTTAAGTGAAACGTGTATAACTAGTGACATTTACGATTCTGAAGTATCATTTATAGGATATTCAACCGTAAGATGCGATTCATTTAGTCGGCATACGGGAGGAGTTGTTATGATTATTAAAAATAGTATATCCTTTAAAATAATATCTAATGAAGTGTTTGATGAAAAAAATACATGGATACTGGCAGTACAAATCAGAAAAAACTTGATTAAAGGAACATACGCTGTACTATATCACTCACCAAACCAAAGCCATTCTAAATTTTTGGATTTCTTCGAAAGTTGGTGTACTAAAAACATGAAAAATCAAGATATGTTTTATGTAACCGGTGACTTTAACATTGACATGAAAGCCAAAAATACATGCAGTAAAAGACTCCAAAGTTTAGTGAATAATCTAGGACTGAAACAACTTGTGACCAAACCAACTATAATATCAAATACATCAGCAACCATTATTGATTTAGTTATAACAAATAATTTTTACCTGAATGTTAATGTTGTGGATACTCCAAAAATATCAGACCACGAAAATATTTCAACAACATTTGAAACGAGTGTAATTAAAAATGAATCAAGGGAAATCACATATAGAGATAAAAGGAAATATGATGAAAATTTTTTTTGTGAAACTCTACAAAATAGTATTTGTCGAGTTACCGAATCAAATCACCTAAATGACAAAGCAGAGAACTTCGTTAATATTTTGACTACAGCAGTCAATGAAAGTATGCCAATGAAAAGGATTAAGTTTAAAAATACGAATAAATGGTACTCTAAACCATTACACAATCTTCAGCAACAAAGAGATAATGCATACAAATCGGCAAAATTGGAACCATCAGAAGAAAAATGGAATGCATATAAAAAATTTCGTAATATTTATTCCAAACAAATTAAACAACAAAAATGCGATTATTATAAGCAAAAATTAGAAACACAAAAGAATGAACCAAGAAAACTTTGGATAACACTTAAAGAAATCATAAAGGGCAAACAAAAAGAAATTGTAAAGTCACTTGATTTTCCAGATGGAACTGAAGAAGAAGTAGAGAAGATAGCCACTAAATTTAACAAGCATTTTATTTCGAGCATAGATCTTATAATTCAAAGTATTCCACAAGATCCAGAGAACCAACTATACGAACCTATATGCACCGATGAAGAATTTAAGTTTAAAAATATAGATTTACCGTACTTGAAGAGGGTGCTGAGTAATATGAAGTCGAAGGAATCACCAGATGGTATTACAATAAATATAATCAAAGACTCTATAAATATTATTGGCGAATCGATGGTTCAAATTATCAATGAATCTTTGAATAGTGGAGTATTCCCCAAAACTTGGAAGACATCTGTAATAACTCCCATCCCAAAAATTGATAACCCAAAAAAATTTGACGACTTTAGGCCGATCAATTGTTTACCCAAATATGAACAAATACTGGAATACATAGTAAAGGAGCAATTAACTGAATATATTGAGGCCAAACAGATATTAGTTCGACAACAATCTGGTTTTAGAAATAAATGTTCTTGTGAAACTGCTATTAACTATGTAATAGATGAGTGGAAAAATTTTAGAGATAAAAAAAGTAAAATTATTGCAGTATTTCTAGACTTAAAGCGGGCATTTGAAACAATCGACAGAGATAGATTAATAAAAAAATTAAGTAATATTGGAATTAATGGTAAAGAAAATAAGTGGTTTGTTGATTACCTATCAGAAAGAACACAAGTAACAAAATATGGGGGTATAACATCTGAACCACATAGTACTAACAAAGGCGTTCCGCAGGGTTCTGTCTTAGGTCCATTGCTGTTCATTATATACATGAATGATATTATCAAAGTGTTAAAACATTGTGCAATTAAACTATTTGCTGATGATACATTGTTATACATAGCCAGTAAAAATTTACAGGACGCCATTGAAAAAATGCAAATTGATTTAAATAATGTAACGCTGTGGCTAAACCAAAACAAACTCAAATTGAATGTTACGAAAACTAAGTTTTTAATTGTGGATAATTTAGGTGGAAACGAGCAGGCAACACTAAAAATTGATAACGAAAGCATAGAAAGGGTTAGCAGTATTAAATATCTGGGTGTGATATTGGATGATAAATTAAAATTCGACGAACACTTAGAATACATAACAAAAAAAATTGCTAAAAAAGTTGGATTCCTAAAAAGGATCAGAAATAACTTGGATCTCAAGACAACGCGCCTTGTCTACAATTCTATTGTAACTCCGCATTTAAATTATTGTTCTAGTGTATTATTCCTATGAAACGAAGCCCAAAATAATAAACTACAGGTTATACAAAATAGGGGGATGAGGATGATTTTAAAATGCAACATTTTTACAAGAGATAAAATTATGTTACAAAATTTAAATATGATGACAATCAAACAACATATAATATATAATACATTAACAATGATTTATAAACTTAAAAATAATATGCTCCCAAATTATCTGAAGAGTACTATTATGTTTCAAGAAAATGTTCACAATTATCCTACGAGAAGACGCGGAGACTTTAGGCTTCCCAAAACTAAACTTTCGTGCACACAAAATAGCGCATTTTATAAAGGGCAAAAACTCTATAACAGTCTGCCAAATGCAGTAAAGGAAGCCTCAAGTCTCAGCAATTTTCGTAGGATGTGTGCATTATATGTAAAAAATATTTTTTGATTACTCACCAATGTTATTCTCAGGTCTTGTTCTTTTATAATGTATTTTTGTATAGTTATCTTTTTTTATTTAGTATTCTTTTTTTAAATGTCGTTGTGAATATTCCTGTACCTACTTCTTAAATTGTATTTTTTATATTTTCCTACTAGATGTATGAAAATACTTACATACATCTAAATAAAAAATTCAAAAACAAAAAATCTTGTGCGGTATTCAAGTATAAAAAAAAAGTTCGTGCAACCGTTTGCGCTATATACTGTTTTGCCGTAATAACGTACATTCTTACTTGTACAATTTAGAGTTTGTGCAAGTAGGATTAGCATAGACCCGAGCCTAATTTACAAATAATTTTTAGTTTTTCGTTGTAGTAATGTGATTATGGGAAACAAAATAAGATTTTTTTTTTAAATATTTTTATTAATCAATTTTCCTTGGAAAAGCTATACTCACGATTGTGAGTACTGGGTCTCAACAATTTCCAAAAAGAGATACTGGCATAACAAAATATTCAAAGGAAGTTATCAAAAATCATTAATTATTTGCGATGAAACTTTAAGAAACAGTTGACATCTTTTGGAAGGTATAAGTAGACATCACATTTTAGGCATTTGGTGCGAGATCGCTTTGAACATCCCTTCAGTCTGCATCACCTTGGAGCTTTGAGAGATTCGACAATGGGCCAGTGCTCATACCCATCGTACCTCTTGTCTTCAAATGGAATTGCAGCTGGTTGGTATCTTTTTGAAGGTGACTGTATTGTTTGGGTGCTCGTTTCAGCATCTGCATCAAACTTTCGTTTGGGTGGCAGTCCTCCAAGCAAATACTTTCCAATCGTCAGCCTAAAATCCAGCAGGTCCAGTGTATCCTTTTTTGTAATTATTTTCATTGCAAACCCTTCTGTACTCATTTCAGCTATTTACCACAGCTAGGTCAAACATATGAATAATTACTTTTAGTGTCCATTTCTTTGTCTTGACCCAAGTCCTGTAACATTCCAGACTTTGATCACAACTATCGACTCCACCCATTTTTTCATTGTATAGTTTTACTACAGCTGGGCACTGAACTGGTATGTGTTTTTTTTTTTCAGTTTTATCCCATCTTTCAACGTGAGTACTAGGCGTACTACCTAAAAATGAAGATGCCATTAAAATAGATTTGTTATCTTTCCATTTTATAATAGAAACAGCATCATCTGATCGGCATACTTCACCATACCTCTTTGCATTTTGAGGGTACGGTGAACAATGAAAGTCATTCGAAAAACGAAGCTGTCACGTTAATAACAAGGAATAAACATCATAATGATTTTACTGCGGGTAATTTAGCTACGAATGTACTATTGTCAACCGCGCAGTTATTCGCTTACGACATTAAAAATAATCAAGTAACCGTCAGGTGTTTAATTGATTGCGCCTCGCAACAAAATTTAATTAGTTTAAATACTTGTAATGAATTGAATCTTAAAATATTTCCTTTAAATAATTCAGTTATTAAAAGTGTTGGTTCAGTGGAGACACCAATTTTGGGACATGTTGCATTAACAATTAAATCTCGTGTTTCAGAAGATAAATATAAAATAAGCCTATTAGTGGTCGAGAAAATTACGGACAAGCTCCCTACACAATATGTTGACACAAAGTCATGTGAGCATTTACTTGGTTTAAATCTAGCGGATGAAAATTGGAACGTTCCTTCTGATGTTGATATTTTATTAGGTGCTCAGTTATTTCCATATATTGTGCTAGGAAATAAGGTTTTATCTAAACATAATACGAATGCACCACTCGCTATACAAACGGTATTCGGATATATTGTAATGGGTGAAATACCTAAGAGTACGCCGGACGTTTCGTGAACATTCGGCCCCATAACCAACGTCGATTTATACAATGCGTTAACCAAATTTTGGACAATGGAAGACATGCCTATTAAGTCATTGATGAGTGCTGAAGACGCGGAATGTGAGAAAATATATGTCGAGTCCGTCCAACGGGATGACTCGGGAAGGTATATTGTATCTTTACCTTTTAAGATAGATCCTAATAATTTAGGAAATTCGTTCAGTGTCGCGCAACGCAGATATAAATATTTAGAACGGAAATTTAATACGTCGCCAGAATTGCATCGGAGTTATAATGAAGTAATTTCTGAATATCTGGAAAAGGGATATATAAGGCATGAAGTTCCGTCTTCATCTAATGTTGATGAGGGATATTTCATTCCTCATCATGCAGTTATTCGTAAAGATAAAGCAACAACTAAAACTCGTGTTGTATTAGACGCCAGTACAAAGACCAGTTCAGGGTTGTCACTTAATGATATTGTGTATACTGGTCCAAACTTGCAATCTAATTTATTTACACTTTTAATTAAATTTCGCTTATTCGCTATAGCATTGACCGCAGATGTTAAGCAAATGTATTTACGTATAATGGTAACGGAAAGCCATCGTAAATATCAAAAAATTCTTTATAGATTTCACGACGATGAAGAAATTGGAGTTTATCAATTTAATTCGCTAGCTTTTGGATTAAATTGTTCACCGTTCCTCGCGATGCGAACTTTATGAAAGCTAGCGAGCGATGAAAGAAATCGTCACCCAAAAGCCGCAGAAGTTGCAATTAATGATTTATATATGGACGATTTTCTATATTCTGTAAATACTATAAGTGAAGCCGTCACTTTGTCTACGGAATTAATGGCGATGTTCAAGTCTGGAGGATTTGAATTAGTTAAATGGTCGAGTAATTCTGCTCATTCGCTCGCTCAATTACCAGAGTCGCACCGCGCTACGATGGATTTCTCGGATAATTGTAGCATTTTAGGACTAAAATGGAATCCGATATCTGATTGTTTTCGTTTTATGATATGTCCCACGGAGGAGAAAACTATATGATCAATTCTTTCCACAATAGCACGTTTATTCGATGTATTAGGTTTGGTTGCTCCGGTAATTTTATATGCCAAATTACTTTTACAAGAGCTGTGGTTAGAGAAAGTGGGATGGGATGAAGAACTACCCCAAAGTATTGTTATTCGATATGTCAAATTTAAGGAAGAATTACCGATGCTTTCTAATTTGAATTTACCTCGATATTTGAGAGTAAAAGAGGACTGCACGATAAATATTATCGCTTTTGCAGACGCGAGTACGAAAGCATACGGGTGCATAGTATATCTTCATGTCACAGATAAGAGTGGCAACGCTACTATGAATTTGACATGTTCGAAATCCAAGGTAGCCCCTTTAAAAATAGTTTCGCTCGCTCGATTGGAATTGTGTGCTGCGCTTATTTTATCTAGACTTGTTAGATCTATTATAGATACATATAAGAATCGCGTTTTGATAAACGATATATTTGCTTTTTTAGATTCAAAAATAGCACTTTCTTGGATTCACTCATCCCCGCACAGATGGCAAACTTTTGTAGCTAATCGAGTTAGTGAAATTCAGGAAAATTTACCTGCGAAACATTTTTATCATATAGATGGAGTTACCAATCCTAGTGATTGTTTATCACGGGGACTATTGCCCGCTCAGCTAATTGATCATCCTCTTTGGTGGCATGGTCCACCCTGGGCTGCGAACCCAGTGTCCGAGTGGCCTATCAAAACCTTTTCCCCCTCAGCGCAGGAGGAGAATACTTTGGAATTGAAAAAGTCACATACGTTCACGATAACGTCAATAGAGAATAATTCTCCAATATATAATCTTGCTTTAAAAATTTCTTCATGACCAAAACTGCTAAGAATTGTCGAATATATTTTACGATTTACGCGGAAGTTATCGTGTTCAAAAGTTATAAATTCCACGGAATTAAATATTGCTGAAATAAGTGTATTAGAGGCTCTATAGAAAATGTGTTTTTATGCCGATATACAATCAATACAGAGGAAAAAATTATTTTCATCTTCGATTCGAAAATTAAACCCGTTCGTCGATCATAATGGATTGTTACGTATAGGTGGTAGATTAACAAATGCGAATATACCTTATGAAAACAAACATCCAGTACTTCTGCCAAGACAGGATCATATTGTCGATATAATTATAGATTTTTACAATCGTGTGAATTGTCACACTGGTGCTCATCTCCTTATGTCTATAATTAGATAGCGTTATTGGATCTTATCGGGAAGAAACCTAATACGCAAACGAGTACATGCATGTAATTTCTGTTTTAAAACCGCACCTTCTAATGTTATTCCGCCAATGGCTGATTTACCTACAGCTAGAGTTCAAGAAGCAAAAGCATTTACACATACTGGTGTAGATTTTGCCGGACCGATAAATATAACCTTTCTAGGCGTCGTGGAGTAAAAAGTCAAAAGGCATATATATGTCTATTTATTTGTTTAACGACAAAGGCTATACATATAGAATTGGTATCAGATCTAAGCACGGACAATTTTTAAACGCATTTAAACGTTTTCTATCCAGACGCGGACCGGTTTCGTGTATGTACAGTGACAATGCGACAAACTTCATAGGCGCGAAGAATTGTCTTGATGACTTATATACATTTTTGGAGGCAAATTCAACTAATGAAGTCCTTCGCAATGAATTTAACATTCGGAGAATTGAGTGGAAGACGATTCCACCTCGCGCTCCTCACTTTGGAGGATTATGGGAATCAAATATTAAATCCATTAAATCGCATCTGTATAGGGTTGTGGGTACTCAACTTTTATGTTATGAAGAGCTTCTCACAGTTCTGACACAAATAGAGGCTTTACTTAATTCACGGCCGTTATGTTTATTAAGCAGTTGTCCATTATCCAGATGCTCTTACTCCGGCTCATTTTCTAATGTCTTCTCCGATTCAGCATTTGCCCGCTTATGATATGACTAAGGAACGCATTAGTCTGCTGAAAAGGAAAGAGCTTTTGGACCACCTCGTTCAATCTTATTGGAAGAAGTGGCATATAGAGTATCTTCACTCTCTTCAGATGAGACAAAAATGGAATAGTCCCGCGAATAACATTCTTGTAGGTACTATAGTATTGGTGCATCAAGAAGATGCGTCTCCACTTTATTGGCCGGTGGGAGTTGTTGAGGAAATATTCCCGGGTAAAGACGGAGTGGTTCGAGTGGCACTCGTAAGAACCCCTTCTGAGAACTTCAAACGACCAGTCGTGAAATTATGTCCCCTGCCTACGCAATAATAATTATTAATTTTCTTTATCTCTATTTATTTTATTTTTTTCTTAACTTTGTAATATCAATCGCGTATATATATAATTTTAACTTCTTATTTTTCACTATAGTTCTTTACTTTATTTTGAAAGTACCTTCAGTTTCGGTAGGTACTTTCAAGGCCGGGAGAATGTTTGCGCATCTTTATATGGGATTGATTGGGTATTGCATTCGCAGACTTGGTATATGTCAAAATCCTGAATTTATCCCACCTACCTAATCTTTCCTTCCCAAATGTCACCATAAAAATTGTTGCAAGAAATACTCAACTTTGGAGAGGTGACAGTGTGCTTTCCTGCTCAGAACAAAATAACATCTCAGACAGGGCGCATGTATCGTTACCTCTTGTTATAAGAATATCGCGAATTTTAAACAGTGAGAAGTGTGCACCAAAACTGGAGCACAGTGAGGCCCCATCTGCAACGGTGAGTCCTATTTTCCTTATTCCAATCTGGGCTTATCTAAATTTCCAAAAGCCCAGATCTGAACTATCGACTGACTATCCATCAGGTTTTGCGAGTGTATACTATTCAATCGTCCCGTATAACTTAGCGTTTTCACGTAGTTTCGGGACTGGTCCTTTGAGGGCTGCGTGGGCTTTGCTCTGGAGCATTTACCGCCAATTAACAGTGGAGTCGCAGTTTCGCGACACCAGCTGTTTTCCACTTGTCAGGAAATGTTCCTTCAGATAGCGATAGTTTGAAAATGGCAAAAATGGGGGGTGTCAGTTGTTTACTACAATAATTTATAAAGATTCCTGGAAGTTGGTCATTCCCCGGTCCCTTTTTGATATCGATGGACTTAAGGTATTTGAAAGTTATGTCTTCATTGATCTCGACTGAGCTAATAATACTATTTGAATTAAAACAGTCACTGGCATTGCTTGTATGAGCCGGTTGAACATTCGAAAATACAGAAACAAAATACTCGGATAATAAATTGGCTACTCCTTTACTGTCATTAGCAGTTTTTTCACCATAAATCATATGATCGGGGATGGTAGGAGATTTTCTTTGAGAATTGACATAGGACCATATTTTTCTAACATTATGCTGTATGCCGGATTCTATCGTAGAAATGTAGGTTTTGTAAGCCGCTGAAGCGACCGTTTTTTGTCTTTTGCGAAGCAAAGAAAATGACAGATAATCAAGAGGGTTCCTGTGACGCTTCCATGGTCTAAAGAATTTTAATTTTTCATTAATTATTTTTATTAAGGCTGCCGTGTACCATGGTAGATATTTTCCAGATTTCACAACTTTCTTGGGAATAAACGCATCGACAATTTGTTCAATTATAACGTAAAATGAATGTAACGCTGTGTTTACATCCGGTGCATTTATAACGGTAGACAAGTCGGTCTCATTCAGTTTCTCATTAATCTTGGTGTAATCTGCTTTATGGAATAATTTTATTGTTCGTGGAGTTGAGAGGGTTGCATTAGTGGATGGAAATTCTAGCTCTATAACCAATGATTTATGATGAGCATCCTCTTTAATAATAATAATAATAATAATTGGACAATTTATAGAGCGCCGTTTTTGTGAAAAATCACCTCAAGGGTGCTTTACAATTTATCATTAATCTTAGGCTCTATCTAATTTTATTATTTACAAACAGATACAGAAACATACTTACCTGTAGGACACTTCCGATAAAACACACTTTATTAAAAAGTTTATGCTTGGGGAAGATACGAATTTGCGCGTGGAGGACATTATATTCAAAACACTGGACATTGCATGACTTTACCCTTGCTACCCTCATCACTGTGGGTTCTACATTTATATTTATAAGAAGATTAATGGCAAAATTGAGTTAATGTTTATTTTGAAATTTAACTAAAGGGTGATCGGCAAGCGACACCTTAGCTGGAGTGTTACAGAAAACGAAGTCCAAAATTCGTCCATAGTTATTAGGTAAATTGTTAAATTGGGTTAAATTTGCAAAAGATAAGCAGTTAAGTAACGTGAGTGAACATTGGTCTCTGTTAGTTGAAATTTGTTGATTATTCCATTTAAAATTTGGCATGTTATAGTCGCCTATGATTAGAAACTGGTCATGTATATTTTTTTAATTTTATTTATTGTTGAAAATGGTATGAACTAATGATATAATGAATGAGAACATTTTGTCTGATCTCTCAACACTTTGTTATTAATTCATATATTTGTATCACTTATTATTTTCTCTGTTTATCATTTTGCTTTTACTTAACTGTTTTGCATGACCGATATTTGCGTGTGTTATTTTTATTAAATTGTGAAATTATTAACCCCGATACAGGCGAACCCTAGTGGGGTTAATAATTACATGCTAAAAATATAAATATATAAATTGTGAAGAAGCAATAAATAAAAAAAATAAAAAATGTTGAAGGTAAACAGGCTTATCTTATCGATTGCCGAAAAAGTTTTCGTCTATCGGTATTTTTGGATTTGAAAATATTCCAAAAATTAAAATATAAACTCGTAAAATTTTTGAACTTAGTTTGATCCTGAAAACTTAATCACGTTGTAGATTCCACATTTTAATCTTAATTTTAGGTCACCTTCAATTTTACTAAATATTTAGTTCTGTATTTTTCCTCATAGGCATTCTAGTCAGAAAACTTAACTTTTCAATGTTAAAATAAATTTTAAGTACCATGACTTTACTTAAAACCACCCTAAATGGACTTTCATTCATAATTCCCACATTGTGGGTAGGTATTACAGAAATAATTAATTCATTTAATTACTTACAAGATATGAGAAATACATTGTGGCTTTTTATTTATGCAAGTTATAACCTATTTTTAGAGCGTTTTATCCAAATGTGCGGTAAAAACCGATCATTCTGGTTTTAATTAGCCTGAAAAATCAGCTCACCGTACTTAAAAACTTCTAGGAGTAAAAACATTAATTTAGTTGAGGTGGTGGAGAGCCGTGGAAATAGCAGAAAAATAAGAAGTTGAAAGAATGCAAATGCAATGATGGATGGGATGGACAGGGTCAGGAGAACACAAGAATGTGAAGCATTTGAATGTGAAAAGAAGACAATGAAGACCTTAGAAATCATGGCAAGAAAAAGTAAAAGATTTTTGAAGATGGGCGTTTTGGGTCATGTTAAAATTCAGTTTTACTATTAGTTTAACGATTTATATGTTATATTTGACCAGTGAAGGAAGTTTGAACAAACTAAAAGTTATACAAAACAAAGCTATATACGAGATGTATACTGGGGAAAGGCAAATACGCAAGAATTAATCAAATGAGAGAGGAGCTAAATTGGATTCCAATAAAAAAGAGACTACTACTTAATGTGTTAATTTTTGTGCATAAAATTATGAAAAACCAAATGCCAAAATACAAGGATAAAATTGTTTTTAATACAGAAATTCATAATTACGAAACAAGAAATATAAACAGAGTTCGATTGCCACAAATGAAGAAATCGAAATCACAGAACTGCCTAATGTACAGAGGACTAAAGATGTATGATGAAATGCCTGAAAGTATGAAGAATGAATGTATTTAAAAAGAAATGTTATGCTTACTGTAAAAATATTTAAATTTATCAAATGAAATGTTACATTGTGCTTATTAGTTTATATTCATGTAGTATAAACTAACTCAATAAATAAATAAATAAAATACGATTAATATAACGAGAAAAATATTACATAAAAATTTTCTAAAGCGTAGTACAATTTTGTGACATTTAACCTCAAGTGTATATGAGATATCACATGTTTTTTTTGGTTGGCCGAGCGTGTGAACGTTGTGATAAATTCGTTCTTGCTAGAATTTTTTGGGATTCGATTGTTTAGTATAATTTCGAAGTTTACGTTATACTTTAGAAAAACGTTATACGTCATAAACAACAAAATCAGAATCGCGAACGCTAATCACACTTATTCCACTTTTTTTAATTTCATGCATGTAGCCTCTCTGATGGTTTACATAAAAAAATCTGCTCTGATCTCTCCACAAGAATGAAACAAGGTTTTCCATACCCTTTGTTTCATACCCCGCGGAGAAAAGGCACAATATCTAATTAACTCCTTCTCGATAATAATAATTCGAAACAAAAGCTACATCACTTTTGTATTTCTGTTTTCAGCGGTGTCAGTATCCGTCGGAGTCTGGACTCTAGTTGCCATATCTCTTGAACGATACTTCGCCATCTGCAGACCCTTGAAATCCAGGAGATGGCAGACCCAGTTCCACGCTTACAAGATGATTGCAGTGGTCTGGATAGCCAGCCTCTCCTGGACTAGTCCTATCCTGGCTGTATCCACTCTCAAGGCTATGAGAGGCAGAGGTAAGAATAACATATTCCACGACGATTCTTATAATTGGTTTCTGATTTATCGTTGCATGCAAGAATTTCACCTCCACTGGATTTTTTTTTTGAAAACTTCCAGAAATAGCCTATTATGTTATGTATAATTTTGTTGAGGCCTTGGTAGTTTTAAACCATAAATATCTATAATGAGACAAGTCCTAACTATCAGTTTTACCCTGTTTAGTTATTAGAGCTTCGTGTCAGCCTAGCAAGTTCCTACCGGAACCCACGTAGTCAATAATATCGTATAAAGTTTGAGGTTAGAGCGTCATAACCATGTAATTAGAACTTTTCAAATAACCGAAGGAAATTTTGGCTTCGCGATAGTTAATTTCTGTAACCATTATAACTTTTTAAAATTTTCTTTTTACATTAGCTCCGCACAGGAAGTCTGATAAAAAAATTCCCCTCGGGGCCTGTGTAACTTTTGGGGATGCTGTGTGGCGGGTCTTTTTAGGGAAATTAAGGAAAGGAAGTCATGGAAAGGAAAAAGGTATGAGGGGGGTGGGTAGGAATCTGGGGGTCAGTGTGTCCAGGAGTGACAGATGAATCAATCACCCCCCACTACGGGTGAGGCGATGTTCCGAGAGTCCTCTTGAAGAGGTCTACAGGTCTTCCTCAACCAGTCTCTCCCGATCAGCAGTTGGTGGGCAGACGCATCCGCCGTCGAGATCTGGACAAACCTCTCCCCATGAACCCGGGCACCCCTGCTAAGTCATCGTTACGTAACGAACCACTTGGGGTGACCTATGGCAGAGGTATTGGTAATCCAATAAATGGTTCTCGGGGGGCGGTACCCATACCCGTCTCCCAAATTGAGAATTTTGAATTACACAATCATGGCAATTTTTTGAAGTGGAACTTCTATACCACCGCTGTGCTTTGGATTTCTGATGAAACGGAAATAACTATTACTGCACCAGCCGGCCGCTTATTACTGCATCGGCCGCTTTGATTGAGATTGAGGCTCCTATTGGTTGAGATATGAAACGGAAATTACGCGAGGTCTCTCTTATTATGACCTCACTTTTCAGGTATTGGTTGTGATTGTTTAGGTAAAGTTTCGCTTCTACCGCGTGTAAACTGCACTCGATTTTTTTTGTATCTCTTTTGTTTATCAAATGTATAATCTATCTATCTATTTTCTTCTATCTTCTTCTTTTATCTTCTACCTATCTATCTATCTATCTTATCTTAACTTATCTTATCTTATATCTTATCTCTATCTATCTATCTATCTATCTATCTTCTATCATCTATCTTCTATCTTCTATCTTCTATCTTCTATCTTCTATCTTCTATCTTCTATCTTCTATCTTCTATCTTCTATCTTCTATCTTCTATCTTCTATCTTCTATCTTCTATCTTCTATCTTCTATCTTCTATCTTCTATCTTCTATCTTCTATCTTCTATCTTCTATCTTCTATCTTCTATCTTCTATCTTCTATCTTCTATCTTCTATCTTCTATCTTCTATCTTCTATCTTCTATCTTCTATCTTCTATCTTCTATCTTCTATCTTCTATCTTCTATCTTCTATCTTCTATCTTCTATCTTCTATCTTCTATCTATATAAATAAAAATGAATCGCCGAAATGTATGTACGCGCATAACTTCCGAACGACTGCACCAAATAGGATAATTCTTTTTTTGTTATGTTCGTTATTATCAGGAAAGGGTTTCTATAAAACTACTGGTGAGCTCTGGCATTATGAAATTTGTATAAAAAATTGCAAGAGGTGGTACGCGAGCTGTTTGAACACTAAATATACCGGGAATTAATTAATGGAACGCGGGAGGGGGGGGGGGGGAACCCGGGAGGGGGGGAGGGGAACGTAGGAGGGGGGAGGGGAACTCGGGAAGGGGGTTTGCGGGACTAGGTAAGGGGGGAGTGGAGTGGGGAAAGGGAAGGTGGAGGAGGCGGAATGGAAACGCGAGAGGGGAATAGGACGCGGGAGAGGAATGGCGGGGGCGGAAGGGGAACGGGACGAATGGGAAAAGACACGCAGGGAGAAACAATTTCTTTATTAAATGGCATAGCAACGCATGCCGGGTACCAGCTAGTATATATATAAATTGAAATGAATCGCCTAAATGTATGTACGCGCATAACTTCAGAATGACTTTATGTATTTCATTCAAACTTTGGGGATTTGATGTGTGCATGCCCGTAAAGGTTTCTGTATACTGGTGAGCTCTGAAACTCGGGAGGGATAGGGGAACCTGGAGGGAGGTTCTCGGGTGGGGGGGAGTCACGGGAGGGGGGGGGAACCCGAGAGAGGGGAGAGAAACTTGGGAGGGGAGAGGGGAACTCGGGAGGGAGGTTTGCGGGATGGAGGAAGCGGGTAAGGGGAGTGGGAAGAAAGAAGGCGGAGAAAGAATGCAAGAGAAGGGAAGGGACCCGGAGAGGAAGGGGAGGCGGAAGGGGAACGGGAAAGGACACGCAGAGAGAAACAATTTCTCTGTGAGATGTCTATGCTTTGCTAAACCATTCATCCGATTGCGATGAAACTTTTGGGATTTGAGGGGAAGGGGAACGGGACGAACGGGAAAGCAATCGCAGGGAGAAACACATTCTTATCAAGTGGCATAGCAACGCATGCCAGGAACGACAGTTTTATAATATGACTTATGGTCACGCGTTGCTGTGGCTAACGAAACACAACGCCATCTACTGGATGGTTACCCAATCTTTTAACTCACACCGCCGTTGTTAATTTGCATACAAATCAAATCCAAACCGCCGGCGCGCCCGCTTGCCTGCCCGCTCGTCTACCACATACAGACATTCGCCTTTAATTATATATTTCAACCAATTTACACAAAACCTTGACAAATTATGGTGACCGGCCAACTCAGAATGAAACCAACTCAGAACCACCTCATAAAGGTCATGGTTAAATAGGTTAAGTCAGGTTAGGGTTACCGGCTATTTTATAATTATTTTTTAACGGCTTTTAATGATCTTTCTGAGATGGTTCTGAGTTGGTTTCGTTCTGAGTTGGCATGGAACCACAAATTATATACTTAAACCTTTCTTATAAATCACTCTATCGATTGGTGAAAACCGCATGAAAATCATTAATCATTAATCATTTCCGTTTGCAAGAACAACAAATAAATTTAGGGTTCTTTGAATTGACAAAATGTTCACCTCTGACCGATTGCAAAGTTGCGTGGCATATAATAATTTAGCCAATAAAATCGATATTCGTGCTCTAGTCTAACTTACTTATGAACTCAATATTTTTAGTTGAAAATTTAAGGTATATGTTTACGGAAACATGGTACAGTGTCTTGAATTTAGTATTGGTGCATCGACGCGCGACGGCGTAAAAGTAAAATGCAAATTTCGGATAAAAACTTTTTTTTCTGTTTTCGAAAGCGTTATAAATTGATCTTTATTTATTGTCTGAAAGATTTACAGAGTGTTAATAATTATTACATTAAAGAAATTCATCATCATCATCATATTTTCCCCCTTGTCCTATTCGGGTCGGGGACCCATTGCATCGACAAGTCTCCTCCATATGTCCCTGTCTTGCGCTGTTTGTTCGGCATCCGTCCATGGCAGTCCCATCCTCTCCTCACACAGTTTCTGAAGTTGCCTCGCCCAACTGTGTCTGGGGCGACCCACTGGATGTCTACCCTCTGGAATCGCACTCAGTAACTTCATCGGAATTCGGTCATCAGACATTCTTAGTACATGCCCAAGCCACTTCAGTTGCGATTTTTCTATGAAGAGTAGCAGTGGTTCAATGTTTAGATCATCTCGGATCGTCGAGTTTCTTATATGATCCCGTTTCGTAACCCCTGCCACTCCTTCCAAGTACCTCTTTTCGGCAGCATGGACTCTAGAGCGTGATTGTTCGTTTAGCATCCAAATCTGGTGGCCGTAGGTAAGCGTCGGGCGGTATACCGTTTTAACCATTGTCATCTTTGTCTTGATGCTGAGCTCGGCTTTCCTTATCACTGAGCAGTAGAGAGGACGCAATACACCGCTTGCCGCACTAATTCTTCAATCAATTTCTCCGTCTTGCCGGCCATCGCTGGAAAAATCAACCCCGAGGTATTTGAATCTGTCCACCTATTTCAACTGAATCCCATCAACGAGTATGTTGCACTGAGTTTGGTCCCTTCCTATAACTATCACCGCTGTTCTTGAGGTACTCATCTTCATGCCGTAGATATTAACACTCCAATTCAAAATGTTCATAGAATGCGTAAATCAAGGTTTAGTTGTTGCCAGGTTCAATTCCGAAGTTTCAATTCAGATATAAATTTACACTAATCTCAAATTCACGTTGACATAAAAGACATTATAGTCTGTATTAAAGCCCTTGAACCCAAAACAAGCTCTGGGCCTGACAAAAATCCTTCCATTTATCTTAAAAATTGGGCTAATAGTTTATCCGTTCCCCTTAACATACTGTTTAACAAGTCACTATCTACAGGATCCTTTCCACAAATATGGAAACATAGTTACTTAACCCCTATTTTTAAAAGTAGAGATCAATCCGTTGCTAAAAACTATCGGCTTATCCGTATTCTATCGTCTATACCAAAATTTTTCGAAAAATTGATTCCTTATAAAATTAACTTCATTTTTAACTCATCTATCGCAACTTGTCAACACGGCTTTATGTCTGGCAGATCAACTTTGACTAATCTAACATTACATGAAAATTTTATCTCAAATGCACTTGCCAATAAACAACAAGTTGATTCCATATGTGCCGACTTTTGTCAGGCGTTTGCTAAGGTTTGTCATAAAATTCTTATAAACAAGCTTTTGAAACATGGCATTAAAGGGAACCCATTATTCTGGTTTAAAGTTACTTATTTAGGCGTCAGTTAACTGTCTGCTTATGTGATCATTTATCTTATACGTTTGAAGCTATCGGTTTCGTACCCCAAGGATCGCATCTCACTCCTATATTTTAAAAATTATTTATTAACGACGTAACTAATATATTCACCCATATTCTTATTTTAATTTTTGCAGAAGATATGAAGATTTATAGAATTATTGACAATATTGAGGACAGTTTGTCCCTACTTAATCTAATCTTAATTGCCTTTCCGATTGGTGTTTTAAAAATAAATTAACTCTTAATGTAAAAAAAAATGTCAAATTATAAGATTCCACAGGAAAAAAAAACATTGTTTTTCACTTGCTTTCTCAGTGACCACTCCTTATTATCTGTTATTGAAATAAGAGACTTTGGTATTACCTTTGACACCAAATTATCTTTTATAAAATATATTAATGTTACAACCAGTAAAGCAATGCAAATACTGGGATTTATCGTACAGATTTCGATAATTTTTAAATTTTTTAAAACTGTACACTGTAACTACTATACACTTCTCTTGTAAGAAGCCAACTAGAATTTAACTCCACCATTTGGAATCCGTATTACAGTACACATGAACATTCCTTTGAGCATGTCTAACATAAATTCTTATGTCGCATTAATTTTAAATTAGGAATATCCATTGAAAACATTCATTACTTCTCCCGTTTACATCTACTGGGACTTGATACATTAAAAGAAAGAAAAATTGGTTCTGACTTATTTTATTTATTTAAAATTGTTAATAACTTGTTAAATTCCCCCGAACTTCTTTCGTTCAAAACTTCGTCGTTTTATATTGAAAATTGGGAAACTGTTTTATCCTCTAATAACACCGATTTATGTTCACTTAATTTTGAATCAATCTTAAATAAGCATATAAAATCCTCCTCTTCCATTATAAAATACTCTCCAAATACTAAATTTAAAAAATTAAAACCGTGGATCACCCAAGGAATCATATTCTCAATTAGACATAAAGAAAAAATTTATAAGGAACATAAAAAATTTCCAGAAAACTATAAACTATACGAATATTTTAAAAAATTCAGAAATAAACTGTGTTACATTATCCGGAAAACCAAAGAAGATTTCTATAAAGAAAAAATCAATATTGCTGGCAACAATAATAAAAAGGTATGGCTAACTATCAATGAAATTATCAATAAAAAACCTAAAAAATCTAACATAAACAAAATTACAGATATTGATAACAAAATTTATGATGTAAACACGGATCCAATGAAATGTGCAAATATTTTCAACAATTATTTTGGATCAGTTGGTGAAAAATTAGCACTTAAAATTAAAAACATCGAAAATAATGAACTATATACATCGCCTTCAAATCCTTTTAATACCTTAACACAATTCCAACGAACTGACGCTGATGAAATCAAACACACTATTAATCAATTAAAAGGTAATTCTTCCCCCGGTTATGACAATATTTCGGTAGAAATTCTTAAAAAAAATTCTGATTCACTTTGTAAACCATTGGCACACATCATAAATACAAGTTTCGAAAATGGCAACTTCCCAGTAAATTACAAAAAAACTATTATTACTCCTATTTTTAAATCCGGTGACCCCTTTCTTAGTAATAATTATAGGCCAATTTCTCTTACCTCAAATATTGCAAAAATATTTGAAAAAATTGTAAAAAAACAGATGTTCAAATTTATAAAAGAAAATAATATATTAAATTCACATCAATATGGTTTTAGAGAAAATTTGAGCACTCAAGATGCTATCGTAGACCTAACATCTGAAATATATAAATCTTTAGATAACAAAAAAAAATGTATTGGAATATTTGTCGACTTACGAAAAGCTTTTGATAGTATATCACATTCGAATCTTATCTCTAACGTGGATCGAAAATTACCTATTTCATAGAGAGCAATTTGTCAAATTAAATGGTTTTCTTAGCGATTCTCAAATCAGTAAATTTGGAATCCCGCAGGGAACAGTATTGGGACCAATTCTCTTTATCATTTATGTTAATGATATTTTTAAACTCACCATTAAATCCAAAATAATATCTTACGCTGATGACACAGCAATTTTAGCTGAGGGATCAACGTGGAATGAAACTCAGAGAACGGCGGAATCAGATATAAATTTAATTAAAAAATGGTTTGATCAAAATTTACTATCTCTGAATACAGATAAAACTTTTGTAATTCCTTTCACTCTGACTAAAAAGGCTACCCCTGAAAATCTAAATATATGTATACACTCATATAATTGTAATTCAAATTCATATATATGTAAACCTGATTGCTCTGTACTCACTATTAAAACCAATGTTAAATACCTTGGGGTAACTATAGACAGTAACATAAAGTGGAAGATGCAAATCAGCACAACAGTTGAGAGACTAAGAAAATTAGTGTACATTTTCATTAGAATTCGAAACATTTTAAATATTAGTATGTTAAGAACTATTTACTTTTCCTTAATCCAATCAGTGCTACAGTATGGAATTGTTGGTTGGGGCGGTGCATTCAAAACTTCTCTTTTACCATTGGAAATCATTCAAAAATTAATTATAAAAATAATTTTAAAAAAGCCATATGATTACCCCACTATCAAATTATTTCAAGATTTTAAAGTACCTTCACTTCATGTTATTTATAAAAAAATTACAATTCTACAAATACACAAAGATTGCTTCAATAATGAGAGCTTCACTCCTTTTTCAAGCAGCATGAGAACAAATATCCTGGGCTCTATGACTGTCCCGCGTTGTAACACCACCACAGCTCAACAATACTCTAAATATATTGGAGTTAAATGGTTTAACCAATTACCAGTTAATTTAAGATTGGAAACAAATTATAAAAAATTCAAAAAATCAATTAAAGCTCTTTATATATAACTTATCACAATCACTACATCTTATAATATTTTATTTATAAACACAATTGTAACATCTGATATCCTTTTTCTTTCTTTAATTTTTACCTTTCTTTTTTATATCCTCTTCTTTCTGCTTATGTTTTATATATTATATAAAACTATAGATGCATATTATTATATATACGATTTTTTTTTCTTTGTATACTGTTAATTATCCATCAATTGATCTATATGTATATAAAAAAAAAATTATATATTATTTAAACTTACATAAAAATTAATATCTACATTCGTTGTCTCCGCCTTTTTAACACGAGCTTTGCTCTAAAAAAAGGTGTAAGACGTATTAAATAATGTATATTTTTTTTTTTCAAAAAACTTTATTTATACACAAAAACATGAAATTTTTGTAAAATTTATTAAATAAAAAAAAAAAATAAAAAAAAAAAATATTTCACCTCAAGCGAAAGCGAACCTTAAGGTTGTTGAAACGCAAGGACAGAGAGGTCAATTTTCGCATCAAGGAGAGTCGTCGAATAAACTATGCATTAATATAATAAAATATTGTTTTTCTTGTGTTTGCTTCTATGAAAATGCATTAGTGATTACTGCAGACACATTAGTCTAGGGATTTTAATATTTGTATTTTAATTTATTATATATTACACACTAAAATGTTTTATGAATATCCTGTTTGTGTCTCAAATAAATAAATAAATAAAATATATTTTGATGTACCGAGTACATCAGTTCGTCACAAATTACCTTACTATTGCGCATTGTTACAATAGAAGATCTAATGTTGAATTATATTTCATAATAAATCGCCTGCGTATACTTGGTAATAAATATATTGCGATGATGTGATAAATATTGAGAGAATATCAACATACAAACATTATTTAATTAAAGCTGTTTGTCAGCTACTTCTGGAATTTTTAAATTTATTTTTATCACGTTATTTTTTTAGCTCTAAATATCTTGTATGCGAGGTTTTCTTTTTCCTCATATTTGTATTTTTAATAGCTTACTGATTGTACTTCATGCTGTCATTTCAATATGTCCTTTTTAATTTTTTGTCATATGATTTTTTTTTCTTAACAATGTTAATATCCATTTCAAATTATTGTAATTCCTATGTAAAAGAAAGAAATAGATAAATACCTAGACAAATCTCACCCCATGAATCCGAGCACCCCTCCTAAGTTACCTAACGTAACGACCTACGGCAGAGCTTATAGTTAATACAATTAGCACATGTTATACTCATAGATAGATATAAGTTAAACCACATTATCCCAAGACGATCAAACATGACAATTAAAAACTTTCGATAAATCTTTCTCTTTCTCGACCAATATGCTGCGTTAGGTCAAAGACATATTATTGTTTTATGTGCCTAAATATTATTTTTCAGGGAGAGTTTTGTTTTGCCATTTCACTCTTCCTAAACTATGTACGTACTAGCGGCAACTGCTACAGAGAGCTATTCAGAGGTGATTTAGTAATACAATCAAGTCCATCTAAAGAGGTTCCTTTGACCGTTCCTCTAACCGTCGATTCCTTTGGGGTTTGGCATGCTGCTTCAGGGAAATAAAATAAAGTCTAGTAGTGTAAAAACTGTATAATTTAAGCACCTAAGTATTGTTTATGACTAGCAGTTAAAAACCCGCTCCGCAGACTTTTAGGTCGGCTTCGCCCGGTTTGAGTGTTTGTGACCATTTTATAGATCCGATAGGAACTGGTTCCTAAAATAGCCAGTTCCTCGGATCCACTGTGATCCAGTGACGGCTAGTCACCGTCGGTGACTTACCGAGACAAAGTAACAGTGAAAAAGTAACCGTGATAAAATAACCGAGACAACTTTGTCTACTTACTGTGGTACTTAACCGTGACATAGTAACCGTGACAAAGTAACCGTTACAAAAACGAGACACGCAATGACGTTATATGTAATTTATAACAACTTCGTGAAGTACTGCCGTCAATCTTTTCAAATCCGGAATGATACTTAAAGTATATAAATCCATAGCACTTATACCTAGAAGTAGTGATATCTTGTGTCGAATTCTTAATTTTAAAACCGAATTATAACGCTTTGTGTGAAATTCCACGTACACCGATGATATTTGAGGCGCGGTCGTTAAGCGCGGCGTCCGGCATGCACTCGTGGCTGGGTGCTGAAATTCAACCACGCAGACGCTAACGTAATAATACTGTTCGATGGATGGATAACCAGAAAATGCAGCATTTGACCACGAATGTATCTATAATTTAAATTGAAATGCATATACCTCTTGTTTGGTTCTGAAACAGTTTTTTAAAAAACTTAATCCATATTCCCTAAGTCCTTCATCAATCTTGTATTCCTTTCTCTTCCTCCTTTCCTCAAAGTCTCTACCAGGAAAAGAAGAAGATGTTCCTACCTACATGTGAAAAATTAAACAATATTGCCACCCAAGTTTAAGTTACCTACTTGGGCAGTTGGAATTTCGTGTGACATTGGTCACAGTTCGCTCGTCGAAATATCGCAAATAATGAACTCAAGTGTCATTATTTAAAAACCTGGCGTTGTGCTGGTATATTGAGAAACTGCCAGTACCAGGATCAATCCTGAAGCATTGGAGAAAACCGTCAAAGGTAAGAGACTATTCCTTCATAGCCTATTTCCTATGATCGACATTTCAAAACACAATCAATGGGCTTTACTCATAAAAAAAAGGATTTACAGTCACATCATCTCGTGTCGCGGCATCGGCTGTTACATTTTTGGTCCACTCGCCGGATAAATTTTGTTTTTTGTCGTTTTTTTGGTAGACGTAATTTTGAAACTAGACATTGTGTTTTGAAATAGAGATTATTCCATTCGTTGACCTTTTTCCGGTTTTATAAAGCTGTTTCAGAATTACACATTCAATCGTCAATATTGATTGGAATTTAAATTTAAACTGGTATCATTTTTAAGTCGTTGGGATTCGTAGATAGTAGGTATCCCGTACCTACAATAATTCGCCGTCGCGGGTCGGTAGTTGGTACTTACCTACAAGTATTCTCGTGTCGTTGTGTCGGTATTACGTGCCGGTAAAGAAGGTCGCGGACATAAATATCGCATTTGACAGCTGTTATCACAGCGTACATTCTGTTTACAAGTTGACGTTTGACGTTTGTCAGTGTTCATTATTAGTTTGGTTTAAAGTATTCATAATGGCGGCTACCATTAGGTATAAAGTATAAATCAGCCTTATTAGACATGGAAAGTGTTCGCTCTTCTGCTATCAAAGCCATAACATCGTTGAATATTACTGATAAAAATATATTCAAAGCACGTTTTTCAGATGTATATGATATTAGAGACAATTTTGTCACTTCGCATATTTCGATTGAATCAAATAAAAAAGATGAATCGGAGATTAAGGTTTTACAAGAAAAATATACTGAAATCCAAAACATGTATTATGAGATTCAATTCTATTATTTTTATTTATTTCCGGAAGTTTCAAAAAGTGATTCGGATCATTCAATGGCGAATAATAATGTTTCGTTGCCAAAATTAAAATTGATTATTTTCTCTGAAATATCAACAGATTGGACAAATTACATAAATACCTTTAATTCGTTGATCGATTCTAATAATGCCTTAAATTCTGATTTAAAAGATGCATTATTTAATAAGTAGCCTTTCGGGTGAAGCATTAACCCACATTAAACATTTACCGATTTCTGAGTAAAATTATTTTGTAGCATATAATCTTTTAAAGGAACGGTATGAAAACATACGTTTGATCGCTGATAGGCACTTAGAATTAATTCTGTTGATTCAACCTGTAAAAGCTCAGGATAATCTGAGGCAATTTATTTCCATTTTGAAAGAAAATCTTGCTGCTTTAGAAGCTTTGAATTTTCCAGTTTGGCAATGGAGTTTTCTTTTATTACATATTGTATTACGTAAATTACAAAAGAATTGCGTATTGATTTTGAAATTCAACACAGTTCGGAGAATATCCCAACGTTTGATCACCTATTGAAGTACTTAAATGGACAGTGCTTACCAAAAGAAATGGCACTTGGAGTTTTTCCTGAAAACCAGACACAGGCTCATAAAGGTCAATTGAAATCGTTTAATGCTAAACATCGATCAAGTAATAATATTAATGCGTTTGTATCAAACATTGAAATCAAGTGTATTCTTTGTAAATCAACACACCCTCTGCATAAGTGTGAAAAATTCTTATGCTTTACTCCAAAAGATAGGTACTTATTTGCAAAGGAAAATAATTTATGTCTCAATTGCTTAGTGCAAGGAAAACACAACGCTAAAAATTGTCATTCGCGTTTTACTTGCAGGGATTGTCAATTAAGACATCATACCCTATTACATTTTCCAAAAAAACGTGGAAAATTCAGACCAGCAAGAAAACTCGTCGGAGCCGTTGGCGTTGACAACATTTTACAATAAAACCAACAAAACGGTTATTTGTCTACAGCTTATGTGGAAGTTTTAGATAAAAGTTGAGTTTTCCAGAAGGTTCGTGTTATGCTTGATAGCGCAAGTCAGGCAAACTTCATATCAGAAAATTGTGCCAAAAAATTAGGTTTTACTTGTTTTAAGAAACAACCACTTACCGTGATAGGTATTGGAAATACTCCTACAATTAATTCTAACGGATTTATAAAAAACACAATTTCGTCCTGTCGATTCTAAGGAATCTGGTATTTTGATAGATTTCCTTATTTTAAATAACATTTGTTCGAACATGCCATCAAATTGTATCGTCGATCATCATTGGGAACACATCGTAGGTCTTAAATTGAGAGATCCCACATTCTACCTACCATCAGCCATTGACATACTGCTTGGAAGTGATATTTTTGCGTCATTATTATGCTCAGGAAAATTGATGGGCAAAGAAAATGAACCCATAGTCATAGAAACTACATTAAGTTGGATTTTGATGGGAAATTTTGGACCATCAAATAATTGTATAAATTCATTCTTCACGTCAATGGAGGAAGATATTGATGAAGATCTTAAATGTTTTTGGGAAATTGAAAATGTTCCATCGTTGAAGAAAATTCAATCGCCTGATGAAATTCGTTGTGAAAAATTATACACTGAAAGTACCTACCGTAACCAAGATGGGAGATACGTCGTATCGTTGCCATTTAAGGAAAGCCCGGAAAATTGGGAAAGTCATATGACATAGCATTGTCACGCCTCAAGCATTTAGAAAGGAGACTGAATAGAGATTCTGATCTCAAATCCCAATATATTTCGTTCATGAGAGTATACTCAACATTAGGGTACATGATGGAAGTGCCACTTCAATCGCCAATTATGGGTAATTATTTCATACCCCACCATGGAATAATCAAGGAAACCAGTTCTCCAACTCGTTTAAGGGTCGTTTTTGATGCCAGTACCAAATCGTCTTCGGCTCCGTCGTTGAACGACATACTTTTGGTCGATCCCAAATTACAAAGGGACATTGTTGAATCGATGTGTCACTTTTGAATACACAAAATCGTTTTTACAGCTGACATCCGTCAAATGTATAGGCAAATACTTGTGGACGAGAAATCTCGCCGTTATCAACATATTTTGTGGAGAGAATCATCTGATCATCCTGTAAAGGTTTTTGAATTACAAACAGTAACATATGGCACGTCAATTGCACCATACCTATCCATTCGTACACTTCATAAATTAGCAAATTATGAAAAATTGAATTTTCCAGAGGCTGCTAGTACATTAATTGAAGATACTTACGTAGATGATATTATCAGTGGTGCGCAACCTTTGGAAAGCGCTCAACATTGTATAGTGGAATGAATTGCATTACTTCAAAAAGATTGTTTTGAATTGAGAAAATGGTCTAGTAACCATCCTGAAATACTGGAAAACATTCCTGTCAGCTATCGGGAAGTACCCTTAAGTTTTGAGTCGGATACTGACAAGAAAAACCTTAATATTTTAGGTATTCAATGGATAACGTCGCTTGATCAATTTACATATAAAATTCATAATGTTTTTAGTAACCACTGTACCAAACGCATAATTTTATTGACAATCGCACGTCTATATGATCCATTAGGTTTTATTAATCCTGTCGTTTTTATTGCTAAATGCTATATGCAAAACTTATGGAAAATTCAAATTGGATGGGACGAAGAAATCCCTTCGGACATGAATTTGAAATGGAAGAAATATATAAAAGGCTTCCATCACTCACCAATTTAAAAGCTGATCGATATGTCGCAACTTCTCCAACCAGTCGATGCATAATTGTTTATTTGGTAGTGATTAATAACACAGAAATATCCAGCCATATATTATTAGCAAAATCCGGTGTTGCCCCCATAAAGATAACATCGATCCCGCGACTGGATTTGTTGGGAGCAGTTTTATTGGCAAATTTGTTGACTTATTGTCAAGAAGTATATAAAGATAGACTTCAAATAGAAAAGACTGTCGCGTTCACCGATTCAACTATTGTATTGGCATGGTTGAAGACACCTTCTTTTCTCTTGCAAACTTTTGTTGCAAATCGTGTTGAAATAATAATACAAAATATACCTTATGAACATTGGTATCACATTTCATCGCAACAAAATCCTGCAGACTTGGGTTCGCGAGGTGTTTTTCCCAGCGAAATCGCTGACGCTTCGTTATTGTGGAAAGGACCTAACTTTATATCAACACCTTTGGAGGAATGGTTATTTGTTAGGCCTCCAAATATCTCCGTGGACCAGTCACCAGAGTATAAGTCAAAAAATTTAATTTCTCTATCGACGAATGTGTCAACGTGTGACGAAGAGTGTTTATTGAAATTTTCATCATTATCGAAATTACTGCGTGTTATATGTTGGTGCCGTCGATTTATCAACTGATTACGTTCGAAATCGATTATCAATTTCAATGGGTTATCCCCACTTTCATTAAAAGAAAATAATGTAGTCTTGCAATGTTGCATTAATCTTGTTTAAGCAACTTATTTTCATCAAGATGTGAACAATATCTCTTCCCATCGTATGGCTCAACGCAGCTTCAAAAACTCGCTCCATTTATTGATGAAAATGGTGTTTTGAGAGTCGGTGGTCGAGTTCGCCTTGCACAGATTTAAGAAAATGCTCGACATCCTATTATTTTACAGAAGCAATGTCATGTGACAACTTTAATAATTGATTATTACCATAGCATGCACCTTCATCCAGGTCCTCGTGCACTCCAATCCATAATATCATTAAAATATTGGATAATTTCGGCTAGGAACGTAATTCGACATCGATTGAGTAAATGCATTTCTTGTTTTAAAAATAACCCGCGTGGTAGTTTCCCTATGATGGGTAACTTACCCGCTTCCCGTTTTCGAGAAAGTCGTCCATTTTTAAATGTCGGCACAGATTATGAAGGTCCTTTTTTGGCACGCGAAAGTAGACGTCGCGGCGCAAAAACTTATCAGGCCTATTTATGTCTTTACGTTTGTTTATCGACCAAAGCCGTTCATCTTGAATTAGTGTTAGATCTATCTACTGAAGCGTTTGTGGCAGCATTAGATAAATTCAGCTCTAGACGCGGTATATGCCAAAATATCTATAGCGATTGTGGAACCAATTTCATTGGAACTAATAAATATCATACTGGCCTTTCTAAATTCATACATGCATCTGAAAACACTGACAAACTTGTTGACGCAACTGTCACTCGTTCAATTTTTTTTTTTATTTTTTTTTTTTATTAGCAAAATTTTTTGATACATGGGAATAGGTACAAACATAATAACATAAAATATAAGAGAGTAACAAAAAAGATCCCACAAAGAGGAAGCCTGTGCGTGGGTATTATATTACGTGGATATTAAACAGTGGTGGTTAAAGTAGAATTAAAATCTTTGTAAAATAGTGTCTTTAGAGATCAACATGACGATTTTACAGGAGTTACTGTGAGATTTCTTAAAATTAAAGATATATGTACATATAATAACGTATGTATACACCCAATAAGTACATACACACGTTCATAAATATGTGTACATATAATACACATACATTTCTTTTTTTTAATCTAAAATACAGAAAGACATGGAATATTTTAGGAATTTATAAAACAGATAATACAATTTAAAGAAAAAAATTTCTCACTTCCAAATTAAAAAAACCAAACCAAAAAGTTCAGATTTTGACACGTATTGATTGAATTGGGTAGGGAATTGAACAGTTTTGGGGCAATACAGTTAATGTGCCTTTGGGCCAGCCTGGTTTTGCAGTGAGGCACTGTGTACACGCACGTGGTATGTCTCTGGCTAGAACGATTTGTGTTTTTAATAAAATTGTTAGGACGAGAAAATATAAATTTAAGACATTGAATACAGTAGATCTGCCTTAGTTCCATAATTACAGTTTCCTGAAATAACTGATTGGTGGGATACGTCTTGGCCCTCTGGTACATTACCTTAATGATGGACTTCTGTGCAATTTCTAATGGTTTTACATGGTTATTGTATGTTCCTCCCCAAACGATTATTCCATAGGGAATGGATGAAAGCACCAATGCGTTATAGACAAGTTTTATGGTTCTTATATTGACAATGTTGCTCATGCGTTTGAATATGTAATTTAGGTATCTCAGTTAATTAACATTTTTTTTCTTTTTTTTTTTTATATGGTAAGTCCATTTGAGTTTTTTTTAATTTTTTTTTTTTTCATTTTTTTCTATATGGTAAGTCCATTTGAGTCGGCAGTCTATAGTTACACCTAAGTATTTGATATAATTTCCTAATTTCACATTTTCGCAGTTTGAGCATGTCGCAAAGTTACAATTAACGTTATGGAACTTCAAGTTAAGGTTGTTTTTAGGGGATGACTTTTGGGAATTATAGAAGGGAATACAAATGGTTTTATCAAGATTTAGACAGAGAAGATTTCTATCTAGCCAATCTTTGACTATTGCAATGCATTTATTAGCCTTACTGATTGTGTCTTCCCACGTTTTACCATGTACTGTTATTGCAGTGTCATCGGCAAAAGAGAGAATTTCACCTGGTATTACAATATTGCATAGGTCATTGATGTAGATTAGAAAGAGTAGTGGCCCTAAGACTGTTCCTTGAGGAATACCATGTTTTACCAAATCACAAATACTTAAGCTTGATCCTATTTTTGTGCATTGTTGGCGATTTAATATATAACTTTTTAGTAGCAAGAGACTTTTGTTTTTAATACCAACGTTAATGATTTTCTTTAAAAGAATTTTATGGTTGACTATATCGAACGCTTTCTTTAAGTCCAAGAAAATAGTTAAAGTTTTTATTATTAGAGTCTAGGTTAGAGTATATGTTTTTGGTTAAACTAAAGACGGCATCGTCGGTGCTCAGGTTAGTTCTAAAGCCATATTGATTAGCTGAGAGAATTGCATTCGATTCTAGAAAAATCATAATTTGTCGTTTTAAACACTTTTCGATGATCTTGGATAATTGAGAAGTTAAGGTTATTGGTCTGAAGTTGTCAGTTTTACATTGGGATCCGGATTTATGTATTGGAATGATATGGGCGAGTTTAAAATTATCGGGATAAATGCTGTGTCTGATGCAGTTGTTGAATATTTAATGTAATGGGATGATTATATGTTTTTTAATTGATTTAATTGTGGTATTGCTTATGTTATCTGGGCCATTTGCAGACTTCTCTTTAAGGTTATCAATTTGTCTTGAGATTTCAAGTTCTGTTATTTCTTTGAATGTGGATAGCTCAGAGGTAGTATCATTAGACTCTGAAAGTTCGGGGGGAATTTGATTCGAGTGAATACTAAGACTGGGATTATTATCAATAAGAGTTGAGGCAATGTTTGTAAAGAAGTGATTGAAATTGTTTGCAATGCTCTCAGCATCTTCGATGGTTGTGTTATTGTCAGTAATAATTTTTTGAGGAATTTTATTAACCTTTTGGTTCCTATTTAAAATTTCATTTATGACTTGCCATGTTTTTTTCGAGTCATTATGAGCATTATGTAGTTGAGTAGAGTAGTATTGTTGTTTTCGTTTTTTTATGATAGTGTTTAGATAGTTTCTAAATAAAATGTATTCATTCCGTTTGGTGTGGTTCTGTGCTTCGTTTTTAGATGAGAAAATATTTTGATGATTTTTATAGATTTTGAAAAGTTTGTTTCTATGTTGTATTGAGATTATCAGTCCGCGCGTAATCCATGGTTTTATATGTTTATGTTTACTTTTTGGTGGTGCTATTGGTTCTTGACTTTTTATAATATATTTTTGAAGTACTTCGTAAAAGTTATTCAAAACTAAATTTGGGTCATCATTAGATAGGACCGCTGTCCACGATTCTTCGTTCAGTAAGTTATTTAAAATTGAGTAGTTGATTTTAGTAATTGTTTTGTTGAAGTTATTTGGTTCAGCAGAGACGGGAAAAGTTGTAGTATGATGACCGTAGAAGGTGGGATAGTGGTCAGTTATGTCAATTTGTAGTGTAGCGGATTTACGTTGGTAATTTTTATTTGATTTTAGAAATATATGATCAAGACATGTATCATTAGGATGATTAGGTCTGGTGATGTTGTTTATGTATGATAGGTATCCCGTGGAATACATAACATTTAGATATTCGTTCGTGTTCGGATTTAGTATGGCGTTTTGAATATTTATATTAATGTCACCCATAAAAAATGCAAAATCGAAATGGTTAGAGCTATTATTGTTCATAAAAGTTTTAATTTCTTAGGTAAACAGATTTGTAGTTAAAGAAGGAGAGCGGTAAGCTGTCAAAATAGAGTATTTTTTCCCTTTGGAGGTAAAAGTTGCATGTATAGCATTGGAAAATTTGAAGTTTGGATTTTCTATGTTATTATTTCAATTGCCACCACCATCGCACGATTATTCGAACGTCTACTACTAAACCAGATCGGTCCCAGCTTGGAAACTAAGGACAACCAAATGGGGTTCAAAAAGCAAATGTCTACCAATACTGCTATATTTACTGTGAAAAGAACCCTGGAATACTACAGGAATAAAAAGACCACCACTTATGCATGTTTTCTAGATCTGAGCAAGGCCTTCGACAGGGTTTCTCACCCTCTAATATGGGATAAACTCAAGGAAAGAGGCATATCACCGGCGGTGATACATATCCTCGACTTGTGGCATAGACAGCAGGAGAACTTAGTAAGGTGGAAAGATGGACTCTCCGAACCTTTCCTCCTGAAGAGCGGCGTTAGACAGGGAGGATGCATGTCCCCGATATTGTTCAACCTGTACATGGACGAACTCACCGACAGGCTAAACAATGCAGGGGGAGGCTGCCAAATTGGAGGACAGTTTCTGAACAACATCAGTTATGCGGACGACATGGTATTGATGGCACCATCCATAAGGGGCCTACGAATTCTTTTAAAGATCTGCGAAGAGTTTGCTGAAGAAACAAACATGCAATACAACCCCACTAAAACGGCTCTACTGGTCGTAAGATATGGACAAGGACCAAAAAATATTCCTCCAGCTACCCTCAATGGTGTGAACCTGCAGTTGACTGAAGGAACTAAATACCTTAAACACATAATCACCAGTAATCTGATGGACGATGACGACATCGATAGGCAAAGAAGAGCTCTCAGTGTAAAAGCAAACACGCTCAGTAGAAGATTCCGCCTTTGCAGTACTGCTGTAAAAAGGACGCTCTTCCTTTCCTTCTGCGCAACACTGTATACGTCTGAACTCTGGGCAAACTACAAGAAGAGTAGTATAGAGAGACTTCGGGTTCAGTATAACAACGCCTTTCGCGTAATGTTTGGTCTCCCCAGATATTGCAGCGCTTCCCGGATGTTCACGGAGGGGCGAGTTCCTGGCTTTGCAGCCCTTATTAGATCCAGGGTGGCAGGAATGAGGGAAAGGATAAGCAGCTCTGGAAACATTCTCGTCATGGAAACCCGCCTCAGTCCATCATCCAGTATTGATGCACACTGGAGAAAAATACTGGCTCCTTACGTGCTCACAGAAACCTGAAAGCTTAATATTATTATTTCTTTTGTTTTCCTTTTACTACTATTAGCTTATTATCTTTTTTTGTTTCGTGTACATTCATATCCACCTTCTTTTTCTTTTTTTTCCTTTCAAATACTTTGTACATGTATGTTTATATTATACCCTTATGGAATGTGTGGGATTGCACTCTCCTCCCCACATACTGGAATAAACACTTATTTATTTATATTTATTTATGTTAATGTTGGATATGGAGTGTACATTGTAAAATATGGTAATACCATCGTGAGAGGTATGCTTAGCCGGAATTGAAATGGAAATATAGTTAGGTAAATAAAACGGGATACATTCGCGCAATTGTGTTTCAGTGAGTGCTATAAAATCAATGTGTTTCCTAATACTTCTAATGTTCATGTTTAGTATGTTAAAAGATGTATCATTGAATAATGTGTTTACATCTTCAACATTGTCACATACATGAGTTTTGGGGATGCTGTTTTCTTCTGAACGGGCCATTTTTATTGAGTCCGGATGGTGATCTTTGAAGGCACAAAAGGGAGTCCAGGTTATTGAAGTGGTATGTCGCTTGCGTCTCTAACATATATAATTGGAGTATCCTTATTTTTGCGGAGAATGACGTTACCGTTCTTCGTTCACGCGTATTGGCAACCCATGGCCTTCGTCGCTCTCGCTAGCCAGAGTAGTTGTTTATTTTTTTATGACCGGTCAGTGGTTGAGTGGGCATCGCGTTTGGGTCCCATCCAAGCGTTCCGTGTTCGATTCCTCGGCTGGCTAAGTCCTCCATCACGACTCAAGCAACATTTTCGGCTTAATGTGGTGGTAGTAGGAGATTTTCAAATATTGTCGGGTTATTCATAACCCAGGAATGTTTGTCTTTCTTTATAAAAAATAAAAAAAAATAAAAAAAATAAATAAAAAAAAAAATAAAAAAAAAAAAATAAAATAAAAAATAAAAAATAAAAAAAATTTGTGGCGTCAGCTTTTCGTTTATGTAGATGGGGTTATCTGAATTGGAATGGTTGATGTCTTTAGCTGAGAAATAACCCGTCTTCTTTTTTTGGGAGATGATTCTGTCTTTTATTTCTTTTGTGGCCATCTTTATAGTTATACATTTTTTAAGAACGTTGGTGTAGGTATTTACTATGGTATTATTATCAAGAAGGTCTTCGCACCCAATTTTTTTTAAAAATGCGATCTATTGGGATTTTAGGATTTTCATCTTTTCGTGTCAATTCCATTGATTTCAAGAGTTGTATCAAGGGAATTTTGAACAGATTGGTTGACAATATATTTCAAATTTTTATTTTCTTTTTCAACTTCCTTTATTTTTTTGTGGAATATATTTCTCTCCGCTTCATAATCGTCGATTTTTAGTGAAAGAAATTCGATTGTTTTAGTGAGTTCGCTTAACTGGTTCTTGATGTTTTTTACTTCTTTACTTATTACTTGGCATTTTTCTCCGCCCTCCGCACCTCATTTCAATGGAGTGTCGGAGGCTGGTATTAAGTCAACGAAACACCATTTGAAGAGGGTTGTGGGAGATCAAATCCTTTTTTTTTTAAGCTTTATTTATTCTCATTTCTTTGTACATATAATGTATAATAGCAAATAGTATACATATAATAACAAATAGTATGAACAAGAAATGAAAACCCACTAAGGCACTGCCTGCGTGTGGGTAATATTAAAACAAAATACTATATTTCTAAGTACCCAAAGTATAAATTAGACTTAAAAAACATATAAAATATAAAGTTAGTATTTCATAGGTAGAATAAGTGAAAAAGGTTTTTTTTCAGATATTATAATATTAAAATAAAAATATGGAAAAAACATACTGATTTTTTTTTTATTTATTATAAAAAAATAAACAGAAAACATTTTGTTCTACAGTTTAGAAAATTACAGAAAGTGAGTTGTAGAAGGAAGGATAAATTTATAGAAATAGCGTTTCAATATCTACATTATTCAACTTACCTACTTTCGAAGAATTAACTACTGTTCTGACTCGCATCGAAGCCATTTTAAATTCGCGACCAATTGGAGCACTGTCGTCGGATCCACCCGAAATGGACCTGTTAATTCCTGCACATTTTTTAATTGGGGCTCCTCTTGTTTCTGTTCTTGAAGAAAATTTTGTGGATGTACCAATGAATCGTTTATCGCTTTGGCAACTATTGAAACAGATGTCCCAACATTTTTGGAATCGTTGGCGGAAAGAATATCTACATACTCTTCAACAACGAAACAAGTGGGCAACGTCAACTCCTAATTTGAAAGTTAACGATCTAAGTCACAAGCAACACCAATGCGATGGCCTGTCGGGAGGGTGGTTGAATTATTCCCCGACGCCGATGGAATGGTTCGTGGCGCTACTGTAAGAACCCTTCATGGCATTTTTAAGCGGCCCGTGGTCAAATTATATAAACTACCCATCGATTAATTAATTTTAATTTTAATTTTGTTTTTGTCTTGTTCAATCCCTAGGTTAATTAGTTATTTTGCTTTCGTTTTTCGTTGCTTTTCTTTCGTATATAGTTGTTGAGAAAATATCATATTTCCTCAAGGTTGGCGGAATGTTTGGTTCTGAAACAGTTTTTTAAAAAACTTAATCCATATTCCCCAAGTCCTTCATCAATCTTGTATTCCTTTCTCTTCCTCCTTTCCTCAAAGTCTCTACCAGGAAAAGAAGAAGATATTCCTACCTACATGTGAAAAATTAAACAATATTGCCACCCAAGTTTAAATTACCTACTTGGGCAGTTGGAATTTCGTAGTGACATTGATCACAGTTAGCTCGTCGAAATATCGCAAATAATCGCAAAAATTCATTTTTTATGAACTCAAGTGTCATTATTTAAAAACCTGGCGTTGTGCTGGAATATTGGGAAACTGCCAGTACCAGGATCAATTCTGAAGCATTGGAGAAAACCGTCAAAGGTAAGAGACTATTCCTTCACAGCCTATTTCCTATGATCGACATTTCAAAACACAATCAATGGTCTTTACTCATAAAAAAAAAGATTTACAGTCACATCATCTCGTGTCGCGGCATCGGCCGTTACACTTCTAAAATATCTACGTCATCATTTAATACAGCAAGATACAATGCTAGATCAGTCTCCAACTAACCTTTTTACGAATAAAATAAAATAAAATCTGTATTAGGGCCGGTGATTGTTTCACAGCACTGGAACAATTAACCAATCAAAAGTTAATATTATTTTTAATCATTGAGATACATTTACTCAATGATTAAAAATAATATTAACTTTTGATAAATCCAAATGAAACACGAAACAGAAAGAAAAGGTTACGGTCGTAACTGGGAATCGCACCCAGGATCTCTTTTTCACCGGGACTATACTTCTAATCCCTCGGCAATTGTGACCTGATTTTTTTAACGTCATTTTTGTCGATCTCATATTTTCAACACAGAATTAACAATAAGCTAAATGTTTCTAATAATTAATACTTTTAATTAATAATTAATAAATTTAATTCTTTAATAATTAAATACATACTACTATAATATCCTGGAGTATTCTTCTTAAAAAGCCTTCTGGCATTTCTGGTGAGATTTTTGGTGAGTTTCCTTATTTATCAAAGGCAAACGCGGAAGAATTCCAAACAAAAGGACACGACCGACTCCCTCCAACTCCCAACATAACACAAACAGACACGAATGTAGTATGTATGGCTGCAATAGGCTGTCGCTGATTGCTGTTGCTGATGGTTGATGATGTTGATGAAAACATGTAATTTTAGTAGGGTTTTTAGGTAACAATTTTTCCCTACCGAGAAAACAACGTCTCTAAGTCTATAAAATCCAGGTAACATTTTGAATACACACATGAGGTAAAAATTGTGAGGCGCATATGACGCCATTCTATTTGTGTAAAGAACACTAGATTTATATTCGGTAATTTAAAGATTCCGTCTTCATGGAAAGCAAGAATCTATAAAATAAACAAATAAAAATAAACCGTGGACACAGTCAATTAAAATTGTATTTCCAGAAGAAAAAAAAATGACACTTACCGAAGTTTCTGGTGAACCGGGACACACACTAAACTTGCGATATTTAAGCGCGAATAACCAAAGTTTAACTCGGTGTAGTGTTCAAATTTTGAAAAAGGTACAAATTAATTTACTATCGGCGATGAACTTCCGATGAGTTTTAGGTCATCAGGGTGTGTCGGTCATTTTTAACGCACTTCAATAATATGTATTCAACATCTTCAATTTATTGGAGAATCAGAGAGGCCCAACGATTACAATATTCTTCCCATTAGCGCGTCCGGATCTTAATCGAAAAATAATTCTCATTTCCCATCTTTTCAGATTAACCTCAGAGAACCAAGCTCTTTTAAACGCCTTCTGGAGCTTTTGTACTATATTCCCTTTTGTAGACAACGTTTCAAAATGATTATTCCACATATTATTACAAATTAAATTTAATTTTGGCAGTAATCTTCCACATCTGGCTTCCAGTCACACATGATTCCATTCACACATGCTTCGTTTGCCAACAAATCCGCCTCTTTGTTTCTATGTATTCCTACATGAGATGGAATTCATTGGAAACATTAAAACACACCTTTCTGTAGCCGCCTTCTTTGCTCTACAGTATTGTAGGCTATTTTTCTACAGGCAACTCTCTTCGAAATACTTTTAATAAGTTGAAGTGCACTTTTAGAATCACTTAACATTACAAATTGATTCCACTTATTTATAATTGCGTATTCTACCGCTTCTTTGATTTGCTATTAATTCTGCATTCATAATAATTTAAAAATTTTATTCATTTTTATTTGATGAGAAAATTTGTATTGCATTTAAATAACAGCTTTCCCAACTTGGTCCGGTTTTTTGGTCCATCGGTGTAGATCTAATTGAATCCTGAATATTTCTTAATTAGAATATCGCTTTCAATATTACTAATTTCTTTTAGTAAGAGTCGTATTTTGGAGTACCTAATTGTAAACGTCAATTTCAACTGAAATACAATCACTTTAAGAATATTGGGGGGTTTTCTGAACTCAACTCCTATACATCTTTTGCAAGTATATTATTTTCAATTGATACAGCTCTACGCCAAAATCTTGCTGCTATGAAGGAGGGGCACTCATTGGCACTCAAAACATGTACAGGAGTTGAGTTCAGGAAACCCCCACATATTCTTAAAGCTTGTGATTGCATTCTCTCTAATTTTTAGATTGCTTTTGGAAGAGTTGTAAAAAAGTATACTACCGTAACTTCTTACGAGGGTAGTGTACAATCTTTTCATATAAAGTGAGTGAATTCCTCATCTTTTTCCTGACAAAACTTTCAAAATATTCAATGGCTGATTCATTTTTAAACAGGTATTATTTATATGTTTATTCCAAGTGAGTCTGCAATCCAATGGGTTAATAATCTCTATGGAAACGAGAACGAATAACTCTATAAGCGTTTTGTTTTTTCCTATTTGTTTTAATTTGATGGCCTTCAAGGTCAAGGGATCGGGCTCTCGAATAGCAATCGGGTTGTGTTATTTCAATTTATTCATTAAAAATAATATGTAGATAATCGTAAAGCCACCATTCAGAATTGAATTGTAAAAATGCTTGATATGGCTTTTCCCACCTTCCTCTTCCCCCATTACCTTCCCTCTCCGTTTCCTTCAGTACCACAATATACCCCACTTAGGGATGCCATAGTCCCACTGGCTCCTGACAGTTGAGATTGTTCTGCGATATTCACATATAAAAAACAACTACTCTTACTTTATGGCAAGCTAAGGGAAAAAATAAGCTTAACGAAGATTTTTTTGGCGTACAAGTCGTTTAATATAATGCTTTGACTTTGAGCATCTGAAAATGTCAAAGCAGCTATGTTGCGAAAGAAGTTAATTTGACAAATGTTTCTGAATGAAATAAATCAATGCGCTAGTGGTAAATTGATAGACGTAGACGTTAAATAAATCTGGGTTTTTGGGGTTTGTGAAAAAGTCAGGCTTTTTGCAAACATTAAGGTTTTTTCTGCAATCATTGAGCTGTATAAAATGGTTGATAGAACTATGGATTGACAAATGTAGGGTAATTTAGAATCTGGTAATATTCCAGTATACGCACCTTTAAAAACTTTTGTGTATTTTGTTCAAATTATTAAGATATTTACGTTAATACGACACGTTAACCAAACTAGCTAACCAGAATTCAAACGGCAACCCAATTTTGGGCATTTGTGTGATAGAAGGAAAGTGATGGTTTCGAAGTACTAATTTGTCTTTTTAGATCCTGTTATAAAATAAATATGGTCAGCCACATCACAAGGATATTCCTGGTACGGCTGGCAAAAAATACCGCAAAAATGGTTACCGACGGAAACCAAAATTCTGCCAGCAATTTCCATCCCTGAGACGCATATTCTGAGAGCTCACACGGGCAATTTCCTAAGGGTTCTGAAGAAGACAATATAGTTTTTTGATAGAAAGCAGTCACTTTGTGGTTTGACATATTGAATAAAATAAAACAATAACTTAGTTTGTAACCACGATTTATTTAATTTTTATAAAACACAACACAAAGGAACAGTGAAAGGGATGGGTTATATTTAATTTATACAAATAATAATTTAGGTAAATTTTTAGTCAATTCAAAAGATAAAGATGACAAACTAAGTTATTCGGAAATTTATAAATTAGAATGTAGTGATTGCTCCACATTTTATATTGGTAAAACGACGCGCAATGTCAATATTAGAATCAAAGAGAATCTTAAATGCTTAAATGATTATAGATTTTCTGAATTCGCCAATCATCTTATTGATAAAGATCATACCTTCAGTCAAAGCACCGATGCTAAGATTTTACACAGAAATAGTCATGGTAACAGAAAAATAATTTAGAATCACTTGAAATAAAGAAAGCCGTTAAAACAAAAACCCAAATCCTTAATAATCAGCTAAATGCGTCCAACAGCCCATTAGGGATATTCCCCATAAACTATAAAGAAACAATAAATAAATAAATATATAGGGGTTATCGTATCCCATAACTTTGTCAAAACTAAAAGATCGCACGGATGGCATTTCTAAGGTGTCACTTACACTATAAAATACAATCATATTTTAATGAAAACGGGCTCTTAAATGGAATGAAAACAATAATGTTGTGATCAAAATGGTTTCTTTCATATTTATTTCATAACTATTTGATAGTCACTTTAATATCGCATAAGAAAGATTCGCTTTAATGTAATTGCTTATGAATCTTTGTTTTTTCCATTAAGTTATTTTTTACACATATTTAAAAAAAAACCTTAAGGACATATAATTTTTTAATTTTATCTATTGTTGAAAATGGTATGAACTAATGATATGAAGAATGATAACATTTTGTCTGATCTCTCAACACTTTGTTGTTAATTCATATATTTTTATCACTTATTATTTTCTCTGTTTATCATTTTATTTTTAAATTTTATTATTTTGCTTTTACTTAACTGTTTTGCATGACCGATATTTGCGTGTGTTATTTTTATTAAATTGTGAAATTATTCAATTCAATTATTTATTTATTTTATAACATTACAAAATAAAATTTCGATACGTTTTAAAAAAGTGTTAATTTAAAATTTAAAATTTAAATAGGTTTGAGTAATTTATATTTCAATGAAGCACAATCATACTAACAACAACAAAGCTTTTGTCTAAATTGTGCTTCATTGATATTAAACATGTCGATATCCGAAGTGATTCTATTTAACCACAAGACAGCTCTCCCGACTGGCATAACCATTGGCAAGTTAGTTCTGCAAGCCGGGAGATAAAACAGTCTATGCTGTTGATGACGGAGATAACCATCGGGAACATAGAAACTAATACTCTCTATGATAGCCAAGTTTTCGAACCTTCCATGAATCAGTCTGAGGTAATGTGTTATAATGAGCGCATCCCTGACCCGTAGAAGGTTCACACCAAGCATGCCCAAGAGAAAGTGGGTAGGGTAGAGCCACGGATAGTAGCCATACTTCCTCAGGTAAAGAAATCTCAGAAATTTCTTCTGAGCCCTCTCCAACACGAGGGAATATTTCACTTGGTGTGGGCTTCAAACCACCGACCCACTCTCAAGCCAACTCCTAACCAAAGCATTGTATAGTACTGTGAGAACCCGGGTGTCTCTGAAGTTTCTCGCAGTGCGTAGGATGAAACCAACATTTTCAGTGAAGTGCTACACGTCATTATGATATGAGCATGAAAAGTTAACCTACTATCAAACAAAATATCAAGATCTTTCATAGTGGAGACACGTTTTAAATTTAGAGCCCTCATAGTATACCGGTAAAACCAGTGTTACGTTACAAAAGATAAAGAATAGACCCCCTTATTCCTGTTGCGAGGAGCTAGTGAATTGGCCCCCAGTGCACAGCTCGCCGTACCGTCCCTCTCCACCCCCCTCTCCTCACGCGGAGGTCCGTGGCCCTAGTGCCGAACGGCGCCCGGCATTCATTCCCCGGCTGGTCGCGGGCTCGACAACAGTGATTGCGCTAGTGCGCTGTTCGAGAACCTAAAAACTCGTGATTGTTTCTATATTGTGTTTTGTGCACGAGAAGGCTCCAGCCCACCGGTAGCCCGTCGGACGGCTACCTCATATCCTACTTTGTGAGTAAAATGAATCTTTGTCCCCTCTGGTGTGTTACATCCCGCGTTTAAATTCACTAATACGTGTGGAGAGTAGAGAGAAGTTACCCGCCGTGTTAGAATTCTATACCTAGCAAGTACCCATGTGTAGTTTGCCGAGGCTGGCAATTGTAAAACCCTGTCTCCTTCTAAATGAATAAACCCTTTACGTGCAAAACTGTGTTCTGATTGAGGAAAGAGACCTGGAGATTATGAGAAAAGAAGGAGGAGGAATTCACAAGCGAACCACAACACTCGCCTTGGTTTTAAGAGGAACCTTGCTTGCTGCCGGCTCTGAGCTAGTTCTGTTGGCCTATGTATTGCGTGTCCTTTCCAGGTTTTGGTTTAGCAAATGGCCGTATAAGCGGCAATGCTAACACCAGGTATGACAAGCTCTAGTGAAAGAAAGATTACCCCGATACAGGCCAACCCCAGTGGGGTTAATAATTACATGCTAAAAAAAAAAAAAAACAGTGAAAACCCTAAATCAATTTATCCCCTAATCACCTGCAAATGACGATTTGTCCCTGAATATATAATATTGTAATTCATTAAATATCACCTGTCTCTTTCACTATTCCTTTGTATCATGTTTTGTCTCTTTCTTTATCTATATACGCTCACACTATGTGTATTTTGATCATTTTAATTTTATACCCTGAAGATGCTTGAGTAAAGCGTAACCGGTCGGTATACAAACTAAGTTATTGTTTTATTTCATTCAAGACAATATAGTTTTATTTCAAAGAATAATTTGAACCCGCGTCTATAAATCCGTAGCCTTTTAGCTGATGGTTCTGGTAAGTCAAAAGTATAAGGGGAATAATCAATAATTAATAACGCCGTTTTCACATTTTGCTTACCGAATTATTTGCATTTTGCTTACCGTAATATTATAGAAAAGATTACATCAGTAAGGTGAAAGACTTCCTGTTACCAGAAGACTTTAAATTCTAACTAAAGACCCAACCAATAAAATTGTCAATAATGTCAACATCCTTATAAATAGTTGTAACGCCATATTTCCCACCAAATGGGCCAAGAAAAATATCAGGGTTATGAACCCAAGAGCTCCAGCTTTGTATGGCCAACCTAAAATTCACAAAGTTAATATCCCCATAAGGTCCGTTGTATCCTTCATTAATGCTCCTACAACAAACTTAGCGAAAAGACTTAACTTCATCTCCAAAAAATATACAAATTTTTCACCACGATACAGCGTAAAAAACTCGATAGAACTAGTTAATAAAATTAAAAATTTTGATCTTCCGCACAACTGTCAATTCATTTCTTTAGACGTAAAATCCTTATTTAGTAATATTTCCATTGAAGAATGCCTTAAAATAATTTAAAATATCTTGGAAAAATGCAATATCAACCCGGTAATAAGAAAAGAGTTATTCCAGCTCATAGAAATTTGCGTTAAAACAAATTATTTCCTTTTTAATAATACATATTATGAACAAAATGATGGTCTTCCTATGTAGAAGTGTGTCGTTCCGGCCGGAACGAATCCAATGATTCCGAGTCCGAATGCGTTTGATTCGTTCCGAGTCCGCAAAATGTTATGAATCGATTCCGGAGTAGCTCGCCCTCGGGAACGAGTGACAGAGTGAGAGTAAAGGAATCACTAACGGGAGGAGGTACGCGGCGCGGGCCGGGCGGCGTTGATTTGCTCTAGCAGGGCGGTCTTACTCTCTCACTCGGGAACGAGTGAGAGAGTGAGAGTACAGGAGCCACTCAAGGGAAGAGGTGCACGGCGCGGGCCGGGGCACAGTGTACCGCTCTAACCGGTCACGAAAACATTTTTCAAAAAGAAATAGCATTATCTCGTAGTCAAAATATTGCAAGGAGCATTGCTTTTTTCCTTTTGTGGGAGCAAATTTGCTTTCCGGCAAGTTTGCGCCGGCGATAATTACTTGTTTTATGAAGATCATTTTTTAAACACAAGGTACAAGGACTCCATTGTTCGTGAATTTCAAATATAACGTAAATATTAACTTAAACGATTCTCATAAAGCCGTCAAATGACATCACTCATCTCAAACAGATTATTATTAGCTATATAAAGATAAGATTTCTCGAAATAATAATCTCGCAATAAACAATAACATGTTAATGTAAACACACACGCCCAGCTGGCGGCAATGGCTCGACACTAAAACATAAACACATTGACGCGTATCACGAGGTGGCAAAAAAGTTCGATGTTCGATGAGATTTGAAAGGGTCATTGTGATAGAAAATGTAACTAAAAAATAAATGTAATAAAAATGCTTTACTGTTAAAGGACATTGTAGAAAACATTCGGTTTTATAAAATTAATATTTTACTTCGAACATTTATTAGTAAATTAACTCCCGCTTTTGTTGAGAACACCAGATGGTGAGTACCATTTAAATAATAATAAAAATATCATATATTGAAAAGCAAAAACCTTATTGTGTTTAATTTTTTAACTCCCCAATGGATTACAATGTGTTAGCATTGCCGCATACTTACGGCCTTTTGCTAAACCAAACCTGGAAAGGACACGCAATAAATAGGCCAACAGAACTAGCTCAAAGCCGGCGCAAGCAAGGTTCCTCTTAAAACCAAGGCGAGTGTTGTGGTTCGCTTGTGAATTCCTCCTCCTCCTTTCCTCACAATTTCCAGGTCTCTTTCCTCAATCAGAACACAGTTTTGCACGTAAAGGGTTTATTCATTTAGAAGGAGACAGGGTTTTACAATTGCCAGCCTCGGCAAACTACATATGGGTACTTGCTAGGACTAGTATTCTAACATGGCGGGGAACTTCTCTCTCTCTCAACTCTCCACACGTGCTAGTGAATTTAAACGCGGGATGTAGCACACAAGAGGGGGCAAAGATTCATTTTACTCACAAAGCAGGAAATGAGGTAGTCGTCAGACAAGCTACTGGTGGGCTGGAGCCTTCTCGTGCACAATACACATTATAGAAACAATCACGAGTCTAGAATTTCGGAGAGCGCCGTAGCGCAATTACTTGGACACTGTTGTCGCGCCAGGGGCAAGCGGTTGAATGAATGCCGGGTGCCGATCGGCACTCGGCCACGGACCTGCGCGTGCGGAGAGGGGGGCGGTGCGGCGAGCTGTGCACTGGGACCCAATTCACTAACTCCTCGCAACAGGAATAAAGGACTCTATTCTTTATCTTTTGTAACGTAACAAATGATATAATATTACAGTTGACAGCATTTATTTTTAGGTCAAGAATAAATCACTGTTTCAGTGTTTGATGATTTACAAACATTACTCGACTCATTAATTGTTTCCGATTCCATGTAATTAAACTGAAGTAAAGTTCGTTCACAACTCCTACTTTTACTCCTCGTATGTTATTATGATTCCCAACTCCGTAACATTCCACGATTCCACCGAGTACGGCGAGTCCAGCTGAATCAACTCTCAGCATTAAATCAGCAGGAGTCAAACTGAGTTTGGTTCCGGCTGATTCGACGACTCCGGCTGAGCGCCACAATGAGTTTGAGTCCGGCGGAATCAGCAGGAGATTGAATCAGCAGGAGCCAAACTGAGTTTGGTTCCGGCCGATTCAACGACTCCGGCGGAGCGACACAATGAGTTTGATTCGGCGAGTCCGGTGGAATCGCCGGAATCAAAGGAGCGAGTCCAGGGAATCGAGTCCACTCAGTCGAATACGGGGTCCGGAATCGATTCCGTAAAATAAGTGAATCGACACACTTCTATTCCTATGGGGTCACCATTAAGTTCACTTCTTGGAGAGATATTTATGGATCATATTGAAAATATAATTCTTAAATCTCCCTTAGCAAAACACATAATATACGACATCCTTATACATACAAAAGTAGACGACATCCTTATTTGTTGGAACGGCACTAACCGACAGTTAGATATCTTTACTAATTGGGCCAACACCATTAATAATAAAATATGCTTCACAGTTGAACATGAGATTGAAGGTAAAATCATTTTTTTAGATCTGACTATTAGTAGAAGTAATAATAAACATACCTTCGAAATATTTAGAAAACCAACTTTTACAGACACAACAATAAACGCAAATTCAACTCATCCTTGGTCCCACAAATTATCAGCTTACCATTCAATGGTACATAGACTCATTAACATTCCCTTAGATAATAAAGCATACGTAAAAGAAAAGGAAACTATTAAAATAATCGCGATTAATAACGGCAATGAGGCAAAAAACATTGAAAAAATAATAAAAAACAAGAAATACAAAAATAAAATTAATTTAATATATCCGGTACATAACAAAAAATTAGAATAATTTGCGTGTCTCGAATTTCTCGGCCCAATATCTTAAAAAATTGCATAAGAAATTAAAAAATTTGGTTTAAATATAGCTTTAGTAGAAATCCTAAACTCAATAACGGTGGCATATATGAATTAAAATGTGACCAAGCCGACTGTAACGCTACATACATCGGACAACAAGGCAGGGCATTCTTAACTAGATTCAAAGAACATATACGATGTTATAAAAATAAAAACACCTCTTCAAAATTCGCAGAACATTTGTTAGTGAATAATCACGTTCCACTTAAAAACAACCAGCCAAAACCATTACATATAGAACGAAAGGGTCTTAGATTAAATTTGCTTGAACAATTAGAAATCAATAAACGAACGAACGACCCCAACATAACGCTAATTAATAAAGTAAGGAAAATTATTTATTGCCCACTACTTAGTATGTTTACCAAACCTAAACAATATATATTGCACTTAAATGAGTCATCGCAATAACGTCATTTTAAATCAATTAAGAAAACCCTTACATTTAGTACAAAGGGAAAGATTCTGAATCCCACATAATCACTCTCTCAATTAGTGTCTCTGCAAATTGGTTTAACCAGTAATAAATCAATTTAGACACCTTCAAAAATTCACTTTTAAAAATACAATAAATAAGTCGTCCGTCAGTGGCATCACCACAGTTTGAAAATGACCTTACACGTCGAAACAGCTGTAACTAAAATACATTCTAAAATACTTGCAGAACTCGATAATAACATTATCAAATTTAATTTTAATTAAATTTCAAAAAAAAAAAAATATTGCTCGATGGTTTTGATAATTAATCTTATTGGAATGTTATTTATTAAATAAGTAAGTTGTTGGTTTATTTATTGATATCATTTGGAAACTCTGCCATCAACGACAATTAACGAAACACTTAGCTAAAATGATTGTACGTTATTTGCAGAATATCACTAGAAAAATACTAGAGAACCTTACGCAGTTAGTAAACAGATACTTTCTAAGCAATATTTGCTAACAAATAATGCTCTGTTATGTTTGCTTCGGAGCTTAGTAACACATTGTAATGGAGTATTTTCTGATCGATTGTGATCGTTTTGCGTTTTTATTGAGAAAATATTTAATTCCACCCGTCCGCATTATTGGATTAGTTGAAGCATTTAAACAGATCCTGAGTACACAATGAAATTATCTATTTATTAAAAGAAAATAACTTTTAATAAATAGTTTACATTACTTTATTTTTTTTAATTATTTTTTTAATATTTTATACTATCAACAATCAACATGTTTCGTGAACCATGTTCACTTCTTCAGGAATAAAAGTATACTTTATTCCTATACGTATAAGTACCTATAGTTTATTAAGTATACTTTTATTCCTGAAGAAGTGAACATGGATCACAAAACATGTTGATAGTATAAAATATAAAAAAAATAATGAGAAAAATAAAGTGATGTAAATTAAGTTATTTTCTTTTAATAAATAAATAATGACATCACAAAGTAACAACCTTTTAGAAGAAGTTTTCTTCGAAAAATTAATGAAATTATCATTGATAAATGTTTACATACCTAATGATAATATTAGCTAGGTACCTACTTCAAGTAATATATGGGATATTTCATGTTTTGATAAGTACTATGAAGTGGTTTATTATCCAGTTAGTAAATCCCCAGTAGTAACATATAGTTTGAAGTAAAAATAATATTTAGTAACTAAATGGAGTTAACCTTAGTGTTATGTATATTATAATATGATGGTGAAACTACGAGAAACTGATAAATATTTTTTTTAATATAAATTATAATATATTAAAGACGTTGCTACTGTCAAATGATCAGATCAGAGAACGATCTGAGGTCGAAAGGATGAAAGCAATTGGTGTCGCGAAACTTCGACTCCACTGTTAATTGGCGGTAAATGCTGCAGAGAAAAGCCTATGCAGCCCTCGAAGGACCAGTCCCGAAACTACGTAAAAACGCTAAGTTATACGGGACGATTAAATAGCATACACTCGCAAAACCTGATGGATAGTCAGTCGATAGTTCAGATCTGTGCTTTTGGAAAATTAGATAAGCACAGATTGGAATAAGGAAAATAGGACTCACCGTTGCAAATGGGGCCTCGCTGATCTCCAGTTTTGGTGTACACTTCTCACTGTTTAAAATTTGCAATATTCTTATAACAAGAGGTTACGATACATGCGCCCTGTCTGAGATGTTATTTTGTACTGAGCAGGAAAGCACACTGTCACCTCTCCAAAGTTGAGTACTTTCTTGCAACAATTTTTATGGTGACATTTTGGAAGGAAAGATTAGGTAGGTGGGATAAATTCAGGATTTTGACATATCTACCCACCAAGTCTGCGAATGCAATACCCAATCAATCCCATAAAAAAACGCGCGAACAGCAATCATCGAGACGCTTTTTTTACTCTACAAATAACTAGTTGTTGGTGAACAATGAAAATATATTTATACGTGTTTCTAAAAGTCTGTACTGGTCGCAATGCACAAGCAAATAACTATTTAAATTTTTTTTTTAATGAAAAATACTTTAAGTAGGTATTTGTTTGCTTTTTCGACACTTCTATTTATAAATACCTAGCCCATGATATTGTGAAACTCGCAATTCTGAATATTTACACTTTGATCCAACCACTTTTATTTTTAAATACGTGGGTCAAAGTAGTAATCTAACTAAGTTAAATTATCTAATATTACTATGTGATCTATTCTAATGTTTCCTTAAAACTATAAATGTATTTACAAATATTTTCTTAGATATTATATTAAGAATGTTTAAATTGTTAGAACCTGCAGACAAGCTGTCATATGACAGCTTTGTGGGTCTACTCAAATTTTTGTACAAAATGTATTATGTAATTTAATAAATAAAAAAAATTAAAAAATAAAAAAAACCTTCAAAACTATTGTTTTATGTGTTTCTACGTTAACTGGTCGTTATTATAATTTTTAATAATACATAAATAATATTTATTTAGTGACACAAAAAAGGCAACGGTCGCAACTAACCTTAAATTAATAGAAGATATTATTGGTAATTCTGAAAATAAAAAATGAGATCGTTAAAGACCAAATAATAATAAGTTTTCACTACATTGCTCAATTGCGGTGATGTCCTGATAATATGAAAGAGGATCTTGGTTGAATTCCCAGTTACGTTAATTCCCAGCGACCGTTGCATTTTATTTTCTAAATCACGTTTCGTTGAGATTTTTTAATACCGTCTTCATTGTTAATGATTAAATAAAACTAACACGCACCTACTAGAAGGAATGCTAAACAACTGTAAAGGAGTGCGTGGGTTTGGTGAATCAAAAATATATTTGAGAATTCAGAGCGCGCGCTGTTTTGTTTTTTGCTTATCTTGGCATTTCAAAGAAGGGCTATCAGTCGGCCGAAGTCATGACTTCTGAGATAATGAGGATAATTTGTCACCATCATAAATGACTGAATCACTTTTTCCGTACGTTTATTTTATTTGTCTATTGCCTAGAGGTCTTATTCACATGCACTACAGCTGAAAAAAAGTCAACGGGGAAGGAGCCCAATACGTTTACCTAAATGCAGCATTAACACAATATTATAAACATCTGTACTGGATCACCAAAAAATGAGTATAAATATGTTTGGATTAAATCTTAAAAAATTCTTGAAGGGAAAACCAAAGACTCAAACATTATTGGAATTAGAGACACTGCTGAAAACCAGCTACATTTCAGGATAAATCCTGAATTCGTAACCTTTTAGCCAATCAATGATAAATAAATAAAATGTGTAAAACTGTAAAAATCTATTGACTAATAAATGCTTTTATTATTATTTTTCTGATTAAATAAAATATCTTTTTTTCCTTTTTTTTAGCTGAGCTCCACACAGGAGGCAGGAAAAAAATTCCCTCAGGGCCTATGTCATCTTTGGGGATGCTGTGTGGAGGGTTTTTTTAAGGAAAGGAGAGAAGAGTTCTGGGAAGGAAAATAGTTTAAGGGGTGGGTAGGAATCTGGGGTTCAGTGTGTCCTGGTCATCCGCCTCCAAGACCTAGACAAACCTCGCCCCATGAACCCGGGCACCCCTGCTAAATCACCAAACGTAGCGAACCACTTGGGGTGACCTATGGCAGAAGTGTTGGTTATCCAATAAAGGTTCCCGGGCGGCGGTACCCATATCTGAACGATGATGAAAATAAAATTACAGTAGATGAAAAATAAGTACAAAAAGTAAAAATACAAGTAATAAAAAGAAAAAAACATGGAGTGATCAGATAGGTAGGTACTAATAGATACCCGAGGTTTGAGAATAGGGTTGGAATAAGTATGCAATATGATTCGCAGCATTGATTTCCCATAGTAATGAGCAATGTAATTGCGCTTAGGTATACTGCAGTAGAATGTGTTGGCAGAATACAGGATAAGGATAATTGCAGGATTTCAAAACTATGTACATCGGAATTTAGTAATTTAAATTTTAAAAAACCTAAATAATCTATTTTATGTCTATCAATTATTATATTATTTTATGGAAAGCCAACACCATCATTATATTGACGTTATTTAATCCATGAAACTAATTTCCATATTAGTTAAATCAACCCTACTCGCGCCTTTCCGTGAAACGTGAGTAGTCGCGTACGGAGCATTTTGCCGCCCATATTAAAATGATTTTTTGCACCCTTGTTGTTAAATAAAAATATAAATGTTCAGAAAAGATCAAAATGAAACATATACGTTTAGAAAAAAGTTATATTTATTCAAATAACATAATGAATCTCTGAAAAATTAGGCCTTTAATCGTCGTCGGGAAAAATTGCTTACTTTTAGGATAATTTTTTTTACCTACGTAAAATAAAAAAGAACAGCTCAGAATTAAAACAAATTTATATGTTTTCACTATTTCCATCATATGTTTCAGCAAAACAGTCTCGACACATGTACATACAGTATTTGTTGTACTGTATGTCTTCGCACATACATTGCACCCTTTTTTGGACCATCTATTTTTCTTTGCTGAACATACCGCGCACATCCCCTCTCTCCCCGAAGGTGTTTTCTGGTTTTCTGGTGGTACGAATCGGACAATTTGGTTCCTCAATGGGTTGTGCAACGTCTCTAGGCAAGATATTTTCGTTATATGTCGAATAGTCAGTCAGTAAATACATAAATTATACTTTACGTGAGTGATCGTGTAGTGAGCAATTTGCGTGACTCGCGGGTAAAAACCCATTCTTCCGAAGGTCGCCCGCACACTGATTGTCCTCAAACTTACAATACAGGTAGGTGAGGAACAGGGGGACAGCTGCTAGAATGCTTGACCTCGACGAGTGCATAGTTTACAAAATAATAACATTTATTTGCAAAGGGCGGCAAAATGCTCATAGCGCGAGCACTCTAGGGTCTACAAAGACTGAAAAACATGCTGACATTAAACAAGGCCAGATCATTCATTACGTTGAATCGATATTACTCAAGACCCTGTCTTTTTGATTTAATGTAACAATGATCATTAGAAGTCTGTTCACAAATTTGACTAATGTCAACTAAAAATATTTCAAGACACACGAAATAAAATTGATCACGCATGCGTCTTTTTGTGGTGCTTTTTAATATGGGTATATCCATATAATTTCAGCTTGAAAGTGCTTTAGTAAATTGACTCCCTGCCTACCCATGCGGAGAAACGGCGTAATGGTTAGTAGTTAGTGATGATGGTGGCAAACATCTGTGTTATGAAACCAGCCCGTTCACAGCCATACACAAAAATACAAATTTTAATCTGAACTTTGTGACTTTAACCGGTGTACGTGGAAGAGAAATGATAGGGCAGTATTTGGTGGCACTATCTAACTTCAATCGAAGCATGATTTCGATTTAACTTGCTGATCATGCTTGTTAATTGAAAACAACACGTAACAATAGTCATCATTTTGTTCTGTTAAAACAACGATAGTTCCTCCAAAGCAGCCAAAGTAATCGGCGATCAGCACACAGTCTATTCCATGAAATGTTATTTATAAACGCATATCAATCAAATATCGTCAAATTTTGCTCTTCCACTTTTTAAAATTAATATTGTGATAAAAAATCGATATATAACAATGACTACACGTGCAAATTCTAAGTCCGCCAATAACTCTAATCCCGAACTAATGCAAATTTTAGATAAAAAGTTCGATGAATTTAAAATCCAGTTTCTAGAAAAATCATTTGCAGACTTCAAAAATACGATTGCAGAAGTTATAAAAAAGGAGTTCAAGGAAGAAATTGAGGAGCTTAAGAAGAAAGTTAAACATTTGGAAGGACAAATAGAAAGCAACGATCAATATAATCGTGCAAATAATCTTATAATAAGTGGTGTTCCAGAAGATAGAAACGAAAATATTTATGACATTCTCTTCAAAATTGGTGCTACAGCTGGATGTAAAATCACTCGAGAGGAAGTGGACTTCGCAAGCAGAATCTCCCCCAGAATAAACCAAAATGTGACAAATGGAAAACAGAGGAACATTATAGTAAAATTTACCCGCCGACACCTTAAAGATAACTGTTAGCTGCAATAAGGAAGAGGAAGGGAATGTTTGCTTCAGAATTGCAGCTTCCTGGTGCCAGCAGAATCTACATCAACGAGCATTTAACCTCCAAAAATCAGCATCTACTAAAACAATGTAGAGATATAAAAAGGGACCGAAAAATTCTCTACTGCTGGATAAAAAACGGCAAAATCTTCATTCGTGTAAGTGATACAACACCCATAATTTTAATTGCTGATCAGGATGACGTTAACAGACTTTCAACATTGAAGACAATGCCCACACAAGACGTTTCTACACCGGCCTTCCCTTTAGGAAACTGAATTTACAGAATAATATCGAACGTATTACATTTAACATCAAATTTAACCTCTTGCAGTACATTAATATAACACCCAATTTCTACTTAGTCGTAATACACATATCATCACTATACGTTAATTACAAATTTCCTTTTAACTCTTATCAAATAATGTTAAAACATGTTATCATTTGTTTGAATTGTATTAGTAATCTGTCCATAGATATAACAATCAATCTGTCAAAACTTAAGCCTCCTAAAACCATAGACATTTTAATTTACCACAAACAAAAACAAAAAGAATCGTATGTTCAAAAATGCCCCCAATCACAGCATAATTATTTTTATTCAAGTTATTTTCCAAACAACTTCACGAACATAATATTTAAAAATGCTTAACATATATTTTCAAAATGTGCGAGGTCTTCGCACAAAAACTCATAGCTTCTTAAATCAGATACTTTTGAACAATTACGATATTTACCTTATATGTGAAACTTGGCCAAATAAATCAATCCATGACAGTGAATTGTTTGACAATAGGTATGATGTATTTAGAGAGGATCGGAACTACTTTTTGTCTGGACAGCAGCAGGGAGGAGGGGTACTAATTGCAACCTCCAAATCTCTCAAAGCACAGAGATTACCATGGTCTACTTGTACTGAGGAGATCTGGATATCAGTGCCAATATTAGGTGATAATAATAAACTCAAAAATTTATATATCTGCTGCACATATCACCCACAAAACACCAACTACATCCACAATCTAATTCAGCACTTCAACACCACATCAGACCTGCACACAAATCACCCGGAAGGATTGTTTTTATTAGCTGGAGACTACAATATACCCAAACTAAACTGGAAGTTAACCGAAGGGCCAAACCAATTAGAACCAAATTTTCCAGAAGACACTGCTAGCCGTGCCTTGGTAGACTTCCTTTCATTCACCCAACTACACCAATTCAATACTGTAATCAATACAAAGAAACGAATCCTTGATTTAATCATGACAAATATTTCAAAATGTAGTATAACCCACTGTACCAAACCTCTGACGCCTGAAGATTCACATCACAGAGCATTAGACATAGAGTTATCACCTGTTACTGTACCGTCTCTCTCCGGCTCGTCTAGGACAGTTAAAATGTTTCACCGAGGTGATTACGGTAAAATCACTGATGAATTATCTAAAATAAATTGGAAACTCGAATTTCAAAGTAAGGATACCGAAAAGGCCGTATTAGATTTTTACAATATCATAAATGACATTATTCGCAAATACATCCCCAAAAAAAAAATTAACGGTAATTTAGAAAGGTTTCCCCCCTGGTACACTTTTACCACTTATTAAAATTGTAAAAGAGAAATTAAATTATCACAAGAAATGGAAAAAATGCAAGAACTTAGCTGACTACCAATCATTCTCTGTACTGAGAAATCGTCAAAAGAAGATCTCGCTAGAATGTTATGAAAACTTCATTACGACGGCAGAAGATTCAATAAAAAAGTGTAACAAACAGTTCTGGTCATTTGTTAAATCAAAGCAACCCTCTTCCGATTTACCTAAGCAAATGTATCTTGGTGATATTTCCTGCAATGATGGACAATCCATATGCGACCATTTTAGTGATTATTTTAGATCAGTTTTTGTAGAAAATTCCAACCCTCGCCTCAATCTTACTGAGAATGGTGACGACAACTCTAATCTACACATACACACTATTAACTTCAATCAATCATGTGTACTTAGTTATTTAAAAAAACTTGATCCGAATAAAAGTGCGGGATCTGATTTAATTCCATCCATATTTTATGTAAAATGCCGGGACCAATTGGCTTATCCTCTCTTCTTGCTATTCAAAATGTCATTTGAAGAAGGCAACTTCCCCAACGTCTGGAAACAAGCACTCATTACCAATCCACAAAAGCGGGGACAAAAATAACATCACCAACTACAGGCCCATCTCCAAACTCCCAATTGTCAGCAAGATCATGGAAAATAGTTCTTGATCAACTTTTTCCAGCAGTACAAACAATCATATCCAAAAATCAACACGGCTTTTTTCAGAAAACGGTCGGTCGAGACAAAGCTTCTGGAATACACAGATTTTATTTTAAATTCTATGGGTGGTAAAAATCAAGTGGACTCTATCTATACGGATTTTTCAAAAGCCTTTGATAAAATTAACATTGAACTGCTTCTGAAGAAACTGTTAAAAATCGGGATTAAGGGTGACATTCTCAGATGGATCAAATCGTATGTGACAAACAGAAGTCAAGCAGTTAGAGCTAAGGGTTTCTCCTCTCGTTTTTTCAATATACCTTCAGGAATCCCGCAAGGATCACATCTCGGACCTCTCTTGTTTATTTTGTATATCAATGATATGAGTGAATGCTTTAAAAATTCCAAATTCCAAATTTTTGCTGATGACACTAAAATTTACAAAAAAATCACTAATATTAATGACAGCCTAGAATTGCAAGATGATATTAATAGGCTTGGAATATATTGTGCGAACAACCAACTGTTCCTTAACCTAGAAAAATGTAACACAATATCATTCACCAAAAGCATAAATCCCCTAATATTTCCGTACAAAATCAATGACGTAGAGGTAAAAAGATGTTGTGAAGTGAAGGACTTAGGAATAATTATGGACTCCGGAATGTCTTTCCGAACACATATAAATTCCATCTGTGACAGGGCATACAAACTTCTAGGATTCATCATAAGAGTGACCAAACCATTCAGGTCACCACACGTAATCAAAATACTGTATGTCTCTTTTGTTCGCTCAATATTAGAATTCGGATCAGTCATATGGAATCCCCAATACAAAGTTAATATTGAAAGGTTAGAAAGAATTCAAAAAAAGTTACTGAAACACCTAGATTTTAAATCCTTTCGAACATCAGAAAGCCTAAAAGACTCATTAACATTCCATAATTTATCAACCTTAGAAGATAGAAGAAATATATCCGACCAGAAATTTCTATTCAAAATTATTAACAACGTTGTTGACAACAACTATCTTCTGGAACACATTAATTTCCACTGTCCAATAAGAAACACAAGGTCAAACCACATCCCACACTCAAAAACAAATTACACACAACATTCATTTCTCCGAAGGACGTGCACAAAATACAATGATATCTTTTACGACGCTGATATTTTCCATTTGTCCTCAGGCCAATTTATTAAATTCATAATAGAAAAAATCAAAACAAATTGTTAATTATGAACTCTCCACCCCTGCTGCATGTTTTCCTTCTTTTTATAATAATAATAATAATAATATTTGGATGATTTACATATTCCACATGCTTTAATTTGTGTATTTTTTTTTTTCATTTCTGTTGTACATATATATATTTTTTCTTTTTTTCTACCACTTTATGTTTTCTTTTATGTTTTAATCTTTGTTTATAAATATATATTATAAATTTTAGCGGAAACTTCGCTGGTTAATGCAACCATGTAATATGTTACTCTATTATGAAAATATGTATAACTGTTTGTTTCCTTAATAAACTAAAATAAAAAAAATAAAAATAAAATAAAATCTTCCGAGGGTCGTAACTTGTAACAAATTGAATTTTTCAAATAAATTAACATCTCTATCTGGTAAATGTGTAATTTAGTTCCTTGCTGGAAAAATAGAGGATGGAGATTGGAATGCTTTATTGCTTAAGACCCAACGTAAACATTTCAGCTCTGTGTAAAGAAGGGGAAAGAATTGTCAATTTCGTTCTCTGTTGCCAAATACCAATTATTTCGTTCACCCTGACGGTTGAAATGTTCATTTTTTCATTAATTCCACAGTGAGAGAAAATAATTTCCCTCCTGGCCCAAGTAATTTGAGATGCTGTGTGGAGAGTATTTTAAAGAAGAGAAATGAATCAACATTGGTCTTAAAGAGAACGAGTCGAAGAAGCGACCCGATATTCGGCGCGCGTTTGGCGTATTTCCCGACTGTGCACCGGTGCCGAAGGGATCAACGACGCTAGTTTCTCGGAGCATCTTCCATTGAAATACCGGTAGAACAAGGAAAGCATTCTCGCTTGACGCCAGTGCTCTAAAAAAAACGGACCGCTTGTTTCTGCACAGAGTCTAGGGGTTTTCAGATATTTTAGGGCTGCAGGTCAGAGGTGGCTGCCGAATTCAACCAAGGGTCGCACTTGTGATTTGCACAGAGTTAGCAGTTATTATTAAAGTATCTGGGGAACCTGTACAGTACGCCTACATTTTGGAAGGCTAAATTAACTCTGGATTCGATAGAACCCCCATACATGAGCTGATTTATTTATTTATTTATTTATTGTTTGAAACATTTACAGAGTGTTAACAAATTATTGCATTAATATTATTACGTTGGAATATGAACTGATATTAACAATCCAATTAGAAATGTTCACAGCATGCGTAATTAAGGTTTAGTTGTTGCTAGACGGAGATGCTAGTAGTGAAAAGAATACAGAAATAATAATAATAATAAAAAAGAAATATAAGACATGAAATTTAAAACATGGTAAGTGTACAGAGAAAGAAACGTTTCTGGAAAGGATAATAAAGTTAAAATAAAGAAAAGACATAATAATAAAGCAATTAACAATCGTGACATATCATTAATCCTGACATATCATCAATTAAGAATAATTACAAATCTTCTTCCATGACATATCATGATAGAAGATTTTTAATTTGTTTTTTAAAATATTCGAGACTGTTTGCGAAGATATCAATAAGGTCACATTCAATTGTGTTGTACAAACGACACATTCGAGACAATGGATTGAAGTATGCAATATTGTTATTAAATATTTCAATATGGAATATATTTTGACTTCTTAAGTTACGTCTATTAGGAACTTTAATATGTATGTTGCTCAGACAATGAGTGGTTAAAAGTTTATCATGAATAATTTTATATAAACATATTAAGTCAGCAAATTGTCTTCTTTTTTCCAATGTTGTAAAATTAAAGTGTTGTAATCGTTCCTCATAGGATTGGAGTATGGCATTAAATCCAAGTTTAAATGATAGCAGTCTTAGGAATTTTTTTTGCACAGATTCAATTGTTTTAGAATATTTTAAATAATGTGGATTCCAGATAACACTCCCATATTCCAAATTACTTCTGACCAACGAGTTGTACAAGGTTATAATGGATTGGGGGTATTTAAATGGTTTTGATATTCTATGGATGAATCCAATCATTTTCAATGATTTACTTATAATTTTACTGATGTGTACATCAAACATAAACTTTGAATCAAGAGTGATTCCTAGATCTCTTATAGTGGTGACTGCATTTAATAGAACATTATTAATGGAATATGCATAATCCTTTCGTCTTTTGTTACGAGTAAAAGTAATAATGTAACATTTTTCAATATTTAAAAACATATCGTTTTGAATGCACCAGTTATTTAGTGTGTAAAGGTCTTCTTGAAGCTTAAAATGATCAGAATCAGTGGAAATTTTACGGTAAATCTTGAGATCATCGGCAAATAGAACAAAATCACAGCGTAACATGGGGCCAAGGTCATTAATAAAGATTAAAAATAGCAGAGGGCCAAGGTTAGACCCCTGGGGTACGCCTGATGTTACAATTACGGGAGGTGATTCGTACCCATTAATAAGTACTAATTGTGTTCTATGTTCCAAGTAAGACTTAAACCATCTAAATAGATCACCGTGAATACCAATTCGATCAAGTTTCTGTAGTAAAATAGAATGGTTAACTTTATCAAACGCCTTTTGAAAATCTGCGTTAATGGCATCTACTTGAGTTCTTTCATTAAAAGCATTACAAACGTAATCACAAAAGTCGAGAAGATTTGAGTTTGTGGATTTGTTGGGAACAAATCCATGTTGATTGATGCATAATTGGGGTTTAAAGTGTGAAAATACAGAAATATAAATTATAGATTCAAAGGCTTTTGCAAAACACGATAAAATGCTGATAGGTCGATAATTTTTCACAAAGGATTGATCACCAGATTTGTGTATTGGAACAATATTTGCATTTTTCCATAAATCTGGGAAAGTTCCTGTAGTTAATGATTCATTATAAATTATAAAAAGTGGCTTAATCAGCGCGCTGGAACAACATCTTACAAACAAGGGAGGTATTTTGTCAGGTCCTGGGCCTTTGGATGTATCAATTTTTTCTAAACAAGATTTGATGGTTTCCATGCTAACGTTGATTTTGCCAAGATTAAATTGGTTGTTTTGTATAACTTTCGGCGTGGCAGTATATAATAAGGGATTAGATTGGGTATAAACGGATGCAAAATAATTAGAGAACAGATTGGCAATCTGTTGTCCATTATCTGCAGATATAGAGTCCAGGTGCATTAATTTGGGAATGCAATTAGTAGTGCGCATTGATTTTGAGTATGCCCAGAAAGCTTTTACATTTTCCTTTATGCCTTGTTCAACAGAGTTAATGTATGATGAATAGCATTCTTTTTGCATTTTTTTCGACCTTTTTCTTAGAATAGCAAACTCAGCATAGTCTAGTGGGTTTTTATATTTATTAGCCCGCAGTCTTACCTTATTTTTCTCTTTGAGGAGCTTGATAAGAGACTGACTAAACCATCTGGGGTAGTGATTTACAATTTGTGTCTTTTTTTTTGGAATATGTTTATCAATAATATCCCATAAAGTATCGTAGAATAATTGTACCTTATTGTTGACATTTGAGTTACTGAAAAGTGAGATCCAATTAACATTTGACAGGTCCAGACGACATCCTTCATAGTTTCCCTTCTTAAAATTGTATTTAAAAGGGCAGTGATTATCTTTTAAGTATTTTAATTTTTCATGTTTTAAAATGATTTCAAAAGGGGGATGATGAATGTCGACATTAGATAACCCTGTTGTTCTGGACAGATTAATATTACAATGATCGCAAAAAATCAGGTCAAGAATATTAGAATTTTCATTAAGAACATAATTAAATTGGTGAAGGTTACACACCGAGGCCAAATTGACAACACAGTGAGCTTTATGGCTAATGTAGTTTGACGGAGCAAGAATTTTGTTGTTAAATGCTATGTCAGGTGTCCATTTAATCTCAGGTAAGTTAAAATCACCAATAATTATAAATTTAGATTTGGGATTACTATGTTGTAAATAAATATCCTGAATATTCTTGATTCTTTTAGAGTATTCATCAACAGACAAATTGGGGGGAATATAAAGTATACATATGTAAATAAATGAGTTCGAATATTCATGCAGTTTTATCGATAACCATAGATCCTCACCATCACTTTCCCAAGATGATTTGTTTGTTGTTATTAGTTTTTTATCAACTGCTGCTAAAACTCCACCGCCTTCTTTGGATGTAGAATTAGTGGATTCGCGATCTCTTTGAAAAACTAGATAACGCTCGTCAAACAATTCATTGCTAAATATTGATGAATTTAACCAAGTTTCAGTGAAGCAGATAACATCGTAATTGTTGATCATAATTTCATTTTTTATGTCATTTGTTTTTGTTCTAACTCCCCTTACATTTTGATAGAAAATTTTAATATCCATTTTGTTGTGAATTTGACATACATATTATTCATTATATAGTTATATAACAATAGAAAAATTAGGTAAGAGAAGCCAAGGAGTCATGATTACGGATTAACACCACGCGCGCGGAGTTTTCATCCTTTCGAACGAAGATACGCCCATTTCTGATCCACACAAATTTATGTTTAGTTTCTTTGGCTCTGATCCTTGTAGCTGCGTGCAGGGCCTTGTGTGCGGGAGAGAGGTGTTCGCTTACGTATATTGGTGATTTCGTGCCGTCAATGCCTAGGTGCGCAGAGTTTAGCTTGTTTGTCCTATTTTTCTTATTGAAGTTAGCCACTGCAGCCAGGACTTCATCCTTTACCCTCACGCTTGGGAGCTTTACTATGATTGCCTTGGGTCGGTTGGACTCTGGTTTGAACTTGGCAACACGGTGTATGTTTAGTATTTCCGACTCAGCAATGGGGCGCGTAATTAAGGTTCCAAGCCGTTGGACGATAGCTACCAAGTTCTCGGATCTATGCTCAGGTACACATTGAATCTCTACGTTAGTCTCTCTAGCCATCTGTTCCATGTGGGACACGCGTGTGTTAAGATCGTGTATTTGTGTGTGAAGTTTGGTGTTATCGGCTTGCAAACTTTTGATAGTAGTCAGCGATTCCGAGAACATTTTCTTCAGGTCCTCGTACTCAGCCGAGATGTAGTTTACGGATTCTTTTAGCTCCGGCAGAATGTTGAGTTTTGCGTGGAAGGCTTCGAACTCCGATGCGATACACCGTCGAACTACTTGCATAATTTGCTCGACATCCAGATTCTGTAGTGACTTCGTACCGCAGGCAGGGGAGGCAGTCGAAGCACTGCTGGCGCTTGCTTGGTTGGCGCTCTGTTGGTTCCCCTTTAGATCGTATTTGCAGGCAGAACAGGTCCAGATATCACGCTTGGCTCCCATCTTCCGAAAGTTAGTTTCTTTCATATTCACACAGAAGAAGTGGAAATTTTGCAGGCATGTTGAGCATTTAATGCCATCACCGGAGAGTATTTCACTCTGACAGTGTTTACAAGACATATTTATATGAAATATTAATTAAATAGTTGATGTGGGATGTTTAATTTTTTTTTTTTTTGCGCCTGTTGGTTGGCAAATTTCACAACACTTTCGCTAGCTGGTACAAACGCCTGTTGGCAGGCAATCTGATAAGCACTGAGAGGTAAAAATGTTATTTACCCACAAACGAATCACCGCTTCAAGTTTTTAAATGATGGAATCGCTGTTAAAAACATAGATTTGGGCACGGTTTTTGATGACTGATCACTTATAAATAATGAAAAACAAAATCATGTTCATTTCAGTTTAACAGAACAATGTGTGTAACTCTGTAGAACATGTAAATGGATATAAAATGCAAAGTATGACAATAATAAGTAGAATACAAGGTAATTGTAACATATTTAGCACTTGTTTTAAGGTAGTTTGATTGAGGAAAATTCTCCATCTACATATGTTGTAAGGTATGTGTATCTGCGCCATGCCACTGGGCAATGCCGAAGCTGAGGGACTTTTCCAACAAAGACGCACGTCTTAATCACATCTTGATCGTCACTTTGAATTACATAAAAAACGTTAATTTCGTTTAAAAAATAATCGTAGGATTTATTTATGATAATCTGGACCCTGATTTTTCCCTTAAAACTCAAGTGAACAGAACCGTAAGCATATGGTTCTTTCAATTAAGGCAAATTAAAGCAGTAAGGAGAAACCTACCAACAGAGGCGACTAAATTACTAGCCAATTCGTATGTTGTTTCACGTTTAGATTATTGCATGCAAGTCTTCCAAAATATCAAATCAACAAATTACAATCCGTTTTCAACGCTGCGGCAAAACTTATCACCGGCGCACAATGGGGCAGCTCTATGAACCGCGTTGGTAGAAAATCAGAAAGTCAAGAGTTCTTTACAATATTTAGATGGGGTCGGAATATCTCCGCTTACTGCTCGGAGATATCTCGCATCTAAATGTCGCGAAACTCAATCAAATAAATAACACTTTGATATTTTAGATGGTTAGATTTATTTACACAAAGTACCTTAAAGGTTTACATGAGTTATTCGCGACAATAATTTTAACGCAAGCGAATTTACTGGCGAGTGCTGGCGAGGAAGAAAGCCGATGACAGAATGATCTAGAACGTTACGTCAAATCCGAGCTCACTTCTGTCATCTGCGCATTACGACTGCGCAGGCAGTGTTGTCAGTCTAGAAATGATAACAGGGCACAAAAATAATGTTCGCGGTGCCTACACAATGAAACACGTATGCTAGTTTTGAAGTTCATTAAATTTTTCATAATTCCCCGGAAGGGTGTCGCCCTTATCGCAATACTGACGGAAAGAGATCAGTTTGAACTTGAACTTTGTGGGGGTGACCGTGTAAGTTTTTGCAGTCGCGTAAATTTCAATACGTTTCAAATTTAAATAAAGTAAAATCTACAAAGTGTTTAGATCCAATTCAAGATGATTAAGATGTCTAGTGGTATGTACTTTTATTATTTTATACTAGTTGTTGAAAACCTTTCACGACATGTCAACATTTTTAATTAAAACAAACACCTATTTGGATGAAATATTTTTTTGTGAATATATTAAATATCGAGGCAAATAGTTAAAAGTTCCACTAGATTCCGTTATATTTTAATTTTTTTTGTATACTTTAGTATCTTATCTACTAGACTAAATTGTAAAAAGTTGCTTTTATGCACCATTTTATTAATTACAATACCTGAAAGTGAGGACTATCAGTTTTCATGAAAAACGGTTCTAGTCTTATAATCAGTGTGTTTTGTTTTAGATGCAATTTCTGAAGTGATACGTACGAGATTCGAGTAATATATAATTATGAAGAACTCTAGCGTTAAGAAATTTGATGATAAAGTAAAATTCCTGAAAAAATATCTCTTAGATACACATTATCACATGAATCTCTAGCGTTAAGAAATTTGATGATAAAGTAAAATTCCTGAAAAAATATCTCTTAGATACACATTGTCACCTGAATCAAAAACAACTTTTTTAATAAAATAGTTGTTTTCTGTTGTAAATTGAAAATCAGATGGTTGAAGTGTCGCAGAAACAATAATAAATAATGACTTCAAAGTATAGGCTTCAATAATAAATAATGGATTGAAAGGACTATTCAATCTAAGAATTGCAAATCTTTACCAAAAATAGTAAAAACAAAAAGAGGTTGACCCACGCTGTCGTTTGATATTATGTCATCTGAGCGTACAAAACGTCAAAAAAACTATGATATTGCGATCTAAAACACGAAAAATAAACAAAAGGACAGTGAAAACAATTCCAAAAGATGTACTGCAAATGCTAAAGATACCAGACCCTAATACGACTACAGTCCATTATTCGGTAGTTGAACAAAGTAGTGATGACGATAGTATATTGTCACAAGACGATTAAGACGATCTATTATGTGAATAACTGTCAACAAATAGCTTGCGAAATGAATTGAGCATTATGACTAATTTAATGTATCACATATTTTCAATTTTTTATTTTTGTACTAAATATATGTGACCTTTCGAAAAAAAATTTTCACTTATTTTTATTAACATGTCTATACGAAACTAAAAATCTAAAAAGGTTTGATGCAATTGCAACCACTGATTTGATGCCAACTTTCGGGTTCATCCACCCCATTGTGCGGCGTACTTAAATATTCCCATATTTCAGAGCATCTTAAAAATCTTCACTGGCTCAAATGTCCTGAAAGAATCCAGTTCAAGCTCTGATGGATGGTATTTAAGTCCATTAACGGAATGGCTCCGGCTTACTTATCGGAATTGTTTATTCCAGAAAATTCCAATTCTCGACAGTCAACCCTGAGGTCAACAGCGTTATCAGCTATCGGAAGGTTAAAGGAACCAAAGCGCACACCAGTAGCAAGTTCGGTGAGCGCGCTTTCGGAGTGCCAGGACCCAAAGCGTGGAATGGACTGCCACATGACGAATGATCACAGACTCGGCGGAATTTAGAGCCAAACTTAAAACTCACCTTTTCAGACAGTCGTACCCATAAACTCAAAAATCTTTCACCTTTACTTTCAATGTCCGCGACACTGTAAATAACTCATTTGTAAAAATGTAGAAAAAAATCGTATTATTGAGCGTGTGTAAAGTTCATTTCATCAACATTCTCCAGCCCTAAAGAGTCCTAAACGCTTCCAGTCTTTCGAAATAAATATCAACTATACTGTTGCGACTTACCTTTTCATAGAGGTAATACTGATAGTGATGGGGGTGGCAAATGTAAAATCGTGCAATGTCCAGTGTTTTAAATATAGTGTCCACCTCGTGCAAAGCCGTATCTTCTCCAAGCATAAACTTTCTAATTAAAGTGTGCTTAACGGAAGTGACCTGCCAGCATGTTTAAGCATGTTTCTGTATCCATTTGTAAATAGTTAAATTAGATAGAACCTAAGAATTCTTAATAAATTGTACAGGGCCCTTGAGTAGATTTTTCATAAAAACGGAGCTCTATAAATTATCCAATTATTATTATTAATATTGTCACTAAGTTAAAAAAATATTTTTAATTTTATTCTACGAAGCACCGCACAAAGAGAACCACCGATTAGTCATTCTATCGCAGGATAAATATCGTAGGATAGTGTCGCTCTTTTCCGTTTCATCGAATTTCAAATCAAACGGTGCTAAAAGAAGGTTTCACTTCAAAATTGGACAATCTCATGTAACACAATACATCATATCCAACCGATTGAATTTTACTTTATTAAGTCCTACAGATAGAATCCAAATGTTAACGATTATTTTTGAAGTGAAATCTTCTTTAGCGCCGTTGTGATTTGAAACTCGATGAAACGAAAAAGAGACAGTACAAAGAGAAAAACACATACATCTTTAGAATTTAGCCTGCTAGATAATGATATAAAATAATCGAACTCCTATTTGTGCGGTGTTTTCTTTTCATAGCTTTTCCCCATAGCATTTTTTCATAGCTCTTGTCTACCATAGTTTTCAGAAGGTTTCACTTCTACCTCATTTGATCTGCACACTTGTATTTTTTGAAGTGAAAACTTCTTTATTTGTGAAATGAAACTCGATGAAACGAAAAAAAACTTGAAACGCTAAAACGAGACAAACACATACATCTGTAGGATTTACCCTACGAGAGTATAAGAATAATCGGTCTTCTCTTTGGGTGGTGCTTCTTCGCCTCCCCATCCTTATCTACTTTGGTTTTCTGAATGTTTCACTTCTACAGAGTGTGAACTGCACACTTGAAATGTTTTTTATTTTATTTTATTTTATTTATATGCATTTAAACCCGCTAAACTACTTATGTAGTGCATAATGACAACATTTGTTTCTCAGATTTCAGTTTGACTTTTTTCTATAATAATTTTTAGTGTAGCGCTTATTCTTTCATATTAAAGTATCACATTTGAAAGGAATATATATTACCTACACAACGTATGTATACCGAGTACGATCATCACCATTCATAGTTTACTTAGTGGGAGAGCTGTAACGCGTCAGGTTTATTTTGTTCTACCGCAAGGAGAAGAAACCAAGTCACATTTCTCAAGAAGATGTCAGAAAGACAAACAAGAACGCTCATCGCCTTTGCGTGGGAAAACATAGGAGTAGCTCACGGATTCATTTTAAAAGTATATAAATAAGGAGAAAACTTTTATTAAAAACATTGGAGTAAAATCGTGAAAATTGTTTTATTATTTTTGAGAAAGCGTGTAAATTTTTTATACACAAAAAGAAAAGTTCAACTGCTCAGAGCCAATATAACCATGACACCCTCCTTTAAGGATTATTATTTTGGCGTGGAAGAAAAGCAGAAACATTGCAATTTTGGAGATGGTTATGGGTACCGCCGCCCCGGAAATTATTTATTGGATAACCAACATCCCTGCCATAGGCAACCCCAAGTGGTTTGCTACGTTTGGTGACTTAGCAGGGGTGCCTGGGTTCGTCTAGGTCTTTTCAGCGAATGCATTTGCCCACCTACTGCATGGCAAGACTGGTTGAGGGAGACCTAACTTAGACCACTCCAGCTCAATTCTCTCGACCCATCGCCTGCACCACGATGGGAAGTATGGCTTCATCCGTCACTCCTGAATACATTAACCCCTGATTTCTACCCACCTCTCATACTTTGTCCTTCCCAGAACTTCCTCTCGTTCTTTACCCTTAAAGACCCTCCACACAGCATCCACAAATATGACATAGGCCTTCCCTATCAGGCTTTTTTTCAAAAATTTCTGAATACATTTTGAGAAATACTTTTTTTTTATCTCCTTTTAAAGTCCGATCGATTCTGAGAGAATCGTTCATTTATAATGTGATCATTTTGCAATCGAATAATACTGAAAATATTATAAAACAATTCAATTCGTAACCAAACCAGTGGTTAATGTCAAAATTATTATGTAATTCAGGATAATAATATTCATACCGAATATATTTACGACGTGAATAAGTAAACGCTCAAATGACAACTTTATGCCAATTCAAAACAAACCACATTAAATTACTGAATTCAGCTGGTTCAGCCTAAATCCGAAGGAAGCATTTTGGGTAGCAGTTAATATTACTAGTTAATTAAAACCCATCTGCTTGTTTAGGAATAAATACATCCCAAAACACCTAATCGCTATACGTATTCTTTCGTGAGACCAAAAACGTCCAGAGCGATCTTACACTTTAAAAGCTATGTATCTCTCTTCCTCTAATGCAAACATATGTATTTTACTTTTAACCAGAAAGAGAACGAAATAATGCTTCTTATTGTCTTTGAAATATGAAAGCTATCTTGCATAGATATTTAACAATCTCGATCCAAAGTGACGGTTTTTTATTTTTTGCGCAAAACTGAGGCTTCCGGATTGTGAGGTGCGAATATATTGAACCAAGCAGGCGGGTTAATAGATACCTAGTCAGATCAGGATAACAGTTATTAGTTGAATTTATCGGTAAGTTGTTGGCACGAATTTGATGATTTATTAGATTTACTGGCAAATGTAGTAACGCTGTGAAACATTACCAGTTATGGCGGAACACAATCCTAATAATTTTTGTAGGCTCAAAACTCACATTTTAATCATTTCCGGCGAATCCATAACTATAATAACTTTTTTTATTTCCATGCCGCACAAGAAATGCAAGTTATTTATATAATAGATTAATAAAAACAGTACCTTACCATTAATATATTTTATGTACAATGATTTCTAAACTATATAACCCGTTTTACAACTATAAAGTTAGCGGTAAGCACCAGATTTTATTTTTCTAGACGATGAATTAATAATTTCGGGAGGAAAATATGGAGACACATTTTAAATATTTGTAGCATGTTCTTCAGAATTAATTCAAATAATAATGAACGCGGCAGAAAGGTCGAATCTCCAGGCCTGCTAGGGTGAATTCGACCTTACGTTCGTACAGTACGCCGTGCCGCGGCGTATATTTGTTTAGACGCTTTCTTTACTTAAGATTCGTTAAGATTCCCACATTATTTATGTTCTTCTTTTCTTTGATAAGGCAGATTCAACAGTAGGTCCGTCCAGTGCACGGGTCGCGAATCGCTATTTGTATCCTACACGGCTTCTTTACTTAGTCGTTAAGATTACGATACCGTACGATAAAACCATGTACTTCACTTACTGTAATGTTTGTCTTATCCACAGGCAAACACTAAATATTGTGTTGGGGCTCTTCAAGAATAAATAGGTCCTTCTCACAATCTAGTTTATTATTATATTTACGTGTTTACAATATATTATACTACTGGGTCACACGACCGATCTTCTACGAATTGTTTCGGTTCCGCGCGTTTTCATCCCGCGACAAAACATCCCCCCGAAAAATATCCCCAACCAAAATCTAAGACATAACCGAACAAAATATGGGAAAAAAATAGTGCAGACATCCTGTAAAGATAATAAAGTATTATTCAAAAAAATAGTGAAATGGGATAAAAATAATACAAACATCCTGTAAAGAAAATTATTGTTTAAAAATAGTAATATGGGACAAAAATTATACAGGCATCCTGTAAAGACAATAAATTATTGTTCAAAAATTCTTATAAGACAGAATTCAGCGCAGTGGAGATACATTTAGTCCTTGGGATATTATGTCGAGGGATATTTTGTCGGTAAGTGTATAAAACGCGCGCACAAATATCCTCCACGTGGCTCGACGTGGCGTATTGGACGGAACGAATTCGCCCTAGCAGGCCCGAAAATTTTATTTTTCCCCGGGGTGTATTTTAAAAAATTCTTTTTTTTTTTTTTTTTAATGGCTCTTCACCCCAAAAGAGTGTTCTGGCCAGTGTCAAGTGAATGCTTTTGTGAGTGTAATTTTGTGAGTGTAATTTTGGGGAATATTAACTAATTTCGTTTTAATAACAAGAACCTATCTACATTATATAATAATACTTTACAAATAATAATAATAATAATAAGCAAAATTATTACAATAAGAGATGATTTTAATTAAACATAACAAGGAAATTAAAAGATATGCTGACACAATTTATTGTGCGTAAAAAATAAAATAAATAAATAAATACATGAAACTTAACTAACAGTTACAAATTGATGCTGTTAATATTCAGGAAATTAGCCAAGACTTTATACACGCGTTTGTTCACAGAAGATAACAGGCATGCAATGTTGTAGGGAGGCAATATACCCGAACTGATTAGGTGAGGGATGAAATTTTTGTATGAATTATTTATAGGACAACTGAAAAAAATATGATTGAGATCCTCTTCACCAAGACGACATTCACACATTGCAGAATTCTTAATATGAATTTTTGTCAGGTGAACATTGTGGCAGCAATGTCCTATCCGCATGCGGCAAATGGAGGATGTTGAGAATTTGTTAAAAGAAAGTCTGGAAAACCACGGTTTTGAAGGAATCGTTGGCTGAATTGTGAAAAAGCTATATCCTTTTGATTGACTAGATTCTTCCCAATGATTCTGCCATGTGGAAATCATGTTTTCCTTTAATTTTACGAGAATGTCATCGGTGTTTAAAAATTTATATAAAATATCCCCCGAAATAATGGCATCTTTCGCCAATGAATCGGCCTTTTCATTTCCAGGGATACCGCAGTGACTAGGTATCCAAGCCAAGACGATTTCTTTGCCAGAGTCGGTTAATTTATGAATTAAAGTGCGAATTCCAACACAGAAATCGTCTTCTGGGTAATGGAAAGGGGAAGAGTTTAATTTTTGAAGTGCACTCAGGGAATCGGAGAGAATTAAGAAATTTCCAATGTGAACATTGTCAATGTATTTGAGGGATTCAAAAATGGCTATACATTCAGCAGTGAAAACGGAAGCCTCTTTTGGAAGTTTAATTTTTCTATCGACTTGATCTGATGGGCAGTGGAATGCCGCTCCCACATGGTTTGATAAGGGAGACTTGGAACCATCTGTGTAAATAATTTTCCAGTTGGAATATTCCGAATTTAAAATTTGGATAAGTTTTCTTGGAGCATCGTGATTGTTAATTATACCGAGAGAAAAAAGAATATTTGGTTTACACAAATGAATACGAAAGGAGTTGGCATATAAAGGAAGTCTGTCTGATGGATTTAAGAGGGGTTTATACGAACAGTACGTATGGAGGCTTTTAACAAGAAGAGGGATTGATTTGTTCCTCCAATATGGAAGTGATTTCACTTGAGCAGTGAGTGCAGTAATTTTGTCTTTCAGTGGGTGATTAGAGAGTCTTAAACATTTAAATAAAAACTTGTCAGCCAAGAACTGTCTTCTAAAATGAAGAGGAGCCTCCACAGCCTCCACTTGTAAAGCGTTAATTGGGGAAGAACGCATTGCTCCGATAATCAATCTTAAACTTTGAAATTGAATACGGTCCAACCTTGCGAGGTTCTTTTTAGAAGTGGGTTCAATGAGGAATGACGCGTAATCCAAATGACTCCTAACATATGCGTTATAAAAAAGTTTTTGGGTGAATGGATGACTTCCCCACCAGACCCGTGAAACGGCACGTAAAGTGTTGAGGCCAGCTTGACATTTGTTAATGATTAAATTAACATACGGGTTCCATGTTAACTTAGAGTCTAAAATTACCCCAAGGAATCTTATTTGTACCTGCATAGGGAGAATCGAATTATTTATTTGGACTGTTACACGCGGAGTAGCACGTTTTCTGGAAAAGACGATAACATTGCTTTTGGACGGAGAAATTTCTAAGCCGTGATTTTTTAACCAGGTGTCAAGGTTTTTCATGCAAATGTTAATCACATCCTCCAGAATAGAAATGATTCGTCCTGAAATATATATAAAAAGATCATCCGCATACTGAAGTATTTTACAAGATGGATGCATACTCCGATGCAGGTCAAAGGTATAAATATTAAAAAGGATAGGACTAAGGACGGAGCCCTGAGGCAAACCCTTGTTTACGATTCTTTCCAGTGGAGGAGAATCCAGCACCTGGATTTGAATTTTCCTGGTAAGAAGGAGGTTAATTATAAAACTGGAAAGCTTACGAGGGATGCCAATTTTTAATAATTTATTAAATAAAACATCTAATAAAACATTGTCATAAGCTCCGCACACATCAAGGCAAACACCGACAAGGAATTCATTATCGGCCAGGGCCAACTGGATATCAGAAGTCAGGATGGACACACTTTCGATCGTACTTTTTCTTTTTCGAAAGCCAAACTGAGAGCTGGGAAGAATTTTCTCATTTTCTACATACCAGTCTAGACGTCTTTTAATCATATGTTCAGCCATTTTAACTAAGGAAGATGACAGAGCTATAGGTCTGTAAGAAAATCCAGAGTTAGGGTCTTTCTGGGGTTTCAGAATGGGAACAATTATTTGTGTTTTCCAGGATGATGGAATTTTGCCGGAGTCAAAGATCAGATTTATAATTGAAAGAAAATAGTTTAGTGTGGTAACGTCGCAGTTTTTAATAAAGCTATAAGGAATTCCATCTACACCAGCGGATGAGTCTGTGAGATCGTTTAAGACCTCCCTAAGTTCCGTTAAATTGAAGTGGGTGTCCATCCAACCCCGTGTTTTAAATGAGTATGTGAATTCTGTTTCATTAAAATTACTTGCAGTTTGAGGAGCTAGTTTATCGGCAAAATCCTTCACCCACTCTGAAGTGAGTGGTCGAGTCACCGTTGGGATGTGAGAACCCTTAAACCTGCGAATTGAATTCCAAACAACTGAAAGAGGAACTTCGGGAGATAATGATGAGCAAAATTTTTTCCAGCCTTGACGTTTTTTGTTTTTTAGAAGACGTTTGGTCTTAGCTTCAATTTGTTTATACTGAAGGAAGTTCTCCATATTCATATTTGTTGAATAAATTTTCGCATATTTTTTCCTCATATCTACTGCGTCTGAGCATTCAATATCCCACCAAGGAGCTGGGGGAGGTTTCCCTTTGTTACGTGTCGTTTTAATGGGTATAAATTTTTCTGCAGCCGTAATGACTGCAGACACAAATAAATCGTAACATTCCGCAACATTTTCTGTAGTTGGAGAGGGCAGATTTTGCACAGAGAACTTTGTATGATTTGAATAGTCATTCCAGTTGGCTCTGGCAGTTAAGAACCTTGGTTTTTGACTACTGCACTTGATATTTTTGTTGGAATGATAAATATTTGAGTATTCAATGAGGATGGGGTAATGATCACTCCCATGAGGGTCATCCAAAACCTTCCATAACAGGGATGCAGCTATGTTGGAATTGCAAATAGTAAGATCAATCATGCTGGGTCGCTGACCAGGCACCTGAAGACGAGTAGGAGAACCATCATTGATAATACAAAAGTCTAGTTCATCTAGTAGATCAACAATATCTCTGCCCATTCTGTCACAATTGTGAGCTCCCCATAATCCGTGATGGGCATTGAAATCTCCCAGAACAAGGGAAGGAGTAGTGACATTGGAAAACATAGCTTTCAGGATTGATTTAGAAGGTTTATTAGATGGTGATATATACAAAGAAATTATTGTTGTGTCAAAAACCTTTGCGGCCGTCACTTGAAAAGGACAACCAATTGGTTTTACATCTACAGGGGAGAAGGGTAATGATTTTTTAATGAAAAGAGCGGAGCCGCCCTTTCCATCTTGACGGTCGTCTCGAAGACAGTGGTATCCCCTGACTCTGAAATCAGAATCCGGTTCCAGCCACGTCTCCGAGATGGCAGCCACTGCAATTGAGTTTGAGTGTAATGTGTTTAAAAATTCTTCAGTCTTATTTCTAAGACTATGACAATTCCACTGAAGAATCCTCATCAGAGGAGCCATTTCTAGTTGAGTTGATAATATTAGTAATTTGTTTAGCAACGTGGGACGGTATTTGAATGTTGTTTTTATTTAAAGTTTGTAAAATATGTAAAAATGAGGTGATTAGTGTAGAGTTAAGGTCTATATTATAATTTTGTTCTTTAGTAGATGACTTTAGGTTAGAATTGAAATTTGAACTGGAAGGAAGTTGTCCATTAGGGAACCACAGAAGGGATTCGTGATTAGCATTATTTTTTTTTGTTAGAACTCTAGGTTTCACGACCCTTTCAACAGTTTTTCTAAATGAAGAAGAAGAAGGTTGAGAAGGGGTGGATTTTTTAGAATTTTTGGAAGTTACTTCAGAATAAGATGGAATGGATTTGTTAAACATTCTTGATGCTTCCGCATAAGAGATGCTCTTCTCGGCCATTGTGTGTTTAATATTGCGCTGCCTTGACAGTTCAGGGCAAGTTTTGCTGATGGATATGTGGGTTCCGGAGCAGTTTAAACATTTATAATTTTCCTCTGTTTTATCACAGGAATCGCCACTATGGGACGAACTGCACTTGAAGCAACGGGGTTCTGATCTGCAGAGGTTCTTTGTGTGTCCAAATCTGCAGCACTTGTAGCACTGCACAGTTGGGAACACATAGAGCTCTACTGGTAGAGAGACGTTAAACATAGTAACATTTTGTGGAAGGTCTTTGCTGTCAAATGTTAGGACAACGGATTGGGAGGGTCTCCATTCTACAGAGTTTCCCGTATTAAACCTGTAATTTAGACGACGCGCTTTTAAAACTTTTCCGAAACCTTGAGGAACAGTAATGTTTTCCAGGATGTCCTCTATCAACCAGTGCGGTGGGATCCCTTTGGTGACACCTAGCTTTGTAACCTGATATGTAGGTATGAAAACGTTGTACGAGTTTTTTTTGGCAACATCAGATTTTACAAAGCTATTGGCCTCAGCCGCTGTCTTGAATTCAACAGAAAGACGGTTACGCCCAACCGATTTTACCCCATTCCAGACAGGGTGGATTTTATTTTTAAACATAAAATGTCCAAAGTCCACATCGTATAAATTTGATTGTTTTTCATCCTTTGAAATTTTAGTCACGTGTGTAATGTAAGGTGGTCTATCAAGATTATTATACAGACGTGACATTTGTGAAGGAGTATTGTTTACTAGTGGGGCGGGTGTGGTGGAATGGCTTGCTGGACTTAGATTTGAAATTGAGGAAGAAGTGGACGGAATTACATCCTGTAAAACAGAATTATTTGGAAGGGAGTCGTTTTGCGTGGAGGGTGTTTTTCGATGTATCTGTTCAAAATCGGTTGCATTTCTATTATCTGCTGGTTTAGCAATTTTTCTTTTTTTTGACGTAATCGTTACGAAGTCCGAAGCCTCCGGAATATTAACCGCGATCAATTTTTTTGTAACACCCGAGGATTCAGATAGCAAACCATCATCTGGGGGATCAGGTGGTTTTTCTTGATCCATTTTCGAATAAATCTACAGCACACAAATCAAAAAAAAAAAATCTTACCTTAACTGCTCCGAAGAACCAATTATATAACACAAATACTTACAGTGAAAATAAATATACAAGTAAAAACTATATTACACTAATTTACAATACTATTTTAAAACTATTATCTATATAAAATGATTAATTTTGTAAAGAGGAATGAAATGACACTGGCACAGTTAGACGGTAGCCTTTGTTTTTTTGAAAAAATTTAAAAAATTTAAAAAAATTTAAAAATTTAAAAAATTCTGACAAAAAGATTACAAAAATTTCAGATTGGTTTTAAACAAATCCCTCCGAAAATTATTTTAAATAATATAATTAATTCATCTTCTAGAAAAATAGATTCTGGTGTTTACCTGAATACCGCACCGCCAAATTTATAGATAAAAAATATTTTATAAAATTTTCAAACCATTTTAAGGAAAATATTTTGATGGTAAGGTGTTTTCATTAACCTTAAATATAAATAACTAACATCCGTGGGTATCGGTTTTAAAAAAATTGTATAACAGTTTCGAATTCGTCGGAATTAATTAAAATGTTAACCTTAAGCAAAACTCAAAGATTTATTTATTTATTTATCAAAACTCTAGGTTGCTGAGCAACGCAAGCCTTGACGTTTGCTTGTATTTTAGCTCTCTGATTTTCTTATTGTATCAGATAGAAAAGAATTAGCTTTGATCCCAAAACATATAAATATTTGAAAATAAGTATATTAGATAACGTAATAAATAAACTGCCAGTGAACCGTAGGATATTTAGGTAAATAAATACAATATAAATTTTTCCTTTTGTGAGGACTTCAGTAACCAAGGTAAACAACAATATTTTGAGATTACGTTGAAATATATTTTGTAGGTAAATTTAATTATATATTTTATTTTGATAACATTATTCTACAATATAATATATATTATAGATTTGTAGTATTGAAGGGTAGTTTACATTAAAATATTTAATTTGGAGATATTGAAAACTATTTGTTGACACTAGGTAACGACGACAGTTGCTTGGTTACTGGAATGTAGGAATTAATAATTAATAAATCATTTCCAAGTTGTTTTGAAAGGTGACACAATGTCATTTTCAACCAACGGAAATGAAAATGGGTTTATTATGTCATCTATACAGATGAACATTGATAATCTGAGACCCCAAAAAACAAAAGCAGGTATTCCTAGGCAGCGTATGAAATGGACGAACGATGTCAATATGTTCATCGTTCGTTCATATTTTTTTTTTTTTTTTTTTTTTTTTTTTTTTTTTTTTTTTTTATTTGTAATAATAAAGACAAGGTAAATACAATATGACAGGAAAAAATAAAAATATTTTTACAGAAAAAGAAAAGTCCCAATAAACTACTTTTTAGTAGTTTGTCAATGGGTGCTTTTACTTTGAGGATTTAAATAAACTTATTTTACTTTATTTTGCAGTTACAATTTTTGTGCTACTGTCTAATACAAATTTTTTCTTTCGGCGAGCCAATTCTTCAACATAATATTTGTTTTACCATTTGTACATTTTTTTATTTCAGCAGGTAACATATTCAATAAATTTGGTATCATGTAGTCCAGCGTTCTTTGTCCATATTTGTTCAAGTGCTTAGGTACAATTAGTCCTTCATTTAGCGTAAAACGGGTATTTTAAATGTGATCCAATTTATGTATGTATATAGGGCTATTCATATGCTGAGATATAATTTTATACCACAGAATTGCTCTTACTGAGAGAATTTTGAGATTCTGGTAAAAGTACGGAACATTATGTCTTTGTTCGTATAAACTTTTATGCGCTAATAATTTAACTAATGATTTTTGAACCGATTGAACATGATTTACATTTGTGTTACAGGAAAGTCCCCAGGCTGTAATTCCATACCTTATAATAGATTCAGCTAATGATAAATAAATTATTCGAAGTGTGCATATTGGAACATAGAATTTTAATTTATATAATCTGCTAACAATAGATCTGAGTCGTTCACAGACTTTATTTATTTGTGAATCCCATTTGAAAAAACAGTCAATAATAACTCCTAAATAAACATATTCTTTAACCAGTTCAATATTTTCACATGTGCACAATGTAGAGATACCGACATGTAAGCAATCTGAAGTGTGTGTTTTAATTTCAGGTGTAATAATATTTGCCTTAGCATTGGGTGATCTAATGTGTATCAATTTAGTTTTTTTTGCATTTATAATTAAACCAGAGTCATGAGACCATTTCAAAAGTTCAATGTAATCTTCTTGTAAGAGTTTAATACATAATTGCAGATCACTGCATGAAATTACCAATGCAGTATCATCCGCGTACACAAAGTGTTTTACATGTTTAAAAATGTACTTAATAAAAGATACATAAATGATATATAAAATTGGACCTAATATGGAACCTTGAGGAACGCCTGCTAAAATTCTTCTTTTTTTACTTAAGGTGTTTAATAGCTTTATTTTCATGCATCGGTTGTTCAAGTAATTTTCAAAGAGTTTTAGAAGTCTTCCTCTTATTCCTATGATTTCTAGTATTTGCAATAATTTTCTATGATTAATAGTGTCAAATGCCTTGGAATAATCTATGAATAAAACTAATACATGATTTTTACTATTCAATTCATTATTTATTAAACTGGCAAATTTTTGAAGTAGCATTTCAGTGCCTTTTTTTTTTGGAAGCCATATTGATTGGTATCAATAATCGAAAAATCTTCTAAATATTTGATTAATTTCAGCTGAATGTATTTTTCTAAAATTTTTTCAAGTGATGGCAAAATACTAATCGGCCTATAATTACCCAGTAGAGTGTGATCACCTCCTTTATAAATAGGTCTGATAATACTGCATTTTAAGTCATATGGAATTTTGGCTTCAAGTAAGATTCTATTTACAAAATGAGCTATAATTGGAGCTAATATTATTATGTGTTTTTTAATATCGCACATTCTGATATTATCAATTCCAGGAGAAGAGTTTTTAAGTTGCCTCACAATGCTTTCTATATCAGCAGTTTTGGCCCTTGGTAGGTACATGCTTTGAGGCATCTCCTCTGGTTCAAAAACAGTTGTCTTGTAATCACATTTGTGTAACATATTGCAGACGCTGTCGGAGAAATAATTAACAAAATCATTGGTTACATTTTCTTTGGTCCGATCTTTCATCAGATATTTGGAGGCAATTTGGTCACAATCATTTTTACATTTCTTTCCTAAAATTTGATTACACTCATCCCAAGTCTTTTTTGAGTCTTGAAATAGATTTTTGAATTTATCATTATAGTATGAGGTTTTTAATTTTATTAACAATTTATTTAAAACATTTCTAAAACTTTTATATTCTTTTTCATAGTATTTGTTTGTTGGAGTATTTTTCCAACGTTTATATAAATAATCTCGTTTTTTAATTTTATATAGTGTATCATTAGATATCCAATCATTTATAGCATAAGGCCGGGTTTTACATTTTTTGCTTATTTTAATTGTGCTGTTTTTATACAAGTCATCAAAATAACTTTTAATTTTTAAATAAATAACAGAACAATCGGTTTCCTGTAGAAGCGATTTCCAATCATAATTACAAATATGTTTATCGATCATTTTTTGTGAAAGAATTTGAATGTTATAAGTATCTTTAGAGTCGAAATTATCTACCGTGTTATAGTGTATACTAATAGCTGTTGTGTGGTGGTCGGCAATGTTATAATCACACACGCATGCTGAGATTGTACTGCTTACTCCATTGGGTAACTTTCCGCTTAATCGGACAAAAAAGTGATCTATACATGAGCTGATAATTTTCTCTTGAACTATTACCTCTCTTGTAACACTATTTATACATTTTTTTAAATAGTTATTTGTGAGGATATTTTCATAATTTATAATGATAGCATCATTTTTATCTAATAAATTTAAATTTACATCGCCGAAAAATATTACACTTTCATTTGATTTAATATTGTTTTCAAACACCATGGATATTTCTGACAAAAATGCTTGCTTATTTAGATTTGGGGGTCGGTATATTGCTAAGACATTTAAAGTGTTGTTATTTGGAAGTGTCAATATTCCAAAAACATTCTCAAAATATTTAGTGTCCAGAAATATTTGCGAAAAGGAAAGGTTATTTTTTACAAATAACAAAATGCCTCCACCAGTTTTATGGTTTCTGCAATAGTGATACGAATTGAATCCGGGGATATCATAAAGATTCACAAGTTCACTACGAATTGCAGTTTCGCAAAGCATGAGTACGTCAATGTGATTTAAACAGTCTTTAAAATAAACATGGAATAGTTCCCAGTACTTACAAATTGATCTTAAGTTTAGTTCCACAAAATTAAGTTTATTATTTTCACATTTCATTGTATTTTGTTTTCTGAACCATTCACACAGGTCATTAACCTTACAAAAATTTATATCACTGTCATCATCAATATAACTAAAAGACATAATGTTTGTGAATAAAGTACTTAATAATTAAAATATTCGTATACATTTTTTCCCTGGCATTGGCATCTCATGTTGATACATGCATTTATTACAACTATTTGTTAAATTTGAATTTGATTTTAAATGAAATGATAAATAAGTTCGCAGCAATAATAATAATGAACAATCATGATTCACTTCCAATAATGTTTCATAAATAATAATATCAAGGTTGACTTGAAATGGTTTTGGTAACAATATTGAAGAATAACCTGGCAATATATTTCTAGTGATAATGTTATAAATAAGATACATAGTATGTAGTGTTATAATGTTGTTTTGAGTATATAATATTCCACAATCGTTAACACTTTGAGAGTAGGCTAAAATTTCAGTGCTTTGTTTTTGTTTTAAAATTTTACAGTAAAATATAATTAAATAGTTTTTCAATATTTCTGATGAATCTTTAACACTTTGATGGTAGGTTAATAATATTTTTATGATTTTTTTTTGGTTTAAAGTTTTACAGAAAATTATAACTAAAATTGTAGAGAGTTTCAGAAAACAAGCGTTTTTTATACAAACATATAAATATTGATTTTGAGTTTTTAATATTTGAGCAACCATGAGGGCTAACATTGTTAAGAAAATAAAAGTAGGTGCATACCTATTCATAATTTATACGCCCTTGTGCAATAGTCATCATTTTTTTTAAATACGGACAGTTTTTGCTGTTTGCTTTATGATTTGTACTGTTTGTAGACTTGAATGTGTTGTTTTGGAGATCACAATTTTTGCATTTTTCTTCTTTGTTTTTATTAGGGCAGTCTTTCCAAGGATGATCCATGGCGCAGTGTAGGCAACTAAACTAGAAACAGATATGTTATTGTATAGGAAAAAATTACATTTACTTTTCTCACAAAATTATCCGGTTGCCCAAGTAAACGAACAAAGATTAGCTGACCAAAAAAGGTCAATTTTCAAAAATAATTTAATTCCTGTAGTAACATTAAATCAGATAAGAAAAGAAGTAGCAGATAGATTGCAATTGGAGAATAATTTAGATCAAATTAATACGAGTAGTAATGTTATATTAGATGCATTGAATGAAGATAGTTTAGATAATATTCTAGTAGAAGAATCCAATGATATTAGAGTAGATTCAAATAACTTAGACATTATTCATAATCTTAGGGAAATCAATATTGCAAATTTAAACTTACTAGATGATAATGTAATAGAATTAGCTAACTTGCTTCAAAATAATATAAATAGATATATAGATATAGAGCCCACAGTTAGACCAAAATTACCAAAATTGCATACGTCAAAGAAATTATCTAAATTAATTTCTGAATTAAATAATTTAATTTTACCAAAAATAATATTTGACGATATTAGTTTTTTAGATCTTCATACAATAGTGTACGCTAGTGCTATCACTATATGTAATAAGTTAGGAGTTAAATTAATGTCCTCTGATGATAGATCATATAGTTATAGTAAACCAGAATGGCAGATTAGATTAGAAAATGATGTAGTATTTTTAAGAAGTAGTATAGCTAGAGTAATTGAATATAAAAATGGAAATAGAAGTAGGAATATTTTGAGATATGTAGATGAAATTGGGAGAAAATTTGGTTATAGCATTGGTAGTAATAATAATGAAAATATAATCAATGATTTATTAGATTTATTAAAACAAAAATTAGGTGTAAAAGCTAGTAGATTAAAAAGATATAATTATACGTATAATAAAAGAAATAATAATAGATTATTTCAGAAAAATGAGAAAATATTTTATTCCAAACTTGACGATAAACAGAATATTATTTCGAATAATAATATTCCGTTGCCATCTGAATCAGATATGCGCGATTTTTGGACAAACATTTGGAGTAAAGATATAAAACATAATGAGGCAGGTAACTGGATAGAAAATGAAGAACTCAATTGTTCAGACATTGAACAAATGAGTTTTTCTGATATATCGGTTGAATTGTTAGCCAAAATTATAAAAAATACTCATAATTGGAAAGCCACGGGTTGCGATTGGATACATAATTTTTGGTACAAACGTCTAACTACTTTACAAAATCTTTTTGCAAAAAATCTTTCAAAACTTGTCAGAGAACCTCAAAATTTTCCTAATTTTCTAACTAAGGGCATTACTTATATGTTGCCTAAAAGCGAACATATTAATAATCCCTCTCAATATAGACCCATTACATGTCTACCGACAATATACAAAATTTTAACCTCTTGCTTGACAGATTTAATATATACTCATTTGGATGAAAAAAATATTTTATCTGAACAACAAAAAGGTTGTCGCAGAAAACATATGGGATGTAAAGAACAGTTAGTTATTGATTCTGTAATTTTAAAACAAATTCAAAATCAAAAGCGTAATTTACATACTTGTTATATAGATTATCAAAAAGCTTTTGATAGTGTCCCGCACTCGTGGCTAATCAAAATATTAAAAATATATAAAGTTAACCCAATTATAATTAGCTTTTTGAAAAATATTATGTCCTTTTGGAATACAGATTTGCTAGTTAATTTAAAAGGTAAGAAAATAGTAGTACCGGGCATTTCAATAAAAAGAGGGATTTTTCAAGGAGACTCATTGAGCCCTCTTTGGTTTTGCTTAGCATTGAATCCCCTTTCTAAAATGTTAATTAAAAGCAAGTTTGGAATAAAAATTAAGGGTAATACAAGAGAGAGTAGTATAGTTTCACATCTATTATATATGGATGATATAAAATTATTTTCAAATTCTGAATCAAATTTAGAGAAAATGATTAAGGTAGTTAAAATTTTTTCAGATGATATTAAAATGACTTTTGGTTTAGATAAATGTAAAACTATCCATATAGAGAAAGGCAAAATTGTAGATGGAGACGAGGGTATATTTAGAAATTTCAAAATTCAAAGTATAAAAGGGGATGAGGTTTATAAATATTTAGGATACCCGCAATCGAATAGATTAGATCACACTAGTATTAAAAATGATATTAGGATTAAATTTCAAACTAGGATCAGAAAAATTTTAAAATGCAATCTATCTGCTAAAAATTTAGTAAAAGCAATAAATACTTGGGCAATACCTCTACTAACGTACTCATTTGGCATAATTATATGGTCCAATACAGATTTAGATAGTTTAGAACGATTAATTAGAACTACGTTAACAAAATTTAATTGCCATCATCCAAATTCAGCTATAGAACGAATTAATTTACCTAGAAAATTTAGGAGGTAGAGGTGTAGTCAAAATAACATCTTTGAAACACAATCAGGTAGAAATGCTTAGAAATTTTTTCCATAGGAAAGCTAATAGCTCAGAAATGCACAAAATAATTTGCAAGGCAGATAGAAATATTACACCTTTAAATTTATATGACGAGAATGCCAACATTCTTATAAATACTAACCAGGAATTATTAGATTCCTAGTCAAATAAAATTATTCACGCAAAACACTTCAATTATCTCAACCAAACGTATGTTGACAAACTTTCGTCAAACAAATGGTTGAGTATTGGAGAGTTGAGCGCAGAAATAGAAGGATTTATGCTTGCCATTCAAGATAGAGTCATTAATACTAAAAATTATAGAAAGCATATAATCAAAGATATAAATCAAATTGATGATTTATGTAGAAAATGTTTGGCTTTTCCCGAAACTATAGAACATATTATATCGGAATGTTCTATATTAGCGCCTTCCGAGTATACATTTAGGCACAATCAGGTTTTAAAAATAATTCACCAAAGTTTGGTAATTAAACATAACTTGATTGATTGCCGTAATGTAGTACCATATTATGAATATGAACCAAATTCATTTATAGAAAATGAATTTTATAAAATATATTATGATAAAACTATACTAACAGACAGAACAATTAGTCATAATAGACCTGATATAGTTTTACATGACAAAATTAAAAAAATAACTTATATCATTGATGTAGCTATTCCAAATTCCTGTAATATTCAAAAAACTGTTTCTGAAAAAATTAGAAAATACACAGATTTAGGAAATGAGATTAAAAGAATTTGGCATTCTCGGACTATAAAAATATTACCATTTGTTATTTCGGCCACTGGCATAATACCTAGGAATCTGATTCAAAATTTAAGCATATTAGATTTGTCAAAGAATTTGTATATAAAAATGCAAAAAGCAGTAATTTTAAATACATGTAGGATTACAAAAGATTTTTTAAATATTTATATTGAGGGATCGGTAGGATTTATAGGTTCAATTAGAAATGCCACAGAGCCGAACCCTCTGATATGAAAATATCTGGAGTCGGTGAATTATATTCCCATTTGGTCTCTAGTAGGTTGACATGTTGTTCTTGTATTGTTTTGTATTTATAATACTTATATAGTGCAATTGCATAGCGTGGGTTGACTAGATGATCATTTGGGGAAGTGTGTGAAAGGGTTTAGTTTTTCCTTCTTTTTTTCTTTTTTTTTTTTTTTTTTTTTTTTTTTTTTTTTTTTTTTTTTTTTTTTTTTTTTTTTTTTTTTTTTTTTTTTTTTTTTTTTTTTTTTTGGGGAAAATTTAACCCGGACATTTAAATCTGGTGCATAAAAAAGGTTCAATTAGAAATGCCACAGAGCCGAACCCTCTGATATGAAAATATCTGGAGTCGGTGAATTATATTCCCATTTGGTCTCTAGTAGGTTGACATGATGTTCTTGTATTTATAATACTTATATAGTGCAATTGCATAGCGTGGGTTGACTAGATGATCATTTGGGGAAGTGTGTGAAAGGGTTTAGTTTTTCCTTCTTTTTTTCCTTTTTTTTTTTTTTTGGGGAAAATTTAACCCGGACATTTAAATCTGGTGCATAAATAAAAAAAAGTATTGTATTTTTAAGGTGGAATGCGTGGTAATATGATGGTAAAGTTTGTTCGGTAATATTAATTTTAGTTTTTGTACAGCTACTATCATCGTGCTAGGTTCATGCCCGTGTCATGAGAATCGTAATTCTATTCGTGTAAACATAATATTTAATATAACATCACAACACTACATATGTACGTATCAATGCATGTGTGTACAGTACATGCATACGTTTGTGTATATATGCATGTATATATTTGTACATGTATATATGGATAAAAATATATGCATGTGTACATACAACGCGTCCCAAAATTCAACGATAAGCGGGCCCCAGTGGGTGGGCCTGCTCATGACTCCTCGAGAAAAAAATAGAAAAAAATATTTCTCAATTTTTTTTTAATGATAAAAAAAAACTGAAGTCCTTTGAAAATGACACCTCTTAAGATATTTTTACCTACCATGACCACAATTTTTCAAATATTTCTGATTTTTTTTTTATATATATTTTTTGTGGCTAGTTTTCGTAGAGTATTATACCATTTTGGAATCTTGATTAGATGCGTAAACTTTTTAAAAACTTTGCCATAGTAGTGTCCATACTTTTTTTACACCACGATGAGTGAAAGTGGACTGAAAATAAAAATCTTTCATAATTTTTAGAAAAACAATAATTTTGATGGATTTTTGTGTAAAAACTACAGGCATTCATATATTTTTAAGGCTTGTGGTAGATAGCTGTGCTACTTAGGTTGCCGATACAAAAAAAATCTGAAATATTTGAAAAATTGTGGTCATGGTAGTTAAAAATATCTTAAGAGGTGTCAATTTTCAAACGATTTCAATATTTTTTTGTACATAAAAAAATTAATAAATTCTTTTTTTTTTCTTTTTTTTCTCGAGGAGTCATGAGCAGGCCCACCTCCTGGTGCCCGCTTATCGTTGAATTTTGGGACACGTTGTACATGCATATATTTTAGTATTTATATTTTTATATTTATTTTGACATATATTTTATCTTTATTTTTAACTTTTATTTATTTTCATCTATTTAGTTATTTTTTTTGTATTTTTATCTTTTTATACACAGATCTACTTTGATTGATATTTTTTTGAATAAATGTAATATGTTATTTACCCGCCTTGGAACAGACTGTCCAGTGATTTGGATAAAAGAAATCTATGTACATAAATGAAGGTACCGCCGCCGCGGGAATCGTTAATTAGATAACCAACATCTCTATCATAGGTCACCTCAAGGGAGATTTACATACTAAGGTGACTTAGCAGAGTTGCCCGGATTCAGGAAATTGAGGTTTGTCAGGGTCTTGATGGTGAATACATTTGCCCAATAGCTGCGACGCGGACCGGATCAGGATAGGCCATTTTAGGGGCCCATTAGATCTTTCCAGAATAGCTTTCTCGACTCATATGTCATTCGTCACTCCCGGAAAAACTGACCACCAGATTTCTACGCACCCCTTGTATCTTTTTCCTAACGTAGAAGTTCCTCCCCTATCTTAAAGGACCCTCCACACAGCAACCACAAATATGATACAGGCTTTGAGGGAAATTAATTTCAGGAGCTGCAGTGAGCAGTTATGTTTAAAAATAAATGTTAATATTTGTTCTAATTTTTAAATCGGGTAACTTTCATTTTTCATATATTTTTTTACATGAATACCGCACAAAAGTCCCACCTGCTCCCGTCTGGAGCCAGTGGGACTATGTCATCCCCAATTGAGGTATGTTGTGAGGCTGAAGGTAGTGGGGAGGGGAAAGAGATAGGGAGGATGAAGGTGGGGAAGAACCTGGCTATTCAGATCTGGTCACCAAACAAGGCTGAAGCCATTTCAAGCAATGTTAACGTAACATGTGTTTTGTACTCGATGATGGCATCAAAACAACATTAACTCCACACCCTGAGGAGGAGACCCTGAGAAAAAAAAATCTCTCAGGCCCTATGTTATCCTTGGGATGCAGTGTGGATAATATTTTGAGGAGAGGAAAGAGTGATAATGGGAATTGTGAACAACGTTGTAGGAGGGAGGAAACATAGAAGCTGGAAAATCCCTGCTAAGACTAAACTACTAAATCCTTAAATCACACGAAACAAGCGACATAAATCAAAAGATTAATTACTAAATCCCAAAACAGTAACTACCTTTAGACAAAGAAACTTCAGATGTTTTGCACCTAAACTGTACAATAAATTATCGGACGAAACAATTAAAAAAAGCTTCAATTAATTAAATATCGCCATTGAACAATGGGTATTCAATAAAGGTCGTGCAATAACCAGTGAACTCACCCAAGTTCAATTATTTTACGTAAAATTATTGTAGATCAAACGATGAATATTGTTATACCAGTAAATATAACATGGTCTTGTTGGAATTTATATATTATACATACATTGATAAACCATAGACAGTGAATTAATTATTTTTTTCTCGAAATTCTGCCTATTGAGGTTGGCCGGAGACAAGTTACGAGCAACTTTAATATTATGCAATTTTTTCACAATATACCTGTAATCATGTTTGGTGTATGTTGTGAGACTAAATTTAGTGAGGAGGGGAAGAAGGCGGGGTGAGAAAGGTGGAGAAGTACCTGGTTATTCAGATCTAGTCACCAAACACGAATAAAGCCCTTTCAAGCAATGTGTCAATTCTGAATGGTGGTTTTAACCGGGGCGATACTGATAGTATATTCCACTCTGGAACGTGTTGCAAGTATACAATATATACATACCTTGTATTAATTTAAATGATTAATTTGTGAAATAACACAATTCAATCAAATGTAATGTACTTGCACGCGTCAGGATTTGAACCCGCGACCTTCGGATTGCTAGTCGAGAGCCCTATCTATCACCACGGAGGAAGACGATTTATAACTTACTATATTCTCTCGTTATTCCTGTGCTGCGATTGATTTTTGTATTGTAAAGTCCAATTTCCAGTACGTAGGTAATAGAATATTATTATAGTAGTACTAGCTGACCCGTTGTTCTGCCATGTAAATTATTTATATTGAATGTATTGCTTGTTAAATAAAAAATAACGAATGTATTGTTAGTGTGTGGGGATGAGATCTATGGTAGAAGAGGAATGGAGCGCTGGCGCTGTGGACGATAACAGTCGATAAAAACAAAAAACAACAACCATTCATTTTCTCAATTCAATGTATTTCATTAAAGTAACATAGGGGGCATATTCATTGTTTGATCTCTTAAGAGGGCATTACCAGAGAAAACCGGAAATACGTCATTTTCAAAAAAGTTTTTAGACGTATTGACTCTTTTCCACAAAAAATTATAAATGGATTTCGAAAGATTGTTCTTTTATCTAGCATTCGTATGTAACAAATTTTGAGAAATTTTTTTAATTTTTAGTGTAATAAGGTTATTCCATAGGCCGTTGGCAGATTTGTTCAATTTTCAAAAAAGTGTTTGTATTATACCACACCCATTTCAAATAATAAAATCTTGCAGTAAAATAAATCAATACATTATCTAGCAAACGTATGTTTTAGAATTTTAATTTTAGTTTCAATAAAATCATTAAAAAATATGTACGTACATGTGTTTCTTGGCGAAAATTGGTCCGTTTGTGTATTTATTTGCGCACTTACAAACTAATATATATCAGATTTTTTTAACATTCTTATTTAACTTAGACATTATTGAAAAAATCTAATTATAAATACTTATAATCAAAAAATAATTACAAAAAGTACATTATTTTAATAGTTTTATCATCACGTCTTTCAGCATTTTTGGATGTCGATATAAATTAATGCAAATTTGGCATGAAATATAATCGATATTGAGTTAGAATTTTAAAAAGCTGGTATGGAGAATAATTAATCTTTCTCATTGTAACCGCCCTGCACGATCGTAAGAACAACTTTCGACGAAATGTGGATTTTCGTCCGCTGGCTGGTTAAACGCTCTTAAAGTGTAGTGACAAAAGTTATATATTTTTTATTCTAAATGGAATATGAAATAACGAAAATTTGTATGATCGTGTTAGAAATGTGGATGTCCGCAAAGAATATAAGGCTGATATAAGTATAATGAGCAAAATTAAGAAAGGGACCCTCAGATGGTTTGGGCACGTAGAGCGAATGAGCGAAGAAAGTAGTGTAAAAAGAATATATGATGCAAATGTGAATGGTAGAAGGAGTCGGGGACGCCCGAGGAAGACATGGCACGATCAAGTGAATCAGATACTTGAGACGGGCCATGTCAAAAGTCAGAATAATAGAAGAGTATGTATGAGACGATGTATGAATGTGAGTGAGGCAAAGAGTGTGTGCCAAGACCGAGTTGTTTTGGCGGTCCGTCCTCTCTGCCTACCCCTGCGGGGAAACGGCGTGATGGTTAGTTAGTTAGTTAGTTAATATTAATTTCTACTTGTATTGTCAATGGAGTGTATAAACCCACATTTTTTTTCTGGATAGGGACACCCTAATCACCTAGCGGTATGAAATATACTATACGACCTATTCTCATAAAAAAAAATACAAAAATTATTTTTGTAAAATAAAATGATTTTTTTTTTATGGAAAGGGACAACCTTATCACTATCACCCAGCGGTATGAAAAATACACAACCTCTTCTTATACCTACCAAATATACATAAAAAATTTCATAAAAATCGGTCCAGCCGTTTCGGAGGAGTGCAAACACCGTGACGCGAGATTTTTTAAAAATATTGATTAGAATGGATATGTACTAGATACTAGATTCAAGATGTAAAATAATTATATCTAAATAAAAGATAAGTACCTACATAAAGAATGTATTTTTTATTAATAATTTCTTTTATTATTTTTTTAATATATATTATTACATTATAATATTTTTGGAAAAAATATTGTTAATAAAATTTATAAAAAATAAAAAACCGAGAAAATGAAGGATTAAAAAAAATTAACAATGGAAAAACGTTAAAAAGAAAAGCTGAAAAACAAAGACTGGTACAAAAAAGTTATTTCAATTAACCATTCTTTTGGCATACATTTCCTTCTGAAACTCAATTCTAATCTCTGTATGTAACGAATGTTACCACGATTTGTACGTATGTTTATATTTTTGATAATAACAAAATAAATTTTAAAAATTAACAAACGTTTCAAAAGGATCAACCCCTGAAGCCACTCTCGTAATTTACTGTATAGGTAATATAGTGTAGGTATATGTAGTAAATAGGTATGTATCCTTAAAACTATATTATAATGTAGTTGGTAATTACCCATCGTGAAAAAGTAGATCTCGGAAGTGTGGAACCCTTTAATAAACATATTATTATGGTGAGAATGGTATATGAGTTCCTTCTTTATGCTATTAATGTTTTTACAAATAATCTAATGATAGGTATATCATTTGACAGGAATTCTGAATATTTTGTCATCATCTAATACAAATATTATTCCAGGATTCAAGTGCCGCGAGGAATGGCCAAGCGTGGGTTCGGAGCAAGCCTATAACCTATTCCTGGACTGCACCTTACTCCTGTTGCCTCTTCTCATCATGAGCCTGGCCTACTCCCTCATCGTCAGCAAGCTGTGGAAGGGCCTGCAGAGGGAGATTAAGCACAACTCGTCGTGCCAAAGACAAAGTGAGTCCATTTTTATTTATTTCCTTACGCCTGGGCTATAATATGAAATTTCGAAAAAACATTCTTGTTACACAATATTTTCGTAATAATATGGTAGAGCAAATTGCTTTTTAAAATAAAAGTAAAAAATCAATATTATACCCACGCACAATCATTGCCTTTGTGGGATTTTTTTGTTCATACATTTATTATATTAAGCCTTTTTATATACTTTTCATTATTTCATGTATCTATTATATGTATTGTATCAAAAATTTACAATAAAAAAAAAAAAAAAAATTCAAGGCATAATACAAGTGACTATTATTAAAAGTGACAAGTAACGTTTGAATTTGTCTCGCGAATTTACAGTTAAAATAGTTATTTATAACCATCATTTAAGTAATTGGTTTTGTGAACCACATTATAAAAATCCTTCTTAATATTGTGAAATATAATTATACCATAATCGTAGTGATCCAAACATATCAATCGGTTATTCACTAAATTTTACAAAATAATATCAGACATTACTGATTCCAGTGCGTGTGAGCGGTGCGACATCATAATAGGTCACTATCACCCGTAAGTGCAAGCAGCGCAGAAACTCTCCGTACACTTGTAACCCGCTACGCGATAAGCAGTTAAGTGTGCTGGGTGCAGGGTCATCACTCACTTCCTAACATTACGAACCTCTAAATAAAAATGGATGCTAATCAATGTATGGCGAAGGCTCAGGAAATTATTAACCAAATACATTTAATAATTACCGACTCATCTAATAAGTTCAATAAAGAACAACTTGCTAAAATAATGCCAAAAACTACCGAGTTACTGGGCGTCGCGGGACAGATGGCCGTAAGGATGGGGACTATGGAAGGTGAACTATCTGCATACAAAAATATTATCAATAACCAACCTGCAATAACTGGGACTACTCAATCCACTTCAATGGAAATATGTGACGCAATTACCGAGATAACAGAAAGGAATCTACGTTCGAAAAATCTTATTCTGCTGAACGTACCTGAAAGTGAAGACGAGAATCAAACTAACAGGATATCTGATGACAACAATAAAGTATGTTCTACGTTGAAAAGTATCGATGATACATTACAGATAAATATTTCTAAAATATATAGGCTTGGCGTAAGAAAAACTGACAAGATCAGGCCCTTAAAAGTAGAACTGCAAGATTCATACCAAGCTAAGCAAATAATCATAAATAAATATAAACTGAAGAACGGCATCAAAGTTAAACAAGATCTCACGGAGCTGCAAAGGAAACAAATGACGGATGTTTGGAAAGAGTTTGAAATGAGAAAAGCGGATGGGGAAACAAACATAACAATTAAGTACATAAACTCTGTTCCAAAAATAATAAAAAATGTGCCAAAAAACTTAAACAGCACCTAAAATTGTTTGGGTATTACCAAAATGTTCGCGGAATGAGAACCAAATTACAACATCTCAAAATAACTTCTCCCACAATCCCACATGATATATTGTTATTAACAGAAACATGGTTAAATGAGGACATCAATTCATCGGAATTAGGCCTTAACCAATATAACATTTACCGTCTTGACCGTGACCCCATTACGAGCAACAAATCAAAAGGAGGAGGTGTAATGGTGTGCATATCCAAAAACATTTCATCTAGAAAATTGCCAGTTAAACACAAAAACGTTGAACACATCTTTGTAATGCTAAATATTTCATCAACAAAAATCATTATAGCCTGTACTTATATTCCACCAATGTCAGATCTGCAAATATACAAGAACCACATCGAGGATGTAGAAACACTAAAATATAAATATCCTAAAGCCAAATTTATAATTGTAGGCGATTACAATCTTCCGAAAATTGACTGGTCTTTCGATAAGAACAATGAAGTGATTATTAACGAAACAGAAGTGCAGTGTGCCAAATCAAAGGAAATGCTCGATATGTCTTTTTTCCTAGGACTTAAACAGTTAAATAAAGTGCATAATTCTTATAACCGAATGCTTGACCTAGTATTTTCTAGTGACTTAAGGACAGTGGTAGAAAAATCGGATGAATTGTTATTACCTTTAGACCAACACCATCCAGCGTTAGATATTATTATTACAAATGTGTCTAGAAAATTGGAGAAATTAAAAACTTCATCGTACAATTTTAATAAAGCTGACTACAGAAATATTATTAATTATCTTGACCATATAGACTGGTCATTTCTAGAAGATGAAAACAATATTGAAAATCAAGTCCAACAGTTTTATTCAATCCTAAACACTTCAAAAGAACGTCATGTTCCAAAAGTTAATTTTAATGCATCCTTTTACCCCACATGGTTTTCAAAAGAATTAAAAGAATTAATTTATACTAAAAAACAAACTCACCGAATATATAAGCAATCTAGAAACGTAGATGATTATATAACGTTTACTAACTTAAGAAGGCAGTGCAAAGAATTGTCCAAAAAATGTTATAATGATTATATTAGTTTAATAGAAATGGAGGTTCATGATAATGTAAAAAAATTGTGGAACTTTTCTAATGCTCAGCGAAAAAATGACTGTAGTTTACCAAATATTATGCATCTGAATAACAATTGTGCGGACAGTACCGAAGGCATTGTCAATCTTTTTGCAGATTTATTCAAAAGTGTTTATGATGATAGTATTCCTGATAATGAAATCCCAAACGATATATCACTTGAAGAATCACTTAACCTAAACCATTGTTTTATTGAAATAAACGCTATAGAAAAGGCTATAAAAGCATTAGATACTAATAAATCCGCTGGACCGGATGGTTTCCCTCCAACATATTTAAAATCTTGTGTTCGCAGTTTGACTTATCCACTATTTAAACTATTTAATAATTCTTTGTCGTCAGGGTGTTTTCCAAATCAGTGGAAAAAAAGCTATCTTACGCCTATTCATAAAAAGGGAGATAAAAGCGATGTATCTAACTACAGACCAATATGTATATTGTCCGCTATTCCCAAACTATTTGAATCGTTAGTCCTAGATGTCATTATTAAACAAATTAATAATATTATTGTACCCAACCAGCATGGCTTTATCACAGGTAAATCCACTCTAAGTAACTTGATCATATACGAAAATTACATAACTGATTCTCTTGCCTTGAAGCATCAGGTGGATTCAATTTATACTGATTTTTCCAAAGCCTTTGACAAAGTAAGGCGACATATCCTTGTACAAAAATTAAGTATGTTGGGCATCAAGGGTAATCTATTAAGTTGGATTGATAGTTATCTTAGTAAAAGAGAGCTATGTGTGAAAATAAAATCTGTGGAATCTTACGTTTTCGAAGCCACAAGTGGGGTTCCTCAGGGGTCTCACCTGGGACCAATTCTTTTTTTGTTATTTATTAATGATATTGTTAGCATATTTAAAGATGTGGAAGTTCTTCTCTTCGCAGATGACTTGAAAATATATAAAACAATACGTAGTTTAGACGATTGTTATACTTTGCAACTTAATTTAAATAAACTATATCGTTGGTGCATCATCAACTCTCTGTTTCTTAATATTAAAAAATGTCAGGTCATTCGTTTTTGTAAAATACGAAATCATATAATTTATGTATATTCGCTAAATAATGTAAAATTGACAGCTGTCACTCAAATCAGGGACTTGGGTGTTATATTTGATGAACAGTTAACATTCAATCCGCATGTAAATGAAATCACAAATAAAGCCTTAAAAATGCTTGGTTTTATATGTAGAACCGCATGCGACTTCAAGTCATTAGAATGTTTGAAAACACTGTACACATCTTTAGTAAGAAGTCAAGTAGAGTATAATTCGCCTATTTGGTCCCCCTTTTATAAAATACATTCCAACAATATTGAAAGGGTACAACACAAATTTCTACGATTTATTAACTTTAAACTAAATATTCCAATCCATAATATAAATTATATCCAGCTGATGCACCAACTAAATTTGATTACGCTGTCAGATAGGCGAATTATCTCCGACCTTGTTCTACTAAATAAAATTATTAATTATAGAATCGACAGCCCTGAAATTCTGGCCACAATAAAATTATTTGTACCTTCCAAAAATACGAGACAAAATTCCACGTTTTTCTGTGACAATTTCAAAACAAATTATCAAGCGCACATATCCCTAAATCGAATACAAAATTTTGGTAATAAATTTGGTAATGTCGTTGATATATTTAGAGATTCCGTAGCAGTGCTTAAACGAAATCTACATAAACACTTTGCTGAAATGTATGACTTCACCATTCCATAGTGAAAAACCCTTTTTAGCTTCTATCTATTTCACTCTTTTCTTTTAGACTTTTTAACTTTAATATATATATGTAACTTTACGAATTAATATTGTAATTTAATCTATATTTCGATTATGCTTAAGTCCCTACTAATGCTGATTAATTTCAATCCCGTTATTTTTGTTTGTAAGTACAAAAAAAAAAAAAACTGTTCTCCATAATGGTATTCTATAGATATTATTTGTAAAACATTTATGTAGGTACTACACATATAATAATTATTTTATTCATATATGTACTTAAACTTTTATATGCCATATAGTTAATGTAATAATACTTATAACAATGTATGTAAAAGCCCAATGGGCGTTTAAATAAATAAATAAATAAATAAATAAATAAGAAAGTAAAATTACATTAAAATATAAAATGATTCGCAAACTAAATATGCAAACATCGTAAATCAATATATAAAAAAGAATGTTTCATTGTTGGTCTAACCTAACCTATTTCAGTTGCTGCCGTGACTGAACCGGTATAGGTTTTGGAAATACGCTCCCGGCGTGGTTTCCATAAATAAGCTCTGGCGTTATGCAATTATTTCCTTTACTATTCTTCCGATTGCGATGAAACTTTGGTGAGTTGTTTCACGAAGGTTTCTATACATATGTATGCTGGTGAGTTCTGGCGTTATAACATTTGTATTAAAATTTAGCATTAACTGGCGCCGGAGTTTATTTCCTGTGGTTTAGGGCCGGTAGGGATGGCGAGAGGGGGAGGGGATTACGGAAGGAAGATGAGGGGAACGTCGAACGAAGGATGGAAGGGGTCGGGATGGGTCACGGGACGGGTGGCAATGGAAGAGGGAAGCCGGGGATGAATGGGAAAGGACACGCAGGGAGAAAAAATGCTTTGTTTGAGTGGCATTGTAACGCCTGCCAGGAACTCGCTACCTCTACTATAAAATAAATTATAAAATGTTGTAAAAAATACACAAAAAATCACTATGGAGTGGTAGACTCGTACATTTCAGCGAATTATGTAAGTATGAAAAGTTTGTAACATCACTAATACGGAATTTCTAAATATGTCTGCCATTTCCCAATCTATTATCAAAATTATGAATTTGATTTAAAAGTATGTGATCCTGATAGTGTATTTTAAAATTGAATTTAAGAATGAATTACTTGTCTATGTGAATACCACACAATTGGGGCATGTTATGTGGGGATACGAAAGAGATGGAGAAAAGGACGGTGAGAGAAAGTAACTGAATTTTAACCACCATTTTGGTCAACTATTACGGCTAAAGCCATTTCAAGCAGCGTTACAATTCTAAATGGTGGTCTTTCACCAGGGCGATACTATAACCAGTATCTAAATACCACTCTGGAACGTGCCGCAAGTACTCTAGGTGAAATAAAAAAATATAAAAAAAATCTTGGTGAAGCCGGGATTCGAACTCTCGACTTAAGGACTCGTAGATGAGGACTTTAACCCTCAACTACGAGGGTCGTCGAGGGGTAAGGCCATGGAACTAAGATTGAAGCTAAGCGGCAATACTTTCAGAATATTACGGGGACAAGCGAAAAACCTATGTAGCTCTGCAAACTTGAAGCCGTCTAGTGGGAGGGGATAGAAACGGGGAATGTGGCCAGCATGCGGGGGGAAGGCGGCGCTCTGGAAATAAGGGCCGAACTGTGAATGGGAATCATTATTATTTTTATATTTTTTAAACTTTCGTTAATTTTTTTCACATTTTGGACATAAAATATAATAGCCCAATTGAAAAATAAGTAATGAAATGAGGAAAGGGGAGTAACAAGGAGACTGGAGACTTATGTATTGTTTAATTTTTATTGTACCCTATACAAGTTATTTTAAGTTACCTTTATCTACTAGGACGTAACTCATTTTTTGTGAAATCAATATTATGGTTGATTTGTGAAGCGCTTGTCGAAATACATTGGCCTCACTTTTCACTTGATAAGTGCAAGTGGGTAAAAAACTAGTGTTATGAACTCGCTGTATCTCAAGGCGCCATTCCTTGGTGCTATCATTGCTTAACTCATCAGTTTGACATAGATTTTAATTTATCACAAAAATAGTAAGTATTGTTTTTTATACGTATTTTATATAATCAACATACTTGCAGTGAAAAATTTTGTGCATTCTTTTCTGATGTAAGCTGGTGCTTGAGTTTTAAGAAAGGAGTGCTCGATATTAATCTAATAAAAGAACTGTATTTACAGTTTTACAATGATAATAAAAAAATATAAGTGATAGGAACAAACACTACTTGACTTATTTGCGTGGGCAAATAAATTTTATTTGATTAATTGGTGTCATTTCACAATTAATTTATTTTAAAATAATGTACATACTATATTATACTAGCATATCCAGCCACATGTTGCTTTGGCTAACGTAAAACAATGCCACGCCATTACTTAACCTTTATAACCAACGACATCTGTTAAATTAAATCCACACCGCTCATTTGCCAGCCCATTGCCCGCTGCCCGCTGCCGCTAAGCCAGATATATTATATATTTCAATCAATTTACACAAAACCTTGACAAATTATATACATAAACCTTCCTCATGAATCACACTATCTATTGTTGAAAACCGCATGAAAATCCGTTTGGGTAGTTTTTGTGTTTATCGCGAACAGACAGACAGACAGACGCGGCGAATGACTTTGTTTTATAATATGTAGAGATATACCATATATATCACAAGAATCCCAACTGCTTCCGTCTGTAGCATGTACGTTGTGAGGCTAAAGGTAAATGGTGAGGGGAGAATGGTGGAGAGAAAGCTGAAGAAGTACCCGGCTATTCAGATCTAGTCAACAAACACGGCTAAATCAATTTCAAGCAACATTTCAATTCTGAATGGTGGTCTTACCTACGCCAGAGCGATACTGAGAATGTCTTCCACCTGGAACGTGCCGGAAACGACCTCCGGATTGCTAGTCAAGAGCTTTACCCCTCGACCATGAGACATAACAATACAGTGATTATAAACTTTGAATTCACATTGTAAACATATGTAAAAGGAGTGGTAAATTAGTAGGAAATAAATCTAAAAATAACAGTGCAAAAAAGACAAAGTAAAATTTTTTTAAAATGAATAAGCTAAATGATAAAAAACATATACCTATGACATGTGTGAATCACAACTTTATGCGTTATGCGTGCGTTATTATTAATAAAAACATAAAAGTTATTTGGTAATATTTAATTATTATAATTTAAGTTGACTGATTCGGCCCATTGGCAGTCGGAGTCACGTGATAATATCGGGCTCATGGCGATGGCGGTTGAAATGAACACGCCGAAAATTATAAAATGTGTATTTAAGCTATGTTTAAACACTTACATGTGAAAGGTAAGACCGTCTTTCTTCTTAAAGGTCTTCATAGAACTACTTTTACACAATTTTACGGCACAGTGGACCATTTTTCTATGTTTTATTAACGTTTTTCTGGGAGCTCTATGCGCGACCGAGGTGTAAAAGCCAATGTCAGCCATCTAAAAACCGTTCGGTAAAATTTTTTAAAAGGCATGCTTTGTGCAGGTGGGCACACTTTACATGCCGTCTCTCTAGTATCCATACTCTTAGAGTAAAGCCAACAACCGTACCGATTAGTTTTTATTTTATTTATTCATTACTTGCATGCTGGTACCTATCCCGATGTAATGGCGGCGAGACATTGAACTAGCAGAGGAAGGATGAATATAGACTGAAAACCGTAGAAATGGGATCCCAGAGGCGTATATATGGTAAAATCATGTAGGATCATCTGAGAAATGAGGCGATACGCAAATAATGCAAGGCTGATGTTTTTTTTACATTAGCTCCACTATGTCATCTTTGGGAATGTTGTGTGGAGGAAAGTAAGGAAGGGAAGTTAGAAAAAAGGAAGGTAAAGGGTATTATGGGTGGGTAGGAATCTGGCGGACAGTGTGTCCAGGAGTGACGAATGTATGAATGCGATGTTCCGAGAGAGTACAGCTGGAGAAGTCAAAGGGACTCCCTCAACCACTCTCTCCCGATCTGGCCTGCCATGAAGCTGGTGGGCAGATGCATCCGCCGCCAAGACTAGGACAAACCTCACCCCATGAACCCGCGGTGAGAACCCCGTGTAATGAGTAACAATAGGAAAGGGACGCTTTGGTATGGAAATGTTGAGCGAATGATGGAAAGGGGTTTAAGGGAAATTTGAAAATTATATATTTATAGTATATATATATTTTTAAATTAAAATAAGACAATTGGCTCGCTAACCTTTAAGAGCGCTCCCGGTTGTTACATAAAAGTATTGGTAACAAGGTGTGTGCACCCTCTTATATACCTACACTTTATTTATAGTTTCGGTGTGTGGCACCTCTAGTGCTTGCCCATTGACATTTGGGCATTGGTAATATTGCGAGCCCTGCAATATTTTTGAATGCAACAATAGCTGATCCTGGACAAATTCAAATCAGGAGATTTGAAAAGAGAACTCCTCATTCTTTGAGCAGCCACAGGTGACCACGGCCACCGTCCCTGTGGCGAGTCAACGTAATCAAATAGTAATAGTTCGCCATTATTTTAACAACATGTGAAGATTGATAAATCCGCGCCCATCAGGGGCATCCATCATTGAAGACCATCATGACAATCATTAAAACCCTGGATCAGCAGCGGAGTACCATGGGAGCCCATTATTTCTTCTGGATTAAAACCACATCCAGCATCTGCAGACGCAGACATCACAAGACCTTCCGACTACACCTGGAGCCAGAGGTGCTCGCAGAGATGCGGCCGAAGATCGCCCACCTTGGCCGTCATCAGCTGGCTGGCAACCGCCCTTGGTCGGGACGTCGCTGGGAAACCGCGGGACTGGCCTGTTCATCGCTCCAGCCTGCCGTTCAACACATGTCAGCAGCGGAGGGAGCTGACCGCACATCTCCGAAGGCAGCAAGCAGCATCATGGAACGCCTACGTATGGCATCACCCATTCATCAACTCCTCAAGACTAAACTGTACTAACGCTCCATAGTTCATTCAGATTTAGTCTAGTCCTGATTGTTTTATTGTACTTATTAATAAATTAATTAAACTGTCTCAAAGCAATAATCTCTTTTATTAAATAACCTATCCTCATACAAAGTATTTCATAGCCGCCTGCTTAAGGTCCACGCCTGAGATACAAATTCTCCAGAAATAATCTCACTTGTCTCTTGCTCTCCATCTTATATTCATAACATTTTGGCGTCCAACGCAAATATTCTCATAACACGGTCGTTGCGAACATTTATGAATAGGTATTTTAAAGAATCTCTTTTATTTCACTCTCTGACAGTAGTCAGCATCGCGCTATAGATGTGTGGGTGAATGCAGGCCTTGTGTGCCTGGGCCACGCGCTTCACCCGTGATCCGAATTATTATTTCTGCCGACCAGTCACCGCATGTTCCAATCTGCAAATGTGTGGAGACAAGACCAAACATTCAATTTCTCTCACCGGTCCTATGAATATGCTATTATACATATTTTCGTTGTTGCGCGCACAAAATATCCTGTGGGTATTTTAGAAGATTAGGATTTATAATAAAAAACTTTAAAAAAAAATTAGTGACCCATATTTTTATTTATTTTTATTAATTGTAGAGTTATTTTTGATACCATGTTTGGGTGAAAACAAGTGGGCTTAACATATAAAAATTATTAAAACCGACTATTTTTTCTTAAATTTTGCATACAGGATTTTTGTGCGCACTTTTTATACACATATGATATTTTGTGTAGCAAACGTAGGAAAGGCAACTTGGCCTTTCTCATATGACCCATATCCCTCAGGCCTCGGGCATATTTTTTCAGAAGGTCGAAATATTTCCGCTTTGCAATAAAATCCAAATAAATGGTATATTTCTGATAGTATTATAGTCACTTTTGAAATTCGTTCTACGGAAGAAATTGGAAAATAGATGTCCTAGAGTAAGTAGGCATTTGATTTGAATTATTTTATTTGATGAAGTCGCTAAAAATGTATGTGCGCATAGATCTTTTAAACTACGCAACGGATATTCATGCGGTTTTCACCAATAGATAGAGTGATTCAAGAGGAAGGTTTGTATATATAAAAACACGCTTATTATAGTAGAGAAGAGTCGAGAAATTCAAATATTCAATTCAGGCAGCGGGCAGCGGGCAGCGGGCAGCTGGCAAGCGAGTGGTGTGTATTTTATAAAGGTTGGGTAAAGGCGTTGTGTTTCGTTAGCCACAGCAACGTGTGGCCGGGTCTAAATTTTATATTCAAACTAGTTTGAATATAAAATTTGATATTTTCTCTTTCTAACGCCGTTTAAAACTTATTTCTCAACATAATAGTAAGGAGATACAAGATCGATATGAGTTTTTCCCAAAGCTAACAAATAGCCGGGAGGGGTTAAATTTGGATTTGAGACCAAAACACCCAAATAAACTGAAAAAATATTTTTTAATCAAAAGATAGAGAAAATATCTTGTGCGGATAAATATGCTTTATTTTGGTTTCAAATTATGAAATATTGGTCTTAAATTCGTATGATTTTGGAAGCAACTTAATTTTTTGGTAATTTGATGTGAGTTAAATATAATTATTCAAAAAATATTTTTGCTTTACCTACTGAGTTAACATTGAAAAATATATATATTAATAAAAAAAACATTTCTTTGAGTAATTTTATAATATAATTTTATTTTTTATATTTCTGTAGTACATAGGGATTTAATTTTATAATTTTATATTTCTTTATATTTCTGTAGTATATATTGTATATATTTTTAAAAATAATTACCATTAATTACAAGTAATTGTCAGAGTTGCCTCTAAAATGATTAAAAAGATGAGTTTGAAAAATGGGATATATTTATGTCAGATTATTTAAGAAACCGTGGTGAATCAAATGGTATAAACAAAAAAAAAAATTTGGTCGAAAACCTCACATGGGATATTTTTTGAATGCAACGACGATATGTTCTCAAGAGTTTTGAGAATAAATATATATATATTTTTTACTTTATTAATTTATCCAAAAAAAACACATTTTTGCATCTATTTTATTGAATACTTGATGTGGAAAATAACATAGTTACTATATTAAGCCAAATAATGTACATGCGGATATACAATTGGATAATGATAATTATACTAAAAAGGTTTTATTTCTGGGAGTGCAAAAGTCATACCGCTGCATATTTGCTAGAGCTACAAAACTACACTTGGAAGTCTCTGAGCACAAATGCTTAAAAAACTGGCGTAAAAGTACTAATGATGTGTAAGCCCATAGAAGGGTTCTCGAGAAGCACAGAAATGGATGGATTGAAATTGCGCAAACGAATTGGTTATGGCTACTCCAGCTTGAAATGCTGCAAATGGGTCCAATCTTTATGGCGTCATTTTTAATTAAATGATAACAAATAACTTTGTAAAAACAGCACTATGTAATCAATATTATCAACATATTTCTAAAACAGAGTGTTCTTCGTTAGGATAAGATTAATATCAAAAGACAAACAAGTATAGGCACATAAGAATTATAGACAAAATATTAAAGTGAGAGGTGATTAATTACCTACTTAAAAATATCACAAAATGCCATTATATAAAATGAAATATAAAAATTGTTTTTAAGTTACATGCCCTTATAGTACAGCAAAGTCATTGTAGAAGCTGTGTGGAGGGTATTTTTAATGAAAGGAAGGAGAGGAAGTTCTGGGTAGGGAAAAGGTAGGTAAAAGTATGAAATGATGGTGGAGAGAGTCCGGCTGTAGAGATCAAAAGATCTCCCACTTCAAGTTTCTCCCAATCCGGCCCACCACGCAGTAAGTGGACAAAATCATCCGCCACCAAAACCCATGCAGACCAAAACCCGGGAACCCTTGCTCAGTCACCAAACATAGCGGACCACTTGGGGTGACCAAGTGGCGGGGGTGTTGGTTGTCCAATAAATGGTTCCCCGGGCGATGGTACCTATAACGCCTCCCAAATAGTATTCGCATCAGTATTTACTGACACGAATTACTGACGACAACCGTCAGTATTTGTGAGTCATTACACGTGTCAGTATACTGACGTCAGTATCGTTGCGAAACCTTCCGGAACAGACGCTTTTAAAGTGATGAATCCGAAAACAAAAGCCTGTGTTGCTATAATTTTGGCGTTCGGTACAAAGAAACGATTGAAGAACTGGCTTCTCAAAAAAGAAAAATACTCACACTTGAATTTAATGGATGAAATTTTGCTAACTGATCCACATGACTATAAAAATTATTTTAGGATAAACAATGATAATTTCAACAAATTGCTAGATATGGTTATTCCATATATTTTGAAACAAAATACAGCCATGAGAGCCTCGATCACGCCAAGAGAAAAAATAGCTGTAACTCTCCGATTTTGGGATTTACCTACACTTCATCGAGTCCGGCTCCGGATCTTTTGGAAGATATGATTTTTTTTTGAGTTGACCTATAATTGCATCGCAACGTATTTTTTTTTCGTACATCTTCCCTCGTCATATTGGGATTTACGCTGACTATTATTCCCTTCAATTCCTCCAATACAGTTACAGGCGGGAATGGGTACCGCCGCCCCGGGAACCTTTATTGGATAACCAACACCTCTACCATAGGTCACCAAAAGTGGTTGGCTACGTTTGGCGATTTAGCAGGGGTGCCTGGGTTCATGGGGTGAGGTTTGTCTAGATCTTGGAGGCGGATGACCAAGACACACTGAACTCCAGATTCCTACCCACCCCTTAATCCCTTTTCCTTCCAAGAACTCTCCTCTCCTGCCTTTCATTAAAAAACCCTCCACACAGCATCCCCAAAGATGACATAGGCCTTGAGGGAAATTATTTTCCTCGAGGCCTCCTGTGTGAAGCTTATGTAATAAAATAATAAAAAATGGCCCTATTCCTCATTACGGTATTTTTCTAGTCCTTGTGACGCTTATTCCATAGTATATCACGCATCTCATAAGCCTCGATGAATGTAGCTAGGACGTTTCGCGGCGGAGCTGGAGATGCGACATCGCTGTCCGACATAGCTACAGGCGATAAGATAGCACAGTCCTCCATGGCGCACAAGAAATACTGACGTACTGACGCGGCGAGCCCTTACACGCATCAGTACAGCATCAGTATCCCCACCACTTTTTGGCCACGCCCCAATACTGATGAGGCCGATCCAAATATCTAGATGAGCGTCAGTAATTTTGTCGATGCGTCAGTATTAGCCATTATACGCATCAGTATTCGCATCAGTATTCAAATACTGATGCGAATACTGATGCGTGTAATAGGGGGGATTAGTATGAAAGCTCGGTCAGTATTGGTATACCGCGAAAAGTCACTAAACAGAAAAAAACGAATAAAAAATATCGATTACTCGGGGAAGGACAATACTAGTCTACCGATAAAATTCGTTACATTACTACTTCGCTTTGTATGTATTTGTCAAAACCCTCGTTCCCCGGCCCCCCTCAGGGGAACTGAGCGAAAGGGACACCTGCACATCGGGCCGAAAATACCTAAATAAAATCTTCAAAATCGATGTTTTGTATTCCCCATTTTTCTTCATCAAAACTGGACTGATTTAAAAAAAAATTTCACTATCTGTATTAAAAGAAAATATTCTATGTTGGTACGTTTTGATTTTTTTTAATAATATACCTTGTTTAGTTTGTATACTGAACGTCTTTTGACGGCGTTTAAACCAGGCAATTTTATTCATTTTTGGAAGGTCCTAACTTCTACAAGAAGTAAATTATCAAAAAAAAACAAAATGTACTAACACGCTAGTGGTCGATATCTATTTTAAATAAAAAAATTGCTCTAGGGTCAAAATCCAGAGAGATAAACGGGGAATACGTTTGTATGGAAAAAACGCCGCCCGCATTTCCTCTTAAGAGCGCTCCCGGTTGCTGCGAACATTTATGAATAGGTATTTTAAAGAATCTCTTTTATTTCACTCTCTGACAATAGTCAGAATCGCGCTATAGATGTGTGAGTGAATGCGGGCCTTGTGTGCGTGGGTCATGCGCTTCACTCGTAAGCCGAATTATTATTTCTGCCAACTACGCATGTTCCAATTTGCAAATGTGTAAAGAGACAAGACCAAACATTCAATTTCTCTCACCGCTCGCAGGAGCGTCCCATTGTAAGCGTCCTATGAATATGCTATTATACATAATATCGTTGTTGCGCGCACAAAATATCCTGTGGGTATTTTAGAATATTAAGATTTATAATAAAAAAAAAAAACAAAAAAAAAATTTGGGACCCATATTTTTATTTATTTTTATTAATTGTAGAGTTATTTTTGATACCATGTTTGGGTGAAAACAAGTGCTTAATATAGATTTTTTTTTATTAAAACCGACAATTTTTTCTTAAATTTTGCATTCAGGATTTTTGTGCGCACTTTTTATGCACAAATGATATTTTGTGTAGCAAACGTAGGAAAGGCAACTTGGCCTTTCTCATATGACCCATATCCCTCAGGCCTCGGGCATATTTTTTCATAAGGTCGAAATATTTCCGCTTTGCAATAAAATCCAAATAAACGGAATATTTCTGATAGTATCCGAAAACTTAAAACTGTTTTTGAAAGGCGATGAAATACGCTTTTAAATTTTGAAATACGAAATAAACCTTTGCTTTTCAAATATAAAAATTTTGAACGCACTCATAAATTTTTTTTTAAATTTATGTGTGCGTTCTCTTACGTTTTTTCTAACTTAAATTACTGATAACGAAAAAAATAAAAACACGTACATATTTATTACACAAATGTTTCTATTGTTAACATTTCCGTCACCTCACTTTTTTATCGTTTCATGTAAAAATAATTAATAGATACAAAATTCCATAATTTTCATAAACTTTGGTTTTATAAAGGTGTACAATTACATTATTTTGTGGTTAACATTTGAATTTGATTATAAAGTTTGATATTTTCTCTTTCTCTTTCGAACACCGTTTTAAACTTATTTCTCAACATAATAGTAAGGGAGACACAAGATCGATATGAGTCGTTCCCAAATTTTTTATTTGTGACAAAAACACCCAAATAAACTGAAAATGTATTTTTTTTATCAAAAGGTAGAGAAAATATCTTATGCGGATAAATATGTTTTATTTTATTTATTTTTGTTTCAAATTACGAAATATTGGTCTTAAAAAAAATAATTTCGTATGATTTTGGATGCAACTTAATTTTTTGGTAATTTTTTGAGAGTTAAATATAAATATTAAAAAAATATTTTTGCTTTACCTACTGAGTTAATATTGAAGAAAATATATGTATATATTTTTTTGTTATATTTAATATAGATATATAATTGTACAGTGGAGTTATATAAATTACATATGGTGTACATACATAGGATACGGTTACATACTAAAATATTGTGCACTTGGGAGAAATTCTAAAAATCTAAATAATATAGAGATGAATGTAGATTAAGGGAGGAATGCAGATCCCGCCAATGTCTGGAAATTAAATAAAATGCACTTTCTAGATGAGAAAAGTGTGCAAAAGCTGAATAAAACAAAATATAAGGCGCGCTCAAAATTGAGGGAGATACAACCGTTCAAAGTATTTAAAATTTCACTTCGCAAACTGATATTGACAGTCCGCCCGCAATTTTTTTTACAACCTAATACGCTAAACATGGTTTGTGATACAAAAAAAAGTGCCCCTTTATAACGCCTACTCGCGTCAAGGCAAGAAAAACATCCCAGTTTTCAAGTGGTTTAGCGGCTACGCTAGGTTTGAGTAACATGGTTTGTGATTCTGGCGTACTATTAATTCTGTATTAGGTCTGGGATCCAACATAAGCAGTGAAAAAATGGCGAACGAAATGTCAATATTAGTTCGCGAAGTGAAATTTTAAATACTTTGAACGGTTGTATCTCCCTCAATTTTGCCGAGCGCGCCTTAATTTATTTTTTATTCATCTTCTCCACACTTTTCTCATCTAAAAAGTGCCTTTTTATTAGATTCCCAGACATTGGCGGGATTTGCATTTCACCCTAGATTAATAATAAATAGAAAGAATGAGAAAAACAGGTAATTATTTAGTTAATTATTCCTGATGAAGTGTAGCTTCAGTTTGAGTTTCAGTTTATTGATGACTTTGGTTTTTTTTTTTATTTCAATGGGAAGGTTGAAAAAACTTTATTCCTAAATAGATGTAATTGTTTTGCATTAGTTTGGTATTTTGATGTTATCTTCATATCTTTTTGATTGGTGAGTTTCAAATTTTTTGATGATATTATCTTTGTAAATTTGGGTAATTGCATTTTTCTTGAAGATATTCTCTACTCGAGGCACCGTGAAATCTGCGAAAAGCGTTTCTGTTGGATAAGTGGAGGGTTTCTTTAGGATTACTTTAATGATTAGTTTCTGGATTACTTTGACGGGGTTAAAATATTGTTGTATGACCCCTCCCCATCCAATAATTCCATATTGAATTAATGACTAGATTAATGCATAGTATACTCTTTGTAGATTGTTGAGATTATTGTATATTATTAAAAAAAACATTTCTTTGGGTAATTTAAATTTATGTGCGACAAATTTGAGTTAAAAAAATAATAGGACTTCTTGCACACAAAAAGACTTTTTTTTTCATTTTAATTTTATTATACAGGGTGTTAAGGGACGTACTTGACTTACTTTAACCAGTGATTCCTGACATTATTTGGAGTAAAAAATGTAAATGAAATTTTGGTCTCGGGTGACATTTTTGATGTTTTTTTTTTCCTACAAAAACATAAAAAAATGACAGTTGTTGAACAGTTGGAGGAGGGGTAAAGGGTTCGTCGGACACCCGGCTGAGTGACCAGTGATATTAAGCCAAATAATGTACATGCGGATATACCTACAATTGGATATATGCATAATGATAATTATACTAAAAAGGTTTTATTTCTGGGAGGGCAAAAGTCATACAGCTTCATATGTGCTAGAGCTACAAAACTACACTACTTGGATGTTTCTGACCACAAATGTTTAAAAAACTGGCGTAAAGGTACTAACGATGTGTAAGCCCATAGAAGGGTTCTCGAGAAACACAGAAATGCATTGATTGAAATTGCACAAACGAATTGGTTATGGCGACCCAGCTTGAAATGCTGCAAATGGGTCCAATCTTTGTGGCGTCATTTTTAATTAAATGAGAACAAATAACTTTGTAAAAACAGCACTATGTAATCATTATTATCAACATATTTCGAAAACAGAGTGTTCTTTGTCAGGATAAGATTAATATTAAAAGACAAACAAGTATAGGCATATGAGAATTATAGACAAAATATTAAAGGGAGAGGTGATTAATTACCTAAAAATATCACAAAATGCAATTATATAAAATGAAAAATTAAAATTATTTTAAAGTTAAATACCCTTATAGTATAGCAAAGTCATTGGAGAAGCTGTGTGAAGGTTATTTTTAATGAAAGGAAGGATAGGAATTTCTGGGTAAGTAAAAGTATGAAATGATGGTGGAGAGAGTCCGGCTGTAGAGATCAAAAGATCTCCCTCTTCCAATCCGGCCCGCTACGCAGTAAGTGCACAAAATCATCCGCCACCAAAACCCATGCAGACCTCACCCGTGAACCCGGGAACCCATGCTCAGTCACCAAACATAGCGGACCACTTGGGGTGACCAAGTGGCGGGGGTGTTGGTTATTCAATAAATGGTTCCCGGGACGATGGTACCTAAACCGCCTCCCAAATTGAAAATTTATTATAGTACTTGACATAAACAATTTTAATTTTGCACAATTTTAGTATGATAGTTCGGTCAGTATTGGTATACCGCGATGAGTCACTTAACAGAAAAAAAAACGAATAAAAATATCGATTACTCGGGCAAGGACAACACTAGTCTACCGATAAAATTCGTAACATCACTGCTTCGCTTTATATGTATTTGTCAAAACCCTCGTTCCTCGGCCCCCCTCACGGGAATTGAGCGAAAGGGACACCTGCACGTCGGGCCGAAAATACCTAAATAAAATCTTCGAAATCGATGTTTTGTATTCCTCATTTTTCTTCTCCAAAACTGGACCGATTTTAAATTTTTTTTTCACTAACTGATGTTATTAAAAGAAAATATTCTATGTCGGTACGTTTTGCTTTTTTTCAAAATACATTGTTTAGTTTGTATACTGAACGTTTTTTGACGGCGTTTAAATTAGGCAATTTTATTCATTTTTGGAAGGTCCTAACTTCTATAAGAAGTAAATTATCAAAAAAAGCAAAACGTACCGACACGCTAGTGGTTGATATCTATATTATGTAAAAAAAATTGCTCTAGGGTCAAAATCCAGAGAGATAAACGGGGAATACGTTTGTATGGAAAAACGCCGCTAGTATTTCCTCTTAAGTTTAACGCCATCTAGTGCAATAAACCAAAACTTTAAGATTAATAGACAGAAGAAAGCCACAAAAAGTCCCATCTATGATTACAACGATAACAAAATGATTAAATTCGTGGAAAAGAAATTCGAAGATCTGTCAGAACAACTATTGAAATCTTTTAAAGATCAAATAAAAAATGAACTTAGAGACCTTAAACAATCTGTAGAATTCTGCTGCAATAAAATTGATGAATACGAAAAAAAAAAAAAAAAAAAGATTTAACAACTGCAATCAGAAAATAAGGACATAAAATTACAATTAAACAGGCTGGAACAAATGCACAAACAAATTAACATCGAAATTCAGGGAGTAACATTTAAAGATAATGAAAACATAACAAACATAGTGAACAAAATAATAGAAACTATCAAGTGCGAAACAGAATCTTCAAAAATAATAATAAAAAACTTTAATTTTCCAGAAGATGACAAAGTTTACATTAATAAACAACTTACACCACGAAATAAACACCACCTGTTCCTGGCGAAATCATCTAGACTTGGCTACTAATTCATCTGGGCGTAAAATGGAAACGTATTGATAAGAAAAGATGAATCAGCCCCAATCATCCAAATAAAACAGCCGGAAGACATTTCATCAGAATAGAGGTTCAAGTAACCGTATTGCCCGTGTAAATAACTTTTATTTTTCAACATATGTGACGAAAATTTTTTGTATGAAAATTATATTTGTAATAATACAAGTGAACTTAAAAATCACTTTAAAGATGAAAATTTATCAGTTCTTACTATGAATATACGAAGCTTAAGAAAGCATTTCGATGAAATCTGTGTCCTTCTTGATAGTCTAGATTTTTCTCCGAGTATTATAATTTTAACAGAAGCACAGATGAAAGAGGTAATCCACTATAACCTTCCGGATATGTCACCATTTCATCTGAATGCAAGCATACTGGGCACGATGGAATCACCGTATTTGTGAATAATTGCCTCAAGAAAACTGCCCTCAAAATTTTAGATTTTAAAACAGCTAATGCAATTAAATTAATATTTAACCACAATAACTGTAATTATCTGATAATAACTATTATCTACAGATCACCTTCTTTAAATGAATCTCTCTTCAATAAGAACTTAATTCATTTTCCGAACATTTCACCTACCTTTTTATCACCAACAGGAGAAAAAAACAGTAAAAACAAACCACCCAATTACCTTAAAATTAGAAAAACACAATGCTAACTGTAATCAAGTAACATGCTCATCTGGCTTTGAACTTCGAAAAGTTGAAAAGATCAAATATTTGGGTATATATATTGAAACAAATTTAAATTGGTAATCACAAATTAATAATACCGTTTCTAAATTAAGATATCTGAAGTACATACTTTACAGACTTAAAGAAGTACTGAATATTGACAAATTGAAAATGATTTATTTTCACTCATGTATGGAATAATAGGATGGGGTGGTGCACTTGATGCTTTTATAAAACTTTTACCAACAACTCAAAATTATATTGTCAAAGTTATGTATAATAGAAATAAAACATTTTCGACAGACGCTTTATACAAAGAATCTAAACTATTCAGTCTCCGTAAACTATTTATCCTGCAAACTTTGAAATGTATCTTTAAAAACATAAACAAATTCGAAAAAAATGAAAACAGAATCAACATTAGAAATAATGTATTCTATACCCCAAACACAAAACAAATGCAAACTCACAGCAGTTTTATTGGACCTCCCACTTTAAATCTGTTACCAAAAATTATTCAAGTTGTAACTAAACTTCCGCATTACATAAAAGAGTTAAAAATATGCCTTAACCATACAAATGTAAAAACTCTATTTATTTCATTTTTTGTCACTTTATGTTTCTCACAAACTTTACGCTTGTTATTACATGTATACCTATTATTACACTATACATTTATTATTACCCTGTACACTAGGGTTGTCACAAGAAATCAATGTTGGAATTTTTTTAGGGGGACCCCCCTAAAAGTTACCAATTGGCTAAGAAATGAGAAAGGTGAAGTTTCAGCTCAATTGGATAAGATTAACCCGTGCCTCATCAAGATTGAAGTTTTAACTTTCTATAAAAATGTTTTTTTTTAAACCTAACAATATTGCAAGATTTAATTACATATGCTGTCCAGATTTTACTTTATTTATTTTCTCATTTGGTACATAAAAAAGGGTGTAGTTAGAACTGTTTTCAAAGTAAATACAGCACAATCCAAATTGAAAATGATGGGTTTAGGAGAAAAGAAAAGCAAAAAGGTATAAAAAACAAGAAGAAATAATGTTAAAATTTTATTATTTAAAATATAAAAAAGAAAGCATTATAAAAGAAAGAAGTTATTATTATTATTATTTTCATTTAATTATCAGATTAAGGTGGTAACGGCTTAGATAACGTGGCTTTTCAAGAGTCAGGAAAATTTTTTTCGATATTCTGATGAACTTGAACTTTTAACAGAAACTGTCGTTGTTCTTCGTCTTTCGTCAAACAGGAATTGAAGTCTTGGATTAATTTTACCCCTCTTTCAGCTGTGTCATTGACAACCTTGAAACCATTCACTATTTTTTTGCTTTGAAATGATGTGCATTTTCACACCATATATCAGGATCCGTATTAAAAAATTCTAAATCAATTTCAAATCTTTTTAAAAAATTTAGAGAGAAACAAAAAAATCCAACATCCATCTTTGTCCAATAAATTATCCTCTTGATGGAGACTGAATTTTGCTTTCACATCCCTATCATCACATGTTTTTTCTTCAATTGGAATTAATTGTAGACTTTTTACAGCCATGCTTGTTTTGACACTTTTTTCTTAATTTTCATCGAAGAAAGAAAATGCGACTTGATCATTTTAGACAGTGCCTTGTCTGCAAGTTCTTTAACGATTTCTCTATATTTTACAAGAGATTTTAAAAATTATAGGTCTTTGTTGGGGGCCAAAGTGGGTTTGGGGGCGTTAAACCACGCTTTTACATAAATGTTCATTAAAACTAAACAAATGTTAGTGATAGCGTTTTTTCTAAATTTGTTGATGTAAATTGATCCCTGAAAAGATACATTTTGATACAATAAATGGCCTTTGCCATCCATCTAGCCGATCTAGCGTGATGAATGGCACCAGGTACTTTGAAAAAGTGTCTTTTAGGGGAGTATGTCCTAATAGGCCAGTGCAATTAGCGATCCGCGATCGTAATTATTCCGGTAGTCCCAATTTTTTATATGTTTTATATACTCACCTAGTGATGTAAAATCTGAGTTTTCGACCTTGGGTCACTTGAGCTTTCGACGCCATTTTGAAAAAAACAATCGAAATCGCGCCAAAATCTAGTTTTTCTCAAATATCTCGTTTCCAATAAAATTTTTGGCTAGAGTAGCTTTACAAGTTTAGTAGAGCATAAAATTACCTACAATTTTTATTTAAAAAAAAATCTTCTATCTGTAATAAGTATCGAGATATGCAGTCGTAAAAATGTGTATAAGTTTATAAAAACAGGTAAATTGCTCGACTTGGTTTTGTTTTTTGTGCGTATCTTTTTACCAGTACAATTTTGTGAAAAATTACTGATATCAACTTTGTAGAGAATAAAATTTCGAAAAAGAATTGTGATTTTTATGTTTTTTGTATTGTTTTTACTGATTTAAAGTATGAATAAACAAATATCGGTAGGTGAAAACATAAAAATTTATCTCGATATTACCACGTCATTCGACTTTTGTTCACTTTACATTTTTAACAATAATAACTACAAATAAATTAACGAGAGTGGGGGGGTCACCCCCTCCCCCCCTCTAACCTTTTCACATGCCCCCCCCCCCGGTTCCCTGCGGCTGCTACACAACTGGTGCTCCGTTCGGTCAAGGTTTATACAAATTTTGTAATATTCTTCTCAAGAACCACTCAGTGAATAAAACTATTGGGTAGCCTAATTTATGACCGACAACAGTTTCATGGGGGCTGGCAGCTATAGAGAACTTATGAGAAAAAACAAAGATTTCAATTAAAATTAATAAATAACGTTAATTTAAATATTATTAATAATCAAAAATTGTTTTTAAATGACCCATTATTAAATCTATTCCCCTTTTAAATTTTTAATTTTTTTTTAATTGTTCTATATTGCCCCTCGTCCCTTACACAGTATTTTCTTTCAAATTTTATTATTGTTTATGTCTATTATTTTTCTCTATTACCTATTTATGTCTATTTTTAAAAATTAGTTCTGTCAAAACCCTGAGGAAGTCAGCTTTGCTGACGAAACATGTCGGTTTTTAAATAATTAAGTGGTTAATACAACGTTATTTATTAATTTGAATTTAAAATGTTACCACAAAATAATTTTGCACTAGTAGAAGAAGTAAAGATTTCAATGTAAAAATAACCGATTCCAAAGAAATAACTCTTAAAATATCATTTTTGTTTATGATTTTTGTATTTAAAAAAAAACAAAATTATCTTAAAAATCCATCTAAGAAGCTAAACCATATTTTTGGAACTGACGACCTCAATTTAGAACTAAATGACACCCGATGGCCAGTCCTGGAGTGGCTAATTGGCGCCAACTGCAGGGAACCGGGGGGGGGGGGCATGTGAAAAGGGTATAGGGGGGGGGGTGACCCCCCACTCTCGTTAATTTATTTGTAGTTATTATTGTTAAAAATGTAAAGTGAACAAAAGTCGAATGACGTGGTAATATCGTGATAAATTTTTATGTTTTCACCTACCGATATTAGTTTATTCATACTTTAAATCAGTAAAAACAATACAAAAAACATAAAAATCATAATTCTTTTTTGAAATTTTATTCTCTACAAAATTGATATCAGTAATTTTTTCACAAAATTGTACTGGTAAAAAGATACGCACAAAAAACAAAACCAAGTCGAGAAATTTACCTTTTTTTATAAACTTATACACATTTTTACGACTGCATATCTCGATACTTATTAGAGATAGAAGAAAAATTTTTAAATAAAAATTGTAGGTAATTTTATGTTCTATTATACTTGTAAAGCTACTTTAGCCAAAATTTTTGTTGGAAACGAGATATTTGAGAAAAACTAGATTTTGGCGCGGTTTCTGCTGGTTTTTTTCAAAATAGCGGTGAAAGCTCAAGCGACCCAAGGTCGAAAACTCAGATTTTTCATCAGGAGATGAGTGTATAAAATATATAAAAAAATTGGGACTACCGGAATAATTCCGATCGCGACCCCCTTTTTTGCGCTAATTGCACTGGCCTATAACACAATTAACGAAAGTTGAATTAATTCTTTATAATCATCCCTTGGCTGTTGGTTTTTTAATTGTTCTGTAAGAAAAATTGATATTTCATCTGAATTCCCTATTTTTTGTCTAATATTTTTATCTTCAATAGCAGTTTTGTATTTTGTCTTGTCTAGCTTCGACCATCCAGTCTGAAACTTTTTAAAAATCAAAAACTGGAGTAATAAAAAGTGCTTGTCTTCTTCAACAGTGTTTTTAATGCATCCTGATGAGCAATATCAAAAAGTCATCAAGGGCTGACTTAAAAGCTTCTACTTTTTTTTATTTTGAGCTGTGTTTTTAGATTTGTTAGCGTTTTTTGTAGTTTTCTCCACTCTTCGTACGGTTTTTCAAGCTTTACAACATAATCTTTAAAGTGTCCGGTTGGTATCTTAGCTTTCTTCCAAAAAATTACAACTTTCTGTATTGAAAGTCTTCTTCTCTGGTGTTCAATTTCACTTGCCGTATATTATAAAATAAACTGCGAAAAAATTGACAATTAGATGGTAATTTACTGCCAGTGATTTGTTGAGCCATTTTGCCACTTAAATACACCATTTCTCTCTGTCTTGAACTCGAACCTACACGAAAATGGCTTGTTAATGCTGTAGAAGACATAGTCCCACAAACCTCACAAGAAAAAACTCACTAGAAGAATGCCATTTTTTTTAATATCAGCACTCTAGCACACCAAAAAGTCACGAGCCGCCACTGTTTAGAATGTTAACTTGTTCACTGTTTGAAAAGCAAACGTTAACTAAAGCCCTCTGACCTCTCCGTCACTTCGAAAGAGTGGGAAAACCCCAGGAACCCCAGACAAGGAACACAAAAGGAAGAGTGTGGTTTATGACACTCCAGGTAAGGATTCTCTGAAGAAAGGGTCCTTGGCAATTGCTATTTTGTAACAAATCCGACCTTTTAATGGATAGACGACTTAAATGCGATTTTAAGGATTTGGATCATGCCCGGTCTTGGAAAATAATAGATATCTTCAAATATAAACGATTTAACAAAAAAGTGATTAGAATAAAACTTAAAGATAGCAACATTTCCTATGAAATTAAATAAGAATCAAATTTCTAGGACTAACAGTTTTCATTTTATGAGGAGAAAACGGTGATTTTTTTTGCAAAAAAATCGTTTGTTTCAAATTTAACCTCGATGAGGCACGGGTTAACATTATCCAATTGAGCTAAAACTTTCCAAATCTTATTTTCTAGACAAATAGCAAATATTAGGGGGGTCCCGCCGGTATTAGGACTAAAATATTTTTTCACCTTGTACCTTGTAACCACCCTACTGTACACTCTTGTACACACTTTTTGTACATGATTAAATTGTTTAAACATATTTTAATCGTGTTTTTGCTTTATATACCTCTTTTTGGTGCTTTCTAGGTACTATAATAAAATTTATTTAACTATATTACCTACGCACAGGCTTCTCCTTAGTGGGTTCGCATTATTTGTATTATTTTCAAAACATGTAAATATAAAATGTAAAATTGGGAAAAATAAAGGACTAAAAAAAATAGGCTAGGCTTGATACCATTTTTAACACTTTTCATTTGGCGGTAGACCGAATATTTGTTAGAGTCGGGTCATGTCAAAATAACCGATGAGTATAAATGAGACGATGAATGAATTTGAATGAGACGACGACGTATGAACATGAATACGGCAAGGTGCCAGAATAGTAGAAGAGTGCGAATGAGACGACATATGAATATGAATAAGGCAAGGAGTCAACAGTTAGAACAATAGAAGAATATGATTGAGCCAATGAATGAATATGAATGAGGCTGTGCAAAATGTCATTCTCAAAGTGTGACATGGTTGACAGTTTCGTAAGAATTTTTTGATGGTTAAAAAAAATTCATATTTTTGTCATGAGGTTGTAATAATCAAGAAACCATCTCTAGAGTGGAAAGATCATATTTTGAACAAACATAACCTGTGCTTAATTATAGCAATACATAAACAACAAGCAAACAAGCAAGCAAGCAAACATACGTATTTTTTATTTAAAGATATAGTTTTCTATTATTGATCGATAAACCGGTGCATTTTTATTTAACACAAGTAATAAAATCAGTAATATTGAAATTGAAACTAACTTCCGCTTTACTCTGGATTTTTCCATAATGCTTTTCCATTTTAGTTTTTAAACAACATAGGAAAACCTGCTTCAAAATTACTTTTTCTCAGAAAAAAATAATTGCATATTGAGTTCATGAATTCTGTATACGGAGAATAAAAATCTGCAAACAACTAATGAAACCCAATCAACCAATACAAAAACAAAATTTTGTTCTTATAAATTACATTCAGCTGGAAATTGAATAAAAGAGATTCTGAAACCTCTAACCAATAATATCTTTATTATATATTTTTTCGACTGATATTTTTTTATAAAACTGCAAGATTCAATCCCAATCGCAAGCCTAAACGCAATCTTGGTGGTGTCTTGGATAAATACATTCATTTTGTTTTAATGTGCGACATCTTTTGACATTTCTACAAGTCTGGAATGATTTTTTTTAGAATACTTTGTAAGCGACCGAATCGTTTTTCTGATTTCTCTGTTTCTTATTTTCGTTCGAGGGTCGTTAAAATTGTCTTCAATAATTACATATTGAAGACAATGTAAACATCAAGTTTTACTCATCAAGTTATTCGAAAAAAAATTCTATGCTTACGGAAATAATATATGTGTAAAAATAGGTGATAACAATTTGTCCAGTGTATTGATATAAAATATTGTAGGACTTTCGTAGGAAGTACTGATAAATGTATGCAAAGATCTCGAAAGAGTCCATGAATTTTTGTCCTTTTGAAAATGTCAGTGACGTGGTAATAGTTTGTTCTGTTAATATAATAAAACACTAAAACTTGCTTCCACTTAAGTTATTTTTTACCGTGACCGGTTTCAGCCTGTTCAGCCATATTCAGACCGGTACAAATGATTTTTAATCTACAGTTTGAATACATAACACATGGGGGAGAGGGAAGTGGGTATTCTTCAAGGATGTTATTCAATTTCTATGGTTTTTTCATGTTATAAACCCGAGATATATCTACTGCTAATAGCAAAAAAACAAGAAATCCTATCTTCAAAGACAACATGGCAACAAATATGGAAAAACCATATAAATTGAATAATATCCTTGATGAATACTTCCTCCCTCTCCCCCATATGTTATGTATATAAACTGGAGATTAAGAAATATTTGTACCAGTCTGACGATGGTTTTACCAGGCTGAAACCGGTTACGGTCAAAAATCAATTAAGTGGAAATAAGTTTACATGTGTTTTATTATATTGTTATAATGGAATTCCACCACGAATTGGCAGTAGATATAAAAAGTAGTTGGTCTGCAATCTTTTAAAGTTACTTCTACCCAATTTCCTTGGCCGTGGTAAGTTGGATGATTTTGTGGATAGTTTTAGAAACCGCTCTGGTTTCTTTGTTAAAACTCCTCGAAGGTCTTAAAAGGAAGCACTGATCAACTATTTGGACACTTTTTTGAGTATGTACTTACTAGCCCATTTTAATCTTATTCGGCACTCTATTTCTCATTAATTGTTTTTGTGTTTAATTTGTAGAACTCCATTTATATAAAAAAAAATATTTTAAATAAATTTAATGTTATTGGAAAATTATTTATTACCCACTCTTTAGTATCCTAAACAATCTAACGCAAGTGGTAACACCATTATTAAACAATTAAGAAAATTGACATTTATACGTGAAAAACAAATTTCGAAGTACCCCGTATCTACTGTCTCAAGTTTTGTCTCTGCAAATTGTTTTCCGATAAAAAATCAATTTAGGCACCTTCAAAAAAAATTAATGTGGAATAGTAGGTATTGTGGTCTCACAGTGGTTTACCCACAGTTTGGAAATGGCCTTGTAAGCCGAAACAGCTATCGATTTAGTATTTAAGCCGTTCAAACCGTTCGAATTCAATAAATAGTGATAAAAATCTCTCGGATCAGTGTACGTTATAAAATTCATATTTTTAAAGTTGGTAAGTCTATCAAAAGGTTCCGATGCAAAGATAACACTAGAAATACCCAGCGGCGGATACAGAAAATGATTTCCTCCAGTATTCTCGACAACATCACTGTTTCACAGCATGACATAAGTTCGTCACACGTTGTTTTACTTTTGTAAGTGGCGTTCGCTTTAGTAGTCTCAAGGTGATGTTTTAGTTACAAGTCTCCAGAGTCAATTCCAAATCTTAGAAGAGCTCTAAAGTTTCCCTCGTTACTCACTATACTTTCACAATTATTTTCGTTTTTTAATAGACTCCCATCATCTCTATGCCCCGGCAGAGGAATATTTTGCTTTCTGTGAAATATGATTCTTTTTATTATAGGTACAAGACGGTTTCTGTTTTCTCTAATGCTTTCCATTCTATGTCTTGACAATTGATTGATGACCTCAAGTTCGTGGTTGTCTCGTGTCGCCAAAAATTTTGCATGACTCTTCAACGTGGTACTTGAGCTGAGGGTGGATCTCAAGGTCATCATCTTTACCAGTAAGTTTTGAAAACTTTGTTTGTGGTTCAGTCACAAGTTTCTTGACGATAATAAAAATCTTTCCTCCAACCATTTTATTATTCACAAAAATTGAACACTTACTGCAAAATAGTCCCTTTTTTACTTGTAAGAATACCAACCATGGATACTGTTCAAAGTAATTATCGTGCACTTGTCTGCGTTCAACTCTTCCCCTCTTATTGTGCTCGGAAGTAGGGAAGATATAACCTTTTTCAGGTTTCCTTGGAGCTGTGAGAAGCTTGTATTTTATATCATCACTATTATTTCCTGACGCTAATAAATCCAAATAATTACCAATATCCATAAGATTAAAGGAATCAGTCGATGAACTTTGTTGTGGAAGTTTCGACGAAGTGCTGGGCTCTGTCAATATATTGTTAGCGGACCTAAATGGGGGTCCCTACATTCTGCCGACAGACTAGCTCAGGTTTTAGTCAGCAGAGCGGGAGAGGCCCTCACCACCAGGGTGGTAGGATCTGTGAGGCGTGTGTGGGTCTTTCCTGAAATAAAGCTCAAATTTCTACGGGCTGGGAGAAGGCAGTGAAACCAGTAATCAGGGTAAACAACGGTTATATTGGGTAAAACACCTGCGTAAACACAATATCACAATAATGCATACATAGTAATTCAGGGTAGCAACAACAGTTATATCTAAAAAGGAGGAATCTATCTCTATAATCTCTCTGGTAGGGCTATTTATCTCCGCGGTGAATTTACTGTGAACACACGCAAATAAGGGGAGTTAAATTGGTTCAGGTACTCACAGCTGGGGGCTGAACTCTTGTAGATTCAGTGACGGGAAAGAATATAGCCATTCTTGGAGTTCCCGCAAGTCACTATGCAAAACACGCTGCATCGTGGCTTGCAGAATGTTCCGGAACTGTGCGGAACGGTTTACGACAACACGGGCGCTCAAGCCAGGCGCTGGAGAAGAGTGCGGTTGGCGGCTCGCTGTCGACGGTGGCTTGCTTGGGTTCCGCCGCCCATAGCGCACCGGTAAGCTAGCGGCGCGGGAGTGAAACTGTAGTTTGCGCAGTGGCGTATTTGTGTATCGTAACAACATATAATGGTGTTTTCGCAGCTGAATGATGACAGGAATCTTCAAATGTTTCTACTTTTCTTTATCTTGTCACATAACGGTCCATTTTATTATATTTTTACGATGTAACGTAGCCAATTATTCTCGAATAAACACTTTATTCTATTCGAACTGAAAAATGCAACAGTAGTACACTTATCACTAAAACACACACGGTCACACTCTGCGTATTTCTAATATCATATCACTAAGACTGAAGTCTGTGGTAATAGCCAACAATGGCAGTTGTTCACTTTTAATCACTTCCAAGTTGTACGATTGTAGCTTTCAAACTGACCGCCTGGCAGCAACTCTGCGCCCCTTATATATCGCTTGCTGGGGTTTGGTTTGTACTATGTCCACAAAAACTCGTATTGAGAAAACGAGGTTCGAAGTTTAAAAAAATTCTATGTTTGTTTCCTTTACTTACTTCAAACTAATTATTATAAAAGGTACATATGCTGGTAATTAAATACGACTTATCATTGGAATTTCCGACCTCAGTTGCCAGGCCATGATTTATTTGAAAACTAATTTATGTTATTTCCAAGGCAGTAAATATTGACATCTAATTGGTTTATGGTCTGAATTTTCCACCCTGTATTCCAATGTATTTTAAACATCCGATTTCCAGTAATTTAGTAATTACTCCAGGTAGCCTATTGTTGTAATAATACAACTGTTTGCCAAAATATTTACGATGTATTTACTATTTACATTTGGGAAATAACATACACAAATATTATAGGTATTATTGTAGTGAAAAAACATTTTATTACAATTTCTTTAGATACCAATAACGAGTTGGTTACGTTATTGAAAATCTGGCCAGTTACCCAAGAGTACAACTATAGTCGAACAGATACCAAGTGCACTCCCAAAATTTCACACGGGGATTAACGTACAGTAAAATCTTCGAAAAACCCAAACTCGAAAGACACTCTACCATTATATTATTAATATTTATATTTTTCATTTCTTTTAACTTATTCGACCCTCTAAAATCCGATTTTCGGAATTACATAAAACGCCGCCCTGGGAACCATTTATTGGATGACCAACACCTCTGCCACAGGTCATCCCAAGTGGTTCGCTACGTTTGGTGACTTAGCAGGGGTGCCCGGGTTCTTGGGGTAATGTTTGTCCAGGTCTTGATGGCGGGTGCGTCGGCCCACCTTCTGCGTGGCGGGCCGGATTGGGAGATGCTGGTTGAGGGAGACCCTTTACAACCGGTTACCGCTGTCCGGGCCGCTCGGTAGTACAGGGGCCCGACCCCCAGGCTCACGACTGAGGGTGGGCTGCCCCATCAACGAGTGCAAAAACCCCGCCGCTGCTGTTGTGCCGGTTCGTGACCGGAGGGGACCCAGCAGTAGCGTTTGGGGCGCATTGGGCAACCTCTCCAGCCGGACTCTCCCTGCCCATCGCCTTGCACCGCAGTGGGTGGGTTGGATACATACGTCCGTCACTCCTGGAAACTCTGAACCCCAGCATCCTACCCACCCCTTATACCTTTTCCCTCCCAGACCTTCCTTCCTCTCATATCAAAAAAACAAAAAACCAAAAATTAAAATCATGAACTTGCAACCTACAATAATTAACGTCATTACAGCGGCGAGACGTAGGCGTCCCCGGTGCGGGTCAAAACTGTTGGTGAATTACACCAACATTCGCGGCCTGCACACCAATTTAAACTCTGTCCACCACCACCTTTTTTCTCAACGCCCAAACCTACTCTTCCTGTCTGAAACTCAGATAGCTGAGCCTGTAGACACCTCCTATCTGGACTGCCCGGGCTTCACCCTCGCAGGCAAGTTCAGACCTAAAGGAGGTGTCTGTCTCTATAGTCGAGCTGACGTCAACTGTGTGCGACTGTTGAATCTGGAAAACTCCAGATTCGACGTAATGTGGGTACGCGTCAATCTTGCCAGTACGGTAAGATTCTACGCGTGTTTATACCGCTCACCGAACCTGAGTGAATCAGACACGTCCGAGCTCTTCAAACACTTAAGCGACACTATTGATGACTGATGATGATCCCTCAAGATGTGCCCAGGAAATTGGTGAAGTCATCACATCCGCGATGGATGGCTTCATCAAATCTACTGTTAAGGAAACTGGTGTAGGCTCAAAGCCGTGGTTCAGTCGACAATGCGCTGAAGCAGTGCGACGAAAAAACGCGGCTTACCGAGCCTACAACACATCTAGAACATCCGAAGACAGATCAGCTTACAACAAAATGGCAAAGGAAACCAAGAGAATCATAAATAGGTCAAAATTCGAGCACGACCAGCAGATCAGCAGAAAGCTGACTGCATGCCCGCATGGCAGCAGGCAATTCTGGTCACTTGCGGGCTCAATAGGTCGCAATTTCTGCAAATCCAGTATGCCACCTCTTACCAGACCTGACGGCTCACTAGCAAACACCGCCACCGAAAAGGCTAACTTACTAGGTAAAATGTTTGCGGATAACTCAACCCTCGATGACCAAGGTGCTGTCCCGACGTCGGTTCCTCACTGCGGTTTTCATATGAAAAAGCTGAGGATCCGGCATCGGGAAGTACTCCATGTTTTACGAGGGCTTGATGTTAATAAAGCTAGTGGGCCCGACGGAATACCTGCCCTGGTATTGCAGAGGTGCGCTGCAGAATTAGCTCCAATTTTGACGAAGCTTTTTAAACTGTCCCTGAAGACTGGCTCTGTGCCCTCTGGTTGGAAAAAAGCGGTTATCCATCCTATTCCAAAGAAGGGTGACCGCTCTAACCCGGCCAACTACCGCCCCATAGCGATCACATCAGTTCTGTCTAAGGTGATGGAACGTGTGATCAACGACAAACTGCTCACATACCTCGAGAAGAACAAAATTATCAACGACCGTCAATACGGATTCCGGCGGAACCGCTCGTGCGGTGATCTTCTCGCGTATGTGACGCATGTTTGGAGGCGATGCCTGGAACGTTTCGGTGAGACCCAAACGGTTGCACTGGACATCTCCAAGGCCTTTGACCGGGTTTGGCACCGAGGACTTGTCAACAAACTGCTTTCTTACGGACTTCCCGCATCCTTGTATACGTGGATTGCCGACTTCTTGAGGGGGAGGTCGATTCAGACGGTAGTCGATGGTTTCACCTCTTCCTCACACTCGATAAATGCTGACGTCCTGCAGGGATCGGTTCTGTCTCCAACTTTGTTTTTGTTGCACATCAACGACCTTTTGTCATGTGCACCAATTCACTGTTATGCGGATGACAGTACAGTTCATGATAGCTTTTTGTTTGACAAGCCCCCAAAGGGCTCACAAACTCCAACAGCTCGTAGGGCTTTGAAGCAAAGAATGGACGGCTACCTCGAGAGTGTTTTCTCTTGGGGTAAAAATAATCTCGTTGAATTTAATGTTTCAAAGACCCAATCTTGTCTGATTACGTCCAAAAGGGATCGAAATGAAAATCTAGTCTCTTTCAACGGAAGCAATCTTCCGAACAGGCCCTCCATTGATATGCTTGGTGTAACCCTAAGTGACCAGCTCAGGTATGGGGGCTCCATTGAAGCCAGAGTAAAGCTAGCCTCCCAAAAACTGGGCGTACTGTACAGGGCCCGCAGATACTTTAATAGTACACAACTGCTAACCTTGTACAAATCACAAGTACGCCCCACGGTTGAATTTGGCAGCCATCTCTGGTCTGGAGCTCCAAAATACCTGAAAAATACCCTCGACTCTGTGCAGAAACGGGCGATCCGTTTGATAGATTCTCCCATCTTAACAGACGGATTGCAATCTTTAGAGCACAGGCGTCGGGTGGGAATGCTATCCTTGTTCTACCGGTATTACAATGGAAGATGCTCCGAGGAACTAGCATCATTGATCCCTTCGGCACCGGTGCATAGTCGGGAAACACGCCAAACGCGTGCCCAACATTTGTACACGGTTGACATTTGTCACATGAGAACGGGTCGTTTCTTCGACTCGTTCTTGTGTTCAACAGCTCGGCTGTGGAATGATTTGCCGGCCTCTGTGTTTCCTCCTTCCTACAACATGGGTCTCTTCAAGACCAATGTTCATTCCTTCCTCTCCTCAAAAAGACCCTCCACACAGCATCCCAGATGACATAGGCCCTGAGGGAAATTATTTTCCTCAGGGCCTCCTGTGTGGAGTTAATGTAAAAAAAAAAAAAAAAACATAAAATTGGATTCTAAAAACAATATTTCAGACGATTCCTAATTACACGCTGCGAAACAAAATTTAGAAATTCCAATGGCGGTTATTCCCACTAATTAGGCGACTAAATCCTTTGGAAATTCCATTGTTGTTAATATCATGCTACTATAACAGCAAACAATTAATGTTTCTACATTTAGTACCTAATAATAATTAGTACTGTTTTCATAAGATGAAAAACCAATCCATTACTTTGTTTTGGATTAAATCTACTTTATTACTGTCATTTTGACTCCGTTTATTTAATCGGTGTGACTGTAATTACATATTGTGTGATCTATTATCAGTGAAACAAGGTTACCGAAAACCTTGCGCATGCTGCTGTAGATATGGTTTCTATTGAGGATCGGAAAAATTGTGTAATTCATGCAGAACGACTCCAAAATAAGGATTTCATCAAAAAGGCACACGTGACAATTACTCAGATACGGACAGTGACGAGAATGATGTGTGAAATTTCAATTATTTGTTTGATACATATTTTTGTGAAAGGAATGTGTTTAACCTAGGAGCAATCATCTATTTCGTGTTTTACCTACGTGTTGAAATATTTAGCTATAGGTTTTAACAATTTTATTAATTAACCAATTTTTTGCATCAATCTTAAGTTTGTTATTCTGTTAAATTATTTGTCATATTATTAATTGTCAAATATGGTATGTAACACTTGAACTACTACTACGACATAACATGGAATAAATTTCGTGTTAATTAAATAAATATGTGTATCTACATGTTTTCCGTTAAATGTAAAATGTATTTTTTTAATCTTTACATATCATAAATTAAAGTCCTTCGACGCGTCTGTCTGTCTGTTCGGGATAAACTAAAAAAATCTACTGAACTGATTTTCATGAGGTTTTCACCAATAGATAGATTCATGAGGATGATTTAGGTTTATAATTTGTCAAGGTTTTGTGTAAATTGGTAGAAATATGTAATAGGAGTATATAAAGGAGAATGTCTACATGTGGTGAACGAGCGGGTCAGCAGCGGTCGGTGTGGATTTGATTTGTATGCAAATTAACAGATGGCGGTATATGGCGTTGTGTTTCGTTAGCCACAGAAACGCAGCTAGTTACAAATAAAAATTTACCGATGTAACATGTACATATATTGTATTGTAAAAAGTATGTTGTTTTATGTTGATGTGCACATTTAAGTGTTTTTTGTCTTTAAAAAAATAAATATGTAAAATCCCAGCCGGGGGGTAAAAACCATGTATTTAAATTTAAATGTAAATAAATTGGTTACCGCTTTTTTAATTAGTATCAGATAAAACCTGTTTAACCCTTAATTACTCGCACAAAGAACATTACATAACTGCTCGCATGGGGTCACAGATGACCCCAAATAGTATGAGTAGTTTTTTTTTTATATATATTGAAATATATAAGTAAATGAAACTATTTTCTTATTAAAGTGTTTTGTTTATTCTGTAATATCTATAAGTAATAACATGAATTACTAAATAATTACACAAAAACAAGTTAAACTAAAATAATTATCAATAATTAACAATTTGTACTTAGGTATACTGAGATCATAGTTAATTCTCGTATTTTTAGGAACTCTCCGAATCACTCTTGTTACACTATTGACAGTATATTTCAGAGTGATCATTGCACACAAATCTTGCATATTTCTTACATTTTATTGGTACTTTGCTATATACTTACCTCTTCCAAAAAAGTTACGTAACTACTCGCACGGGGTCACCTACCAAGAGTGCAGCGACATGTCCTTCCACTCCCGTGACTTAGTCGCTACTAAAATAAAAACTTAGACGCGCATTATGAAGGGTTAAGAATTTTCTTGATTCTGAAATATACAGGGTGTAACAGGACGTACCCGAGGGATTTTAACCAGCGATTCCTGAGCATATTTGGAGTAAAAAATGTAAATGAAATTTTTGTCTCCGGTGACTTTTTTGATCACATTTTAAAATTTTTTTTTTCAAATTCAAGCATAAACAATTCTTCCGCTTGTTATCATTGGTCACTCAGCCGAGTAACCGATCAACCCCTCAACCCGCCTCCAACCGTCCAACACCTACCAATTTTTATGTTTTTGTAGAAAAAATAAATAAAAAAAACATCAAAAATATCACCGGAGACCAAAATTTTATTGACATTTTTTACTCCAAATAATGTCAGGAATCCATGGTGAAAATCCCTCGGGTACGTCCTGTTACACCGGTACATGTAATATGAGTTACCGGATCACTTGTAGGTATTTTTAAACACCTATGCATTTTATTTAATCCTTACATTCAGACCTCAAGACACTTGAATTCAGTCCCGAAGATAGTAAAAACATTTTGTTTAATAAAATTAATTTTAAGTCGTGAACCATCTCGTGTTACTTTACCTGTACATTTTATTACTGACTATGGACTTTGACCGTGCATTTAGTTTCTGTTTGAGTATAATAGCGTGCGGCCTGCGGCCCGCAAGGGGGGGTGGGGGGGGGGGGGCGCGCCCCACCTGTATCCGCCACTGGAAAAAACCGGAGCCTTCATTTTGACGGCAACCCGAAGTAAAGTGACGGTATAATGCTTAATAATTATTGTATTGGTGTGATTTTTTTCACATTTCATGATTTATGGTTTAAAAACTATAGGGAAAAAAAGGTACGTATCTTAATTACATTTTAAGATTATTGTAAGAGTATTAATTACATTTATTGACTTATGTATACCTACAAAGACCTCCTCGTTTATGATAGTACCAGCATGTCTGTATCTTTCTGTCGGTATCGCTTATCATTCAAACTCGATCTGTACGTCGATTGGTCACTGTGATTAGTCATTCATAAAAATACTAAAAATGTAACTCTTGCCCAAATTAATTTTATTGGTTGTTGGAGAAGGACAGACTATACAAATATCAGAGTTGATCCAGCTGCGTTAGCTTCTGAAGAACTGACATAATCATTTATTGGAGAACCAACACGTCTCCATAAGTCACCCCAAGAGGTTTGCTATATTTTGTGACTTAGCAGGGGTGCCCGGGTTCATGGAGTTAGGTTTGTACGGATCTTGGCGGCGGATGCATCTGCCAAACAACTACGTGGCAGGCCAGATCGGCAGAGAACGGTTGAGGGTGATCTTTTGACCTCACCAGCAGGACTCTCAGAACATTGCCGTGCACCGCACTGGTGGAGACAGATTCATCCGCCACTTTTGAACACACTGAATCCCAATTTCCTACCCATCCTTCATATCTCATTTCCTTCCCAGAACCTATTCTTCTACCTTTCCCCATAGATAGGTACCCTCCACACAGAATCCCAAAAGATGACAAATGCCCTGAAGGGAATTATTTTTCTTAGGGCATTTGTCGTCTATTGTGGACCTAATGTAATCAAAAAAGAAAAGAAACCGGAAAATAAAACTTCTGAAAGACGACAGTGCCAAATTAATAAAAAATATAATAAAAAAATGACAAGTGTGATAATTGTGAGAAACCCGTTTGCGGAGAGTGCATTCGATTTTATAAAAATGTAACAATTCGATATTGTACAAACGTAACACATGCTTGTACTAAAATTACAGCATTTTGCATTCACATATTTTTTTCAGGAAGCTTGAGGAAAAAACCCTCATGGCCTATGTTATCTTTGGGAATGCTGTGTGCATTGGTGTTTATAGGGAAAGAAAAGAGAGGAAGTTCTGGGAAGGAAAAAGTGTGAGAGGTGAAAATAAAAAAACTCGTAAATGAATCCATGAGTAAAATACGAATGAATCCATCCCTCCCACTGCGGTGCAAGGCGAGGGGTCGAGAGAGGTCCTGCTGGAGAGGACTAGACTTCGCCACCTAGACCCACACAAACCTCATCCAATGAACCCGGACACCCTACTAAGTCACTAAACGTCGCGACTCACTTGAAGTGTCCTATGGCAGAGGTGTTGGTTATCCAATAAATGGTTCCCGGGGCAGCGGTACACATATCGGCCACCCAATTTGAAAAAAGGGGTCAAAATGACGGTCGTGGTCTTTATAGGTATGGAGCAGTACCCGGTCTTTCTAGTGTTAAAGTAGTCTTTTTTATTAGCGGAAGATCTGACTTACAAAACTCGTCTGCATTAGTAACATAAATTTGTTTTTTTTTGTGTAACCTGTAAAAACAGGAAATCATTAAGTGAGTATTATTTAATGACCTTGATTTTTATTGCACTATCAAGTACGTGCATGAAGCAACAAACTGCACGTATTAATGTCATGAAATTTCCATTGCATCACCGCCGCATTGAAAAACATATTGAAACACGTTTAATGCATTATTTTCCGATTTTCAAAAGGCAATTACTTCAGCATTTATACCGAGCGTAAAAGATTAAGATTTGAAGCTACCTTACCAAACTGAAGTTTATTAAATCTGTAGTACGGATATGTGCTACTTTATTTATTCCCCATATTTATTATTTGTGTTTTAAATTATAAAACAGAGGCAATTCGAGGTTATAATTTTCATGATTTTGGTGACAACTTGGGCAATTATTTTTTTATTATTTTGAAGTGAAACTATAGCACTGCTGTGTTTTGGATTTCGGATGAAACGGAAATGACGATTACTGCACCTGCGACGCATTAATTGCGCTCATTGGCCGTTTTAATTATGATGTCACTTTTAAAGTCTCCTTTAAATAATTGGTTGAGACATGAAATGGAAATTACGCGAGTCGGCGCTCATTGGTCGCTATAATTATGACCTCACTTTTCAAGTATTGGTTGAGATTGTTATGGTAAAGTTTCGCTTCTACCGCGTGAAGACTGCACTCGAATTTTTTATATGAATACCTCACAAGAGTCCCAGTTGAAAAAATAATACACTTTTTTTTATTTATTTATTTATTTTTTTTTTTTTATTAGGTTTGTCAACAGTGATTTACATCAAAGCTTTCACAGATACAATTACACTGAACATGGTTGATGCTATCACTAATTAAAGACAAAAACAACATTGATAATATAATACTTACATATACATTACATTCATTCACACAAACACATACTATACATTACAAAATAATAATTAACAAGTTTTACAAGGAACAAGTTTTTAGAACAATGAGTCTATAGGTTCATAAGTTTATAGAACAACGTAATAGGGAGCTTTAAAGCTTGTTAAGAGATGATTTGAAGTTGGCCAATGTTGACATTGTCAAATTAATCGAATGTTTTTTATAAGCGTCATTGAAATTACGGCACATTCTCGATAAAGCTGAGTCATGCCCCAGTTTAGTTCGATATTTTTTTATATTTAACGGAACATAATTTACCAGTCGTGAACCAATTCTAGGAACATTGAACCTGATTTGATGAAGTAGAAAAGGACAGTTTATTAAACCATTTACAATTTTGAATAGAAAATTTAGATCAGTATTTAGTCTTCTCTGTTCAAGGGTGCGTACATTGTAGAATTTTAGTCTATCAGTGTAGTGAGGAAGTGATCGAGCTCGCCTATCGGAATACGCCAGGTGGTACATAAAATGTTTTTGAACCTGCTCTATTCGCTGAATATGAACTTTGTAGGTTGGACTCCATACAACACTTGCGTACTCCAACACGTTGCGGGTGAAGGAATTGTACAGCGTTATTTTTGATGTGGGATTTTTAAAATGTTTACTGTTTCGTTTGATAAATCCTAGCATTTTCATGGATCTAGAAATGATATTGTCGATATGAGGTGTGAAAGTAAGTTTTTTATCAAATAATACGCCTAGGTCCCGAATGGTTGCGACTTCCTGGAGTTTAGTACCGTCGATAAAATATTGAGTCGGAATAGAATTGTGTTTACGCGTAAAGGTTATGTGAACACATTTTAAAGAATTCAGAAACATTCTATTGTCGTTGCACCACTTTGAAACTCTGTTTATATCGTTTTGGAGAAGTATTGAGTCTAGTAATGTATGGATAATTTTAAATATCTTACAATCATCAGCAAACAACAAAATTTCAGAATCCAAAATAACATCGCACAAGTCGTTTATAAAAACAAGAAACAAGATTGGGCCCAAATGGGACCCTTGCGGCACTCCAGATGGCACATCTAATCCTCTTGACTCATAGCCATCAAATACTACTCTTTGTATGCGGTCAGTTAGATAGGAGTAAAACCAATTTAGCAAAGTACCATGAACACCCATTTGTTTTAGTTTATGAATTAGTAATCTATGATTTACTTTATCGAAGGCCTTGCTAAAATCTGTGTAGATTGTGTCTATCTGTTGACCTCTATCGACAGCTTCGGTTAAGGTATTGACATAAAGTAAATTAGAGGATGTTGATTTCTGGGAGAGAAAACCATGCTGTTTTGGAGTTAAAAGATTTTTGAGATGATAATTCAGATATGGACAAATTAGTTTTTCAAAAATTTTCGCAAATGAACAGAGAATAGAGATGGGTCTATAGTTTGTGACTTCGTGAAGGTCTCCGCTTTTAGGTATTGGTACAATATTAGCCTGTTTCCATCTTGTTGGAAAAATGGATGAAGATAATGATTTCCTGTAAATGATAGTCAGAGGGAGTGCGAGACTGTGTGCACATTTTTTTATTAGGAGTGGTGGAATTTTATCGGGGCCAGGGCCTTTGCTTTGGTCGAGGTTAAGCATTTCTATTTTTACATCGTGTACACTAATTTTTAATGTGTGTAGAGAGCTGTTCGAATAGTCTATTGATTCAGATTGAGGTTGAGTCTCGTCATTGATTCTAATGTCATCTTTCTCATACACTGATGAAAAGTGTTGGGCAAATTGTTCGCTGCTTTCCTCACCGTTTGATGATTTTTTTTCTCCAAACGTCATGTTTTGGGGGATAGTACTTATGTTTTGTTTCTTGTGTTTGACAAATCTCCAAAAAGCTTTAACGTTATTATGATTAACCAGACACGATTCTATTTGTTCAATGTGTTTAAAGTAGCAATTACTAATGAGTTTGGAACAACGGGTGCGTAAGAGTTCGTAAGAATTTCTATCACGTGGATTCTTATATTTTTTATAGAGAAGTCGAAATTTATTTTTTTCTTTTAGTAATTTAACTAAGTCTGGTGAGTACCAGAGGGGATGCTGCCTGTTGCGATTTACAAATTTGGTTACGCATTTTTCAATTATACGATACAAATGAGTGTAAAATAAAGAAACCATATCGTCTACCGACATGTAATCAGGTAAAAGAAGTGCCCAATTCAGTTCTTGTAATTCCTGATTGAATTGAACGTAATCATTCTTATTAAAATCATATTTAAGTAAGTTTTTATTTTTTAGCATTTTTGTTAATTTGAAATCAAAACTATATTCAATCTCTAAAGGTGGATGGTGTATATCAATGCGACTTAGGATTTCGGTACTTTGCCTGACTTGTATTGTTTTTGAATTGGATAGAACGAGATCTAAGATTCTACAGTTACTATTAGCAATACCATTGAATTGATTGAGGTTATTTAGGGCAAGAAAATTTACAAGATGGTTACCGATGTCATTATTATAATTTTCTGGAGATAGGGAATGAGTCTGGTTTGGTTCGTTGTGGGTCCAACCGATATTTCCCAGGTTGAAATCTCCTAAAATTAACGTATTTGATTCACCAACGGCATCCATAACATTGCCAACTTTTTTAAAATATAATCAAAATTATCAACAAGCAACGGGGGAGGTATATAAACAGCACATATGTAGAGACATCTCGTTAGTTTATTCTGGCTGAATTTGATGGTCACCCATACGTCTTCCAAGGTACTTTCCCAATGCTTACAGCGGTTAGTTTGATATTCTTGTAAAACGGCTATCAATACACCCCCTCCGTCACTTTTGTGGTTAGAGGAACTGCTACGGTCCCTTCTAAAAACATTATAACGCAAGCCAAAGATTTCAGCATCAGAAATAGAGTCGTTCAACCATGTTTCCGTTAGAATAATAATATCAAAATTGTTACTAAGTATTTCTAAGTAAACTTCATTAAGTTTTGTTCTTAAACCCCTGACATTCTGGTAATAAATTCTTAGATTATCCATGTTAGTATACATTATTCAAAGATAACGCGCAAATTGAAATTTAGATAAAGATAAGGTAGGGAATCAGATGAGCGAAGCCAATGAGTCCTGGTTGCGGATCACCACCACGTGCGCCGAGTTTTCATCTTTACGAGCAAGGATTCTGTCATTTCGGATCCACACGAATTTGTAGTTTACTTCTTTCGCCTTAATCCTCGTGGCAGCATGCAAGGCCTTGTTTGCTGGTGTTAGATGTTCGCTTACGTATACCGGCGATTTGATGTCATCGATGCCTAAATGCGTCGAATTTAAACGTTCTTCTTGTTGAAGCTGACGACTGCAGCCAGAACTTCATCCCTTGCCCTCACGCTCGGGAGCTTATTTTACACTTATTGCCACCATTTTGGAAATACACTAAAACTTGAATGCCGGCATTAATGCTAGTTAAATATCTAAAGATACAAATGAAAGGATATTCTGAAATGAACACACATCACGATATCGTATTTTTATATCAACACAAACTTCAATTTATTTTTTTTTTTTTTTTTTTTTAAGTTTCTTTATTCATAGAAAATTTTTTTTTTACAAAAGTTGGGGATATTTCGACCACCATGCTAGGCACATGCCCGTGTTGTGGTGGCCGATTTTTTATACAGTAAATTAATATATGCAATATAAAGAATGTGTGAGAGTATTAAGAAAATATATACATAAAATAATATAATATTAAAGAATATTATAGAATACAAAATAGTATAATAGAATTTAATTTAAAAGAGTTACTAGTATAAAATCAAAGTGAGTACTATATGGTAAGCACCTGTCTCCAAGTCCGGCGAATTACATTGTACAGCTGTGTAGTAAGTATGTAGTATATTGTATAGTTGTTCGTGTTTCAGTCCAGCGAATACTAAATTATAATTATTGTTACCATGGTTTATTGCTGGGAAGTACATATGGGACTTCGTCGGATTCAATACACAGTGATGCCAAACAGTTTTAAGTAAAAAGTTTAAAAGTATTGTAAACTTGTAACGTGTATTTCTTGGTAGAGCATCAGAATCTCCCTCAAGTTTGTGGGAAGGGAAATACAGTCTTTATCTTCGGGCATTTTTAGTTAAATAAAAGAAATAATTTAGCAGTACAATATCACCTATATTTTAAAGGTATGGTGTATACATGGGTGCCCTCCAAGGGGTCAAGAATTCCACATTTCCTAAAGAAATAATAAAATAACACATAAGCAAGAGAGCATACCTGTGGACCGTAATTTATCTAAATTATCCTGACTCTAACGCTGACGCGAATCACTGTTAATAGGCGACCAGGAGCACGCGGGGTCTCCATAGACAGGAACCGAGGAAGGCTCCAGGGCCTGGGGACTCCTCACCAGGGAACAGGAACCAGGAAAGGCCCCAGAGGATGGGGACTCCTCCACAGGGAACAGGAACCAGGAAAGGCTCAAAGTCTCGGTTGTGCGTACCGGAGAAATCTCGGTAGACGCCGTTTACCGCGCCCTTCATAGATCAGTGCCGGGCCTCCATCCGCCTCAAATATTGAGTTCCGCGAGGATAACCCCTCTCAAAGCCTTGGCCACGTTAATATCATGAACGCCAAACAAAGGATTACACCGATTATCCACACTCAAGTACGAGAGTGAAGGTGAGCACATCGACAATATGGCGACTCGCGACTTCACCATTTAAACTTTTAAAAATCCCGTTTCACTCACGGAAACAACACGGCTCGCGGTTATAAAATAATCCATGATTCTTTTTTAAAATGGGTAAAACCCGTAAAGGTGAAACTATCACATATATAACAATAAACTTAAATAATTCGGCGACTCGTCGAATCAATGTCGGCTCCCAAAACGACGAAAATTCAAGAAGTCCCTCCCGAGATAGATGGCGCTAGTCGCTAGCCGTTCAGAACTAATCTTTACGGCGATCATAATAAAATGTAAGCGGCCAGGTGAGTTTAAGATTAACTAGGTCAAGACAATATTTATTTAATCAAAATAAATATTATCGTGACAATTCCCCCCTTCCCGCGAAAATGTTTGCCCTCAAACAAGAAAACCACGCCCGCAAAACTGAACAAACTAACTAACTAAAGATAGGTCCAACAGGTATTTAAAAAAAATTAAAATAATATTTAGTTACCATAAACTTAAAACTAAGTCACTTAAGTTTACAGACATGAACAATACAATAACAACAAAAGATAGCACGAGAATAGGTGGTCCACAAGCACCTACAGCATTGATGACACTGGGTGCTGCTGGAATTGGCTGTCGCCCGAACCCTTCCATTCTCCTGTCATCTTTACAAGAGGAACAATATAAGAAAAGGAGAAAATTATAGGGGAAAAAATAGGTATGCTTAAGGCATCACTTTTCCTTTAGTAGGACACTTTGCCATTATTAGGCTTCACTTCAAGGGTGGTCAACCAGCCCTCACTTGCACTGATTTGAAGTCAATTATTTAATAGCGAGTAAAACTAATCTTCCTACCTAGATCCAACAGGTCGCATCGAAAAATGTATATATAATACCTATGTATTATTGACTTAGTTAGAACGAGTTATAAAAACTGTTTACTAAAAGTATAAGTGGTTAGAATAGGGATTACACATCAATTACCTATCTGTCAAAGTTATTTTTCAGATTAGGATTTACAATTACGAAAGAAAAAACCTATCTATCAAAGTGGTTAAAGTAGGGTTTACATATACAAAAAAACCTATTTTCCAAAAAAGTTAGATCAGGATATTCAAAAATAGAAAAATAAACCTGTCTACAAAGGTGGTGATAAAGGTTATCGTTAGGAACACAAAGAAAAGCAAAACAGAGTCTAGAATGTTAGGCTTAAAGCTTAGGAATTACAAAATTGTCAAAATACCTAGCTATAACATAGTGAACCAACAAAAGTAAACTTGAACCAATGCAAAAAGAATAATAAAAAAAATTTTTTACAATTTACACTGCTCGGGGAAATATTGTTGTAAATAAACAAGCAATACTTATCATGTTCTTTGGTGATCGATCTTATCTTAAAGATAGACGACACTATTAAGGGGGAGTACAATCAAAATCATTTGATTGACCCTAGGAATACACTTGCAAAGTAAAACACTGGTATTAGCAGTAAGTCACAATTCCAAGGAATATACTTAAAACTAAAATGTATACATATAATAAGCTCTCCCATGATGGGGAAGAGTTCAAATTTCCATTTTGAAAATTCTTAATAAGAAATATGCCGAAGCATTACTTTCTTTTGAATTTATACATAAAATAACATTAATTAATTTTTTTTTTTAAGACTAGAACTTAAATCTAAGAAATACCAATACAAACATCAATGATAATAATAACAAACCTCGTGTATTGGAAAGTTGCTCAGATTTTCCCATACATAAATAAAATAAAATGATAATAGATAAAATGATAATAAAATAAAATAATGTTTTCCTCCAAATAAATGAAGTAATATGGTATATTATATTACACAGATAACAGTAATAAAAGCAGTTTAGACAAATGTTGACGTTCATAATAAAATTAGACATCTATCCCTGTTTAAGTAGAAAATTTTCAGTTAAGTTAAGTTAATTTAGTTAGTTTAGGTAATCAAGTTAATTTAAGTTAATTCAAATCAGCCTAAATTAATAACCTTTTAGAAGAAGTTTTCTTCGAAAAATTAATATTTGCGAGTACGGCAACGAAGGCTAAAGTGTATAAAAACTTATTGATTAAATATAGATTAATGTGTTTAAACATATATTTTCTCCGAACATGTTTAAAATGTCAAGTGATACCAAATTACGTAAATTTTAAGTTTAAATCATCTTCAAATTCGGCAAAAAAAGCCAAAGTGTGTTGGTTAAAAGAGGACTTAAAAAGTGGTTATAAAAAACGAAATGTCATTAAACTTCAACTTAAATTCTTACATATGGAATTAGCAAGTTTATTACACCCAGTGGAATGGGGCTTGTTTGATGATCAAGTTAGATCTACTGCAAGTATCAAAGCATACAAAAAGAAACTTGTTCTAGACAAAAAAATTAAAAAATTGTGTGATAATAATAAAAAACCAAATCCGGAAGCATTAAAAACTGAAATAAATCATTATAAATTCCATAATCGAGTGATTAACATGTCTAATCATGAGTTCGCGGAGGAAGAGTTAAAATTATTAAATAAAGGACTTAATCATAACTTGCATTACAGTTCAAAAGTTAAAAATAAGTTAGAACTGGAGTTATTTGCAGTGGATTTGGACAATGCGCTAAATAAACAACCTAAATCATTCCATTATAAATGTGCCGAAGTGATAAAAAACATTAACACGAAAACAGTTTCAAATCGTGATAAAAACCAAAGTATTAACGCGAACTTAAATATTGCTAAGAATATTTCAAAAATTGTGAAGAAAGAAAATTTAATCGTTACAAAGGCTGATAAAGGGAACAGTGTTATTATTATGGATAGAGAGGATTACATAACCAAGACTATGGACTTTCTGCAAGGAGACAATTTCGAAATTATCCATATTAACCCAATTAATAAGTGTCAAGACCTGTTGAAACAAGCAGTAAAAAATTGTAAAAGTGACATTTTTGTAAAGTTGAAAAATGATAAAAAATTAATTTTAAGTAACCCACAGATTCCTAAGCTTTATAGTCTGTTAAAAATACATAAATTGAATAAACCAATTAGGCCAGTCGTTTCTTATTGTAATGCCCCAACTTTCAAAGTAGTATCAACATTAAATAATGTAATAAATAATGTCAAATATTGACGCCATTGAACTTGCTCAGTCGCTAATTTCGTTAGCTCCAGTTTTTAAAGAATCATTCCATAAAATAGTGTCTAAATCGAATCAAATTTGCTACTGAAGTGCAGTGTTTTTCTCGGACTATCATCCGGTGTATTTGTCTCCCGGTATTCTACCGAGATATGCTCATAAAGTGACTTTTTCCAAAAAAATTGACACACAATCTATTCTAGGATTCTGTCACCTACAAATGTTTTGAGAATTCGCACTAAAAGTGATTAACAAACTGAAATTTTTTGTGTATAATAATACTCGGTGCAGAATTTATATCCTCGTGTGTCTGTTCTATCGATACTCGAACGGGGAGTGCTCCAAAAGTGATAAAAACTGAAAGTCTGAACTTTAATTGTCATCAAGTGAAATAAATAAAATAATAAACATCCGGGGAAAAAAAAATCTGGTAATAAGTGAATCCTTATCAAATTTGAACTGTGAATAAAACAATAAAAGTAGTGTTTTAAGTTAAAAACAACTAAAATACACTCTAATACATTGTGTTGACGGTTGTTTATTATTGACTTTAATGTCGCTAACGCTCGACAGTGAATTGGCGTAGGTGTAAAGTGTTTGGCTCCAGTTTCTTCCGAGAAGGGTTCAATCCTCGGACAAACCAAAATCTTTTTATTTTATTATTGATTTTATAAAATCCCTGTTCATAGAGGGCGGTAAATACGCTCACAAACTAAACCAAAAATTATTTAACGAGACAATCTACCAGTCAATAGAGGGCAGTAAATGCGCATTCTGAAAATTAAATAAAACTGCAAACAGGCATGGCAATAGATGTACAAAATATAAAGTAAATATAAAAAAAAAAAATATATATATATAGAAAAAAATAAAATAAAATAAAATAAAAATATAAAAATCTGGTAAAATGGAAAAGGGAAATAAAACACCTAGAAAAAAAAACTCCGGACCCGTTTACAAAATCCATTTTGACTCCAAGATCCCCAAACCAGCAGGAGGACGATGTCTCACCATCTGATTCGGAGAACGAAGAAACGTCCACAACGACAGAGACATTGAAGATAAATAAGACTCTGATAAACTCTAGGAGTACAATAAATCATATAAAAACAACACTCACAGAAGGAAAGGGAAAAATAACCCAAAAAGAAAAAATAAATGAAGGGATCGAGCAACTTTTCGACGTTATAGCCCAGTTAGTTGCAGAAAATAGTGAAATGAAGGGAGAATTAAAAATATTGCGACCGATTACCAAAACAATTACTCAAAATATGAATGAAGTAAAAAAAATTATGCAAGAAAATAAATCTCTTTTCATAAACATGAACAACAAAAATGAAGAAATCAAAAAAGATATCAAGAAAATTATTGTTCCTGAAACCTACGCGGAAAAGGTAAAAAAACACGAACCGGTTGTCATTATAAAACCAAAAAAGAAAGATCAGGAAAATAGTGAAACAAAGAATGAAATAAAAGTTAATATTGACCCAGCAAATTTTGGAGTTACCGGCATGAGAAATTTTAAGGATGGAGGGGTTATAGTAGAATTAAAAAATGCCACCGATATTAATAAGGTTCATGATGAGATGATTTCCAAAATGGGAGATAAATATTACGTGAAAATCCCCCAAACAAAAAAACCATCTGTCAAAATTGTCGGTTTATCAGAAAAATACAGCTTTGAAGAAATAGAGAGAAAACTTAAAACTCAAAATCAGTACATTTGTGAACAAAACTCAAAAATAAAAGTGACATACATGAAAGAAATAAAAAACCAAAGAAATCAAACAAGTTTTACCATATACGCTGACGTCGACGGGGAGACTTATCACAGAATGATAAATGCAGAAAAAATAAATCTTGGCTGGGACAGGTGCAGGATTTTTGACAACTTAAATATTATGAGGTGCTTCAAATGCAATGGATATAACCATAAGGCATTAGATTGCAAAAATCTAAAATCCTGCTCCAAATGTGCAAAACAACATGATATAAAAGAATGTACAGATGATGAAGATATGCAGTGCATTAATTGTCTAATGACCAGTAAAAGATTAGGACTCAAGCTTGATACAAATCATACAGCTACAAGTAAGGAATGCCCAGTATATAAAAGAAAAGTTGAAATAGAAAGGAATAAAATCGATTTTTTTGGCTGAAGGAACAGATCTAACCAAGCTGCACTAAAAAAGGATCTATCTACAATCGATTATGATGTGTAACATACATGAACATAAGTACCTCACCATCGAGAATTATAATCCCGTGATGAACTGTCTAAGAATAATGTACTTGAACGCGAGAAGCATCCGTAATAAGTTTGACGAGATCGAAGAAAAAGTTAGAAGTTCGCTGTATATTGTACATGTCCTCGTCATCACGGAAACGTGACTTAACGTTGGAGAAGAAAAGTTTTACTCCATAAGTGGATACAAAAGTGTTTTTGCTTCTCGTCCCAACGAAGGAGGAGGCGGCGTAGCTATATATGTGATTGATACGATGAAGTGTGCAATTATTGAAAATTTCTCAAATGAAAATTCCTTTTTAGGTATAAGTCTTTGTAGCAGTGATAGGAAACCGGTCAACATTTATGCTATCTATCGAAAACCTAACTCAAACATGCAGGATTTTCTAATACATCTAGAAAGCATACTGAACGAAAGTAGACAAGATACATTAATATTCGGAGACTTTAACATTGACATATCCATTTCCACACACTCTTCATTAAATTACTGCAACATTTTAGAATCTTACAATTTTTCAATACACAACAAAACATATCCCACGAGAGTCACTGATACAAGCAGCACCATTATAGATCACTTCATATCAAATAGGCAAAACATTCAGACTTCTATATCGAATATTGATGATCCACTTAGTGACCATAACATACTGATTGTTGATTATAAGAACAACTTAAAAAAATGTTTTAATAATAGAACCAAATCCCGGATTACGAAACCTATCATCAACAGTTTGTCAGTAAAATCCTATCTTCTTGAAAACAATTTCACGATCGACTTTAGCAACTCAGAAGACCCTTTTAAAAGTTTCAATGATCACATTAAAAAGGCAATAGAATCGGGTACAACTACACCAAAAACAGGATTAGGAAGTCGGGAACAACTTAATACTCCGTGGTTTGATTCCAAATTAAATTCCTTAATCAAAGAACGAAACCAGATCCACAAACAATGGAAACAAGACCTTGGTAATCTTACTCTTGTAACACTTAAAAAGAGGTTGAGAAATACCATTACTAATTATAGGCGAAGTCTAAAACACAAATATTATGCGAACAGCTTTCAACAAAACCAAAATAACCCCACGAAAACTTGGAAAATCATAAACTCTATTCTATCAAACCGAGCACATAAACCAACTAATGAAATAGAATCCCTCATCATAAACGACTGCGAAATTAAGGATACGGGTCAAATAGCATCTGCATTCAATGAGTTTTTCCTCTCAATAGGAGAAAAGTTAGCAGCTACCATTCCGTCATTCCCGGATGACTGTAATACCGTCTTTGTGGAACCGAAGGCTTGCCAATCCTTGTACATGGCTAGGACAAACAAAGATGAGGTATTGAGGATCATCTCTAAAACAAAGTTGAAAGCAGCACCGGGACTCGATGGGGTAACACCGTCAGTTCTTAAGACTTGTAAAGAAGAACTAGCGGGTCACCTAACAGAACTTTTTAATTGGTCACTGTCCACGGGAAAGTTTCCAAATGAATTAAAGCTTGCGAAAATAATACCTATACACAAAGGAGACTGTAAAACATGTATTTCTAACTACCGTCCTATATCACTTCTATCGGTATTTTCAAAAGTATTTGAGACCATAATCAAAGATAGACTACTAAAATACATATCTGCGAATAATATCCTGACCCCACAACAATATGGCTTTCGGAAAAATTCTAGTACTCAATGTGCCGCCTTTGATTTTATCTCTACACTTCAACAGTATATAGACCAGGGTGAATATGTGGCAGCCATATTTATAGATCTCAAAAAAGCCTTTGATACGGTCAATCATGAAATTCTCTTAAAGAAATTGGAATATTTGGGAATTGTTGGGAAGCCCCTAAATCTCCTCCGAAGCTACTTAGATGATAGATTTTGTCTTGTTGAAGTCAAAGGAGTCTCGAGTGGCTTAGGTAGAATCACATGTGGAGTGCCACAGGGATCAATTCTTGGCCCTCTGCTTTTCTTGCTATATGTCAATGACATAACTAAATGTGGTATCTCTGGAAAACTCCAACTTTATGCGGATGATACTGTAATCTACTATCACAGTACAAGCCTGAGTGACCTTGAGTCTCTAATGAATGTAGATGTCTCAATTCTAGCTAATTGGCTGCGTATTAATAAATTGAGCCTCAATATAAAAAAAACGCACTACCTAACTTTCGGTAATAAGGATTATGCGTCCATGAACATTTCACTTGGAACTGATAAACTCCAAAATATAGAAGTTACGAAATATTTAGGGCTCTTAATAGACTCTAAACTTTCGTGGAACTCCCATGTTGAGCATGTGAAATCGAAAATTTCCCCAATAACCGGTGTACTGTATCGACTCCAAGGTCTTCTCTCCACATCTCTACTACAGGCCACTTACTATGCGATGATTCACTCTCATCTGAGTTATTTAGTTAGTATCTGGGGAACTATTACTAAAAAACAAATATCAGAAATACAGGTGATTCAAAATCGAGCTATAAGGAATATCTACCGTCTGCCGTGGGATACACATATCAAGCATATATATTCAAAGACAAACATACTTCCTTTTACGGTCCTACCTAAATACAATATCACTAGTGCAATATTACAAATCATACATAGATCCTCACACACTACCATCAGACCAGCCTTTAATTCAGACATACACCAGCACAAAACACGATCTCAAAATCAAATACACCTAGCATCATCTACCCACACAACTAAATTTGGTATTAACTCATTACAATATACTGCATATAAACAATACAATGCATTACCTCATGAAATAAAGCAACCAGTACCTAACAAAAAAATATTAATTAAAACGCTTAAAGAATATTTTCTGAAAATGTTTTTAAATGATTCGCTTTAAATGTTTTTTAGACGATTCGCTCGATTTCATAAGTTTATTTTATTTATTTTTTATTTATTTATTTTTTTTTCTATTTTTATGGTTTATATGTATGAATGTCTCTCAGTATTTCAAAAATCTCTATTCTTGACAATGCATCTTTTATTATTATTATTTTTTTTTTTAACTTGTAATATCTATGTAATATCCATGTAAAATGTACTTATATGTGTCTGTCCTTCCCGTAATGAGTTTGTTTCTTAACTCGTTGGGAATAATGTGTTACCATGTTTTTTTTGTAATACATTATAATTAATAAATAAAAAAAAAAAAATAATTATTAATACTAATGTATTCCAACCAAAACACACCGTTAAGAATTCGTTAGAATTGGTTAATTATTTAAAGGATTTGGAAATCCCTAACCATGCTATGTTGGTTTCTTTCGATATAGTTAATTTATTTCCTAGTATTCCAATAGAAGAGAGTAAAACCATTATTCATAATTTGTTAAATTCTTCAACTTTGCCGAAAGACCTAATTCATGATTTTACTTTATTATTTGATGTTATTTTTAAACAGAATTACTTTCAATTTAATAATACAATATTCAAACAAAAGGATGGCTTAGCTATGGGAAGTAGTACGAGTCCTTTGATTGCAGATATTTTTATTAATAATTTAGAAAATAAGATTTTTAATAGCGGTGCGTTATTACTTAAAAATGTGTATTGTTGGAAAAGATATGTTGACGATATATTTTGCATTTGGTTAGGTTCAGAAAGCCAATTGAACATGTTCTTAAGTTTTTTAAATAAATTACATAAAAACATTAAATTTAAACTGGAAATTGGTAAAGATTAGAGTCTAAATTTCTTAGCTTTAAATTTAACATTAACAGGTACAAAAATATATTTCAATATTTTCCGTAAAGATACGTAGTATACTGATATTGTTATACATAATTCTTCAAATCATCCCTTTTCTCAAAAACTAGCGGCTTTCCACTCTATGATTAATAGACTAATTACAATTCCTTTGTCAGCTCTTAACTATAATTTTGAATTAAATCTCATAAAGCAAATAGCAATTAATAATGGCTATTCTATTAATTTGATAGATGAAATACTAAATAAAAAAATTAAACAGAATTTTTTCAAAATATATATTTACCCTATTTCTAAAGATAACAATAAACATTGGTGTAGAATTTTATTTGTCGACAACGATACGTCAAAAATTATTAGTAAAAATATTCCTGGTACTATTCAACCAGCGTTTTACACAAATAACAAATTGAAGAAATATATACTCAACAATAAAGATAGCGAAATTAAAACAAAAAAATCAGGGGTTTACAAACTCAATTGTAATGATTGTAGTTCGTTTTATATAGGTAGAACTTATAGAAACTTTGAGATTAGGGTTAAAGAGCACCTCAGAGCACTAAATGGCAATAGCGATTCTGAGTTCGCAGACCATTTATTAAAATATGATCATAGCTTTGACATAAATTCAGGTCTTCAAATATTACATACAGGATATAAAACATCGCAAATCAATAATTTAGAAATTTTAGAAATAAGAAAAAATGTAAATTCCAAAGCTGACATAATTAATAAGCAAAAAATTTTTGTTAACGCTGTTTTAAATATCTTCCCACTTAACCGGCCTTTTACTTCTAATAGCTTGGTAATCCCCAATTTTTTGAAACTCCCACCATTGTCAACCCTTCCCCCTTCTTCAATTTCTTCTCTCCATATGTAATCTATAATTATTTTTTTAACTTTAGTATACTTTTATTCCTGAAGAAGTGAACATGGTTCACGAAACATGTTGATTGTATAAACTATAATATAAAAAAAAAGTGATGTAAACTAAGTTATTTTCTTTTAATAAATAAATTAATGATGTGAGGCATTCTTTAAAATAGTTCCTTCCCTTTACAATTAACCAGTTCTGAACACTTGTGATATAACTATCGCCAGTTTTCGATTTCCTGGTATCAATACTCAGCAAATTGAACATTTTGGGCGCAATGTAGGAGAACTGGCGCTGTGCAAAGGCTGTTTTTGTTGGAGGAATTATGCATTTTAGTTGGGATGAGTACCGGGTGCGAACTTTTTGTTGTGTTTTTTTCATCAAATCCTTTTTCCATATGTATATTAGAATCGTCTATATGTATAATTGTCGAATGTCTAATACTGTGAGTTTTTTAAATAGTGGTTCTGATGGGTGTGATGGGTTACATTTGAATATTATCCTTAGCAATAGTTTTTGTATTAAGACAATGGGATGAAGAATTGATGTTGCACAACCTCCCCAACCTATAATACCATATGTAGCAGTTGATTGAAAAATTGCAAAGTAAACACATCTTTGTGTTTGTAGGTTAAGGATAGATCTAAGAGAGTAGAAAATGTAACATAATTTGCGAAGTCTTTTTGTTGCAGAATTTATGTGTGCCTCCCATCGTAATTGATCATCTATGATAACTCCCAAGTACTTAATTTCGTTTGATAATTTTAGGTTATCGCATGAGCAGTTTTTATGAGGTGATGTAGGTGTGTTAAGGTTCTGTAAACATGAATGTATGGTAAGTTATTGGCAGTTTTGGAGGAGATTTGGTTTACGTATGGAAAAAAGCAGATACTTTGTTTTGTCTATATTAAGGGTTAGGAGGTTGGAATCTAACCAGTTTTTAACTAAGTTCATGCCATAATTTGCTTTTTCAAAGGTTGAATTTAAATCTTCGTCATCAAAAACGATAACCGTGTCATCGGCGAATGATATAATAGTGCCACCAGTATTCAGATTGCATAACGTGTTAATGTATATTAGAAAGAGAAGTGGGCCTAAAACACTGCCTTGGGGCACGCCATATGTGCTTGGTAAACTTGTACTTCTATGCTATTTGGCCGAGGTGATAATAGTTGACTGGAACCTGTTTGTTAGATAGCTCTCAAACCATTTAAGGGGAGTGCCTTTTATTCCTATCTGCAGGAGTTTTTTCAGGAGTATGCGGTGAGATACAGTGTCAAAGGCTTTAGCTAAATCCAAGAATACAGCGAGGGGTTTGCGACTTTTATCGATTTGTCAGAAATTAATTTAGTGAAGTTTGCAATTGCATCTGAGGCACTACGACCTTTGCGGAAGCCGTATTGATTATTTGACAGGATTTTATTATCTTCAAGAAACTTGTAGAGTCTTCGTTTAACAGTTTTTTCAATTATTTTTGAAATCGGACTCAGTAAGGATATTGGTCTATAGTTATTCACAGATGATCTGTCCCCTGACTTAAAGATAGGAATAATGGTTGAATGTTTTAGCGTGCTTGGGAAGAGGCCAGTTAGAAAACTTAGATTTGTGATATGTTGGAGAGGTTTACTTTGGCTTGAGGTGTTTTATTAGTTTAGTGGATATATTGTCAATTCCCGTGCAGTGTGTATTTTTGAGTGAAGAGATGATTTCAATGATTTCTTGTTCTGTTGTTGGAGTGAGGTTAAAAAGGTTACAACTGAGATTATCGAGAGAGATATTATTTGCAAGGTTATCTTCAGATGTTCTATTTTTTTTTTGGATATTATTAGCTAGGTCGGATCCGATTGTGGAGAAAAATTGGTTGAAATGATTTGCAATTGTTTCTGAGTTTTCAGTTGCACTAAATGTTTTATCTGCGATGTTGATCTTATTTATGGGTGTGGTCACTTTTTCTGTGTAGCATATTTTTTTGATAATATTCCAGATTTGTTTTTTGTCATTAGCAGCTTCATCTATCTGTTTCCCATAATACTCTTCTCTGGCCGTACATGCAATTTTTTTACAAGCATTTCTGTATCGTTTATAGAATAATAGAGATTCGTAGTCAGTGGGATTATTTTTACAATATTTATGAAGTTTGTCTCGCTTACGTATACAGTGTAGAATGCCATTTGTTATCCAGGGTTTTAGTTTATTTTTAATTTTATGCCTATTTTGGTGGTTGTTTGGGTTTAATGTGGTATTTTCCAGATGTTTATGAAGGGTGTTGATTAGAGATTCGCATGCTAAGTTCGGGTCACTAAGTTTATAGAAATTGGACCAGTTTTCCTCGGAAACCAGTTTGAAGAGAGTGTCATATGAAATTTTGTATTGTTGTATTATAGATGCTGGTGGTTTTGGTATTTTTTGGGAAATGGAAGTGATAGTGGCGTAGTGATCTGTAACAGTACATTGATATATTAAAGATTTGATAATTAGTTTGCATTTGGCAAAAACGTGGTCTATGCAACTGGCAGATAACTCTGTTACACGAGTCGGTGTTGTAATAGCTGGGAGAAATCCTTGTAGAGTTAGTAAATTTATGTATTCGTTTGCTTGGGGATGCATTGTATTTATAATATTGATATTAAGATCACCAATCATAAGGACATTTTCATGTTCTTTAATACATACCAAAAATTGATTAAGTGCGTTCAAAAATGATGTTATGTTTGATGTGCTCAGTGATCGGTATATAGATAGTAGAGTAACGCTGTTTTCTATTTCGAGTTTGAGTTTGTTATTGTGATTTCCTTTACAGAGTGTTGTATATGATTTTTTATGTAAATAATGACGCCATCATTTTGAGATTGATTATTCTGGGTGCTGTATTGGTTATAGTTTTTTATGTTTTTTGGAATATAGTTATCTTTGATCCAGCATTCGGTCAAAATAAGCAAGTCAAAGTCTGAGTCAAGTTCGGTAAGTAATTTCATCAGTTCAGTGAAATTTTTGTTCATACTTCTGATATTCATGGAAAATATTTTTAGGTAAGATTGATTTAGGGTTTTTCGAACTTCTATAGAGCTATTTGTTTCGATACATGGAATCTGCGATATGTTTTCCAAAGTATTAGTTATGTTATCTTCCATTTTTAATAATTGATGTAGTACATTTTATATAGGGTGCTAATTTAATATTTTGTTCAAGTATTTCTAATATTGATTTTGTTTGTAGTGAAAACAGAGTTATTTGTATAAAATATATAAACGGTTTAGTCACATCGCTTATAACAACGGATTCTGCGTGTTTATGTAATAGGCTGAAATTATAAAATATAAGCATGTAAAGAATAAACGTAAATAAAACATAAGCTTATAAACAGTATAAAACATCAGCATTAGCATAAAAAGTATATAAGTGGTATAAGGATTTAGTTGTTGCGAATATTTAACATAAGCATATAAAGAATTTATAATAAAAGCATAGGTGTATAAAATGTACTTATAGTTGCTGCGGATATATAACATAAGCATATAAATTATAAACATAAGCACATAAAGAATATAGAATGTAAATGTGAAAAGAAAATAAAACATAAGCTTAAAAAGATTATAAAACATAAGCATATAAAATATGCCAGTGGTATACCATAGATGTTTGGCTCGAAAAGTCAGGTGTTCGGAAACGTAGACTTTCGAGCTAGTGCCAGCAATCCCCAGTTGTTGTGTATTTAATTTTTCGGCTGGACTGGATGCTTGCTTGTTGTAGGTTTTGACATCGGAAAAAAATTGGTCACGGTCCATATTAGTTTTGAATTTGAAGATGATGGGTTTATGTTCCTTATTAGTTATTCGAGAAATTCGGTAAGCCGCTTCAACTTCGTTTATATTTACATTAGACTTTGTAGTTTGATGAATGTTATAGAACACATTTTTTAGGTTCTCATCCTTTAGTTCAGGGATTCCCCGAACTTCAATGTTTTTAGACCTATTTGCACGGTCTATACTATCCATTTGCCTTTCCACAAATTCAATTCGGGTTTCAAGTTTAGTGTTTTTATTTTTTAGCTCTTCATTTTGTTCTTCTAAATTATGAACTCTTTTGAGTATATCTTCATATTGCTTACTCATATTCGATATCGTTTCCAGAATTTTATTATTTTGTTTAATAATAGCATTTTGAGATTGAAGGAGCTCGTTTGAGTTATATACACTCAAATCGGTCGAGTTGTTGATGGTATCCTTGTTTTGTTTATTGGATAAGTACTTCCAATGGTTTGCCATCACTGCCCGTCATCGAGTTGATGCACTGCTTGCATTTTTGCTGGGCGCGTCGTTCTTTGGTGAGGCGGCGATGTGTGTTCTCTGTCACGCCACCACAGTGGAGGTGAAATGTCCCTTTGCACTTTGAGCAAACGAATATAGAATCGTCGGAGAGAATGTTTTCTGGGCAGGCACGGCACTCACTCATGTTGAATTTAGATGTATGACTTTTGGTGACTTATTAAATTTTTAAAATAATTATTTTCAGTGTTTTGCGCCTGTCAGCTATAAAGTCCGCAATAGGGCTAACTTTCTTGACTTGTTTGTTTGTTGTCAAATGAATATCGGTGATCCGTATCGAACTTTATAACGTATATATTTTTATTAATCGGACAATTTAGACACTATTTTTTGTGTTGAGTATTCCACCGAAGTGGTATATATACTGCTTTACTGATATTAGTTAAATTTTCACTTGAGATTCAGAGATTTTTATGAATGTTTATATTCTTCGTTTAGTCCCTGTGAATGAGATTTTCAACGGCTGATAAATCCGAAAAAATACACTAATTTGAATTGGAAATAGGCACAGTCGATGCGCGATATTGAATTTAGTAACTTCAGCAATTTACGGATCGATCACTTTAACTTTTTCTGTTATTATCTTTAATAATCTAGGAGATGAAAGTGGCATGACACTTTGTTTGGTAGGTAGTTATTGTTATTTCATAACAAAAGTTTGAAGTTGGTGTAAACCAATTCTTTCAATTCAACCAACCCTTTTATTTCGGTGGTTTTTTAGAATTAAAGTTTTTACCAGTATACCCACGACATGTATGACATCAATAATGTGACATCAATAATCAAGTATTGTCTTCCTGACAAATTATCGGTTCCATTAATTAAGTCTCTCCCGACGCGACGTCCAAAATATCAGTCAGATTAGGTAATCCTATTGCTCAATCCTAACAACTCCCTGTCTCACAGATCGAAGTAAAATACGAAGGGAGCAATTTATTTATTTTTTAATTGTCTTTGAAATATCTTTCTACTTGCAAAAAGAGACAGCCGGAAAAAGAGCCGCCCACCGGAAACCAGACGCCTTCCGTTTTCAACCAATCAGCGTTGACCACGAGGTAATTCCAAAATAAACAGTCTTATCTTGACAAATCTTCATGGAAACAATCTTCTTTTTGCCTTTTAGATCGGTCACTCGCTTTATTTATCTGCTCTATTTTCAGAATGATTCAAAGCACTTAATCTTCATAACATATTATTTATCACGTATTCACATGGAATAGAGAGAATAACGCCGAATATGCAATTTGCAATTCGTTTTTTTCAGTTTCTCAAAGATCAATATTGATAATTACTATAATATTTTATTTTTTATTTTATTTTAGAGAAAGTTGACAGCAAATCAGAGATTACAAAATAGTACAATAATAAGATGTTAATTATGCCAATTATGAACTTTCCACTGATGATAGTTAATGATAAAGTGTGACATTGTTAGGGTATTTTCTTAATTAATTTATTTTTTAGTTACAATATATAAAAGGGGGGGGGGAGGAGGAACATAGGAAATTAAGAGGCAAAGTACGGGAATATATAGGGATTTAACTTTCTAGTTTGAGTCATGTTGCTTGGTAAGTTTTCGTTTTATGTCACGTAAAATCGAGTTAAAATGTCAATGTGGTAATAATTTAAGTTAAATGAGTGTGTGAATCTGTAGATAAATGAGTTCTATTTGGAGTTGGTCCTGCAAAGAGGGAGATTAAAGCTGACTGCCTGCTGTTGCGATTTGGAACATGGAATGATAGGCGTATATAATGACATTCCATTTCTGTGGTCGAGAATGTTAGTTGTTTATATAGTATTCCCATCATTAAACGATCTTTTTTATGTGAATATCACACTAAAATCCCAATTGTCCGAATCCGTGAATCTGCGAATTACGTCATTCCCATTTGGGGTTCGTTGTAAACGTTAATGAAATGGGTTTGGAAAAAGATAGAAAGCAGTATGTGGAAAAGTACCTGGCTATAACACACACGACCAAAGCCATTTCAAACAAAGTTTTGATTAATTAAAACACCAACACCGACACCGACACCGACACCGACACCAACACTGATTATTGATAGTCCTTTGCGGTATCACAACGTGAAAAACAACCTATTTATAGTATTATCAATATAGCTTGGGCCATTCTCGGCTAGTAACAAGCTACAATGCAACACGGAATTCCGACGCCCACGGAAAGATTTAGGAGGAGTACATAAAATTCACGTTATGAAATAAAATCGTTCAGCTGACCGACTTTATTTTGATGTATTTTGAATGTGCTTGCATATTCATTACAGGAAAGTAGGTAAAGTTCAAATTGAATACTCGTCGAATGTCATTTCGTTATTGTTCGACTTTAAGCTACTAAATCAATCTGTTCAAATTCGTGAAACCTAAAGTTTTACACACTTTAAATAATTGCAATGCCAAGTAATTATTAAATCAGAAAAATTGTTTTTTGAAGCAAAACTTCTTTACGCAAGTAACTTGGGGAGACTTGACTTGACTTGGGGAGTAAGCCAGAGAATGCGTGACGAGAGCGTTACGAAAAGCGAGGAGAACGGTAGTTGAGACGGAGATATAAGTTAGTGAAGACAGAAAGAGAGAGTCACATTTCGTGTATTACTTTAGGGGCAAGAGAGAGAGGTGCGAGCACACATTTTCTTTCCCTCTTTCTCTCATAGCCGTTACGTTTCGTATATCTAAGACACAGTGCAGGCCTATTGTCTGTATAACACTGTAGGAGCAAGAGAGAGCGCCAGTGCCTATCATATAAATGGAGCTAAAGAAGTTTTACTTCAGTTGTGTGGTCTTAAGCACACTCGTTTTTTTTTGTCTTTATTTAGTTTCAATACACAGTCTATCTTCAAATTATGACGTTCATATCCATACCTAAAGACATGTACCTACTAATATGTATAATAGGTACGTTACTGCTAAAGAATGCCTTGTTTACGGTTATCTATATTATCAGTTATACAGTTTTTGTAAATGGTGGTGAGCTCCAGTGGCGTAACTATAGGGTAGCAGGGCTGGCAAAATGCTACAGGCCCTGCAGGGGCCGGGGCCCCGGCCCTAGAGGCCCCGAGCTAAAAGTCATACATTTTATATAAGTACATAAGATTAATTAAAGTTAGACACAAATAAAGACCATACACAACTTCAAATAAATTATTAAGATTTAAACGCATTCACAAGAAAAGTACGTCGATCAATTTTAGAACGCAACCATTGGTTGCTTAATTTTTTGTCACGGTATTTTGGTGGCGCGGGCGATCTAATGACGCCCGGGGTATTCCCGCATTTTGTTAAGCAAGAAAATACTTTTTTCGTGGCGCTGGCGGACTAGCGACCCATGGTGTTAGGGGAATCCCGGATTTCAATTTTTAAGTACGGAGGCTATACTACGCATTCGTCGTTTGATTTTTATGACAATTGGTCATTTTGACACCCGGATACCTAGGATCCGTGTTGATCTTGGGGGTGTTTTCTGTGTTTGTAATATTGCCACGTTACTAAAACTTCTAGAGGCTTCCACAGGATTCCTCGTGGTTCTTAACAATTGTTTTTTGTGCAATCCTGCGTCAATTTGTATTTTTTTGAGACATTACAGGTGCTACTCGACGCGGAAAATTTTCCTGCGTCTAATGGTACCTCGGTACCCAGAAAAGGACGAATTTTAGTGTATATTTTGGTACTTTTGTCCAAAAACTGTGTTTTTTTGCTGTTTTTTCTAAAAAAACAGTGCATCAACGTTACTTTTTTGTGCTGTTAACATTCCCTTTCGACGCAGAATAAAATTCCGCGTCTAGTGATACTTTTTTCCATTTTTTCCCCATATTTGGGGAATTTTGAGGGAATTTTCCCTTTTTTCCCTTTTTGTAGGGAAAATTTTCTAAAATGGGATCCGACCCAGTTTCGGAAGGCGAGTCGGATGGCGCCGGTCCCGACCCGGGGAAATCCTCAGAAGCTTGGAAACAGACGATTTCCTCAACGATAGAGGCCCTCAGCAAGTCCTTGACCGAGGGGGATCCTCCCAAGAGTAAAAGGAAGCTAAGAAAGACTACCGACAAAGTCAAAACTACCGACCTTGGTTCCGATACGGACTCGGAAATGGAGGTTGAGCGCGTTATACACGTCGATACAGGCGTACCAATACCTGGCACCAGTGGGGCAGCCATTATCGGCATTCACCCCCCAACCCCCATCCAAGGAAGTAAGAAGAGACAACGGCTTGACTCTCCTAATAGCCTGAAGAGTCTTGTAGAATCCTCAAAAAGGGTGATACCAGCTATGGAGAAGTGCCATAAAATACGTATGATTGTCATGGACGGTACGAACAAATTGAATAAGACTGACAAGAGTGCCCTCAACGTTATTTTGGACAACTTAATGAACGATATTACTAACTTGATGCTGGATCTAAATACTATGACCACCAAGAGCTCCACTATCGACCAAATGCTTAACGCCCAGTCCAGCTTGAACCAGAAGCTGGACTCTGTTATTAAGGTGCGCCCACCAGTAATCCAGGAACCTCAATTAAGATCCTACGCAAGTGCTGCTGCCAGCTTGCCGAACTCAAAGAAAGTCTTAATTAATGGTTATGAACGCCCCATCCCTCCTAAACCATTGACTATTCTCGTCTATCCGGATGCTCCTGAAGGGAAAACATCGGAAGGTACCCAGAAAGACCTCGAAAAGGTCATCAATCCAAGGGTAGATGACTTTCAAATCGTACGGACTAGGAAGATTAAAGGCGCAGGCATGGCCCTTCAAGCGAAAGGGAAGAAGGACCTAGATAATATCTTAAAGGCTGGATCCAAACTGGCAGCCAGCGGCCTTAAAATGGTCACCCCATTGGGACGTTTGCCTAAAATCGTCGTGTACAATGTTCCGAAGGGGGAACCAGCATCGGACCAAGCCCTATTCACGGAGATATACAGCAATAACCTTGATGGGCAGACAACCCTGAGTATGGAAGACCATCTTCGTACGATGAGGCGGGTCTCTCTCTTTGGGAAGAGGGATAATCCGACCATGAATATGGTTCTGACGTGCCATCCGGCCGCCAGAAAGGTACTACTGGACAGCGGGATGTGCTTCCTTGGCTGGACTGCTTGCCGCGTACGGGATTATACAGGAGCCACTCGTTGCTTCAAGTGTCACCAATATGGTCACATATCGAAGAGTTGTTCTCAAGACCAAGTATCGTGCCGCCACTGCGCCGCTTTGGGGCACGACCTTGAGACTTGCCCCAAGAAGGCACATCCCGCTGTCTGCGCTACTTGTACGCGCTTTAAGAAGCCGGCGGACCACCCGACGGGTGATAGGGACTGCCCGGCCCAAAAAGCAGCAGTGGAAGCAGCCTTCCGTATGACTGATTATGGCTCGTCCTAATCCCCTCTCCCTAGGTCAGATTAACCTCCAGAGATCCCGGATGGCCACGCTGGAGGTGCTGAGGGTCATGTCTGACCTCAACATTGACATTTTGCTCATTCAGGAACAGTACACCTGGGAAGGTAAGACCCCAATTAATTTTCCGGGTGCGGTACTCGAAGTTGGCCGCTCTCCAGGGGCGGGAGTCCTGATCAACACCTCCTTGATCAGTCCCCTCCTTCTGGCTGGTTTTTCTGATGAGTACCAAACCTGTGTATGTATTAGATTTGGCGATACTGAGATCTTCTTGATCTCAGTTTACTTTAAATTTGGGAACCCGGTTGGACCCCACATCCTGAGTCTGACGCGCGCGCTCAACGCGCTTAAAGGCCGTAACATAATTATCGGAGGTGACTTTAACGCACGCTCACCATTATGGTTCGATACAAGTGATCGTAGGACGGAACGTTCAGACGCCGTTGAGGACCTGATTGCCGCGCAAGGTCTTAGCATTATTAATGAACAGAGTTCTTTTTGTACCTTTTCGAACATACATGGTGAGAGCAACATTGATCTAACTCTTTGCTCTGGATCTGTTGCGACCAGGATTTCAAAGTGGACAGTCCATGAGTGCGCAATAAATTCGGATTATAGGTTAATCACTTTTACGGTTGGTGTAAATAAAACTGAAGCTCCAAGATCCTCCTGGAACTTCAACACCACTAGGGCGAATTGGGATAACTTTGGGGAAGCGCTACGAGATACGCTAAGGGATTTTCACCACGTAGCAGCTACTGATCCGGATAATTTGGGGAATTTTTTCAATAGGGCGGTTGTATCTGCTGCCAACTCGTCTTTGGGAAGATTAAACCCAAAGACTAGTATTAGGACGCCGTGGTGGTCACCTGAGCTGACTTCGCTGAAGGGGGCCTACAAGAGGGCCTACAGGGCGCTGGGGCTGTCCAGAAGTGGCGGCTGTACGGAGGAGGAGACGGTTGCACTTCAGGCGGGCCTCAGATCTGCCAGGTCGGCCTTCAAACGGGCTGTTCTCCTAGCGAAACGAGCTGCTTGGTATAATTGGGTTAAAAACGTGAGTAACGCCAACCCGTGGGAAATCCACAGCGCGATTGAAAAATCCGGGAAAGGTTCTGACCGATATTTGTCAACAGTAATTGGGATAACAGATGGGAGGAACGCTGAGACAGTGGATGTGGCCTCCACACTCGAAACACTATTGGGTGAGTTAGTTCCTGTAGAATCAGTAATTGGGGAAAGTGACCACCATAAACAGATAAGAAATCTGTCACGGCTGCCACCTAGAGTCCTCGCCCAAGAGGATAACTTCATTAGAGTCACTAAGGCAGAAATTGATGTGATAATTAAGGGTTTGGGTCCTAAGAAGGCACCAGGGCATGACAGGCTCAATGGCGTAATAGCGAAGCAAGTTTGGGTCCACGCCAAGGAGGAGCTCTTCCAGGTGATGGACACGTGCTTGAGGAGGGGAGTTTTCCCCTCTGAGTGGAAGCGTGGCGTGCTCCGGATTATACCTAAGGGGAACGATAAACCACTCACCGACATCAAGGCCTACCGGCCGATAACGCTGCTTCCCGTTTTAGGCAAGATCCTGGAGAAATTACTGAGGGAGCGGCTCCGTCAAACCTTGTCCCCGGCCAGTGACCTCCAGTTCGGTTTCGTCCCCGGGAAATCCACGGTGCACGCCCTGTCGTATGCGCTTGAATGGGTGAAGGCTTGCCCAAAGAGGTATGTAGTTGCAATATTCCTCGATATCACTGGTGCCTTTGATCACGCCTGGTGGGCAATGATACGTACAAAGGTGAAAAACAGGCGGTGTTCCAACTTACTGTTCCAAGCCATCGATGACTACCTTTCTGATCGTACGATTACGATCAGTTTCGGTGAGTTTTGTATCCAGAGGGAAGCCGATATGGGATGCCCGCAGGGCTCCATCCTTGGACCCGACCTGTGGAACATCTCCTTTGACGACTCCTCCAGGTTACCCTTGCCTGAAGGATGTATCGCTGTCGACTACGCTGATGATAAGTTGTATCTGGTCGCTGGGGACAGCAGAAAGGAAGTGGAGAGTAAAGGCAGTGAAGGTTTGCAGATGTTCCTGGACTGGGGTGAAAGAAACAAGATGACCTTCGCTCCCCACAAGACCAAGGGCCTCCTGATGAAGGGCTCTCTCAGTAGAGCAAGAAATCCTACCATCAGAATGGGAGATTCTAACATCCGCTTTTTTGAAACAGTGAAATATTTAGGAGTTACTCTAGATCGATCGTCCTCTTTTCTGGCTCACGTCAAAGAAGTATCCAGCAAGGCCCAGGCTCTCTTCTTGAAGCTGAGGAGACTCTCCACAGCTGAGTGGGGATTGCGTAATCCGGCTCTGCGAACGCTATATAGGTGCATGTATGTGGCGCAAGTCTCGTATGCCGCCTCTGTGTGGGAGCACCGCCTGGACAATTCGCTGATTCTCTTAGCTCTCAGGCGAGGCCAACGAACCCCCTTGCTGGCACTCTCTGGTGCGTATAGAACCGTTGCTTCGGACGCTTTACCCGTTTTGGCTGGCATTTTGCCAATCGATCTGGAAATCAGGGAAGTGCTCACTAAGCAGAAATTAACCAGAGGAACCCCGGCCACTCACCTAGGCGTTGTTCTGACACCGGGCGGGCCGGGGACTCTCCCTGGGCTGCTTCGTCAAATGAGGGATCTGTCGCTCCAAGAGTGGCAGGTCCGTTGGGATAGAACGAATAAGGGAAGATGGACTTTCTCCTTCTTCCCATCAGTTAAAGTCAGAATGGAAGGGGTCTTTCTCAAGTTGGACCACCACATCACCCAGCTTCTATCCGGCCACGGGGAATTCAGGGGGAGACTTCACGCCCTCTCCCTGTCCCCTCACCCCAACTGCGCCTGCGGGTGCACGAACCAGTCGGCGGAGCACATTCTGTGGCAGTGTGAGATAATGACGGACGCAAGAGAGGAAATGCTCGATGGTTTGGACGTACCAATCAGACCAGTGTTGAACACTGATCTGGTTTCGAACAAGACGAATTTCGAGTGCCTGAGGAACTTTACAAGGATCTGGGTTGAGAGATGGCCTGAGCTTAGAGTCGCTGATTAGTAGATTTTGACACCAGGTGTACTTGTTCCTGACTTACCACTGACTTTTCTTGCTTCTATTCTTTTACAAACTCTGCCCAGGATGTACAGTTTTATATTTTTTTTTCATATTTAATTTATTGTTTGCATTTACATTTTATGTTTTTTATGCTTTTACATATTTATGTTTATTTTTTTCTGGATTACACAGGCCCTGCGTTATTCAACGCTCATGTTTATTTTATGTTTATTTTATGTTTTCTTTACTTTACATGCTTATGATTTATTTTTCGTTATTTGGTGCAATTAAGCGCCTAGCAATGACTCCCACACGCTCTTGTTTATTTATTTTTTATGTTTTGCGGTTTTCTAAGCTTATACATATACATTTCTTTTCAGTTATGCTGTACTATGAGAACTGAACTCCGTTGTTCGTTTTTGTACCGTCCTTCTCCCCATATAAGGGGTTGGACCCTGGACCGTGTCCCCGCCTACGTACCATGGCCGGTCTTCTAGAACTGGTGGAGCTGCACCTGTTTGCCGCGCAACACCCCGTGACATGAAGAGGCTGGGGAGAAGGCTGAACGACATCCGAAAGCTGTCCGTCCCGCCTCCGGCGACCCGACGCTTCTCTCCCTAGGGTCTTCTTCATGTTTTCCACTTACTGTCATCTAGGCACCACCGGCTAGCTGGCTTAAGGACGACGCTGCCGGTTGTGGGGAGGCCGGACAATCAGCCTCCTTCACTGTCTCGGGGACTGCCGGCAGCCAGGTTGCGTTGACACCGGTTCTTATCTGTATATATGTTATTTTACTTTTGTTTCCTTCTTTTTAACGTACAGTGCTCGGTGCCGCCCGCTGGATTATGTATGGTCATGTCTCCCGCTATCATGAGCTAATTACTCATGACGGCTGCTGTCATTTTGATTACTTTATTTTTTTGTTGATGTTACTAACAACTTGTTTGACTGTCCATGAGGCTCACTGCTTTTGCATTGACACCTCCATGGGCTTTAGAATTGTAGCGATTGACCATTACAGTACAGTCCTGTAGGCGCGCCCGCATACCGCCACCTAACACAGTATGAGGGGACATTGAAGGTCTAGATTCGTTACATTAAAAGTAGAGCCATTTATTCAAAAAAATTAGATTCTTGCGAGAACTCCGAAGGGGCGACCATAAGTTGCCTATACCGGGGTGGGACAGTGGTGGGTACTTCAATGGTCATTTGTGTCTTTGATTTTTCGTAATTTTTGTTTAATTGAACTTTGCAATTTTTTTTACAATAGGTCCGTACAGGGGACCCTTAGCCCTCAGGGCCTATGTCTTAGAGTCTCTATGTTATAGAGTCCTCTTTGTAAGTGGTCCCCAACCCCTGGTCCGGCGGACCGGTACCGGTCCGTGGGTCAAATGGTATCGGGCCGTCTGAAAATCGAACATACACAATAAAAAATAAAATAATTATCCACAAAAATACAGTGAAAACCTCTCTTGACGAGCACCTCCCATAACGAGTAATTCGCTTAACAGATTGTGAAAAAATGCTCCCTTAACGGGTGACTTCTAACGAGCGACATTTCGCATAACGCAAGGAGAAGTTCCAACTTCACGCCACTCACTTGTGAGCCGGGACTTCCACGCCAGTTCATCAGTCTCTGGTTTGCACTCATTCCGCGAGCACGTTAATATCGCATGTGATCATATATTTTTCCAAATTTCTGTTCAGACATTATTTGTATATTTTTTTGTATTTTTATCTGATGTGATCATACATTTTTCCAAATTTCTGTTCAGACATTATTTGTATATTTTTTTGTATTTTTATCTGATGTGATCATATATTTTTCCAAATTTCTGTTCAGACATTATTTGTATTTTTTTAATTTTTTGTAAAATTTCGGAACATTAAAAAGGTTTTTCTCCGCCGTGAGTCAGCATGCGGATTTTAAAATTGTCACTTTCGAGAACATGAATAGTTGCAGTCGGAAGTGAAAAAGGTTTTCCTCCACCGTGTGACGGCTGTGGACTTTTAAATGTTCTTTTGAGAACATGAATAGTTCCATCTGGAACATAAAAAAGGTTTTTATCCGCTGTGAGTGAGCATGTGGATTTTAAATTGTCACTTTCGAGAACATGAATAGTTTTGAGTGATTAAGAGATTTTTTTAAAATTCAATTACGGGGCATCCAATGAATTTGCCACGGGCCTCAGATGGTATATTCGTTCCATGGTTGTTAAATTTGTCAAAAAAAAAATTAATTGGTGGCGCTCGAGTTGTTTGAAAAAATTGTGTATTACATAGAGTTTAGCGTCAAAAGAGGAGGAAAGAAAAGGGGGGGGGATTCGAGAAGGAGGAGAGAAATGAAGGAAAGGGTGCGCTAGAGGAGGGGGTGAGGGAGGTGAATGGGGATCGTGGGATTGGGGAAGGGAACGCAAGAAGGGGGGGGGGGGACGCTGAAGGGGAGAAGGTGGAAGTGGAACGAGGGACTGGAAGAAGACATGGGAGAGGAATGGGGGCGGGATAGGGACGCATGGGAAAGGACACAAAGGGAGACACAATTTATTTCTTTGAGTGCCATTGCATTGCACGCCGGGTACCCGCTAATATTACGTAAACCAAAAAAAAAAAACAATTTCCCTCCCTTCATTCCCCCAGCCATTTGAAATATTAAACATTATTTTTTAATCTTCTTTTAATTCAATTATTCACAAAGCCCCCATCGCACAGAGCACGGAGCATGGAAAACTTGTTCCGATAGAATAATTTGTAAATTCTTCGTAAAGGTGTTGAAATTTATTAAAGTTCACGTTATTTCCGTGGCAGACAAACAAAGCCGAGTATTTCGACCGTCTTGGACAATAAATACTAACGACGAGCGGCGCATCAAAAATAAAGTTTTCAGGCCATAATAATTTGTCGCGCCTCTAAAGACCCTGCTAATAAAGATGACATCCCAGATAATGACTTTTGTAAGGGCGCTTACGAGAACTTTCCGGCACTTCAACTTTAATTATTCTGCCCTGCTAATTAATTTTTAAGGCGTTTTAGTGCTGTTCAATTTTATTAGTTGTGATTAGAACAGAATTTGAAAATTCACGGATAATGACCGAGTATAAGAATAACACGTTCAACTAATTAAAAAAATAACACAAAACATTATATATTAAATTTCTAGGCACAAATTTTCCATATTTTTCCGTTATTTATTATTTGAAGAACCTGCGTCATAAATTTAAAGCAGAAAATAATTGCACAAGACCCGTAGGCCTGCACAAAAACTGTAAACAATAAGCGCCGGTACACAGAGAGACTCCAGTTACTAATATCTACAGCCTGTATGTCGGACGAATATCTACAGCTCATATGTTGAACTAATATCTACGAACTTCAGAGTGTTGACTAATATCTACAGAGCGTGGGTTGGACTTGTAGTGTATTTATTTATTTATTTATTTATTTATTTATTTTCGGGAAATCGACAGTTTACATTTTTACAGTTTGTACATGTTTGTATAGCCAAAATAAAACCAATTATGGATTTCCTCCATGTGACTTTACCTCTGATTAACAGCATAATAAAAAAATTAAATAATAAATTTATAATAAAGCAGTATGAGATCAAAAATTTTATAAAACAAAAGATTAAGTATATAAAACTAAAATTTACATAAAACATAAAATATCAATACATTGGTAACCATAAGAAGCCAGATTGTACATATAAATCAAATCATAACAGAATTAAAGATAAACGATAGAAACATAGACACATAACATATTCATGAAACATCAGAGAAATACTCTTTTATGTACCCCTTATATTTGGTAGGTTCGGAATTGAAAATGTCCACCTTGGATAATATGCTATTGTAACTATTGCATAGTCTGTTCAGACAAGAATTTTGCTTGCAGTTTGTCTTGCATTGATCAACCCTGAACAGGACAGAAGAGCGTGTTGTACGCGCAGGTACATTAAATTGAATTTTATTTAGCAACTCTGGGCATTGAATATTATTGTTAACTAATTTATACAGGAATATTGCATCCTTATGATGCCTTCGTACACTCAATGAATCAATTTTAAAGTATGAGGCTGCCTCTGCATAATTATTAAATCTTACATATGACTTGTAACAAAGATATTTGAGGAATTTGTTTTGAATTGCTTCAATTTTGTTCATATGGATTTTATAAAATGGAGACCAAACAACTGACGCAAACTCCAAATGACTTCGTACGTAGGCAAAGTAGAGTTGCTTAATGACGTTGATACTATTAAAAAGTTTTGTGTTTCTCATGATAAAACCTAACATTTTAGCAGCTTTATTTGTGATTTGTTGTATATGAAGGTTATATTGTAGTTTACTATCAAGGGTTATTCCAAGATCACGAATATCTGAGACTGTTGCAATGTTGTTGTTATTTATCGAATAATTAAATAATGTTTTATTTTTATTTCTTGAAAAGGTAATATGATGACATTTTGAGACATTTAGAAATAGTTGATTTTGTTGGCAATAGGTAAATATATTGTTTAAATCATGTTGTAAATTGACGCAATCGTTTAGACTTTTTATTGGCTTGTATAGCTTGGCATCATCAGCAAATAATTCTATTTCAGAGTATTTAACAACATTGACCAAATCATTGATATATAAAATGAAAAATAATGGTCCGAGATGTGAACCCTGTTGGATCCCAGAGGAAATTTCACTGAAATCTGATTCGAAACCCTTTATTGCTACTGCCTGTGATCTCTTGAGTATATAAGATGTAACCCAACGAAATAAATTACCACGTATACCTAATGACCAAAGTTTTCTGAGTAATAGTTTTTGATTTATTTTATCAAATGCTTTGGCAAAGTCTGTATAAATGATATCTACTTGAGTGCGGTTGTCCATGTGATCGACAATGAATTCAGTAAGAAGAACGAGGTTACTTTCCACATTTCTGCCTTTTGTAAAACCGTGTTGCTTTGTTGTAATGATGTGATTCAGTTGTTCACAACTATTCACACATGTATAGTTGTGAATAACTCTGTCGTCTCAGGCAGTGCGCGCGCGGAGTTGTGGGGCGTAGGACGGTACTGGGTGACCGACTGCATAGAGAAGACGCGGGGACGCTTGCCGTGAGCCGATATCAGTTAAGATGAGTGTTACTTGTTCTTTCTTAATATTAACCTTTACATAGTGTACATTACATGTGGCGACGAGGTAAACTGTAAGTAATCTAAGGATTTTTTACAAAAAAATGTAAAGCTAGGCAAGTGCACTTATTTAGCTGTCAGTTGCATAGATGTTCTATTATTTGTCGTTTGACGGGAATGGCGTCGGAACATGAAATTAATGTTGGATTTATTTTGGAAGTTGGAAAAACGGCGTGTTTACCGGAATTATTTTACCAGAATATATAAGGGGGCATTTGGTGGAGAAGGCATGGATTGATGTTGGAAAAAAGGCATTTGACATCGCTTGAAATCATGTTAACTCCACGGCTGCGTGGAAGGTGATCTGGTTCAGTGTATTTCGGGTGGTGCCGTGTACGGAGGCCGGCATTGAAGAGTGGTACATCTACAGGGTGCTTGTGGTTGCGTCACAATCGCGTGGTTTGTGGATGTCTCCATGAACGGAGGACTTTAGGTAACCTAGGTTCCTATGAGGGCATTTAAGGGGAGTGATATACCAACGGAATTGTCAACAATACCTACCTACTTATTAAAATGAATTTATTTATTTATTTATACGGGGTTTTACAGATGTTTGCACTTACGTGAGAACTATCCAGTTATAAAACTCAGTTATTTCACAATTATACAAATCTACAATTAAATAGAGATACATACAATTACAAAAAGAAAAACATCATAAATAAAAATACAGAATTATATATACAAGGTCACTCGAGTAACATATTACAATGAGTGGTAAGAGACATATAATGTTCTTCGATAATCACCGAAAGTATCGTGCGGTGGTGAGCAGTTTTTATTGGGCATTCAATTGCAACTTTGCATTGAATTGCGGCGGAGCATTAAATTGCGACTTGCATTAAATTGCGACTTTGCATTAAATTGCGGCTGGGCATTCAATTGCAACTTTGCATTGAATTGCGGCGGAGCATTAAATTGCGACTTGCATTAAATTGCGACTTTGCATTAAATTGCGGCTGGGCATTCAATTGCAACTTTGCATTGAATTGCGGCGGGGCATTAAATTGCGACTAGCATTAAATTGCGACTTTGCATTAAATTGCGGCTGGGCATTCAATTGCGACTTGGCATTAAATTGCGACTCTGCATTGAATTGCGGCTGGGCATTAAATTGCGACTTGGCATTAAATTGCGACTTGGCATTAAATTGCGACTTGGCATTGAATTGCGAATTGGCATTAAATTGCGATTATGCATTGAATTGCGGCTATGCATTAAATTGCGAATTGGCATTGAATTGCGACTTGGCATTAAATTGAGACTGTGCATTATATTGCGACTGGGCATTCAATTGCGACTGAGCATTTAGTTACAATAAGGTTGCAATATGAGTATGAGTATGACTTAAAAAAAAAAAAATAATAATAAAAGCATTATATTGCGGATATTGATGAATACTTGGTGTACAATTTGCATTCAATTGCGGAGATGTACCGGTATAGCATTAAATTGCGGACATACCTCTACATGGCATTAAATTGCGAAGTTTTCAAGAGTTTCGGAAAAAATAATAAAAGCATTATATTGCGGATATTGATGAATACTTAGTACACAATTTGCATTAAATTGCGGAGATGTATCGGTATAGCATTAAATTGCGGACATACCTCTACATGGCATTAAATTGCGAAGTTTTCAAGAGTTTCGGAAAAAAAATAATAAAAGCATTATATTGCGGATATTGATGAATACTTAGTGCACAATTTGCATTAAATTGCGGAGATGTACCGGTATAGCATTAAATTGCGGACATACCCCTATAGAGGTTCGGAAAAAGATAATAAAAGCATTGTATTGCGGATATCGATGAATACTTAGTGTACAACTTGCATTAAATTGCGGAGATTTACAAGTATAGCATTAAATTGCGAAGTTTTCGAGAGATTCGAAAAAAAAAAATAAAAGCATTATATTGCAGATATCGATGAATACATAGTACAACTTGCATTAAATTGCGGATATTTACCGAATAGCATTAAATTGCGGACATATACCTTCTTGGCATTAAATTGCGAAGTTTTCGAGAGGTTCGAATGTGAAGGGGAGGTTGGTTCAGTTTCTACCCGTTGGGAAAGATGGAAAAGAAGTCTGAACCTTTACCTCGAGGCGACAGGCATAAACACCGAGGCAAAGAAAATAGCTAGTCTTTTACATATTGGTGGTCCCGAGTTACAAGAAATTTTCTACAATATCCCGGAAGCTAATGCAACTGAAGATGAACCTCCATTGCGATGTTAAACGTGAACAAAAAATTAGACAACTACTTTGCACCTAAACAGAGCAAAGTATATAAGCGACATCTGTTTCGTCTCCTAAAACAGGAACAGGATGAGAAGTTCGAAAAAATTGTTGTCAGACTTCGACTACAGGCCAAAAAGTGTCAGTTTGATGAATAAAGAAAACGAGCATATCATAGACCAAATAACTAAAAAGGGTAATTCAGAAGAACCCCGAAAAAAGATATTGAAAACAGGGGACAAGATCGGTTTGGATGAAAAGTTGCAGAAGCGAATGCACTGGAAGCCATAGATCGTCAATTAGGAAACTTTGGTATGAAACCTATGGAAAGTTAGTCAATCAACAGAGTAGGAACAGAGACATGGAAGGAAAAAAGAATTATAATAGTGTTAGAAGAAAATAGCATGAGTTTGAGGGACGACAAATTCATTTTTGGAATGAAGAAAATCCACTTCCTAGGGCATGAACTGTCAGAACAGGGAGTTAAGCAACTAGACAAGTATATCTTGGTTATAAAGGAATTTAGAGCCCCAACGAATATCACTGAACTGCAGAGCTTTATGGGCTTAGTGGATTTCGTGGGAAAATGGATACCCCATTTAGCAACGGTAACAGAACCCCTTAAGCAATTGTTACGGAAAAGAATGGGAAGAAACATGGACATTCAAGATGACTGGGGCGACGCCCAAAAGAACGCATTTAATGATCTCAAAGTGGCGCTCGTGAAGGTACTAAATTTAGGTTACTACAATGAACATGATAAGACTGTGGTGATTGCAGATGCAAGCCCAGTGGGTCTGGATGCAGTGCTGGTGCAAATCAATAAGAACGGGCCGAGAATAATTGCAGTTGATAATAAAAACCTTATCAGCTGTGAGCGTCGTTACTGCCAAACAGAAAAAGAGGCCATAAGAGGCCACCCCTGGTTTGGGCAGTCGAACATTTTAACATGTTCCTGTATGGCAAGGTGTTCGATCGGGTAACGGACCATAAGCCCTTGGAGGTGATATTTGGTCCGAAAGCAAAACCATGCGCTCGCATCGAAAGGCGATATTCTTCTCAGGGGGACGAAAATTATAATCCCAAACAAAGTACGCAGAAAAATTCTGGAAGCTGCGCACGAAGGCAATCCGGGGATAGTCGTGATGAAGGGCAGATTGAGGACCAAAGTATTGTGGCCTAAGTGCGACAAAGACGCTGAAAACATATGCAAAGCCTGTAAAGGGTGCACCCAGCGCCCCAAACCCGTTAAAAAGAAGTGACTTACCTTCCGAACCATGGGTTGACATAGCAATTGACCTCATGGGTAGTGGCCCTTACGTAGTGGAGATTATATCCTGGTAGTCGTGGATAATTACACCAGATATAAAGAGATGAAAACACGCAGAACCATAACAAGCTTCGAAATAAGTGGAAAGCTTAAATATATTTTTAGCAGGCTTGGCAACCCGATCTCGCTTACAACAGACAACGGGGGAAATTTTCCAGCGAAGACTTTAGATTTTCTGTGCAGAGAGATACGACTCTATAATAGCATTCCCTACTGGCCGCAACAAAACGGAGAGGTGGAGCGTCAGAATAGGGACATCGTAAAACACCTCAAGATTTCTCAAGTAGAGAAAAATAAATGGAAGGAGGCTCTTTGTGAGTACAAGGTGATGTACAACAGTACACTTCATACAGTTACAGGAAAAATACCTGCAGAACTGTTCTTTAGAGGACAATTTCGAGACAAGCTGCCTATAATTCAGGACATGACGCATCTCTCAGAGGACCTTGAAATGAGGGATAGAGATAAAAGAAAAAGGGTAGGAATAAGTGGACATGAATAGAAGAGCTATTGCTTGTAAATTGGAAGTTGGTGATAAAGTATACGTCAAGAACATGACTAAAAAAAAAAAAACAAGCTGCGCTTGAACGACGAACCCAAAACACATATCGTTAAAGCGAACAAAGGAGGAGACGTAAGTCTTCGGAATGATGAAACTGGTCAGCGAATCAGATGACACATATACCTTAAAGGAGTGGAAGGACATTGAAAGGTGCTAGATGATGAGAATAATACTAGTGCTGCTCAAACAAACGATAATGGCCATGTAAATCAATCACAATTCGAGTGAATAAATTGATGGACAATAATGAGGAAATAATTGATGATTAGTTATTAAACATAATTTGAATAAGGACTTGCTGATTGTACTTGATATAGGTACTTATGGAAAAATAAAATATTTATTATTAAAAACAATAATAAGGGAGGGATGTAGTGTATTCACACATGTATAGTTGTGAATAACTCTGTCGTCTCAGGCAGTGCGCGCGCGGAGTTGTGGGGCGTAGGACGGTACTGGGTGACCGACTGCATAGAGAGGACGCGGGGACGCTTGCCGTGAGCCGATATCAGTTAAGATGAGTGTTACTTGTTCTTTCTTAATATTAACCTTTACATAGTGTACATTACAGGACTAATCAGCTAAATGTGTCCAATAGTCCGATATCAGGGATTTTTACATACATACTTACATAAATTAAGTTTTTTAAACTGCATACGCAATATTACGTTATTCCAATATGCTATATATAATTGCAAATCCAACCTCTGCCAGTACTGTATATATTCGTCAACACTTTGGTTCTCATAGATATTTGTTCGATTTTTTCAGTTTTTGGAATTCCTGTAGATATTAGTAGACGCCTCCCACAGAGACGCCTGACAATTCCAATGTCTTGGTAGAGATGTATTGACAGCTGTTGAAGTTCCGCAGTAGAGTATCTGGTTACCGAAGCATCCATGCTGGGTATCTTCCGCCACGCATCGTGAGATGGAATGCTCTTACGTCGGAATATGTAGGCTGCGCTGGACGCTGGTTGTGTATTATGTGAGATGGGCTGCACTCCAGGTGATGTATGTTCTCGAGTTTGTTATGTATCCAAGGGAACAGAATCCTAGGCGGGGGCGACCACAGCAACTCTTAAGTAGACCGGCTTGTCATTGCATGGCGGTGGGTTACTAGCATCCTAGGCTAGGGCGGTCGCAGCCACTCACATCTTGATTGGCTCCAGGGTATCGGTCTGCATTCTATTGAGCGTGCTGCAAGTGCATAGCATGCATCTCTAAATGGTGTCATCATTTGATAGACGGGGTCATCATCAGGTAGGTCTGCGTTCAAAGGAGCTCGAGGATGGCCAGGGCTTCGGCGTTATCATCAGCGCAGATAGATGCAAGGCTCGATGCAAGGGGGCCCAGGGCTAGCAGCCCAGAGCAAGATGGTCAGGAGTAGCGCAGCGACTTCAAGGGCTTGGTAAGAATCAGCAAGTCCAAAGGAGCCCAAAGATGGCCATGGGGCTTCGGCGTTATCATCAGGGTAGAGAGATGCAAGGCTCGATGCAAGGGGGCCCAGGGCTAGCAGCCCAGAGCAGGATGGCAAGGGGGCCCCGGGCTAGGAGTCCGGAGCAAGATGGTCAGGGCTCAGGCGTCAGCGTTTTGTAGGTATTATCCCATCGGGTGCTTGAGGTGAAAGAGTTGCGTCTTAGAGCCTCGAAAGGTGACGGCGAGACTGACGTCTTAAAGTTCCAACCGGTATCGGCGAGAGTGGCGTCTTGAAGTTCCAACCGGTGATGGCGAGACTGGCGTCTTGATGTTCCAACCGGTGACGGCGATTCTGGCGTCTTGAATCGAGTAGACAATTTGAAGAGATGTTGCTACGATCTATTTGTATTTGTTCGATTGTATTTCAGTCCGTGGAGACTGAAATACCAACTGCTTTCTTCTCAGCCGTTTTATAGGGCTCAGTTCCATTGGTTTCACAATATTTTAAATTCTTGTAATAATTTTCACTCCTGCGTGAATCATCTCAGGTTGCAATTTCACGTTGTGTAACAAAATAATTTCTATTTTCGGGAGCATGAATCACCTCACATTGAAAGTGTTGCGAAATCAATATTCCGGCGATGAGCCGTTAAAATGCAGAGTATTTCCTCTTCGATAAAAATGCATGATATTAAGAGTTTGCCATGGTTTATAACACGTTCGATATAATAATAATAAACTTTATTTACTTAACTGTACAAAAAAATAATTAAATTACTAAAATAACACAAAACGAATATTAACACAAAACAGAAAGATAACTATTATTATTTTTTTTTTTACTTGAATACCGCACAAGAGTCCCAACTGCTCCCGTCTGGAGTCAATGGGACTATGGCATCCCCAATTGGGGTGTGTTGTGAGGCTGAAGGTAGTGGGGAGGGGAAAGAGATAGGGAAGAGGAAGGTGGGGAAGTACCTGGCTTTTTAGATCTGGTCACCAAACACGGCAGAAGCCAATTCAAGCAACGTTTCAATTCTGAATGGTGGTCTTACACCAGGGCAATACTGACAGTGTCTTCCACTCTGGAACGTGCCGCAAATATTCTGTGTATTATTTTAAATGAATAAATAGTGAAATAACACATTCCCCCGTCCCGCGAACTCTCCTCCTGAGTTTCTCTCCCCCCTCCAAGGTTCCCTCCCCCTTTCCGAGTTCCCCTTACCCTTCCCCCACCCCTCTCCCCCCTCCCGCATTCCATACATTCAGTCCCAGTATGGCAATTTTTTTATACAAATTTCATAATGCCAGAGCTCACCAGTAGTTTTATATAAACCTTGTCCTGACAATAACGAACACAAAAAAAAGAATTTTCCAATCTGATGCAGTCGTTTGGAAGTTATGCGCTTACATAAATTTCAGCAATTCTTTTTTATTTATATAGATAAAAGTTAGATGGATAGATAGATAGATAAAGATTCGGTGATAATTGGTTGGTAGGTAATTAGATGGTTCTACAATTTGTGAATAAAAATAAAAGTGCTAGGAATGTTGTAAATAATAAAGTGCAACAATAATTTCACCATGTTGTACGCTTTTCCTACTTAACATTACTTTGCTCCTTCATTTGTCCATCATTTGTTAAATATTTTATCCGACTGGAAAATATCTTTGTACATTTGGAAAATATCTCTGCCAATTAGAACAATATTTGTAGTTAATCGATTATATTTTGTGGATATTTGTGCAGTTATTTTTATTTTTTACATTTCTCCGTTCATATTACAATATTTACTTACGTACCTAGGTAGGTATTGTAATGTACACTATGTAAAGGTTAATATTAAGAAAGAACAAGTAACACTCATCTTAACTGATATCGGCTCACGGCAAGCGTCCCCGCGTCTTCTCTATGCAGTCGGTCACCCAGTACCGTCCTACGCCCCACAAGTCCGCGCACGCACTGCCTGAGACGACAGAGTTATTCACAACTATACATGTGTGAATACACTACATCCCTCCCTTATTATTGTTTTTAATAATAAATATTTTATTTTTCCATAAGTACCTATATCAAGTACAATCAGCAAGTCCTTATTCAAATTATGTTTAATAACTAATCATCAATTATTTCCTCATTATTGTCCATCAATTTATTCACTCGAATTGTGATTGATTTACATGGCCATTATCGTTTGTTTGAGTAGCACTAGTATTATTCTCATCATCTAGCACCTTCCAATGTCCTTCCACTCCTTTAAGGTATATGTGTCATCTGATTCGCTGACCAGTTTCATCATTCCGAAGACTTACGTCTCCTCCTTTGTTCGCTTTAACGATATGTGTTTTGGGTTCGTCGTTCAAGCGCAGCTTGTTTTTTTTTTAGTCATGTTCTTGACGTATTCTTTATCACCAACTTCCAATTTACAAGCAATAGCTCTTCTATTCATGTCCACTTATTCCTACCCTTTTTCTGTTATCTCTATCCCTCATTTCAAGGTCCTCTGAGAGATGCGTCATGTCCTGAATTATAGGCAGCTTGTCTCGAAATTGTCCTCTAAAGAACAGTTCTGCAGGTGTTTTTCCTGTAACTGTATGAAGTGTACTGTTGTACACCACCTTGTACTCACGAAGAGCCTCTTTCCATTTATTTTTCTCTACTTGAGAAATCTTGAGGTGTTTTACGATGTCCCTATTCTGACGCTCCACCTCTCCGTTTTGTTGCGGCCAGTAGGGAATGCTATTATAGAGTCGTATGTTCCTCTCTGCACAGAAAATCTAACGTCTTCGCTGGAAAATTTCCCCCGTTGTCTGTTGTAAGCGAGATCGGGTTGCCAAGCCTGCTAAAAATATATTTAAGCTTTCCACTTATTTCGAAGCTTGTTATGGTTCTGCGTGTTTTCATCTCTTTATATCTGGTGTAATTATCCACGACTACCAGGATATAATCTCCACTAGGTAAGGGCCACTACCCATGAGGTCAATTGCTATGTCAACCCATGGTTCGGAAGGTAAGTCACTTCTTTTTAACAGGTTTGGGGCGCTGGGTGCACCCTTTACAGGCTTTGCATATGTTTTCAGCATCTTTGTCGCACTTAGGCCACTATACTTTGGTCCTCAATCTGCCCTTCATCACGACTATCCCCGGATTGCCTTCGTGCGCAGCTTCCAGAATTTTTCTGCGTACTTTGTTTGGGATTACAATTTTCGTCCCCCTGAGAAGAATATCGCCTTTCGATGCGAGCGCATGGTTTTGCTTTCGGACCAAAAATCACCTCCAAGGGCTTATGGTCCGTTACCCGATCGAACACCTTGCCATACAGGAACATGTTAAAATGTTCGACTGCCCAAACCAGGGGTGGCCTCTTTTTCTGTTTGGCAGTAACGACGCTCACAGCTGATAAGGTTTTTATTATCAACTGCAATTATTCTCGGCCCGTTCTTATTGATTTGCACCAGCACTGCATCCAGACCCACTGGGCTTGCATCTGCAATCACCACAGTCTTATCATGTGCATTGTAGTAACCTAAATTTGGTACCTTCACGAGCGCCACTTTGAGATCATTAAATGCGTTCTTTTGGGCGTCGCCCCAGTCATCTTGAATGTCCATGTTTCTTCCCATTCTTTTCCGTAACAATTGCTTAAGGGGTTCTGTTACCGTTGCTAAATGGGGTATCCATTTTCCCACGAAATCCACTAAGCCCATAAAGCTCTGCAGTTCAGCGATATTCGTTGGGGCTCTAAATTCCTTTATAACCAAGATATACTTGTCTAGTTGTTTAACTCCCTGTTCTGACAGTTCATGCCCTAGGAAGTGGATTTTCTTCATTCCAAAAATGAATTTGTCGTCCCTCAAACTCATGCTATTTTCTTCTAACACTATCATAATTCTTTTTTCCTTCCATGTCTCTGTTCCTACTCTGTTGATTGACTAACTTTCCATAGGTTTCATACCAAAGTTTTCTAATTGACGATCTATGGCTTCCAGGGCATTCGCTTCTGCAACTTTTCATCCAAACCGATCTTGTCCCCTGTTTTCAATATCTTTTTTCGGGGTTCTTCTGAATTACCCTTTTTAGTTATTTGGTCTATGATATGCTCGTTTTCTTTATTCACCAAACTGACACTTCTTGGCCTGTAGTCGAAGTCTGACAACAATTTTTTCGAACTTCTCATCCTGTTCCTGTTTTAGGAGACGAAACAGATGTCGCTTATATACTTTGCTCTGTTTAGGTGCAAAGTAGTTGTCTAATTTTTTGTTCACGTTTAACATCGCAATGAAGGTTCACCTTCAGTTGCATTAGCTTCCGGGATGTTGTAGAAAATTTCTTGTAACTCGGGACCACCGATATGTAAAAGACTAGCTATTTTCTTTGCCTCGGTGTTTATGCCTGTCGCCTCGAGGTAAAGGTTCAGACTTCTTTTCCATCTTTCCCAACGGGTAGAAACTGAACCAACCTCCCCTTCACATTCGAACCTCTCGAAAACTTCGCAATTTAATGCAAAGAAGGTATATGTCCGCAATTTAATGCTATACGGTAAATATCCGCAATTTAATGCAAGTTGTACTATGTATTCATCGATATCTGCAATATAAGGCTTTTATTATTTTTTTTCGAATCTCTCGAAAACTTCGCAATTTAATGCTATACTTGTAATCTCCGCAATTTAATGCAAGTTGTACACTAAGTATTCATCGATATCCGCAATACAATGCTTTTATTATCTTTTTCCGAACCTCTATAGGGGTATGTCCGCAATTTAATGCTGTACCGGTACATCTCCGCAATTTAATGCAAATTGTGCACTAAGTATTCATCAATATCTGCAATATAATGCTTTTATTATTTTTTTTCCGAAACTCTTGAAAACTTCGCAATTTAATGCCATGTAGAGGTATGTCCGCAATTTAATGCTATACCGGTACATCTCCGCAATTTAATGCAAATTGTGTACTAAGTATTCATCAATATCCGCAATATAATGCTTTTATTATTTTTTCCGAAACTCTTGAAAACTTCGCAATTTAATGCCATGTAGAGGTATGTCCGCAATTTAATGCTGTACCGGTACATCTCCGCAATTTAATGCAAATTGTGCACTAAGTATTCATCAATATCTGCAATATAATGCTTTTATTATTTTTTTTCCGAAACTCTTGAAAACTTCGCAATTTAATGCCATGTAGAGGTATGTCCGCAATTTAATGCTATACCGGTACATCTCCGCAATTTAATGCAAATTGTGTACTAAGTATTCATCAATATCCGCAATATAATGCTTTTATTATTTTTTCCGAAACTCTTGAAAACTTCGCAATTTAATGCCATGTAGAGGTATGTCCGCAATTTAATGCTATACCGGTACATCTCCGCAATTTAATGCAAATTGTACACCAAGTATTCATCAATATCCGCAATATAATGCTTTTATTATTTTCTTTTTTTTTTATATCATACTCATACTCATATTGCAACCTTACTGTAACTAAATGCTCTGTCGCAATTGAATGCCCAGTCGCAATCTAATGCACAGTCTCAATTTAATGCCAAGTCGCAATTCAATGCCAATTCGCAATTTAATGCATAGCCGCAATTCAATGCATAATCACAATTTAATGCCAATTCGCAATTCAATGCCAAGTCTCAATTTAATGCCAAGTCGCAATTCAATGCCAATTCGCAATTTAATGCATAGCCGCAATTCAATGCATAATCGCAATTTAATGCCAATTCGCAATTCAATGCCAAGTCGCAATTTAATGCCAAGTCGCAATTTAATGTCAAGTCGCAATTTAATGCCCAGCCGCAATTCAATGCAGAGTCGCAATTTAATGCCAAGTCGCAATTGAATGCCCAGCCGCAATTTAATGCAAAGTCGCAATTTAATGCTAGTCGCAATTTAATGCCCCGCCGCAATTCAATGCAAAGTAGCAATTGAATGCCCAGCCGCAATTTAATGCAAAGTCGCAATTTAATGCAAGTCGCAATTTAATGCTCCGCCGCAATTCAATGCAAAGTTGCAATTGAATGCCCAGCCGCAATTTAATGCAAAGTCGCAATTTAATGCAAGTCGCAATTTAATGCCCCGCTGCAATTCAATGCAAAATTGCAATTGAATGCCAGCCGCAATTTAATGCAAAGTCGCAATTTAATTCCCAGCCGCAATTCAATGCAGGTCGCAATTTAATGCCAAGTCGCAATTGAATGCCCAGCCGCAATTTAATGCAAAGTCGCAATTTAATACAAGTCGCAATTTAATGCTCCGCCGCAATTCAATGCAAAGTTGCAATTGAATGCCCAACCGCAATTTAATGCAAAGTCGTAATTTAATGTCCAGTCGCAATTCAATGCCAAGTCGTAATTGAATGCCCGGCCGCAGTTTAATGCAAAGTCGCAATTTAATGTCAAGTCACAATTCAATGCCAAGTCGCAATTTAATGCCCAACTGCAATAAAAACTGCTCACCACCGCACGATACTTTCGGTGATTATCGAAGAACATTATATGTCTCTTACCACTCATTGTAATGTGTTACTCGAGTGACCTTGTATATATAATTCTGTATTTTTATTTATGATGTTTTTCTTTTTGTAATTGTATGTATCTGTATTTAATTGTAGATTTTTATAATTGTGAAATAACTGAGTTTTATAACTGGATAGTTCTCACGTAAGTGCAAACATCTGTAAAACCCCGTATAAATAAATAAATAAATTCATTTTAATAAGTAGGTAGGTATGGTTGACAATTCCGTTGGTATATCACTCCCCTTAAATGCCCTCATAGGAACCTAGGTTACCTAAAGTCCTCCGTTCATGGAGACACCCACAAACCACGCGATTGTGACGCAACCACAAGCACCCTGTAGATGTACCACTCTTCAATGCCGGCCTCCGTACACGGCACCACCCGAAATACACTGAACCAGATCACCTTCCACGCAGCCGTGGAGTTAACATGATTTCAAGCGATGTCAAATGCCTTTTTTCCAACATCAATCCATGCCTTCTCCACCAAATGCCCCCTTATATATTCTGGTAAAGTAATTCCGGTAAACACGCCGTTTTTCCGACTTCCAAAACAAATCCAACATTAATTTCATGTTCCGACGCCATTCCCGTCAAACGACAAATAATAGAACAACTATGCAACTGACAGCTAAATAAGTGCACTTTTTTTTTTTTTTTTTTTTTTTTTTTTTACATTAACTCCACACAGGAGGCCCTGAGGAAAATAATTTCCCTCAGGGCCTATGTCATCTGGGATGCTGTGTGGAGAGTCTTTTTGAGGAGAGGAAGGAATGAACATTGGTCTTGAAGAGACCCATGTTGTAGGAAGGAGGAAACACAGAGGCCGGCAAATCATTCCACAGCCGAGCTGTTGAACACAAGAACGAGTCGAAGAAACGACCCGTTCTCATGTGACAAATGTCAACCGTGTACAAATGTTGGGCACGCGTTTGGCGTGTTTCCCGACTATGCACCGGTGCCGAAGGGATCAATGATGCTAGTTCTTCAGAGCATCTTCCATTGTAATACCGGTAGAACAAGGATAGCATTCCCACCCGACGCCTGTGCTCTAAAGATTGCAATCCGTCTGTTAAGATGGGAGAATCTATCAAACGGACCGCCCGTTTCTGCACAGAGTCGAGGGTATTTTTCAGGTATTTTGGAGCTCCAGACCAGAGATGGCTGCCAAATTCAACCGTGGGGCGTACTTGTGATTTGTACAAGGTTAACAGTTGTGTACTATTAAAGTATCTGCGGGCCCTGTACAGTACGCCCAGTTTTTGGGAGGCTAACTTTACTCTGGCTTCGATGGAGCCCCCATACCTGAGCTGGTCACTTAGGGTTACACCAAGCATATCAATGGAGGGCCTGTTCGGAAGATTGCTTCCGTTGAAAGAGACTAGATTTTCATTTCGATCCCTTTTAGACGTAATCAGACAAGATTGGGTCTTTGAAACATTAAATTCAACGAGATTATTTTTACCCCAAGAGAAAACACTCTCGAGGTAACCGTCCATTCTTTGCTTCAAAGCCCTACGAGCTGTTGGAGTTTGTGAGCCCTTTGGGGGCTTGTCAAACAAAAAGCTATCATGAACTGTACTGTCATCCGCGTAACAGTGAATTGGTGCACATGACAAAAGGTCGTTGATGTGCAACAAAAACAAAGTCGGAGACAGAACCGATCCCTGCGGGACGCCAGCATTTATCGAGTGTGAGGAAGAAGTGAAACCATCGACTACCGTCTGAATCGACCTCTCCCTCAAGAAGTCGGCAATCCACATACACAAGGATGCGGGAAGTCCGTAAGAATGCAGTTTGTTGACAAGTCCTCGGTGCCAAACCCGGTCAAAGGCCTTGGAGATGTCCAGTGCAACCGTTTGGGTCTCACCGAAACGTTCCAGGCATCGCCCCCAAACATGCGTCACATACGCGAGAAGATCACCGCACGAGCGGTTCCGCCGGAATCCGTATTGACGGTCGTTAATAATTTTGTTCTTCTCGAGGTATGTGAGCAGTTTGTCGTTGATCACACGTTCCATCACCTTAGACAGAACTGATGTGATCGCTATGGGGCGGTAGTTGGCCGGGTTGGAGCGGTCACCCTTCTTTGGAATAGGATGGATAACCGCTTTTTTCCAACCAGAGGGCACAGAGCCAGTCTTCAGGGACAATTTAAAAAGCTTCGTCAAAATTGGAGCTATTTCTGCAGCGCACCTCTGCAGTACCAGGGCAGGTATTCCGTCAGGCCCACTAGCTTTATTAACATCAAGCCCTCGTAAAACATGGAGTACTTCCCGATGCCGAATCCTCAGCTTTTTCATACGAAAACCGCAGTGAGGAACCGACGTCGGGACAGCACCTTGGTCATCGAGGGTTGAGTTATCCGCAAACATTTTACCTAATAAGTTTGCCTTTTCGGTGGCGGTGTTTGCTAGTGAGCCGTCAGGTCTGGTGAGAGGTGGCAAACTGGATTTGCAGAAATTGCGACCTATTGAGCTCGCAAGCGACCAGAATTGCCTGCTGCCATGCGGGCATGCAGCCAGCTTTCTGCTGATCTGCAGGTCGTGCTCCAATTTCGACCTATTTATGATTCTCTTGGTTTCCTTTGCCATTTTGTTGTAAGCTGTTCTGTCTTCGGATGTTCTAGATGTGTTGTAGGCTCGGTAAGCCGCGTTTTTTCGTCGCACTGCTTCAGCGCATTGTCGACTGAACCACGGCTTTGAGCCCACACCAGTTTCCTTAACAGTAGAATGGATGAAGCCATCCATCGCGGATGTGATGACTTCACCAATTTCCTGGGCACATCTTGAGGGATCCGAAGTCCGAAAGCAGACAGCTGACCACGGAAAAGCATTAAAATGTGCCCGCAGACCGAACCAATCTGCTGACCTATAGTGCCACACTTTTCTCTTCAGCCTCTCGTTTGGTGGTCTGAAGTTTACAGGGATTGATGTCGTCACCAGGCAGTGGTCGGACGATCCTAAAGACGCTGTGACTTCAATCCTGTAACCGTGTGGCACAGTAGTTAAAAATAGATCTAACAGATTGGAACGGTGAGTCTGGACATCAGGAACCCTTGTAGGCTCCTGAACCATTTGTTCCAATCCGTAGCAAAGGGCAAAGGATTCCGCTTGGCGTCCAGCCGAGTCTGTTGATCCTGAGAACTTCAACCAAGGTTCGTTATGAACATTGAAGTCCCCCAGGACCACAAACTCTGCCGTAGGGTAGCGGGGCAAGAGGTCATCAATAGTATCGCTTAAGTGTTTGAAGAGCTCGGACGTGTCTGATTCGCTAAGGTTCGGTGAGCGGTATAAACACGCGTAGAATCTTACCGTACTGGCAAGATTGTCGCGTACCCACATTACGTCGAATCTGGAGTTTTCCAGATTCAACAGTCGCACACAGTTGACGTCAGCTCGACTATAGAGACAGACACCTCCTTTAGGTCTGAACTTGCCTGCGAGGGTGAAGCCCGGGCAGTTCAGATAGGAGGTGTCTACAGGCTCAGCTATCTGGGTTTCAGACAGGAAAAGAAGGTTTGGGCGTTGGGAAAAAAGGTGGTGGTGGACAGAATTTAAATTGGTGTGCAGGCCGCGAATGTTGGTGTAATTCACCAACAGTTTTGGCCCGCACCGGGGACGCCTACTCCTCGCCGCTGTAATGACGTTATTTGTTGATGGTTGTATATTCATGATTTTATTTGTAGGGTTATTTAAGTGTGATATGAGGGGAAGGAAGGTCAGGGAGGGAAAAGGTAAAGGGGTGGGTAGGATGCTGGGATTCAGAGTTTCCAGGAGTGACGGACGTATGTATCCAACCCACCCACTGCGGTGCAAGGCGATGGGCAGGGAGAGTCCGGCTGGAGAGGTCGCCCAATGCGCCCCAAACGCTACTGCTGGGTCCCCTCCGGTCACGAACCGGCACAACAGCAGCGGCGGGGTTTTTACACTCGTTGATGGGGCAGCCCACCCTCAGTCGTGAGCCTGAGGGTCGGGCCCCTGTACTACCGAGCGACCCGGACAGCGGTAACCGGTTGTAAAGGGTCTCCCTCAACCAGCATCTCCCGATCCGGCCCGCCACGCAGAGGGTGGGCCGACGCACCCGCCATCAAGGCCTAGACAAACATTACCCCAAGAACCCGGGCACCACTGCTAAGTCACCAAACGTAGCGAACCACTTGGGGTGACCTGTGGCAGAGGTGTTGGTCATCCAATAAATGGTTCCCAGGGCGGCGGTACCCATACCCGCCTACCAAATTGGAAAATTGCCCTTGCACTTGCAAATTGCAACTTTGCACAAAAAAAATTGCACTTGCCTAGCTTTACATTTTTTTGTAAAAAATCCTTAGATTACTTACAGTTTACCTCGTCGCCACATGTAATGTACACTATGTAAAGGTTAATATTAAGAAAGAACAAGTAACACTCATCTTAACTGATATCGGCTCACGGCAAGCGTCCCCGCGTCTTCTCTATGCAGTCGGTCACCCAGTACCGTCCTACGCTCCACAAGTCCGCGCACGCACTGCCTGAGACGACAGAGTTATTCACAACTATACATGTGTGAATACACTACAGGTATGGTTTTCGTTATTTATTATTATTTTTTTAGCATTACAGTGCTTTACATATTCATCACACGTATCCAATTTTGTTTTGATCATCTCGAAAATATTTTGTATGCGTACTCGATTGGATTACAGAGCCAAATATGTTTTGTGTCGTTAAGAGATATTAACCAGTTCACATTTTTTATGGCATCTTCTTATAGGTATATAAAAATGAATCGCTGAATGTGTTGCTAAGCGCATAACTTTCGAACGACTGCACCAAATTGTATAATTCTTTTTTGTGTGTTCGTTATTGTCAGGACAAGGATTTCATAAAACTTCCGGTGAGCTCTGGCATTATGAAATTTGTATAAAAATATTGCTATTGGTGGCACGCGAGGTTTCAAAACTGAATGTATGGAAAGCGGGAGGGAGAGAGAGATGGTGAGAGGGGGGTGGGGGGAGAGGGGAAGTGGGGAGGGGGGAGGAGGAGGAACGGGACGAATGGGAAACGACACTCAGGGAGAAACAATTTCTTTATTAAATGTCGTAGCAACGTACGCCGGGACCAGCTAGTCGTTAATATTTTTTGATCAAATCATTATCATATCTGTATACTGAACCACACAGTTTTCTAATACTTTGTAGAAGGTTCTTACGGAAAGAGAAATTAAGAAAATCGCACGACTATTTTAACTTCAGACATTTGACAGTTCGCGCGTTTGTTGAAATTGAATTTAGCAGGCAGCAGTTTTTTTTGTATTAAAAGAATCGTCTATGGATTTTTTTTATATCAGAGATCTTTTAAATAGGTACCTGTGTTAGGTACCAAATTTAATAGATTATTCTTATAATATACAAAAATGAATATTTGTAAAATAATGACATGATAATACAATATCACACCACTATATCAATCCTTATCTTCCCTCTAGGCCTCCTCAATGTGACTGATGTAATTGATATTAATGAATTTTCGGCCTTATCAGATATTTCAAAATAATGTTCTACTTTGTTCAACACCGTGAGGAGATAAGGATGAACACCCCTATTCAAATAATTACTCCTTTAATGTACAATTTTTGTCTGATAAATAGAGAAGTAAATGATACAAACTGTTCTCCTCAGTCCTCATCCTACTATTAATAGAGAAAAGTAATGTGTTGTTTGATTTGATTGACTATATTCCTACTGCTCCAACAAAGCTCTTGCTGTCTTTACAAGCTGGACTCTACCTGAACAGTTCGGGGATCAAGGTGTCCATGTGTGCCGGTGCCCTATTATATTTATAGTATTCGTGCGGGTTCCACTAACCCGTCCCATTCACATACCTTAATATATAAAATATTGTTTAGACATTTTACTAACATATTTTATTTTATTATTTATTTGCATATTCACAGAAGCAAACACATGAAAAACAATGTCAGTATTTTTACACACTTGAAAACTTAATTACAAAATTGGAAACACATAATACTTAAGTAGAAAATATTTATGAAGTATTTATTAAAAAATAATAAAACAACAAACCATTTTTTTGATTTTATTTTTTAGGCACACAAATCGTGGAGATATTTCTTGAAACAAGTTATATTATTTACAAAAATATCTATGATGATAGTGCGTATTTTAGCAAGATCTTAAGACATTCTGGACATATTATACTACATAATATCCAGTATTATTAATAAAAATTTCGTTCCAAAATATGTTAAGGTTTCTAGTAGATTTGGGCCTGGCATGTAACTTTATTTGATTGATTATATTGCTATCTACTCGATTATTCAAAATTTTATAAAGCACGAAGAGGTCATTTATGTTTCGTCTTTTAGACTCTCTAATTTGAAATATGTAAGTCTTTGTTCGTACCCGTCCTGAAGATGGTAGACACCTGATCGGTAAGACAAAATAAGAAAGATTCAATTCTAGACACCTACGTATATTCATTTACGTATCCATTTGCATATTTTTTGTTTTCTAAAATATTTTATCTATTAGAAAACAAAAACTGAGTCGTCTCCGTGCCATAGTCGTAGAGCAAATATGTTTCATTTTGTGGTCAATTTTTTTTATTTACATTAACTCCACTCGGGAGGCCCAGAGGAAAATATGTCATCTTTGAGGAGCTGCGTGGAGGGTTTTTTTAAGGAAAGGAAGGAGAGGAGAGTTCTGGGAAGCAAAAGGGTTTAAGGTGTGGGTAGGAATCTGGGGTTCAGGGTGTCCTGGTCATCCATCTCCAAGATCTAGACAAACATCACCCCATGAACCCGGGCACCCCTGCTAAATCACCAAACGTAGCGAACCACTTGAGGTGACCTATAGCAGAGGTGTTGGTTATCCAATTGTAAATACTTCTTTTTTAGAATATAATTGTTTCGGTTCAATTTAGTTATGACCACGAAAACTCACAAAAATGCCACAAATAATGAGTTTTTAATGTCCTTCCATTCAGATTGCGGCTTTTGAGCTTGCTCAGAGCATAATATTATGGGATTGCCTCATCAAAGCGTTGCCTTCTGACCCCTTTAAGTTAATTGTTCAGGGCGTAGAAAGCAAATATAAAGCAAGTGAAGTGGCTGCAAGTCTAGGCGGTAGGCCAACTAGACATTTTCCAACAGAAAATGAATTAATTGACGGCTGCTAGTACCTTCTTAATATATTAGAAAGTCTTGGAATATTCATCTTTTATCATTTAGTTTAATTAAAAAGGGGACATCTTTTCAATGCCTTATCATAATCTAAACAAACTTTTATTAGTCATTAGGAAACATTTAAAAGCTAATGTACAGCACCCTTGAGTGGAATGAAATGATTATCTACGGCCAAAATCTACTACTATTATTCAACATCGAAGACAAAAGCGTCGTCTAGTTTAAATAAGGACCTTTTCATAGTTCTTGCGGTTCATTTCAATATTTTAGAGAAGATATTTTTTTACATCTTTCAACACTAGTTCTGCATCTACGATCACTTTGCTGACCATATAGTATGAATTCAATCCGTTCAAAGGTTTGTCCACAAGATAATTCAAGTAAGAAAGCGTAACCACTCAGTAAGAGGCAGCCTTGCATAATTTTAGCATTGTTGGTGGGTCTTAAGGATTTTAAACTATGTATAATCAGAATTTTCTTTAATCACTTCCAAGTGTAGTGATTATTTGACATAATTTCTTCTGCCACTGCTTAATAATCTATATTTGGCGTGATTGCATGCATTATCAGATGGTTATTATTACCTCTGGGAGTAATTCCATTTTGTAGCGGCTGTAATGAATAAAAATGCATATTTACTTCACGGTAAAATTAGTATACAAATTAGTGTTTATTCGGAGTAGGTACAATAATCAATTTGCAATTATGACACAGTATAATAATCTTAAAACAGTTAAAAACTATAATAATAACTTAAAGGGTTAACAATAAATAATTTACTGTTATCAAGTTTAATATGTAGAACTACATTTTAATTTTTTATTCTTTTATATGGCTTCATGTTTTATGTCCGGAATAAATTTTTCCCACTGAAAAAACTAACCCTTTCTCACACTTTTCCACAAATGATCTACAAAATAATACTTGAACAACGTGTCAACCTATCAGAGACCAAATGGGAAAATAATTCACCGACTCAAGATATTTTCATTTCAGGGGGTTCGGCTCAGTGAAACTCGACCTATAAATCCTACTGATCTCTAAATAAAAATATTTAAAAAATCTTTTGTAATCCTACATGTATGTAAAATGACTGATTTTTGCATTTTTATATATAAATTCTTCGAAAAATCTAATATGCCTAAATTTTGAATGAGAGAGCTAGGTATAATGCCAGTAGCCGACATAACACATGGTAATACATATTTTTAGAGTCCGAAAATGCCAAATTCTTTTAATTTCATTGCGTAAATCTATATGTTTTCTTATTTTTTCAGAAACATATTTTTGAGTATTACACAAATTTAGAATAGCGACATCAATGACACAAGTTTTTTTTAAATTTTGTTATGTCAAACTATATCAGGTCTATTATGACTTATTATTTTATGGTTGTATAGTTTTATCATAATATATTTCACAAATTCATTTTTTTTAAATGAATTCGGTTCATATTCATAATATGGTTATATATTATGGCAGTCAATTAAGTTATGTTTACTTACCAAACTTTGATGAATTATTTTAAATCGTTATTGTGCCTAAATGTATACTCGGACGGCGCTAATACAGAACATCCTGATAAAATATGTTCTATAGTTTACGGAAAAGCCAAAAATTTTCTACATAAATCATCAATTTGATTGGTATCTTTGATTATATGCTTCCTATAATTTTTAGTATTTATTACTCTATCTTTAATCGCAAGCATAAATCCTTTTATTTCTGCGCTCAACTGTCCAATACTCAACCATTTGTTTGACGAAAGTTTGTCAGCATACATTTGGTTGAGATAATTGAAGTGTTTTGAGTGAATAATTTTATTTGATCAGGAATCTAATAATTCCCGGTTAGTATTTATACGAATGTTGGCATTCTCGTCATATAAATTTAAAGGTGTAATTTTTCTATCTGCTTGCAAATTATTTTGTGCATTTCTGAGCTATTAGCTTTCCCATGCAAAAAATTTCTTAGCATTTCTACCTGATTGTCTTTCAAAGATGTTATTTTGACAACACCTCTTCCTCCTAAATTTCTAGGTAAAATTATTCGTTCCATAGCTGAATTTGGATGATGGCAATTAAACTTTTTTAATGCATTTTTTTTTCATATAAAAGATATAAAAAAATAATTTAAAAATTAAAAAAAAAATGAATAATCAAAAGTAAACTAATTCCCTCAATCGCTCGTTAAACCTTGTAACAAATCAACTGGACTCACTGACCACCAGGTTTCTATTTACTATTCATTCACTTTTCCTTCCCAGAACTCCCTCCACCCTGCATCCCCAAAGATGACACAAGGGCAAAAAGGGAAATTATTTTCTTTAGAGCCTACAGAGTAGTGCTAATATAAAAAAGCTGGGAATGCTGTCCTTGTTCCACCGGTATTTCAATGTAAAATGCTTAGAGGAATTAGCGTCATTGATCCCTTCAGCACCGATGCATAGGCACCAAGAAACTGAACGCACGCCCAACTAGTGCACGCTTGATATTTGTCACCATGATATCAGGTCGTTTCCGACCACAAGCCCTTTCAACAAAAAGCAGAAAGCTCACAAAGGCAATTCCGCTATCTGAACTATATCAGCCAGTTCACAACTGACATCCGCCACGTCTCCGGAAAAGACAACATCGTCGCGGATGCTCTCTCCAGGATCGAGACGAGAGACACTCCTCTGGAATACGCAGCGCTGGCAGCTGACCAGATGTGCGACCCTGAACTGGAACAACACTTGCACGCAAGGTGACACGGCACGTGTCAGCACCCCTGGGAGCCTTTCCCAAGCCTTCCGCTAGATTCGAGCATGTCCACATCGACATAATCGTCATGCCCTCCTCAGAAGGATGCCGATACTGCCTTACGTGCGTGGATAGATTCACGAGATGGCCAGAGGCGTTCCCGATTCCAGACCAAGAGGCTGAAACAGTAGCGCGCGCTTTCTACCAGGGATGGATTACAAGATGCGGCACTCCACTCCGCATTACTATAGACCAAGGGAGACAATTTGAGTCAAGCAGGCACGACGCAAATCCACATAACTGCATACCACCCCGCAGCAAATGGCGTAAAAGGTAAGAAAATCATGAGCATCGACCGCCACAAACCAGCACACATTGCTCAAGATCTTGAGAGAGTTGCATCATACTCGCAAACCGCATCAGAGCCATCAGCCGCCGCATCACAACCAACCCTTCCATTGTTCGATGGCAATCATGTTCAGACGTCAAGGCGTGTTCGATTTCCCGACCACCTCGTCACCTAACCGTTCCTCCTTTTGCCGCAGCCATGTTTGCATTGTCTGGGGAGGGAGTCCTGTAGCAGCCAGCCTCTGCTAAATCATGCTCTAGATTGTTTCATATATTCCATATTAAAATGTTCGGATGCCGAAATTACACGAACGTTCCGGTCACCACTCGTAAGACGCCTAGCGCCGGCATTACGTGACTGAATAGTAGGTACCTATTACATCGATACTGAGCTGCAGATCTACCTACCTTTCACGCGTTCCAGAAAAGTTTGCGAAAAACCATTGCGCGCCTGAAATGCACAGTTCGGGCGCTTTCAAGAAATTCGCCGAGTGAAGAATTACTGCCGCACAAAGCAACACTCCGACTTGTCGGGCTACATAAAGGTGCCCGGCAACACACACAGTATTCAGTCTTACGGTGTTTTCATAGCATTTAGCAAGCTCGCCTCAAGCTACCGCAGTTAACCTTGACCCAGTGAAAAACTACCTTCCTTTTTTTACCTAAGAGCCGGTAGTATAGTAAATCTGTTTCGCTGTCCATTCCTGAATTGATTTGCAAATTGTAATTTTTGGTAGAACTCAATAAAGACTTCCAAGACGCAACCTCATTTTCTACATTGGCAACCTCCAACCACGAGTTTTACGTATGTATATATAAAAGTAAAAATATGTTTGGGGATTAGTGGTCTATGTATTGCTATATTAAGCACAGAAAATGTTTTTTTTTTTTTTTTTTTTACGTGAGCTCCACACAAGAGGCCCTGAGGAAAACAATTTCCCTCAGGGCCTATGTCATCTTTGGGAATGCTCTGTGGAGGGTTTTTTTAAGGAAAGGAAGGAGAGGAGAGTTCTGGGAAGGAAAAGGGTTTAAGGGGTGGGTAGGAATCTGGGGTTCAGTGTGTCTTGGTCATCCGCCTCCAAGACCTAGACAAACCTCACCCCATGAACCCGGGCACCCCTGCTAAATCACCAAACGTAGCGAACTACTTGGGGTGACCTATGGCAGAGGTGTTGGTTGTCCAATAAAGGTTTGAAACTTTCAAAATACCTTCTTAAAACCCCTGCGAAGGTTTCTGGATTATTATAACCACACGACAATACATCTGAAAAGTGTTTTAATCATCACAAACATTCTTGTGAAACTGTAAAAAAATTGAGAATGACATTATGCATCATGGTGGACAGGATCGAGAGAGACTGATTGAGGGAGGTTTTTTATCCTTTCCACTCCAGAATCTCTCGATTCATCGCCTTGCACCACAGTCGGAGGAATGTCCGTCACTCCTGGACTCACTGACCCCCAGTTTCTTACCCATCCCTCATACCTTTTTCCTTCCCAGAACCACCTCTCCTTCCTTTCCTTAAAACAACCCTCCATACAGCATCTCCTAAGATGACATAGGCCCTGAGGGAAATTATTTTCCTTTTTTTTTAATTTTCCCAAAGACGCCCAACCACAACCACAGCGCGTGGCACACTGATGGAACAAATTGGGAAGGTATGACGCGAACGATAACAAACGCTGAACTTAATATATCCCGTGACCTTAAAAATTCTGGTCTTATGTTAAAGGAAAAAAAAAATAATAATTTACTTTATATAATAACACTGGACGACGTTACTTCTTTTAATCCTTAGCAATACGCAACCTGTCCCACAGCACTTCGTTTCCACCTTTAATTATAATACTACCTCCGATGTACACTCTACCAACCATCATAATATAAACAATCAAGTTAACATCTCTTTGGAATCAGTTTCAAATGAAAAAATAGAAAAAATAATTGATGCAACTTCTAACTCATTGGGTGCGGGTAGTGATAAAATACCAGCATTCTTTATCAAAATGTGTAGCAAGGTTATCTCGAATCCCCTATTATTGCTCTTTCAGTCCTCGTTGAAAGAAGGTATCTTTCGGGATCGTTGGAAGTGTGCTCTTATCACACCAGTATTTAAGTCTGGGGCTAAAAATGATGTCCAGAACTATCGTCCGACATCTAAGTTACCAATCTTCAGTAAAATTTTTGAAAAAATTGTTCACGAACAACTTTATAACTGCATCCAGTCTGTAATACTGGAACCAACATGGCTTTATGAAAAAAAGATCGGTTGTCTCTAATCTTGCCATATTTATTGAAAATGAAGCCAGCATACCTACTCACATGTATTTCTAAGGGAAAAGCAGCAGTGATACAAACGACATCGTTAATTTCTTTGCTGACTTCTTCAAAAATTTGTACGATAAGGATATCCCTAATGTTCAACTTCCATCCTTTCATCCGAAGAAATCGATCCACATTCCCGCTTTACATATAAATGTTCTGGATGTTATATTCAAACTAAAATCACTCGACATAAAGAAAAAAGCGGGTCCTGACAAAGTTAGTCCTGCTTTTCTAATTAACTGTGTATCGATACTAGCCAAGCCACTATGTCAAATATTTAGTCAATCACTTAATTCTGGCTGCTTCCCCGATTTATGGAAAAACGGTTTTCTCATACCTGTATTTAAAAAGGGTGATATTTATGATGTCACTAATTACCGACCCATTTGCATGCTCTCAACTATCCCCAAACTGTTTGAAAAACTTATCCTTGACAAAATCTCCATACATATTATAAACATCATTGTACCTAACCAACATGGCTTTATGCCGGGCAGATCCACCCTAACAAATCTTTCCTTGTACGAACAATTTATTGCATGCTCACTTGAAAATAAAACCCAAGTAGATTCAATATATACAGACTTTGTCAAAGCGTTTGACAAAGTTAACCATGAAATTCTTCTCAACAAACTTAGCAAAATGGGAATAGAGGGTAAACTATTGGAATGGTTAAAGAGTTACTTAACCAATAGAATTCTCCAAGTAAAAAATAACTCTTATCTATCACACAAACTCATGGCTACTAGCGGTGTACCTCAAGGGTCACATTTAGGCCCAATACTGTTCCTCCTTTTTATAAATGATATCATCACTGTTTTTGATAATAATATTGAAGTGTTGCTTTTCGCCGACGACTTAAAACTATTTAAACTTATAAAAACAATAAATGACTGTATTCACATTCAATTAAATTTAAATAAACTACAAGACTGGTGTAAAACTAATAAACTTTATCTGAATATAAGTAAATGCCAGATAATAAGGTTTTTTAGAACAAATCAACCCCTTAACTATCAATATAAAAATAATAATGTTTCCCTCAACTCTGTCAGTGAGATTAATGATCTTGGCATTATTTTCGATTCCAAATTTAACTTTATTCCACATATAACTACAGTAACCAATAAAAGATTAAAAATGCTAGGTTTCATTCTTCGAAATTGCAGAGGTTTTCAAAATATTTCAACATTAAAAATCTTGTATTCCTCTCTAGTTCGAAGTCAAGTCGAATATAATTCTTCTATTTGGTCCCCTGACTTCAAAATCCACTCCGATTCCATAGAAAGAATTCAGCATAAATTCTTAAGATTCATTAACTATAAACTTGGTCTACCAATAGAATCAATAAATTACAATCACTTAATGAAAGAATTAATCTTACTCAAACTTTCAGATAGAATACTTATTTCCGACTTGACTTTTATTTTTAAAATTGTTAATGGTATTATAGACAGTCTTGATTTATTAAACCTAATTACCTTCCACATACCTACTAGAACTACTCGATCCAAAATTCTTTTTAATTGCAACAAAAATATCAGGACTGAGTCATTTAGATACTCGCTTATACCTAGATTGCATGCAGTTGGCAATGCTTTCTCAGAAGTAGTAGATGTGTTCAACTGCACCGAATATAGTTATAAGAAGGCTATAATATCATACCTCAATGACAATAATTAATGTTAGGTATAATAGTGTTCGTCTGGACGGTGTCTATATCATACTCTAATATAGATTCCAAACTGCTTGCTTAATTTATATTAACTATCAGACAGACTAGTTAAGTGATAGCTAATAATGTATGATTTTTTTTTAAATTATTATATTTAAAGCAAAAATTTATTATTGATTCTCTAACTGGCAGCCCTTAAAAGCAGAACTAATTAGCAGTACCTGTAGTCATTTCAAACTTCAGTCATTTCAACTCAAGGTAACAATAATATCATTATTAAGTTAGTCCATTTTAGCCAATTCCTAGAATCCAACAATATGTACAAATAAAAGTAAAGTAGGGGTATATTATACTTGATGTTGAGAATTTTTCTAAGAATTCACCTTTATTTACTTACTTATGTTTGTTTATTCTGCACAAAAATGTGTATTTTGTATGAGCTCATGTTCTTTTTTTTTGTTCTAAACATATTTGTATCCTATAACTAAATACTAATTGTTATCATACATATGTACTTTGTTTAATGTACATTATTATCATTGTAATTACCCTCCTATTCACCACTGTGTATCATGTATCACTGGATTGTAATAGCCATTTTATGGCGTTGAAATAAATGAATAAATAAATAAATAAATAAATGAATGAATGAATGAATGAATGAATGAATGAATGAACGAACGAACGAACGAACGAACGAACGAACGAACGAACGAACGAACGAACGAACGAACGAACGAACGAACGAACGAACGAACGAATGAATGAATGAATGAATGAATGAATAAATAAATAAAATATTACGAAATCAATGGATGATCAAATTCAAGTTGACGTAATCTATACAGACTTCTCGAAAGCGTATGATAAAATTGATCACAGTCTTCTTTTATCCAAATTACTAGCTTTGGGAATTCACGGGGATTTGTATCAATGGTTAGTTTTTTATCTTAATGGGCGCACAAAATGAGTAACAATTAATGGCTTCGTCTCTGAGTTCATAAATATACCTTCCGGTGTACCCCAAGGATCTCACCTGGGACCGTTACTATTCACAATTTTCATCAACGACATTGTAAAATTCTTTAATTATGCAAATGTTCTACTCTTCGCTGATGATATGAAAATATATCTTCCGATTAACTATATCATTGACTGCATTAAATTACAAGAAGATCTTTGTAGACTTAATGACTACTGTATAATTAATCATCTCAACATGAACACTTCTAAATGTTATGTGATTACCTTCACTAGAAATAAAATTAAATTTGACCATAACTACCATATAGCCAGCCAATCACTCAAATGGGTTACTCAAATTCGTGATTTAGGTGTTCTACTTGATAGTAAACTTACATTCGAGGCACATATTAATATGATTGTAGGGAAAGCCCTTAGAATGTTAGGATTCTTATTCCGTATTGGAAAAGAATTCAAGAACATTCAAACACTTAAAATATTGTATTTTGTTATATGTTCGCAGTCATCTTGAATTCGCTTCTCAAATACGGAAACCTCAATATAATATTTATATTAAACGCATTGAAGCCATCCAAAGAAAATTTGTCCATCATTTGAATTTCAAGTTTAATATTGGTTATCATGACATAAACAGCTTGCAGGACCTTTATGGACTTAAATCATTAAAAATTAGAAGAGACTCAGCAGATATAATATATCTTCATAAAATTATCAATGGTTTTATTGACTGTTCGCCTCTTTTGGCTGAGATTAATTTTATAGTCCCATCCATTAGAACCAGAGAAAAATCACTTTTTCATCTTCAAAAATGTTCTACTAATCTCAGACAAAATGCTTTTATATTCAGAACATGCAATTGATAAGAATTTTAATAATATACACATATTCTCATGTAATTTAAGTACCTTAAAAAGTATGTCATAGCCAACATTAAATAATTTTTTGACCTTATTGCAAGTTACCATAATATTGCTGTGAATACTTTCCAGTTGCATACTTGTCATTCGACTTACTATTGTATTCACTCTGAGTTGTAGGTATGTACAATGTAAATATTATTATTATTGTTATTGTGGAGTGAGAATAGATTTCTGACTCTGATTACTTCATGTTTTGAAATTCAGTAAGCAGATTATTATAGTTTATATTGTATTTTTATATCTTTTTTTTTAATAATTTTCAGGGTTATATTTTTGTTAACTTCTTACGGGAACAGGACCCTTACTTTTTTTCTTTTACTTTTTAATTATAATTTTTATTTTGTGATTTATTAATGTTATTATTATAAGTGTAAAATATCTGTTGATTTTCCATGGTAAATAAAATAAAACAAACATTGTTTTTTCCAGGAATCATCATTTTTCCGTCGTAATTTTTACAACAGTTTAGTATTATAGGGTTAAAATCCCATAAAAATCTCATAATTTACTTCTAAAATCATACTATTCGAATCGTGAACATCCATTAGTTTTCAAAAAGATTTTCATATAATATTTAATTATTTTTCATCAAAATAGGGAATCTCGAGGGAAATTTCCCCACGTTATAGGGAAAAATCCAAATCCAGCAATCCACGAAAACGGCCGTGATGTATATGCCATATACAAGAGGTATATATGCCACCTTTTAATTTGTGTTCGTGAATGGTCATTTAACTCCGGATTAAATCTATTTTAAGTGTAATAAAGTCCAATAATTTTTGGCGTAATCGACTTAAAAATGTGATGAGGGCGACACAAGCGAGAAATTTTTTAACTATTTTATCAAATTTCGACTAAATCGATTGCTCTGCTTAGCTCTTAAGTTGGAATAAAGGAATTTATTTTATAGTGTTGCTAAACATTATTACGATGAATCGTACTTATGATCATACTCGTACCTGTCAGGAAATAAATTACGAAATATGCAGCGTTCACGAATTCGTTGAAATAATTAAATAACAATATGTAGGCAGAATTGAACATTAACATGGATTTCAACATGAATAATTTTGCATTATTATAAAATCTCTTACTTTCATTTCAAATATCTGCGGCATAAAAATATGTTGGTAGGTATCTTGGAGTGTTATAAAATTATTGTCCCATTTTTCTACCAAACTAGAATATTATTTTCAAGGCTTATTTTGGTGTCTGTCTTTTTTACCCCTCTTCACCAAAATAAGTTTTATTTTTTTTGGTAAATCTCTCAGTAAATCTATTTTTATTAAGGACATTGAGGACATTAAAAAACTTACAGGTCTGCAGTTCACACGCGATAGAAGCGAAACCTTCAGAAAACTAAAGTAGATAAGAGTGAGGAGGTAACGTAGCACCGCACCAAGAGGAGACCGATTATTCTATCTCATCCTCTCGCAGGCTAAATCTTATGGATGTAAGAGTTTAGCTCTTTTTGGTGTCGCTTTTTCGTTTCATTGAAATCACAACGGTGCTAAAGAATTCAATTAAAAATGCAATCATCAGTGTTATTCAGAAATTATTATTTGGGAGGCGGGTACGGGTATCGCCATTTATTGGATAACCAACATAGGTCATCCCATAAATTTGGTGACTTAGTAGGGATGCACAGGTTCATGGGGTGAAGGGTCTTGGCGGCGGATACGTCTGCCACCAGCTGCATGGCAGGCGGTTCAGGAGAGAATGGTTGAGGGAGTCCCTTTGACGTCTCCAGCCGTACTCTCTCGGAACATTGACTTGCACCGCAGTGGGAGGGATGGATACATGCATCCGTCACTCCTGGATACATTGTCCCCCAGATTCATACCTATACCTATTTCCTTCCAAATACTTCCTCACCTTCCTTCCCCTAAGAAGATCCACCTCATAGCATCCTCAAGATGACACAGGCCCTGAGCGGGATTATTTTCTAAGGCCTGCTCTGTGAAGCTAATGTAAAAAAAACCTAAGAAGCATTCCAAATTCGCAATATTATCTACTTTTAATTTCAAATGCATTATTGTGATGAAAAATATTTTTTAAATACCTTTTTAATGAAAATAAATAAAACACCACTGTATTATTAACATTGGTGAAATGAATATAAACTTATTAAATGTACACGAACCTATAGCTATGCAATATAAAAACTGTATGAGACCACTTATTTGTTCCATACAAATACTATAAAAAATAGGGCGCTGGACTCTGATCGTCACTTCGGTTTCGGGAGATAATAACAACTCAAAGAATTATTGGGTAATAAAAATATATTTATTTTCAGACGGTTTTTATACTAATTTTTCATTTCGGTACCTGTTGTTTTTCTGGATGATCCCAGGTGTTCGAAGCAGGTGTCCGGTGTATTAGTTTGCTATTTTTAATAACAAACTGGTTTGGACACGAAGTGTTTTCTTGCATGGGTTGACGTCATTTCGCACCTGTTGTTAGTGATAATGCGAGGTGTTTTGGTTTTGAATAACACGTGCAGTCTTTCATGCAACACTCTGAACTGGTGGTAGGCAATAATATTTTAAAGGAACACGTGTGGCGACCAGCTGCAAAAGTTTCACGTAAATAAGATCTAATGCATCAAGACGTCTGTTACATTCTCCTTCCGGTGTAATCTGTTTGATTGCACCTAGCTAGTTCGTCGGACGCATTCTTGATGTAGGTATCTTGGTTTGTTATGTGTCCTTGTAAAGAAAAGGGGGAGATGACTCAGCAGGTGTAGGAGCTGGTAAGATGACGGCGATTTTAACGGCTGGTCTTAAGTACACACCGGAACTAGTCTGGATTCGAGCGGTTGTAACTTGTCCGTCGGTTGCGGTTATCGCCACGATGACGCAACCGCAAGGCCAATGATTCCGAGGTAGTGCAGGATCCATTGCTACATGGGTTAGTGGTCTGATGTTCGCTGCGAATTCAGCTTCGATTAAGGTAGTCAGAAATGTGGGTGAAGGTGTTCGTTCTTTGAGCGTGGCGTTCAGTGCCCGTTTCACCGACCGCACCAGTCTTTTCCATACACCTCCCATGTGCGCCGTCATTGGTGGTATAAATCTTCATTCGACGCCCTGGGTGGTCATGGCATCAAGCATTTTAAAGTCTTGACTTAATAACCTCAAGGCGTTTCTCAACTCGGCTTCGGCTCCATTGAAATTAGTCCCGTTGTCTGAGTGCATGTTTACGGGCTGTCCCCTTCGTGCTGTCACTCGTTGTATGGCCATAATAGCAGAGTCAGCGGTTAGGGAAGCAACAAGTTCTTTGTGGACAGCGCGTGTCGAGAAGGAAGTGAAGATAGCGGCTTAGCATTTTCTTGATGTCTGCCAACTGTGATATCTATGGGTCCGAAGTAGTCTAGCCCGCAGTGTGTAAAAGGGCGAGTTTGGTGTATCAGTCGATTTAGCGGCAATGCTCCCATTAGGGGTTGACATAAGACTGATGTAGTGGGGCCTCACTTCTAGTGTTCGTTCGTTGGGTGTTTGGATCCCGTGTACCAAGGTAGACGGGATTTGGCTTAGTTGACACCCACCTTCAGTCTTGTATGTTGGTCATCTCATCTATTTTGCCCAGTCTGTTTGCCACAAAGGTGGAGTAAATGTGTGGATCGGTGCGCAGCAAACACAATACGGTTGTTGAATCTGTCCAGAAATGGGTTTGGGTTATCAGGGCATGGCTTTCCTTTTACATGGTTCGGGCGAGTCTCGCTGAGATGAGTGCGGCATGTAATTGAGGCAGCGTCTTGGGATGGTGATTGTGTATGTTTTTTTGCAGGTTCATCCAATTTGTCCACTTCTGGATATGTTCAGGGGTAATGGGTTTGTCACAGCTCACGTTCGAGTGCCACATGGCTTGAAGTAGTATTTTGGGTCGAATCGTAAGGCAGGAAATAAAGCCGGGTTGATTTCCTCTTCGTGGGTCGTATTAACCTTTCCTAGACTGTGAGGTTTTATTGGTGGTTAGCAAAGCCAATTGATGTACGGCATTGCTAGAGAATTGCGCGTCTGTCTCGTGGCTTTAGTGCCACTAAAGCATTTTAACTCGGAGTCAGTTCCATGAAATTTTGTCCATTTTAATGTGGAAACGGGCTCCTCCCGTCTGAGGAGACATTGGAGAGTACCGATGTTCTGGAAGGACTTGCTTGCCTTGGCTGCTCCGATGAGGACCACCGTTGTTCTGGCAGTGGTACTGCTGGGGAGGGCTTGCCCGCCTTGGCTGCGGTGATAGGAGCACCGCTATTCTAGCAGTGGCACTGTTGGGGGCAGGGCTTGTTCGCCTTGGCTGCGGTGATGAGGAGCACCACTATTCTGGTAGTGGCACTGCTGGAATTGAAATTAGAAGATGGAATTAGCCTTGCTGGCCTTCGGTTGAGAAGCGTATCTCGTTGCAAACTTGTTGGGAGGCGGGCTAGTTGATGCCATTACTTGAGTTACATATCTTGTCGCAAACAAGTTGGGAGGCGGGCTAGTTGGTGCCATTACTTGAGTTGCGTATCTCGTTGCAAACAAGTTGCAAGGCTGGCTAGTTGATGCCATTATTTGAGTTGCGTATCTTGTCGCAAACAAGTTAGGAGGTGGGCTAGTTGCTGCCTTACTCGAGTTGCATATCTCGTCGCAAACAAGTTGCAAGGCTGGCTAGTTGATGCCATTACTTGAGTTACGTATCTCGTCGCAAACAAGTTGGGAGGCGGACTATTTGCTGCCATTACTTGAGTTGCGTATCTCGTCGCAATTGGGAGGCTGGCTATTTGTTGCCATTACTTGAGTAGCGTATCTCGGCGCAAGCATGTTGGAAGGTGGACTAGTTGGTGCTTTTACTTGAGTTGCATATCTTGTCGCAAACAAGTTGGGAGGCGAGCTAGTTGCTGCTCTCTACTTGAGCTGCGTATCTCGTCGCAAACAAGTTAGGAGGCTGGCTAGTTGCTGCTATTACTAAGACAAACAATACAAAGAAATAACTTATCATGAAAATGGGATGGCAGGACGCGGCTCAGGCTCGTATGGGACTGCTAATTCAGGCAGGTTGGTGATCAGCTTGGCGTGGAGTTGCAGCGCGCAGGGCCGCGAATGGGTCAGCAATCTGCTTTGCGTGTCAGGCCAGCTGTTGCACTCTCTGATAGGGCTTGCTTCTGGCAATGTGGAGTGCTTCCACTATCGCGGAGGTGATCTAGGCCAGTGGATCTATGTTTCGATGTGTTCGTCCAGTGTGAGTACGGTCTTGGTTTTTCAGTATATCCGGACTAGCATTAAGGGTCGGGCCGATTGCTGTAAGCTCGGGAATTCTCTGGCTGGCTGCCACAGGGTATCGAGTATCCATATATGCGGATTACTGCATATGTAGTAGCTGCATATATCGCTGTTGCATGAGTGGTAGCTGTATATTTTGTTGCTGCTCAGTTTGTTGCTGCATATCTCGTTACTGCTCAGTTTATTGCCGCATGTCTCGTTGTTGCATTTGTGGAAGCTGCATATCTTGTTGCTGCTGGGTTCGTTGCTGCATATTTGGTGGCTGAATATCTCGTTAATGCTCAGTTTGTTGCTGCATTTCTCGTTGCTGCATGCCGTAGCTGCATATCTCATTACTGCTGGGTTTGTTACTGCATATCTTGTTGCTGTAAGTCTGTTGCTGCATATCTCGTTGCTGTATGTCTGTTGCTACATATCTCGTCGCTGCATGAGTGGTAGCTGCATATCTCGTCGCTGATCAGTTTGTTGCTGCATGTCTCGTTGCTCCATATATGAAAGCTGCATATCTCGTTGCTGCCAATTTGTTGCTAGACGTCTATTAGCTGCATGTCTCGTTGCTGCATGTGTTGAAGCTGTATATCTTATTGCTGCTGGGTTCGTTGCTGCATGTCTGTGAGCTGCTCAGTGTGTTGTTGCATATCTCGTTGCGGTATATGTAATAGCTGCATATCTCGTTACTGTCGGGTTCATTGCTGCATGTCTGTTAGCTGCATATCTCGTTGCTGCTCAGTTTATTGCTGCATGTCTCGTTGCTGCATCTGTGGAAGTTGCATATCTTGTTGCTGTTGGGTTCGTTGCTGTATACTGGTGGCTGCGTATCTCATTGCTGCTCAATTTATTGCTGTATATCTCTTGACTGTATGTCTGTTAGTTGCATATCTCGTTGCTGCTCAGTTTTTTGCTGCATATCTCGTTGCGGTATATGTGGTAGCTGCATATCTCGTTGCTGCTGGGTTCGTTGCTGCATGTCTGGTAGCTGCATATCTCGTTGTGGCTGAGTTCGCTGCTGCATGTCTGTGAGCTGTTTAGTGTGTTATTGCATATCTCGTTGCGGTATGTGTGGTAGCTACATATTTCTATGCTGCTGGGTTCGTTGCTGCATGTCTGTTAGCTGCTGGCTGCTCAGCTTTTTGCTGAGTATCTCGTTGCGGTATATTTGGTTGATGCATATCTCATTACTGTTGGGTTTGTTGCTGCATATCTGTTAGCTGCATATCTCGTTGTTGCTCAGTTTATTGCTGCATGTCTCGTTGCTGCATGTGTGGAAGCTATATATCTCGTTCATATCTTTGAGCTGCTCAGTTTGTTTGTCATCTTTATCAGCCTTCTGTAGAACCGGATCGACGGTCTGTTGAGTTATAGATACATCTGTGTTTGCAGGGCAGGGCCGTGATGTTTCGGTTGAGGCCAGGATTTTACGGCCGCTGCGTAGTGATGGCATGTCCACTGCGAAAGATTTGATGACGTGGGATCCTGACTCGAAAAGGACCAATTTGTATGAGACCACTTATTTGTTCCATACAAATACTATAAACAATAGGGCGCTGGACTCCGATCGTCACTTCGGTTTCGGGAGATAATAACAACTCAAAGACTTCTTGGGTAATAATAATATATTTATTTTCAGACGGTTTTTATACTAATTTTTGCGTACACCTGTGTTGAAGGAAATCGTAAACATGTTTTTCATTTCGGCACCTGTTGTTTTTCTGGATGATCCCAGGTGTTCGAAGCAGGTGTCCGGTATATTAGTTTTCTATTTTTAATAACAAACTGGTTTGGATACGAAGTGTTTTCTTGCATGGGTTGACGTCATTTTGCACCTGTTGTTTGTGATAATGCGAGGTGTTTTGGTTTTGAATAACACGTGCAGTCTTTCATGTAATATTTCGCAAGAATTGACTTATCAATAAGTTGTTTACTTCTCTCTGAACAGGTGGTAGGCAATAATATTTTAAAGGAACACGTGTGGCGACCAGCTGCAAAAGTTTCACGTAAACAAGATCTAATGCATCAAGACGTCTGTTACAAAAACCTAATGTCTCTTTTTGGAATGGTTAAATATATAAATGATGCGACTAGAGAAGCGATATTGACTAACTATATAAACGGCTTCATGTTTAGACCATATCGATGTAAGAGTAAGGGAGACGACAGAAATTCATGCGTATGCGAATCAATAATAGCTGACCACTATCTAATTGCAGCTACTATTAACTTCCGTTACTATGATAAATGTACCTTCGACAAATAGCACCAAGAATTTTACACTGCACTATCTGAAAAAAGGATTAATTTATTGATCGAAATCACCGATTGGAATGCAATGCTGAAATTATCGGAACCAAGCATTGTGTATGAAGAATTAAAATCGATTTTTAAAAATATTTATAAAAAAAGCACCATCACGAAATTACTTACAAAAAATATCAAAATAACAAAAAAACTTGGATGAATGACAGCCTCGTTGAAAGTATTCTAATACGAGATGCCATGTGAAAAAAATGGAAAAACACGCCAAATAATATGAAATCGAATTTAAAAAATACAGAAATAAATTTAATAAACAAATATTAATCACAAAAAAGATATACTAAAATAACAAATTTAATCACTGTTTCAAGGACATTAAAAAAACATGGAATTAAATTAATAATATTTTGGGTAGGAAAAATAAATCTGGTTGTGATGAAGTCATATCTAAATATTTTCTAAAGTCTCAATCTACTGATGCAGTGGCTGAAAATTTTGCTAACTTCTTTGATAAAGGAGTTAATAAGTTATTGCATGAATGAGATTTCCGAGTGCCCTAGTATTTGCATGATTATTTACCTCATTCAATGTACCTACGTAGAGCTAACGCCAAGCAAATTGAATGCATCACAGGAGGTATGAAAAATTCTAAGACTCCAGGCGTGGAATTAATTCGTATGTATGATTTAAAAAAACACGTCAAATTATTTTGCCTTTTAATTGCCCACTTTATAAACAGAATAATTGATACCAGCCACATTCCTGATGAACCAAAAGATAGCATAGTATGACCTATTTATAAAAATGGAGATCACACTGTAATAAATGATTACAGGCCAATTCCCATACTACCTGCACCAGAAAAAAATTTCGATAAATTTACATATTTTATTTATTTAAGTTTTTATTCCAGCAGGACTGGGAGGGTAGTGCAATCCCAGTCTGCCATATTACATAAACAACTATAAAAGAAAAAAAAAATGTTTAAATATTAGGTATGTACCTAATTAAAACATAAAATGAAAAATACAAATAACAAAAAATAAGCATAAAATTAAAATAAATAATAAGCAGACAGAATTAAAAATAAAAAGATAAAAATATATTTTGGGATCGTCCGTCATGGAGGTCGCCTCATCATCTGCATCCATTGCTCATTTAATGGGGAACTGAGCCACTCGGATGCAGCCACGACAATGATATTGGTTGAAGTCCGTATCCTGCTCCAGAAGCTGGCTAGTCGGTGGCGAAGTAAGGCTGAGAATGAGTGCACCCTCCCCTCGGTGAACATCGTGGAGGCACTGCAGAACCTCGGTAGTTGCATAAGTTGCCTATATGCATTATTGTAGCACACCCTCAGTTTGTCCCATTGCGCTGCTGGGTATTGTGTCCACAATTCAGACGTATACAGGGCAGTACAGTATGTCTTGAATAGTAATTTTCTGACATTTTCGCTGCAGTGGTAGAACCGCCTTGAGAGCATTCCGGCCCGTATGTTAATTGCTCTTCTTTGTCGTTCCATATCTTCTATATCCTTCATGTCTTCGGTTAGGATATGTCCCAGACACTTAACCTGTGAGGCCACAAGCAGTTCATTTCCTTCTAGATATATTGGAGGAATATGTGATGGCTCCTTATTGTGTTTGAAAGCGACGATGACTGACTTTTTAGAATTGTACAACAGGTTATGAGAGTTTGCGTACTCTTCGCATATTTGCACAAGTCGTCTCATCGCTTTAATCGAAGGTGCAAGCAGCACCATGTCATCGGCGTAATTAATGTTGTTACTTCCTTGTCCACAGATATGAACAACCGATTCGTGTATCGTTCAACTCTTGTAAGAGGTCGTTAATGTACACATTAAATAGAGTTGGAGACATATTTCCCCCTTGCCTGACTCCGCTCTTAAGGAATAAAGGTCTTGAAGAAGCTCCTGCCCATTGAATGTGATTTTCCTGTTGTCCGTACCAAATAGCCAGCATATTGACCACTGCTGCTGGAACATCTCGCTTTATGAGTTTTTCCCATAATAATTCATGGGAAACACGATCAAACGCCTTGCTTAAGTCAAGAAAACACCCATAGACTGTGGTTTTTCTTTTTTTGTAGTAGGCTATTGTTTGTTTTATTCCATAAATGGCCATATCGGTTGATGAGGCGCTCTTGAAGCCGAATTGGTTATCAAGGGTAAATAGTTTCTCTTTGACTAGTGCGAATAAGATTTTTTCAAATAGTCTCGAAAGCATTGTCGCCAAGGAAATCGGTCGGTAATTTCCTAATACCGATGCATCCAGCTGATTGGATTTCAGGATTGGTACGATAATAGTTTTGCTCATATCCATCGGCATATGTGTGTGTCTTAGGAGGCTTGAGTACAGGGCGGCTAGAATAGTATGAAGTTGATCTCCTGCGTATTTTATATGCTCAATACCAATGGCGTCGTATCCTGGACTTTTACCATGGGCGGTTTGCTTAATTGCGCTTTCAATCATTTCATGAGTAACATTCATGACCAGGTCATCATTGGCCGCAGGCGGGCATGTCATTATCGAAGGTTTCGTGGTATCTCCTTGATCCTCGCTTAAAGAGAAAAAGTCTCTAAATTCGTTGGCTATGTTTTCATCACCCATAATGTTGTTGACGCATAGTGGAACTTTGCTCTTGGCTTTCAGCACAGTTGAAGTTTTTTGCCAAAACTTTCTGAAATCTTTGTTATGCATAGACGTAGCTATGCTATCCATTCGTGCTTTGTTTTCCGAGTGTTGACATTTTCGGAGAGTAATTTTAAAAGATTTCTTACTAGTTTTCCTTTCGTCTGCGAAACGGCCTTCCGTAGGCCTTCCGGCTTGAACCCAGCAGAGGAATGCATGTCTTGAATGGCGGTACAAAGTGGAGACTTCATTATTCCACCCAGGAACAATTTCATACATTTTTTTGGGTTCTTTCCTTCTGAATGCTTTTATGGCGGAGTTTCTTAGTATATGGACAATATTACCGTAGAGAGAATCTAGTTCAAGTTTATGAGTTTCGTTATCACAGTTAAGTCTTTGACATCTTACGGCATCTGGGGGTTTCATTTTTAACAATAGTTTATTGGCAAGGGCGTTGTAAGTTTTAATATCATTTTCGGATTTCGCCGTCCATTTCCCAAAATCCTTTGATCGATTCTGTCTGTTGGAAATAATGGGGGTTAGATTTAGATCTATTTCCACAGTTAGTGGGAGATGATCTGACCACGTCGCATCGGCTGTGATTTTTACGCTCCTCACTGCACGATTCAACCCCTGTGTCATAATACAGTGATCAAGCCATCTGGTGGTTCCGTGGGCGTCACTTACATAAGTAAATGTATCAGAGCTTAAATGCACAATATCAGTGTATGTATAGCTATTTTCTATACAGAACTGTGCAAGTTCACGGCCAAAAAGTGACCTCGGATCCGCGTTGAAATCTCCTATAATCATGGAGTTGGAACTGTTTTGTTCCTCAATAATGGCGTGTATTTTTCCCAGACAGTCTGCGAATTCCGGTAAGTTCTCAGCTGAATTGGTCGGCATATAAACCGTGACTATAAGGAGAGTTCCATTTGCTGACTCCAGTTCAATAGCCGTGATTCGTGGATCTCTACAGTCAATCAGAATGGCTTTTATTGTATTGCGCCATAAAATTGCAACGCCTCCGTAGGGGCGGCCAATTAATGGAGCGTCTGAGAGGTTCACCGCAGATGTTCCATGACTGAGAAATTCTGGATGTAAATATACAAATAAATTGAGTAGGTGAATGCCAATAAGGGTTCCAGAAAAAAAGCAGTGATAAATTGCTGAAAAAATTTTCTGAATTAAATGAATAAAGCAAGATATATTAAATCAGAAATACCGCAAGGATCAATTTTAGGTCAAAAATTGTACATTATATATGTTATTGCTATGTCTAAATTCTTTAAAAAAGCCTTTAGATTCATTTTTGCTGACGATACCGTTCTTGTAGTATTCATTGAAAATCCTATAATAGCTATTCAACAATTGCGAAGAGACTTAAACGAGCTACTTAAATGGGCACATGATGTTGGATTAATTATAATTCTTAAAAAACCTAATGTATGTGTGTAAGATCACCGAGCCTGGGAATGTGGAATATACCCAAAATAATTGCTCATAATTCTGAATGTATTCATAGAAATACATTATATATTTGCTACTGTGAAACAATTGACTTTACAAATGAATATACTTATCTGGGACTAAGAGTAGACAATAAATTTAAAAGGGATAAACAAGTGTCTAAAATATGTAACCAGCTCCGGTCTTTAGCGAGTAATTTTTATAAATTGAAATTTGTTTTGCCCCATTGTACTCTTAAAAACATTTATTTTTTACCCGACCTCAGAGGCCATCCACATATTTTAGCCCCCACCTTCCACTTCCCTTTTAAAATAACCAATATATAAAAAATAAAGGAAAAAATGCATAGCTTAAAATAACTGCACAAATATATATTTTTTATTTTTTTGGTAGTGGCCTGGATTTGACTTTCGGAGTTTTGACTGCTTTTATTTTTAATTTTTATCGAAAAAAAGGGTTACTTTTTTAAACCAAAATATTACAACAAATATTAAAATTGCAATGATCAGTTTTGTTCAGAAAAGTTCTAACATTGTATAATATTTATTGTTTCCTTAAATTGTGGTTTTCTCTATAAATATTCGTATAAATAAAACCGATGATTTTCGATGACGCGGTACCAGTTTGTGTGGTAGAAAACAAGTTTGGTATTACTTTCGTGATAACGAACTATGTATATCAAGAAACGAAGATTAGGAAAAAAATCGCAAATTGGAAATTATTAAAATACACAGTGGTAGAGAAGGAGTTAACTTTACAATTTTCACAACTTCCGGGATCGTGTTGGATAAAACAATAAAACGATATAACGATTAATAATTTATGCTGAGTTGTTACAAGTCAAACAACCTAAATAAGTTGTAAAATTAAATCATATCGCGTGTGTATTAATTTCTACATGTTAGAAATTGACATCGTAACAAACTTTATATTTTCATGTAATATTTTTCGGCGTTAACAGCATTTACTACGTAAGGTTAATTCAATTTTCTCCGAAGGAAAACAGGAAATTTTTATGATCGAGTTGAACATTATTTCATCTGTAACAGGTGGCGTTCCAGTCGAATAGGAAATAAATATCTGCTTATAATACCGACGCTTATTTATCAGTATTCTAGAATATTGGAGATTCTATCTATAGATATTTGCCAGAGACGTTCTTAAATACATAAATTAACATGAAAACCGCTTACGGTTCCATCCATTTAATCAAGAAAATGGATTAAATCCCTACGAAAACTTTTATAAGACCCGGTATATCAGCCAGATACGTTGCTATGTAAGAGGTTCCTCGCTATAATTTAAGCGGCTTAATCTAGAGCACAAGCTTTGACAAGCCGTAGAATAGTTCCTATTTTAGATACCGAATTATAATTATGGGCTGTAAGGAAGCCTTAAAGGCCCCTCTCCACCCAATAATGCCGTACTGTAATAAGGACTGAAATAATGCATAATAGACAGTTTTGATAATTTTATTGTTTAAAATATTACGTATGTTATAGAAAACATAGCAGTCATATGCCAAAACTGACATTTACTTAAGGTTAAACGTAACATACATTATAATCTATGCATTTACAGATGGCACCAATTAAATTATTTTAAATCTTGACATGTAGCAAACACTTTGTGGGAATACATAATTATAATAAACACAATTAAATAACTTTGTTTCAATTCCTCTTCTAATTTTACTTATAAATACCATGTTTTTCTGTATTATGTTCAATATATTTTTATTCACCCCTGAGGAAGGTTCAGTACGAACCGAAACCAGTTGGATTAAAAAATAATAAAGTGAAATTGAAACAAAGTTATTTAATTGTGTTTATTATAAATTATTTTAGGTTTTTAATACTTTTTGCACGTTACGCTTTAAAATATTAGGTGTTTTAATTGTTTGCGCCCGTACGTATTCAACATGAACTAGAATAAATAGTTTTCTCCATAAACACACCCAAATCTTTCATGAAAGGCTGACAAATCCAACTTTGTATCGATGACTCAATCCAATATTGTATTTGTCAGCTGTACTTGAAAGATTTGAGTTTGTTTATGGACAAAACTATTTATTTATATTCATATTAAATGTGTACGGGTGCAAACAATTAATTTACCTTAATATTTTAATGCATAACGTGCAAAAAGTGTTAAAAACCTAAAATAATTTAATTGGCGCCATCTGTGAATGTATAGATTATAACGTGCGTTACGTTTCACCTTAAATAATATTTGAATACTTCTCACCAAAATTTACGTACATTGCCTAATTTTACAAATATGTACCAGTACATTTATCGAGCGACGAGGAATGACGATGTTATTAACCCCAGAAAGATAATCCACGCCTTAGAAACGTAAGCGACACACAAGAATTGCTGTCTTTTTTTATTTCGTAACATAGCGCGTTGTCTATCTAAGCGCGGGATGGCTCTGTCACCTCGGTAAGTTTAATAATTACGGAGAAATACGTACACCATGCGTCTAAAAGCGCGGGGCGGCTCTGTCACCACAGTAAGTTTAATTCGGAGAAATACGTACACCATACGTCCAAAAGCGCGGGGCGGCTCTGTCACCACGGTAAGTTTAATAATTACGGAGAAATACGTACACCATACGTCCAAACCTTTTGTGTAACTTTGCTAGCATCGGCGCTACTTGCGGCCAACGCTAAACCCAAAACCTGGAAAGGACATGCAATAAACAAGCCGGCGGCTAGCTCTGCACAGCCGGCGCGAGCAAGGTTCCTCTTAAACCCAGGGCGAGTGTTTGTGGTTCGCTTGTAAATTCCTACTTCCCTTCCTTTCCTCACAATCTCCGGGTCTCCTTCCTCAATCAGAACACAGTTGTTATGCACGAAAAAGGGTTTATTCATTTAAAGGTGAACAGGATTATACACAAGCCAGCCTCGGCACTAAACACATGGTTATTTGGCTAACTAAAATGCTATTGTTCTATCAACTCTCTCTCTACGCGTATATAGTGAAGTTAAATGTCAGTTCTTAGCACACAGAGGGAAAGCAAGGTTCATTGGTACTCACAAACAGGAGATAGGCAGTCGTCAGACGGGTACTGGTTAGGCGGGAGCTTCTTGAGCACAATGCACAATCAAAGTAAAACATCGCGAGTTCAGTTTACGGGGAGCGCAATCACGGGGACACAGTTGTTATGCCGAAGGTCGGCCGAGGAATGAATGCGGGGAGCCGCTCGGCGCTTGGCTACGGGCGCCGCGCGGCGCGGGGAGAGGGGGGCGGAGGGCCTGTGCAAGGGGTCAATTCGCTATTAGCTCGCACGGGAATCAATTCCGTAACGTAACAACTTTCAGTATAACGATTCATATAAATGTGATTTAGCGTTCAAAAAAATTAATAAAATATATTATTTTTAAATATAAAGACTGATCTGCATTTAAAATTTCACAGCGTGTTGTTATAGTTAGGTGAAAAGAAGTTGAGATGTCATGTTATAGCTCAAATTAAAGGTGGGTTACCATGTTGGGTATATGGAATTACACTGGATGTGATTGTGTTGTGTTGTACCTACTATGTGGTCATGTTATCATGACATAAACACCTCTTATTAAGTGAGTGTATTAGATGTTAGATTTACAGGGTATAAATAATTGTACACAGTTATCAGCTTTAATCCCATGGGATCTTGGACGGCATATCTCGTTGGTACGAGATAAAACTGCGTAGGTAGGCATGAGTTACTCCCATCAGAGCGTGGGCACTGTTATTTTTATCATAGTTGTGAAACTTGAAAAGTAAATAAAAGAGTGGATGTATGACAAAAGATATATATATATATATATATATTGAAAGTATATGCGTACCTGTGGACAATTCCTATAAAGAGCTACTATGTAGCTAAAACCTATTCCGTTTGATGCGACGATTCCGGATGCATAATGAGGGGACCCTAACTCCCTCACGTAGCATCAGCGCCAGGTCTGCGAGCTTCTCTCTCCATCTTAGGTGATTGATAAGTATGGGAACGCCATGCCCATGGCGTCCTCCATCAAGTGGTTGTTGGCAGTTCCAGTCCCATCAGGTTGCAGAATTATACGGCGTGGAATAAACGGACGGGTTGTGTGCCGTTGAATTAATAGTAATTCATCTCGTCGGATGACGGATGGTATTTATAATCGATGATTATAATAAACTTGCTCGGTCAAGCCGCCATTAGCACATCGGGATTTTACACAAGAATACCCGGAAAAACAAAGGTTCTACAGTCGCGATCACATCGTACCGGCTGAGAATTAAATAAACTTAACGTTCACATATTGAATTAAACTGATAAACCCGCCGATTAAATATTATCCATATTAAATTTAAATCCACATTGTCGACTGGTCGAATTCGTGTCCCGCCCTTTAGACGCGAATCCAAGAAGTGCTGGCAAGCGACATCGAACCCCCTGTCGTTGGGAAGTTCAACTAAGCGGAGAAAAGGTGAAACCATAAGTGGCCAGTAAAAATTATCAGGATGTAAACAAACATTATTAATCCTGGGGTAATTTAGAACAGGCAAATAATTAATTACTTGGGCATTCTAATTATTTTCATAACAGTGTATTGAAAAATACGATTTTGACATTTTGTAGTTGATTTGTAAGAGGTTTACAGAATTTTTAAATTTTTTTAATTGGAATATATTTTTATAATTATTTTGGTTTTATTTAACCCATATACGCACAGTGGGTCGTTTCAGTCCCGAAAAACAGGCTCCAGAAAAGTAGCGAATTTTTTAACCCAATCGCTTGTTTTCGACATCTAATGCCATCTATCGATGTGTGAAAATACTATCTACTAACTCAAATAGACAGTTTTGCTAAATGGTCAAAGTTGTAACTTCTGGTGATAGTTCAATTCATGACTCAGTTGAAGTTGGCGAAAAACTCCGGTTTTTCTGAGAATAATGTAAGTTATATGTTTTTCTTTGTAAATATACCAATTATTTTGTTTTTATTATAAAATTAGAAAGTTTCTTTATCTAATGCAAATGAATGAATCCAAAATATTTTTTTCATTTCAGAGATATGGTTGTCAATATTCTATGCGTCACTAAATATCCCTTGGGCAAAAGTATACTCTGCAGAGGTGGGCTGCAGAAATAACTCTAATTTTGACGAAGCTTTTTAAAATGTCCCTGAAGACTGGCTCTGTACCCTCTGGTTGGAAAAAAGCGGTTATCCATCCTATTCCAAAGAAGGGTGACCGCTCCAACTCGGCCAACTACCGCTCCATAGCGATCACATCAGTTCTGTCTAAGGTGATGGAACGTGTGATCAACGACAAACTGCTCACATACCTCGATAAGAACAAAATTATTAACGACCGTCAATACGGATTCCGGCGGAACCGCTCGTGCGGTGATCTTCTCGCGTATGTAACGCATGTTTGGGGGCGATGCCTGAAACATTTCGGTGAGACCCAAAGGATTGCACTGGATATTTCCAAGGCCTTTGACCGGGTTTGGCACGGAGGACTTGTCAACAAACTGCCTTCTTACGGACTTCCCGCTTCCTTGTGTACGTGGATTGCCGACTTCTTGAGGGAGAGGTCGATTCAGACGGTAGCCGACGGTTTCACCTCTTCCTCACACTCGATAAATGCTGGCGTCCCGCAGGGATCGGTTCTGTCTCCGACTTTGTTTTTGTTGCACATCAACGACCTTTTGTCATGTGCACCAATTCACTGTTACGATGACAGTACAGTTCATGATAGCTTTTTGTTTGACAAGTCCCCAAAGGGCTCACAAACTCCAATAGCTCGTAGGGCTTTGAAACAAAGAATGGACGGTTACCACGACAGTGTTTTCTCTTGGGGTAAAAATAATCTCGTTGAATTTAATGTTTCAAAAACCCAATCTTGTCTGATTACGTCTAAAAGGGATCGAATTGAAAATCTAGTCTCTTTCAACGGAAACAATCTTCCGAACAGGCCCTCCATTGATATGCTTGGTGTAACCCTAAGTCACCAGCTCAGGTATGGGGGCTTCTTCGAAGCCAGAGTAAAGTTAGCCTCCCAAAAACTGGGCGTACTGTACATGGCCCGCAGATACTTTAATAGTACACAACTGCTAACCTTGTACAAATCTTGGCAGCTATCTCTGGTCTGGACCTCCAAAATACCTGAAAAATACCCTCGACTCTATGCAGAAACGGGCGGTCCGTTTGATAGATTCTCCCATCTTAACAGACGGATTGCAATCTTTAGAGCACAGGCGTCGGGTGGGAATGCTATCCTTGTTCTACCGGTATTACAATGGAAGAAGGTCCGAGGAACTAGCATCATTGATCCTTTCGGCACCGGTGCATAGTCGGGAAACACGCCAAATGCGTGCCCAACATTTGTGCACGGTTGACATTTGTCACATGAGAACGGGTCGTTTCTTCGACTCGTTCTTGTGTTCAACAGCTCGGCTGTGGAATGACTTGCCGGCTTCTGTGTTTCCTCTTTCTACAACATGGGTCTCTTCAAGACCAATGTTCATTCCTCTCCTCAAAAAGACCCTCTACACAGCATCCCAGATGACACAGGCCCTGAGGGAAATTATTTTCCTAGGGGCTCCTGTGTGGAGTTAATGTAAAAAAAAAATCTAAAACTCAATTGCTATGTTTTTAGTTCTAGGAGGTGTTGGAAAGTTTGAATATTGACGATGAGATACAAGGTGGGGATGTTTTTATTGACTCACCTGGCGATGGCAGGGTAACAGACGGTGATTCCGGCGATGAAAAAGGTACATTTTTTTCCATCATTTATCCCGTCAACAGTGACTCGCACCTGCCAGTCTTACTTTGAGGCGTCCATTTGTTGAAGAAAACCATGTTCAGCGAAGATGAAGAATACGACAATACATTACCACTATCACCGAAACAAGAAGGGCGTGATAGGGCACATAGAAGGGCACATGGAAAAACATAGGGAAGAGCACGGAAGGCTTACGGAAGGAGGCGTGGAAGGAGATGTCAAGCAGATAGAGAGCGCACTTGGGTGAAGAGAGACCTTCTTAAGAACAATAATGAGTGGATCAAGCCCCTACCTAGGTCCGAAAATTATTTAAAAAAGTGTTTTTCACGGGTACGGTGCGTAACAATCGTATTGAAAACTGCCCACTGAAGGATGTAAAAGAATGCCAAAAAGAAGCTAGGGGATACAATATATAAGCATTGCCCGCTCTTGGTTGCAAAATAATGGAACTGAGAGACCTAAATCTGGACCCATTCGAAATATCCAAACAAGTGTACCTTATATGGTGCGAAAGCACAATTTCGGAGCACATGATCGAAAAAGTTCTGTCAAGACTTCGCTGCGCTTTTTGTAAAAATAAAACTATGACAGCGTGCAATAAATTCAATGTAAACCTACGTGTTTTTTGCAGTATCATTCGTAATTTTTATTTCAAAATGTTTTTTTTCCGTTTAAGTTACTAACGATGTCGATAAATAAAGAATCAATAAAACAATGGCATTTTTGTTCAACATTAATTCAAGATAACGCATTTGACCCTGGGGTCATTTTCGACCCATTAAGAAAACAACACTTTCTCCACTCCCACCTTAAAACTTCAATGAGAGTCTTTAAAACAATCCTTCAGGGACCCATATATCCTAAAGTGAAAAAAAATCTGTGTAAGTATGATCAAATATACGTATCCTTATCTTTAAGGTATGTAAAAATAAGGTAATTTTTTCTAGGGTTAATTGATAAACGCTCAAAAATAGTCTGATTAGGGATTTTTAAAGTTTCAATGTCAGGACAGTTTCTTTCCAGCGTTTATTTTCGTTAACAGTGCACTGACTAGCAAAAAAATACGATTTAAAATAAGTGTACTCGCTTATGATGCTATATACCATGCAGATTCAAGTGGGGAATTTTATCAAAAATTAACTCGAAAATTGAACCCGCCTAATAAATAAACTGCCTTCGTTTTTGAAATATCGCGATATCCTGACTCGTGGAGACAGATACATGTAAAAAATAATTTTTGATTATTGAACATATTCATCAATATTATTTTGTTAACCTAGTTATCTTTCATAGTTTATTTTTGTCTAGTTATCTTTTATTTTCTTAAAATGCGTTTTGTAAATGTTACTGTATCTCGTAAATTGAATTTTTAATATTTTCCTACTAAATGTATGAAAAAGTTTACGTACATCTAAATAAAAATTCAAAAGCAAACAAACAAAAGATGTCTCTATGAAGACGACAGTAGTAGAGAGCTTAGATTTTTTTTTTATATAAAAAAATATGAGTTACACATTATTATTATATTATAATAAAGATCGTTTTTGGTCATGTATTCCTTATCAGAAAGGAGGAGTTCTTGTAACTGGTAAGTGATAAGTAAGCCACGATTCTTACTTAGGTTGTAAGTTATAATATGTTATGTATAAAATATTTACCTTTATTGTAAGTTTATTTTTTTAAATTATTTAATTGTTTTATTTGTTGGTTGACGATACAGCGTAATTCAGAAGGGAGGTTATTATAGTATTTTATGCCTTGGAAAATATAATGATTTTGCATTTGAGTTGTTTTAAAATTAGGTGTAATAAATTGGTTTCCATTTCTCATCAGTTTGTAAAATTCTTGATATTCTTTGTTATTTTTTCTTAGGTATACCACTTATGTGAACAGAAGATTTGTTCAAAAAAATGAAACAAGTTTCTCTATTAAATTCATAGACAATACACGTAATATTGGTGACGTCTAGGCTTTCAACCTATATACGGATTATGTTTCAAGCTGTGCTGAGCTCGATATTCCAGCCAAGCCGAGCTTATAACTAAGTTATGTACCGATCCTATATCCTACATACTTATTATACATCTACATTGGTGTCGCTCCTCGCTCAATGGAACCCGGAACAGTTTGGCAGGAGAGGGGAAAGGTAAATAAATAATTATTGCAACTATTGCAAATCAAGGAATACAATCTAAGCCACCATTAATATTATGTTACTTTATGGGACTGTATGGCAAGCAATATTGTGAGATAGGCCAAGAGGTATTAAGGTATTTACGTGTTTTATTCTTCGTCTGTAAATACCTATCTTAAAACAGTACTTAAGGAAAATTAATGCGCACCACGAGCTACAATTTCACTTACATTATGTGCATTACGGATAACAAAAGTGCAGCAAGTAGCCAGTGATGCATGACATTTAAATGGCGAAGGCATTATTTTCCGTTACATAAATTGAGAAAGACCGCACCATGAACCCCGAGCATCATTCTTACAAAGTGCTCTGCATAATGTTAGAACATTTTACTCTACACAATAAAGTATGCAGCCAAATAATGACAGTGTCTTCCGTATTTTATTATCAGACCTTTCTGAGTCGGATTGCTTTATGATGGTTGGTGAGTTTACCTTGGGAAATCTTGAAAGAAGAAACTCCAGTGAAAAATATTACGATTAAAAAAAATATGTTCGTACAGACCAATAAACGCCGATTCTGAATATATAAGTTGTATTTAATAATATTAAACGTCGAGTTTTTAAAAAAAATATTAAAAAGTCAATTTTTAATCGCCTCATTGAAACACGCCGTCAAGTTGGTATTATTAAAATGTTTAGTGGTGACGTCACTGATCACCGTAAAGTCATTGTATGGGAATGTAGGTATGACACAAGCCATCGTATTAACAACATTTCATCTTATTCGTTTATTTACATACTGTTTATAGAGATTTAGTTGTTGTGTTTATTGAAAAATTCTTTAGGCCTAAATAATTCAGTTTCAAAAATAAAGGAATCTCTTATTAGTTTATCTCTAATATTAAAAATATTCAAAAACCACTGTACAAAAAAAAATAGTAATGCCACTTCTAGGAAGAATACTTCGAACTCCGAATTTCAAAATGGCGTCAGTCGAACAGCTGATTGCTCGATTTTATAGAAGGGGAGCCCAAACGGCTAAAAGGGTGCCCCAATAGGTCCACATTCCAATAGGTCCCCACAACGGGATTGATAAATCCCAAATTCCCCGCTTGGGCTCCCCTACTATTATCCGTTCGGAGCTTCGGTTTCCATTAATATTGATTTCGATTCTTAGAAGTCAAAAAAATAACAATTTCAAACAATTTTTAAACCATTCTCTCGTAATAATATTGAAAAATATAATAATATAATAAATATAATAATATAATAAATAAATAATTCTAACTAAATAATGTTTTAACTTATCGAATAGTGTCATACTTCTTCCGTATAACTGTCGTACAAAACGATAATACCCGTTGAAAATAAAAAAAACTTTTTTGGAGTGATGACGTCACACGATTCACTACACACACGTTGGTTTTCGGGGGATCTTGAAAAATTAAAACTTTGACAATTATTTTAACTTTTAAAACTAACTCTAAAAATAAAAATAAATATGCAATTACTTAAGATGGTCATTATAAAGTGTCGATGAAAATAAGATAAATAATTACAACATAAATATAATCACCTCGATAAACAGTTACACAGAACATACTGATTTGCATAAATAATTACTGAATTGTTTACATTAATCATAGAGTGAAAAACACCTTTTTGAGCACCACAAACAATAATAAAAATCAAGAAAACACTCGCTCCAAATCAAAAAATAACGCCAAGACGTCACAAAGTTCCCAGTCAGTCGACAATAATCAGATCCTTTTTGATTATATTGATAATAAATTTTCTGATTTAAAAAAAGAAATGTTTAAAAAAATTGAATTAGAGACAGCCGAAACAAAAAAGCTACCGACTTCATTTCCGAAATACTAACTAAATTAAACGAATTGGCGGGAATTAAAATAGAAGTTGAAAAAATTAAAAAAGACATGTCTACAATGAATAACATTGATATTCGGCTTGCCCTTCTAGAGCAAAATATCTTAACTAACCAAATTGAAATCTCTGGGGTGTGTGAAAAGTCAAATGACAACCCTATTGAAACTGCAAAGGATATTGCTAATAAGCTAGGCATCGAAATCTTGAATGAAGACTTTTCAGACATGTATCGTGTTCCTGGCCGTCGTCAAGGTTTTCCAAGAAAAAATATCATTAAATTCCACAATTCTAGCATTACAACTCGACACAACCTTCTTGCAGTAAAAAACCAAACCAAGAAAATAAGCCCATCCTTATACATCGGCGATGTATTGTCTTCATATAATAAGGACTTACCATGAAAAACCAAAAAGCGAGCCCAGGAAGTAAACCACCAATATACCTGGTTTAAAGATGAAAAAGTTTTCACAAGGAAATCAACGGAATCAAAAATTATCAATATAAAACATGAAAGAGATCTACTAACACTGTAAACCTAATTTTATCGTTCTCAAAATTAATTAAAATTCCTAAAATGGCTACCAATCTGGAAGAACTCACATACCACCTAATTGAAAATGAAACTGTTACTACCAACACAGAAAACATGAAACTGTGTCTAAAAAATAATTTGACAATAATACACCAAAATATAAGTATCAATAAAAACTTCGAAGGATTTCTTATAAACCTAAAACTAATAAACATTGAATTAGATATTATGATCCTAACAGAATGTTGGATTAAAAGTTCTTATACGCCAAAAAATAAAGAAGGCTACTATTACATCAACACTTCATATAATACTAAACAAAATGATGGAATTGTAGTTTACATTAGAAGAATCTAAAAACTGCTAATAAAGAAATTAAAATCAATGATTCCAATTGTCTACACATACAAGCTAAGTCAGTAATTGATATACTGGCTATCTATAGATCCCCATCCACACCCAATATTACAAAATTCCTTACATCACTTGAAACTTGTTACATAAACTAAAACACTGTAGTAATCTGTTGTCAATTGAAGACATAAACATTAATATTTTAGAAAATGGTCATCCTCAAAAAGACGGTTACCTCAATACCATAAACTACCACCTTCTTGTTAGTTACATCAATAAACCTACTAGAGTCATTGAAGATACTCTTTCCTGCATTGACCATGTAATAGGTAAAACGAAAAAAACTATCAACACAATAATATATATGAATTCGCAGTAACAGACCCCTACTCTACAATACTGGAAGTTGGAAATAAAAATAAAACTAAAGATGATTCCGTTAATATGTACGTATATCTATCGTGAAAAATAAAATCGACTGGGATACAATAATTTTCAACATGAAAAACGAAAAATGGGAAAATTTGTGTTCAATTACTGATAATGGTATGACATGGAATTATATCACTAACTTTTTTCAAAATCAAATAAATCTACTAACCAACCAGAAAGAGGTAACTAATAAAAAATACCATCACTAAACCATGGATTACATCTGGATTATTAAAATGCATCAGGAAAAGAGATAATATTCACAAATAAATAAGGAAAGATCCAATTAATTACTTACTACATTTTACAAAAAAAAATAGAAATATATATACTAAACTAATCAAACATGCAAAGAATAAATACTACTCAAGAAAAAATATTGAATGTAATAATGACTCCAGAAAGATTTAGCAAATTCTTAAAGAGATAACACATGCAAGGCAATTCAAAGATAAAATTGAGGAACTTATAATTGATGGTCAGAATGTGAATTTTAACTTGGACCCAAAGACTATTGCCGATCATGCAAATACCTTTTTTACAAACGTTGGATCAAATTTGGCCAGTAAAATAAAAAAAACATCAACTGCAATACTAAAACTCCACCACCAGATGATAATCTCCGAGAAGAAACTTACACAAAATTTACTCTAAAAGATGTATCGATGGAGGATATCATCAAAGAAATCGACTCACTGAAAGAGAGGACTTCATCTGGACATGACAAAATACCAAGCAAACTTTTTTTTTACATAAATACGCACAAGAGTCCCAACTGCTCTCGTCTGGAGCCAGCGAGACTATGGCATCCCCAATTGGGGTACGTTGTGAGGCTGAAGATAGTGGGGAGGGAAGAGGAAGGTGGAGAAGTACCTGGCTATTCAGATCTGGTCACCAAACACGGCAAAAGCCATTTCAGGCAACGTTTCAATTCTGAATGGTGGTCTTACAACAGGGCGATACTGAGAGTATCTTCCACTCTGGAACGTGCCGCAAATATACTATATATTATTTTAAATTAATAAATTGTGAAATACACAAATTAATCAAATGAAATTTATTTGCCACGCCGGGATTCGATCCCGCGACCTTCGGAATGCGAGTCAAGCGCCTTACCGCTGCACTACGCCGGCCGTCAAACTAAAATCACTGAAATCTCATAAAGCCGTTCCCCTGAAATTCCTAAATAATAAGAGCTTCACTCAAGGTTGTTTCCCAAATGTATTTAAACAAGGTATTATCTCTCCAATTTTTAAAGGTGGGAAAAACACTGAAATTACCAATTACAGACCAATTTGTGTTCTAAGTGCACTCTCTAAAATTGTTGAAGGAATACTGAGAAATCAATTGAATACTTACCTCGACTCTAGTAAAATATTATAAGCAAATCAGATTGGTTTTCGCTAAAACTTATCAACCTCAGACGCCATGCTAACGTTACAGACTTCATAACAAGTAATGTTGATAAAGGAAATAAATATTTAGCAATTTTCCTTGATCTTGCAAAGGCGTTTGATATTGTGAACCACAAAATACTTTTAGGTAAACTTAAGAGGATAGGAATTTCAGATGCAGTTCTTCAATTAGTTCATAGTTATCTATCTGATCGAATGCAATTGTTACTGATCGAACGCAATTGTAGCGGAAGGCAGCGAACGAATTGAATAGCCATATAAATGTTTTGTTGAACGGGCAACATTAGAAACCCGGCACTAGAACCACGGCGAACTCGTCTGTCATTCTGTTTCCACGGCCCGGTCGTCGAGTCGCATTTGCACGCTGCCTTCTACGTATATGTTAAATCCTTCTGATAAATGTAATAATCACCCGTATCGGTTTTGTGTAAATAAATGCAAGTCAAACGTTCATCATATTATTTATTTAAATATACCGACCATCCTTTTGGCAAACGTGTTTGAAGTCCACGTAAGTATCCTGGCAGGACCGCCAAATGATGACCGCATTGGTGACCCCGACGTGATAAACAGTACCTATAGTAGTTCCCAAAAAACAGTTTGTGGCGTTCCACAAGGTAGCATCCTAGGACCCTTAATATTCTTGATATATTTTAATGTTCTATGTAACCTACAAATTTGTGGACGGATCACAACTTTTGCCGATGATACGGTTTTGCTATTTTATGCCAAATATTGGGACCAAGTCTTTAAAACGGCATAAAATGGCTTTCGTATTGTTAAAGATTGGCTTAATGCTCACATACTAACCATGAATACAGACAAAATCAAATAAGCTCTTGCCTTCACAACAAAGTCTTAAACTTCACAGCTGTAACCCCTTATTAACTGCATGCACCTGTCCTTCTATAAGTAGAGTTGACAGTATTAAATATCTTGGTATTTAAATAGATGATCTTCTTAAATGGAACGTACATGTTACAAACCTAACGACAAAACTGAGGAAATTCGTCTACTTCTTTAAAAATGTTAGAGATGTATTAAATAGACAACAACTGAAACAAGTTTACTACGCTCTTATGCAATCATCACTTGGTATTATCAGCTGGGGAAGTGCCACGAATACTTGCCTAGAGCCTTTAGTAAAGATTCAAAAACTAATTTTTGAAGGTTATTCTTAAAGTCCCGTTGAGAACGAGCACTGATTTTATTTTGAAGACACCAAATATTCCTAACCTGCAAAAATTGTATTAAAAAAATATCATGCTTCTTCAATTTAAAAATACACACATGTTTGAAGAAAGAATAAGCACTAGAGCTTTAAGAGAGTCAAATGTAAAATCTTTTAACATCCCAGTTTGTCAAACCTCGTATGGGCAAAGAAGTTTTAAATATAATGCAACAAAGCTGTTAAATTCTCTAACTAACTAACTAACTAACCATCACGCCGTTTCCCCGCAGGGGTAGGCAGAGAGGACGGATCGCCAAACATCCCGGTCTTGGCACACATTTTCTCCACCTCCTTTTTCCATTCTCTTCTTCCAATTCTCCACCTCCTGAAATTAGAAACACGCAATCTAAAAGTGCATTTAAAAGTAAAATCATTGACACCTCAAATAAACATTTCCATCATGTGTAATTCCATATTAGATTATGCATCCTTAGGTTGGGGCGGTTGTACTAAAACAATACTTGATCTCTTAGCAAAATGTTCTTGATGTAAGGCAATTATATATTAGGAAAATCATAATACATACCCAGAAACAGCGGCTCCACTATACTTCCATAGACCATTATCATGACACCAGACATGCAAAGAGGAACCCAGTAGTTCCTCCCACCACTTATTCATCCTTAACTCAAAGACAATTTTCGCTAAATTGCTTAATCTTGTACCGGATGCTTGGAAATCAAAAAGTGACAGCATTCTGCGTAATCTGGTAAATGATTGTCTGCTGGTCTTGGGGATAGCTGAATGCGAAAATATGTTAAACAACAGCCATTTAATTTTCTTTTTTGTTGACATTCATTTATACTGGTATTACCTTAATATTATTTTTATACAATTTAAGTTCAAAAACTGCTTAATTTTTTTTCTCTTTGCGTTTTCTTTTCCCTACTTTCTTTTTTCTTTTTAATCCATTATTTTATTTCTTATCCATTTTTTGATTCTCGAGTTGATTATCAAATTTCAGATTTTTCAAATTTCAATCAAAGATTCATCAAAATCAATACTAAACTTTCTTGGAATGGTTGAAAAGCATAAGTGCTAATAAAAATAAAAAAAAAACTCTTTTTTTATTTTTCTTTTGGAATGTCCTTTTTATTTATCTTCTCTATATTTTTATTTTTTATTGTTAAATATATAATTTACACTTCTTGTATCTACCATCAAAACCTTTATATTATTTGTCAAGGGTTATATTTAAGAATAAGACAATATTATAGTCAACACACTAATTACATGTAAAAATCTGTTCATTTTAACTGTTCTAAAACGAGCAAATTGCCTAGTTGAACAACCAAAGATCATTATAACGATGTAATATGTAATATTTTCAAATAAATAAATAAAATAAATAAATCACGAGTATTTAAGAGGAAATACTAGCGGCGTTTTTCCATACAAACGTATTCCCCGTTTATGTCTCTGGATTTTGACCCTAGAGCAAAATTTTTTTTTACATAATATAGATATCGACCACTAGCGTGTCGGTACGTTTTGTTTTTTTTGATAATTTACTTCTTATAGAAGTTAGGACCTTCCAAAAATGAATAAAATTGCCTAATTTAAACGCCGTCAAAAAACGTTCAGTATACAAACTAAACAATGTATTTTGAAAAAAAGCAAAACGTACCGACATAGAATATTTTCTTGTAATACAGTTAGTGAAAAAAAAAATTAAATCCGTCCAGTTTTGGAGAAGAAAAATGGGGAATACAAAACATCGATTTCGAAGATTTTATTTAGGTATTTTCGGCCCGACGTGCAGGTGTCCCTTTCGCTCATTTCTCCTGAGGGGGCCGGGGAACGAGGGTTTTGACAAATACATACATATAAAGCGAAGTAGTGATGTAATGAATTTTATCGGTAGACTAGTGTTGTCCTTGCCCGAGTAATCGATATTTTTTATTCGTTTTTTTTTTTCTGTTTAGTGACTCATCGCGGTATACCAATACTGATCGAGCTTTCATACTAAAATTGAGCCAAATTAAAATTGTTTATGTCAAGTACTATAATAAATTTTCAATTTGGGAGGCGTTATAGGTACCATCGCCCCGGGAACCATTTATTGGATAACCGTTATACCTTAGTTTTCTTTTTCGACACCTCTGTGTTGTCTCCTTCGAACGTCGTTGTCTTTCGATAAAATGCTTCTCCCTTTAATATTTTGTCTATAATTCTTATGTGTCCATATTTGTTTGACTTTTAGTATTAATCCTATTCTGACGAAGAACACTCTGTTTTTGAAACATGTTGATAATATTGATTACATCGTGCTATTTTTACAAAGTTATTTGTTTTCATTTAATTAAAAATGACGCCACAAAGTGTATTTGCAAAGTTTGAAGAAGCGTTTAACTTCAATTATAGTATCCTTACCGATTAGGTCAACCGGACTTGCCGCTAAAAAGTTTTTGTTTTCATCGTTACACTGTCCACAGGCACATGTAATCCTGTTTCTTTTGTAAATTGCTTTATTACTTGGTTTTCATTTTATTTTACATAATTTGTTGCATATTTCCTTTAAATTGCGAGTGCTGTAACATGTTTAATACTCTAGCAACTGAAGTTTTTGGCCGCAGCTCACATATTTTTCCAAAGTTTCTATTGCTTAAAAATTATCATCACTTTGACCCACCGTATTCCTTTCGAGTTTTTCATTATTCGGTGAAGATAATTCATGGTAAAATTCCTCTTTTTTCATTTTAAACAATTCAGGTGGCATATCTGTTATATAATTCCAATTGACCATTCCTTTTTTCCTCTTTCCATTCGTGTTTTCGTTAAACGTTAGTTTTCTTTTCCAATATCTTCCCATATTCTCATTCGAATGTGTTTTCTTTCTATAATCAAGATCTTTCAAGATCTATTTGACCTTCAAAATATTGCAAGGAATGGCGCCAGCCTATATATTGGAACTATGTGTCCGACAAAACTTAGCGAGAGACAGCTTACTCTAAGGTCAGCAGATCTAGATGTTACTAATTACTCTCATTTGGAATAAACTTCCCTCAGCTCTTACTAATATCCAGAATTTGGCTGAATTTAAACTGGCTTTAAAAACAAAATTATTTAAAAAATCATACCATTCATGAATCTTAACATCTCTCCAATATACGTAATAATAATAAGCCGTGTTATCAAGTTTCCCGTGATTGTTTGGTTTCGGTTTCCTCATAATTGTATTTTTATTTTATGTTTAATATCCGAATTTATGTCAGAATATTTCTCATTTCTGAACGCAAACTGCCTTTCTGTTAGTATTTTATATTTTAGTTTTAAAGTTCTTGTTGAGTCCTGTGTTACAATAGCACCGCTATTGTCTATTATTATTATTGTCCCGTGTGTGCTATAACAGCACTATCTTTGTTAATTTTGTTCTTCTGTCATTGTTTTGTAAATACTCAATATTCTTTTATTATTTTCTCAATATTATAAGGAGCACTGTAGGATTATTTTTTAAATTTATTATAGTTAAGCGCACTTGAAGTGAAATGTCACAAAACAGCGCTACATAAATATAATGTTATTATTATTATTATTACAAAGTGCTTCGCGTATTTACCAGGATTATGGCCTTGGATGTTCTTTGTATTCATGGAGGCGGATATGGATTCCGCCGCCCCGTGAATTGGATAACCAAGACCCCTGCCATAGGTCTCCCCATGTAATTCGCTACGTCTCTGCATTTGCCCACCTTCTGCGTGGCTGGCCGGATCGGGAGAGACTGGTCGAAGGAGACCTTTTGACCTCTCCACCCGGACTCTCTCGATCCATTGCCTTGCACCTTAATGGGAGGGTTGGATTCATACTTCTGTCACCCTTGGACCCATTGACAGATACCTCCTTTCCCAGAACTTCCTCTCCTTCCTTTCCCTGTAAGGACCCTTACACAGCGTCCCCAAAGATGACATAGGCCCTGAGGGTTTTTTTTCCTAAGGATCCCATATGTGGAGCTAATGAAAAAAAAACGTGGAAAGATGTGTGTATCTCCTTCGGTCGCTGGCTATAATGCTTGAAAAGGTTATAATAGCGCGAAACTACATTCAATAAATATAATGTTAAATTTAAATTCGAAGCAAGATTTTAAGTAATCGCTGCCTTTAAACTACGTTAACATTCAGTTTTATCCAACCGTTATATTTTATTTGTTATATTTTGTTAAAAAATGTTGTTTTTTTATGTGAATACCGCACAAGAGCCAGTGAGACTATGGCATCCACAATTAGGGTATGTTGTGAGGCTGAATATAATGGGGAGCGGAAGGAAGTGAGGAAGAGGAAAGTGGGGAAGTGCCTGGATATTCAGTACAGTTGGTGTACATTATTGTTTAGTATCTTAGTTTTATCCAGAAAACGTGTTATTTTTCCCTTTTACATTTTTAACAGTCTCTCGTGTCTAGGATGATCGAAGTATGTATGAAGAATGAGTTAATGATGAATGTAAGTAAATCTAAAGTCATGGTATTTGAAAGAGATAGTATGAAAACAATGTGCAACATAGTTGTGAATGATGAGTATTTGGAGCAGGTGGGTGAGTTTGTGTACTTGGGAAGTATGTTTACGAGAGATGGTAGTTTTGACAGAGATATCGAAAGAAGGGTAAATGCAGGCAACTTTATTAATGGAGGACGAACGCCTTTGGCGCCAACAAAAAACTGTCAAAAGAAGCGAAGGTAGCCGTCCATAATTGAGTGCTGGTACCTACCCTGATATATGGCAGTGAGGCATGGAACTGACAGAGGAAGGATGAAAGTAGACTGTTTGCTGTAGAAATGAGATCCCTGAGGCGTATGTGTGGTAAAACCATGTACGATCGTGTGAAAAATGTGGAGATCCGCGAAGAATGCAAGGCTGATGTAAGCGTAATGAGTAAGATTAAGAAAGGGACGCTCAGATGATTTGGGCATGTAGAGCGAATGAACGAGTAAAGGAGTGTAAGGAGAATATATGACGTAAATGTGAATGAAAGAAGAAGTCGGGAACGCCCGAGGAAGACATGGCACGACCAAGTGAATCAGTTACTTATATGTGAACGAGGCAAGGAGTGTGTGCCAAGATCGAGTTGTTTGGCGGTCCATACTCTCTGCCTACCCCTGCGGGGAAACGGCGTGATGGTTAGTTAATTGGTTTTAGTTAGTTTACATTTTTAACAACTAGATTACGTATATTGGACAAAATATGTTTTGTGTTCTTTGTACAGCCGTTATTGAATAAAAAGTAAGTTTGCTACAAAACAAAAGACCATTATTTTATTTTTTCCAAATCACGAAATATAGTTTTTTCTAAACTTCGGGTCGTTTAGACTAATTTTATTTATTTTTACGTTTCGAATAGCTACAAATCATATGCACCTTTAGAGACTTCGTGCGTTTAAAAATAATGCGCCCTTTTTTCTGTCTATGGAGAGCGGTACACCCTAACGCCGAGTCAAAAACTTCATTAGCGACGAAATAAGTCGAAACATGCATGCGATGAGATTTGCGGAAGACGGTAGGTAGGCGGGAGACGCAGAGGGGGCGAGAGGGTGTTCCAGCCAAACACTCACGTGGTCTCACCCACACATCTATAGCTAGTTCTTTTGTGAGCGCTGCGCGACAACAATAATTTTTGAAAATACCTACCGTCGAGATTTCTCACCGGTGGTATTACCTGTTAATAGCATATGTACTAACCTTTATACCTACTGTGTGTATATATGTAACCATGTACCTACTGCAATCTTCTATATATAAGTATGTAACATACTTGAATTGTATATTTAAAGAAAAAAAAAGACTTTTTATCAACCTGTCATTTTCATAATATTTTTCATAGTATTACTTAAACAAAATCATAGATAACCACACTGTAAATTGCCATTTCAACACAGGCGTTTCACACCTAGAGAGATGGGCAATACGTCATCATTATAATCAAATGTAATATGAAAATAATGAAATAAATAAAATAATTAAAATTATTCATTAAAAAAAATTAAATAATTGGACTGGAGTTCCTTATTATCATAATGTACTTCGTATTATTTGTAATTTCCTTGACTCGAGTTATTGCCACAAAGGGAATCTTTAAGCTCAAGTTGACATTTCGCCCACATGCAGCAAACCAAAATAATATTCAGGGAAGTGTCGTGTTGTGCAAGCATTTGGTGAATAAATATTGTTAATATGAAATACGCATGAGATTTGATGTATTATATGTATATGTATTATATAATTTACATGTTTTAGTATGAGGCATAAAAGTCCACACAAAGAGGATTTGCGGCTAACGAAATGCACTGTTTTTACTCACCGTGAGATGTCCACGAACTATTTATATTTATTTATTAGTTTCATAAATAACCCTCTTCTGTTTGTCCCAAATGATACTTGGGTCAAATATAAAGCAAATAACTCGTAACCATATTATCCACTTTACCAAAGATATAATATGTGAGTAGTTGAAGGTAGGTACTCGTAAATTAGTAAAAATGTTTTTGAAATTCTTGGTTTTATTATTCATCGACAATCCTTTTACTATTATTTTATAGGGACAGTATCAATCTATAAAACCCTAGAAATGAGAAACATTTAATGCGAACAGATCCTTCCTTGTTATTGTAAAGCTCCTCTCGAGGGAATGGAGCTGCATTGTGCACATTACTCATCAGACCTAGGTGAAGCGAAATGAAGATAGCAATCTGAGGCACACCGTATATAGGTGTACGTAGGCCAGACATAACGGACCTTCTCCAAACTTCACAACAATCTACATATCTGTCCTGATGATGGACACTGAAACGCTGTCCGAAATGAAGACGGCAATCTGGGGTACACCATGTATAGGTGTTTGTAGGCCAGACAGAACGGACCATCTCCACACTTCACCACAATCTACATATCTGCCCTGATGATGGACTCTCTAACGCTGTCCGAAATATTGGCTAAGGAAGAAGGAAACGCAACACAGCACAATAATCGGGAAGAAAAACTTTAACAAAAATGTTACTGTCTTACGTAAGTACTACTAACTCATCTGTCCAGCATTGGTAGGTAGTTGTAAACCGGGAGTGGGGCCGGTTTGTTTAGACCATAGACATGTTATGAATATAAGTAGACGAGAACAGATAGGAGAGGGGGTACAAACCAACCACAGCGGGACGCAGAGGGGCAAGTGATGATATGTGATTCGTCAATAAATCAATCTGACAGTATATAGGCATCTCGCATTATAATATCACGATTTAGTTCTTAAAAGTAAAATCTGCTTTTGAATGAATAGACCTTTTTACATGGGAGCACGAATTGCTCGCCACGTTATGAACAAATTTGCGAAGTCCAAATACGGCAAAGTAAAGTTCGCCTGTTTTCAAAGTCGAATATTTTATTGCCGTATTTAGTTAAGACACTTTTACAAATATTTCATAATTTACTTGCCCATTCATATGTCTGTGGTTTATACCTAATAACTGTGCCGTGTTTATAAGTACAGTTTTCCACTATTCCAACCTTATGCTGCACATACATAATATGTGAACCGAAACGTGAGCCGAACCATGAGTTATGGGAAATGAAAGGAAGGAACTGCAAGCGACGACGTTTCGCGCCATTATAAATAAAATGCCTCCATTGACTTCGTAAGTAATTTTGACATCAACCAAAAAAAAAAATCTCTTTATCGGCAGACGAAATATCAACATCCAACCCTGGTTGAGTTGCTATGCAATCTATACTTTACGAGAGGGTAAGAAGCCTTTTGTGGATTTGTTGTCGTTTATATTATCATTATTTAAAACTGGAAAGCTGCAAAGGTTCCGAAACTCAATCTTCAATTCCACTGCTTTATTTAATATCCGGGCACCTGTCTGTAGTACTGTCGTCATAAACTATTTTGATTTATTCTTTCCTCACAGGAAAGAACTTGGCGTCATGTTTTATTTTTTCGGCTATAAAATTTATTACTTTTATTTTTCGATTTTTGCGGGCTGTAAATCGCATGCACGCAATGCTGTAAATTCCAGAAAAAAACCGTAAATCTTATCAAATATACTCGAATTCCAGAGATTTTGCTATTAAAAATCTAAAACATAATAATAAATCATAAATCTAAAACATGCTATTAAAAATCTAAAACATGACTGAAAACAAATCGGGGTATTTTCTGCACATCACTAAGCCACCAACTAATATGGTTAATATTTGTTTTTGTGTTTTTTCGCAGAACTCCATTTATTTTATAAAATTAATTTAATAATGTTATGAACAAGTTCAGCAAGTATTTTAATTTCTATTTTTGTTACAGCTGTTTTGACTTACAAGTCCATTTTCAAACTGTTTGTAAATGGCGGTTTTAAAATGGCCTTGTGAGCCCAAACAGCGGTAACAAAATAAAATAAAAACTAAAAAGGCTTGCAGAACTTGACAATAACATTACTAAGTTTAATTTAAATTAAATTAAAAAAAAAACTAAAATGGTAGCAGTTATCGCATGCGAATCTTACAACACAATGCTAATGGCGTGTTTCGCTACACGATATAATATCATGCCAGATTTACAGGCGTCATTAACTTTTGTCAATAATTCTAACGATAAAAGAACGTCAAAGTCCTAATTTAAAAATGTTATAAAGAATGAAAAGAACATCTTTATAAAGAATGTGTAGCCGGTGTTGGCAGCTTCTACTGCCTTTTCCGTGAAATAATAGCAGCATTGTATTTTGCACAAGAGATTTTCCGCGTCATTTACTCGAAATACGATATAAACACCCGACCATCCACAGAATCCATTTGCAGTCCCATCTACTTGATAAAATAAAATGTACCAGAACGTGAAAAGTGTGCAGTCGTTGCTGAGCATTTTCGTATATGTATAACGTGTCTTCAGAAGAAGGTAACATGAGTAAAACTTTAAGCGATATTGAATGGAAAATTAGAGAAATCGAAATAGCAGCTTTCGAGTTTCTTGGAAATATCGTGTTTTGAAGTGGTCATTTTCCCATTTACCGCTTTCCATGATTGCACGGACTTGCAATGAAAGATTTCATATTTTTTTAGAAACCAATAACTTTATGGTTTGATATATTATTTGAAATGAAGTGAAAGAATTTATTTTTCCAGGGCCTACTTTGAAATATTTGTGCATTCAGACATTAAATAGTCTCGATTCAATCTTTATAATATTATGTTCACCTTCATTTTTCATAGTTATCGTGTCATTTTCGAACGCAAATACACGTATTTTGCAGTGTGGAAACAAATTCACGATATCAAATACCGAAAAATAGCAGATAATTTCGTCGACTGGTTAATATTAAAAAAAAAAATCAGGATTTCAAAACACTTAGTACTATTTTTTATAGAATTTATACAGTAAAAGTTATTAGGAGTTATATAACTTCTTATAACATGCATAAAAGGTACAAATCGGACAAAGATATTTTTGATATCATCATTACATAGTATAAAATGAAGTTGCTCAAATTGTATGTGCGCGTAGATCCATTAAACTACGCAACGGATTTTCATGCGGTTTTCACCGATAGATATACTGTTTCAAGAGGAAGGTTTATATGCATAAAACATGTTTATTTAGTAGAGAAAAGCCGAGAAATTCAAATATTTAATTCCGGCAGCGGGCAGCGGGCAGCGGGCAACGGGCAGCTGGCAAGCGAGTGGTGTGGATTTTATAAAGGTTGGGTAATGGCGTTGTGTTTCGTTAGCCACAGCAACGTGTGGCCGGGTTTTTTTTTATTGTTTATAAATACGTAAAAGGTTAATTAACCTGGATGCAAGCTAAATACATTAACAACATTTAAAATAAATATTAAATGTTGTTAATGTATTTAGCTTGCATCCAAAGCATCAGATTATTGTTGAATGTAAGATCGGCCTTCGGGACTACAGGTGAACTAAAATAGTTCATAAAATTATTATTATTTAAAAAAAAATTATGGAAACAAAGGGTTTTATCGTAATATAATATTAACATTATGGAATACGTTGTGAATTAAATTTTAAGAAGAGAAAAAGCATTTTCCTTGGGGCTATGTCATCTTTGGGAATGCTATGTGGGGAGTCTTTTAGGAAAAGGAAGGTGAGAAAGTTCCACCCCTCCCACTACGGTACAAGGCGATTAGTCGAAAGAGTTCGGCTGGAGAGGTTTCTTCTTCTTCTTCTTCTTTCGTATGGTGGGGGGTCAGAGGGGGACATCTAGGTCTGCGAGCCAGTCTAGGGCCTCAGGCGTTGATGAGATCCACAGGGCTGGATAGGTAAAATGTCTTCATCAACCAGTCTATTCCGATTCGGCCCGCCACGCAGTAGGTGGGCAAGCGCATGTGATGCCAAGACTAAGACAAACCTCTCACTCCATGAACCCGGACACCCCTGCTAAGTCATCAAGAGTAGCGAACCAGGGTAACCAAGAGTAGCGAATTAGGGTAACCAATGGCAGGGGTGTTGGTTGTCCAAAAAATTGTTTCTGAGGCGGCGGTGCCCACATCTATCTTCCAAATTGCAATAAGAAATTAAAGAAGAGTTAAAATATTTTTCTTAAATTTTTCTTTTTTTTTTACATTAACTCCACACAGGAGGCCATGAGGAAAATAACTTCCCTCAGGGCCTATGTCATCTTTGAAGATGCTGTGTGGAGGGTCTTGTTGAGGAAAGGAAGGAGTGAACACGGGTCTTGAAGAGAACCATGTTGTAGGAGGGAGGAAACACAGAGGCCGGCAAATCGTTCCACAGCCGAGGCGTTGAACTCAAGAACGAGTCATAGAAACGACCCGTTCTCATGTGACTAATGTCAACCGTGTACAAATGTTGGGTGTTTGGCGTGTTTTCCGGCTATGCACCGGTGCCGAGGGGATCAATGACGCTAGTTCCTCGGAGCATCTTCCATTGTAATACCGGTAGAACAAGGACAGCATTCCCACCTGACGCCTGTGCTCTAAAGATTGCAGTCCGTCTGTTAAGATGGGAGAATCTATCAAACGGACCGCCCGGTTCTGCACAGAGTCAAGGATTTTTTTAGGTATTTTGGAGCTCCAGACCAGAGGTGGCTGCCAAATTCAACCGTGGGGCGCACTTGCGATTTGTACAGGGTTAGCAGTTGTTTACTATTAAAGTATCTGCGGGTCCTGTACAGTACGCCCAGTTTCTGAGAGGCTAACTTAACTCTGGTTTCGTACCTGAGCTGGTCACTTAGAGTTACACCAAGCATATCAATGGAGGTCCTGTTCGGAAGATTGCTTCCGTTGAATGAGACTAGATTTTCATTTGGATCCCTTTTAGACGTTATCATACATGATTGGGTCTTTGAAACATTAAATTCGACGAGGTTAAAGTTAAGTTTTAAGTTTTTAATTAATTCAATAAATTAAGTAGCAACTGTAATAAATAATAATTTAATTGTGTAAAAATATTCTAGTTGGCCTTCTCTTCATAAAATTTTTTTATCCCGCGAATTGTGCAACGTTCAAATTAAAATGTAATATCCTTTTCAGCCCCAATTTACAAGAAGCCCTGCCCGCTATTAAGTTTGCTCAAGATTTAACCCCAGAGTGGTCACGCGCCAAACATAAACAAACCATAGCCCTTCACGCACAAGAAAGGAACGGAAAGTAACATCTACTCTATCCGTTTACTATCAGAACGTTTGATTGAATTCAATGAGTTTGTAAGGTTTTTCTGTCTCTAACTCTAATTTACTGTCTCTTTCTATCACAATTTGCATACATATATGTGTATTCTCCTGTATTTGTCAGTATTTTTTATATTCAGTCCTGATGATGGTACGGAGGTACCGAAAACGGTAGACGGAAAAAATAACAATAAAGTGACGTGAAACAAAGTATTTTCTTTTTATTTATTAATATGTCAAGTCACAATGTGTTTGCTTCTTTTGAAAAAAGAAAAAAATATAAATAAATATAGATATAATATTGAAATATTATTTTTTTTTAAATATAAATTGAAATTTTACAATCATATAGCTTGGAAAAAATTTCCACCGAATTATTGCACGAGATTATTTTACTAGTTCAAAAATATACCTCATAAGTTATGTGAATACGTTAAGTTTTTGTCCACTTTATCACCATTTCTTAAATTGAACGCACTCTTTTCAGGAAGTCTTAGCATCCCCGCTCTTAAGAAAATGAGGATTAAGAGAAAAGAACTACATTTATTTATGTATTTAAAAATAAAAAAATTTTACAAGTTATCATTATTTTATAGTTTATTTTATTTTTTAGAGATTTTTATGTAAAGCACTTATTGTTTATTTTCAGTTTATGAAATATGACAAGGATGTTTGTATTTTTGTGCGAGCCTATTGTAATATTTTCAATAAACAATAAATGTTTTGTAAGTTGTGTATACATCGAAATAAAATTGGATTGCCTTTGTATTCCGCACGACCACGTTTATTTTGAGTCGTGACCACTGTGGGGTTTTAATACGGGTAGTCGCTATAAAATAGTGAAACCTGCGTGGGTCCATTCGTCTTCTAATTCAGCAGACTACTTTCTCCATACGCTGTCATCCTGCCACTACCATTAGGGTTTCTTCAGGCTTGGAATATACAACCTTGAGTAGGCATGTATTATTTGGTACGGCATAGGTCGTTAAAGTTCCCGTAAGTAGCGAAGTAACGGCGTAACGGCCTCCGAGGCAACGAAATTGTAAATTGATAATTCAAACGGATGTTATTTACAGCAAACCATTTTTATTTTTTGCATTTCAAGGAAGTTATGACACCGACGCATGACGCAACGACATCTCTGTAAAATTTGAATGTTTTGAAATTTAGAAATTTGGAAATTTTGTTATTAAATTTGATAAAGTCATATTTCCATGTGAAGCTTCAAATTGGGTCACCGCTGAATTTTTCCACTAAACGTCGTCCTCCATGATTGTTCGGTAAGTTCTAATTCTAATTCCAAATATCACCGGATCAAACCAAAAAGTAAATTTATTTATTGTGAATTTTGTTTTTTTTTTGCATAAAAAATGTTTATTTTAACCTAATACTAGAGCCGTCATTAAGATACTGCATGGTCCCGGTGAGAAGCCACCTTTTAGAATTGAAACATTGTTTAAAATGGTTGTTGGTTATGTAATGTGACCATATCTGAATAGCCAGATTCTTCAAAATCTTGTTCTCAAACCTCTTATTCGCCTCACTGTTAGAACAATAGTTACACTATTAATACTCATACTGAAATTATAACAATTTAAATGTAGGCAGAATTATCAAAACAGTTCGTGTTTTTTTTATCTTGAAATTCTCAGAGATAAATCTCTCTTCCGTAACCTTTCTGACGGGTTTTTCTAAAGGGGTATAATTTTAAAGGGCGTTTTTTTCTATATTTGATTTCGTTACTGTGTGAAATTCGTTCATCGTATTAAATAGAAGTATACTCACTATTCTCACAGCTGACACTTCAAATTCTCTAAAAGAGTTGAGCAAGTTTATTTTTGCAGATTTTTTGTAAACAATGATCCAATTCTGTTAATATAATTTGATCACTTTTCAACATCCTTAAAAAATATTATAATTTCCCAAAAGCTGAACGGACAGGGCACCAAAATAAGAAAGTAAAGCTTTCCGTAGGTCAATTACAAACTTCAGAATTCTTTTAACCAGAACTCATTTTTTTTAATTTTTTTTTTATTAGTTTTTATATACACATACATTTAATATAATCATGAGTAATTGCATTTTCAGGTTACAATCGGATTAACTCAAATCATTAAATACTAACATGCAACATTGATTAGAAACAGTATAAACATATATATGTATAATACTAAAATTCATAGTCAAAATTATTGCAAATCAAACTGTACAATATTAAAAACAACAAATAAAATTAAATATCTCGGAGTAATTATCGACAAAAATCTGAAATGGAAGGAACAAATATGTCAAGTAGTAAACAAAATCAGAAAATTGAAAATTAATATATATATTTTTAAGAATTAGAAATTTTCTGTCGATAAAAAATCTATATTTAATCTACTATGCCTTAGTTCAATCCACTCTACAATACGCTATTATTAGTTGGGGATCCGCGTATAAATGTAACCTTCTTCCAATAGAAATTGTACAAAGGACAATTATTAAAATTATATTAAAAAAATTCTTAGACTACCCAACAGAACGCCTGTTTGAAGAATTTCAAGTACCCACATTTAAAGATTTATATATTAAAAATTCATTGATTCAAATTATAAAGGAAAAAGATAAATATCCATTTTTAAATGAAAACAGAACTCGACTTAAACATGTTTTTCTATGCCCAAAACTAAATACGTCTTTTGCACAGCATCATTATACTTACCAGGGAAGAACTTTTTTCAGTCGTCTACCAGAAGAAATCAGAAGCATTAATGATAAAACCCGAATACTGCTCTCTATCAATAGACATTTTAAAAATATTCTTAAGAAAAAAACTACTGTCAATTAATCTTACAAATATCCTTAGCTTTCCATTACACTCTTTCTTTTTTTAAAAAAATTCACACCATTATCAAATACATACTGCAGCTCACATATATTTATGTACAATTAATTATTTAAGTACTAACTTATAACTAATAACTAATAGCATTTATGTACACTCCCCTTCCATACACAAGCAAATGCTTTAAATGGAAGGGTAGTAAAAAAAAAAAATACCTGTAAAAAAATATATATATTTGTTGTAAAATTGTAATTATAATAAATGATTCAATAAATAATTAAAAAAAAAAAAAAATTAAATAAAAAAAAAAATTAAAAAAAAAAAAATATATATATATATATATATATATTTATATATAACCTTTACAACAGTGTAACTACTCGTGTGTAAAGGGAAGAGAATATATATATATATTTTTTTTTTTTTTCATGCATAATTATTATATCTTGATGTCGCATTTCCATTTTGACCGTAAATCATGCGAAGGAATTGAGGTTGAAGGGAAATATATCTCTGTTTTCAAAAGGAAATTGGAATGTCAAGAAAAAATTCTCAAGGTTTTTTCACATTTTCAAAGACGTCGCTTTTTTATTAATAAAACATTTCATTTAAATACAACTCACTATATTACATGCGATTTGTTCTAAGAATACACTCAAATATTAAATTTTCTGGGAAAAAAATCTTAATATGTTAAAATCACGTTCTGTAAATAAAATGTTCGTTTGGAGAATTCGGACAACCGAAAAGGTTTTTTAAATTGTCATGGAAATTCAGACAATCCTTGATTTTTCAGACGAGTCTGCGTTAGTTTGAAATATTAATTTTACATTTAATTTCAGTAGAAATTTTAGTGTAATAATATTAGGAATTTTAGAAAAGAATCCTTGAATAATTACAGCGTTTAAAATTGGAGCAAGTTGAAATAACCACTGTGAAAGATGCTGTCAGCATCGCCATAGTATAAGACCAAGATTCAGAATTGAAACGTTGCTTGAAATGTCTTTAGCCGTGATTCGTGACCAGATCTAAACAGTATCACCTTCCTTTCCCTGTCTTCTTCCCCTCGTCACTACCTCTTCAGCCCCCCGTTCACAAATTAGGGATGCCAGTGTCACTGGCTCCAGACGAGAGCAATTGGGACTCTTGAAATTGGTCTACTAGTCGCAGCGAGAGATCGTACGTGACGTAATCGTTCTAGTACCTATCTTCTGTCTTTTTTGTTTACGCGTGAGAAGGATGAGTATGAACGTCGATGACATCCCTAAGAGCTCTCGCTGGGAATAGTGTATTCGCTATTCAGAGCAGTTTTAAAACATTACCCTTAATCAAATTATTTTAGGTTCAATTAAATTTTTTCGTTGTACGCTAGCTATAATACGCTATAATACTAGCTTTTTCCCGCGGCTTCGCTCGCTTGGTATGAGGGGGGTTTCCACTCCGCCACCTACCCCCTCTCCCCCCCCCCTCCCCTCTCCTTACCCCACAACCCCCCTCCTCCACCCTCATTAATTCCCGGTACATTCAGTTTTCAAACTGCTCGCGTGCCACCTATTACATTTTTTAAACAAATTTCATAATGCCAGAGCTATATACAAAAAAAGAATTATCCGATTTGGTGCAAACTTTCGGAAGTTATGCGTCCACACACATTCCGGCGATTCATTTTTAGTAGTGTCCGACCGAAACAGGACTTTCTACCGAAACCGAAACCGAATCTTCGGTATCTGTCTCAGTTTCGGCCGAAACCGAAACTTTTTTAGACATGTTAAAAATCTATTGTTTACTGAAATTTGGATTATTTTTTATACTTATACAGACAATAAACATGTTTTAAATGAATTAAAAAAACATTAATAATTAAAGTATGCGAACAAAATGTATATATACATGCATATTTACATTTTAGATTACTGCTATGAAAAAAACAAAAAATTGACAATAATCAACACTTACATTATAAACAAAGGACCTCATTCATTGAGTATTTTAATTTAAATTCCTTTTTCAATCAGAATATTCTAATTACACGTGTTAAATGAAATTAAAAATATATACATAATTGAAATATGCAAAAAAAATAATCTTTTATATTTTGATATTACTGCCCAAATTATAAAACAAACAAAAATTAGAAAAGTTAAGTTAACACATACACTCACAATACGACCGGCCGGCGATCTCAGCAGATAATGGCAGGTTCAGAGCATAGCAGGCCTAGCGATTTTTTCCAGATTGGATAAAATAGTTATAGTTTTTGTCGCTTGCGTCGCTCTCAGCACATTTTGAAGACAATTCCGCCAAAAATCGTTGCTTAAACTGATTTGTATCCTTTCATCCGCTCGGAAATCCGAAGTTCAAACGAACACTCCCGAACAAATAAAAAATGGTATATTAAAAATATCGTTGACAGTTTTGGCGGATTGCTAATTCAGTCGAATGTCCATGTTCCCTATATGTTGGGGAATTTTTCCCCGAAATTCCCTATTTTGTTAAAAAAAAAAAAAAAAAATGTGAAAATTTTTAGAATCGACGAATTAATTCAACGCCGCATTTATGTTGTTCAGTTTTTAAGATAAATGTGTGATTTTTGCGATGTTAATGCTAGAAATCTCTGTGTTCGTAAATTTAACTCCGCACATTGATTAAAACTTAACAAACATATAAAATAAATCAGTTTCTCCTCATCGCGACATTCATATTAGACGTTTATTGCTTCAATTTATGTAATATGTAATGTGTCCAAAAATATAATATTCACGACAAAAAATATAAATACCAATAAATATGGGATATTTTTTATTAGATTACAACACTGGAAACCGCCACACACGATGTCGTCATTTTTTGTATTTTGCTGGACTGTTGCTGGACTAACGTTCTAGGGCTGCCACAAAATTTGAATAAAAAAACAATCTTGGAAACTACATTTATTAAAATCAAAGCCAAAACCTTTTTTACAGTAACTATTCAATTTGGAGGCGGATATGGGTACCACCGCCTCGGGAAACATTTATTGGATAACCAACACCTCTGCCATAGGTCTCCCCAAATGGTTCGCTAAGTTTGGGAGTGAGCAAGGGTGCCCGGGTTCATGTGGTGAGGTTTTTACAGGTCTTGGCGGCGGATGCGCCTGCTCACCTGCTGCGTGGCGGGTCGGATCGCGAGAGACTGGGTGAGGGAGGACTTTTGATCTTTCCAGCCAGACTCTGTCAACCCATTTCCTTGCACCGCAGTTGGAGGGATGGATTATACGTCCGTCACTCCTGGACACACCAACCCCTTAGATTCTTACCCACCCCTCATAGCTTTTTCCTTCCCAAAACTTACTATCCTTCCCTTCCTCAAAAACACCTCTACATAGGAATCCCCTAAGATGACTTAGACCCTGAGGAAAATTATTTTCCTCAGGGACTCCTGTGTGGAGTTAATGTAAAAAAAATAGGTACTTATAATGAAACATTGTGAAATTTAGATATTTTATTGATGACTTCCATATAGTTATTGGATATGGATTCCGGAACGCCTCTTATTTCAATATTACATATTTGTTGCATGTATTCAAGTCTGTCTATCCTGTCATCTTGTTGTGATACTGTACTTGATAAAATGGTATTTTGGTTTTTTAGATCAAATCACACTATCATCATCACTACGTCATCTTAAGGAATCCTGTGTGGAGGTTATTTTAAGGAAAAGAAGGAGATGAAGTTCCGGAAAGGAAATAGATATTAGGGATGGGTAGGAATCTGGGTTTCAGTGTATCCAGGCGTAACGATTCATCCCTTCAACGGTGGAGTAAGGCGATGGGTCGAGAGATTCAAAGTATAGAAGATCTACAGTCTCTCGTATCTAGAATGAACGAAGTATGTATGAATAATAATAATAATTGGATAATTTGTATAGCGCCGTTTTTGTGAAAAATCACCTCAAGGGCTCTGGAGTGAATGATGAATGTAAGTAAGTCTAAAGTCATGTGCTTGAAAGAGAGAATACGAAAACAATGTGCAACATAGTTGTGAATGATGAATACTTGGAGCAGGTGGATGAGTTTGTGTATTTGGGAAATATGTTTACGAGAGATGGGAAGGCTGATAGAGATATTGAAAGAGGGGTGAATGCAGGTAACTCTATTAATGGATATATGGCAGTGAGTTATGGAACTGGCAGAGAAATGATGAAAGTAGACTGAATGCTGTAGAATGAGATCCCTTAGGCGTATGTGTGGTAAAACCATGTACGATCGTGTGAGAAACGTAGAGATCCGCAAAGAATGCAAAGCTGATATAAGCCTAATGAGTAAGATTGAGAAAGGAACGCTCTGATGGTTTGGGCATGTAGAGCAAATGAACGAGGGAAGGAGGGTAAGGATAATAAATAACGCAAATGGTAGAAGAAGTCGGGGACGCCCAAGAAAGACATGGCACGACCAAGTGAATCAGATACTTGAGTGGGATGATGTCAAGAGTCAGAATAATAGAAAAGCATATATGAGACGATGTATGAATGTGAACGAGGCAAGAAGTGTGTGCCAAGACCGAGTTGTTTGGCGGTCCGTCCTCTCTGCCTACCCTTGCGGAGAAACGGCGTGATGGTTAGTTAGTTAAATTATGAATAATAATAATTAACCATTTATTTGGACAGCCCTATTTCGTGTGTAACTTGACACTCGCTTTTGAAAAATAAAATAATATTATGACGGATAATATACATGCCTTCTTCGAAAAAGTAAGACAACACGGAAATTTTTATATTGTAAAAGCACTGATGGGCTTTAACAACATGTTTAATTTTTACATGGTTTTACTGCCAGATACAGAGATATCGAAAAATATTATACAGTTAGGTACAGTTCTGAATCTCAACCATTTAATAATAATAATTGGATGATTTGTATAATGCCGTATTGGTGAAAAATCACCCCTAGGGCGCTGGTTCACTTGATCGTGCCATTCTCCCCCCGACTTCTTCTACCATACACATTCACCTCGTTCCTTCTCCTTATACTCTTTTCTTCATTCATCTGCTCCATAATGTATTCATAATTAAATAAACTAAGTAAAAATGGTCAAAAGGAATAAAACTTCCGAATAATAAAAGCTAATTGAAAATAATTAAAGTTTCATTTATTATTGTTTACAAGTAATGGGAGTTTTGCCTACCAAAGTCATCGCCAAATCAACAATTTTTGCCGGTACGCATATAATTAAAATCATTAAAAATATCAAGCAGAACTTAATAATTAGTAATTGATTTCAATGATAACATTAAAAATATTTTTCGAAAGCCCACGTATAAAAATAAACATAAAAGCAGTTAAAAATTGATTCGTAAAACCGAGTGATCACTGTATTCATATTTGGGTCCACGGATATTATTTTTTGCACACAAACAAGGCAAAACGTAGGAAGGTACAAGTATATGGCAGTCCGTGTCCTGGCCACTATCGTTTTAAAATATATCTTTTTGACAAGATTCATTCACTTTCCCCGTCCAAATTCAGTGGTCGAATTTCTTTTCTCCAGAGTATACGTATTCTATTCAAAAACCAACACATGCATGTATTCTTAATACTACTTTACAGAACAGAGCGTCACGAAAGAACCTCTTGTGGCGACTGACTTTCGCGTAATGAAGAGCAGTTGGAAATGGAATCGCTTTTATCTGTTTTGGGTACAGATAAAAATGGAATATTACACAATAAATCACAAAATTATTTTTATTTAATTATCAGTTTGTATAGTTTAAATATTGTTTTAATACACATTATTTTTATTTTTTTCAAATACTTGTTTTTTAATACATAAAATCGATTTCAAAGTACATCGATTTACGTAGTTTTTAAAAATTATTTTACCTCATTATTTGCGCATTTTATAAAAAAATATAAATGTGAGGGTATAGGTTGATATGTGTCCTATAACAAAATATTTTTAAATATTTTTTTTATTTTCGTATATGACGACAGATGGAAAAAAATCAGTGGTACATTGACGATTTTTTGAAAACTGATCTTTTATAAACAGTTATAAAGTAAGAAAAAATATTTTTTTAAATATTTAATTTAAACTTGTGGCATTGACAATGCAGATATAATAATAATATATATATAATCTAAAAAAGCAGAGTTACAAACTTTTTTTTTGAGGTGCTATTATCGACACAGATGACTTCGAAAATAGGCAAAAATCTGCAAAAATACGAAAAAAAATTAAATATTGAAAAATCCCTCGCGGGCTCTTCACCCGAAGTCGGCGATAATTCACGAACGCAGAGTTTCGGTGCGGCCGAAGGTTCGGCAGATTTTCTGCCGAAACCGAAACTGACGCCGAAACTAGATTTTTTTCCTGAAACTTGCCGAAACCGAAACCGAAACCGAACCTTCGGTCGGTTACTAATTTTAGAGGTAGATATTAACCGCGACGCCGACGCCAACATCGTTTCCACGGGAACCGTTTATTTTGCCTTTCTTCTGACGTTTGCAATAACTCGATTTTGTTAGGGACAGAAAACGTATGATAAATAATTTCATAACCCAGAGCTTATTCATAACGCCAGAGCTCACCAATATATACCTACAGCCTATATTAGAAAGAATTTTTAAAGTTCATTCAGTAGTTTTTGTGTGAAAGAGTAACAAACGTTCATCCAGACGTACGTACAGACATACATCCATACAAACTTTCGCCTTTATTTAGTACAGTTCAACAAATAAGTTACATAATTTCGTTTGCTTTTTATACGAGTTTATTAGTGTGTGTGTGAATACAGTCCACTCGCTCTAGTTTGCAGCTATTAACAATATTTTCATTAGTAAGTAATAATAAATGGCATATTAAGATATGCCTACGTATTTATTCTGAGTATAATGAATCTGATGTGAATTGTTATTTCAACCTTTATTTTTTCAAAAAATGAAATATAAATGGCCAATAAAAGCAAATAAGAAACAAGAAAACAAAAACAAATTGTGGTCAATAAAAGCAAATAAGAAACAAGGAAACAAAAACAAATTGTGGCCAATAAAAGCAAATAAGAAACAAGAAAACTCTGGTATATCGCCCTGTACCCTTGATAATGAGAATTCCCTTAGTAATAAGAACGGGTTAACTTGGCACTTTTAGATGTCATGGCGAAAATAAAATACATACATTTTCAAGCAGTCAAAAGAAGCAAACTTCTGTGTTTTGACAAAAATGTATATAATACGTACGAAATATTTCTGTTCATAACGAAAGGAAAGATATACGGCTAAGAAAGGCGTAAGTTAGCTCACACCTAGCAGCGTACAGCACGTACAGCACATAGTACAGCACACTAATCTGCGAGCTGTAGTAACTGTAACCGTTGCAGACATTGTAACGAGGCTCTAGTGCAGCGGTTGGCAAATTAGTTTTGGTGGTGGGCCATATGAATAGGTCAATGGCGGGCCATGCGACTAACGACGCCACCGTTGCGCGTGCATGTCTGTACAGTCACTGCACTTGTGCAACCTTATCTGACACAACCCCCAATTTTAAAGTATATTTTTCTTCACCGACCCCTCCCCCTTCTGCATAAATCCGCACTAATTTAAACCCCCATCATTGAACAAGAGTCACAGTTTCCACTTATAATGAAGAAAGTGGGTGGATTTTCGACATTCTGAGAATATCTGAGATTAACAATTTTTTTCCTGAAGAGGCCTTTTTAAGCTTGACAAACTTTTATGTGCAATTGAAATTTAATATTACATACCATATGCTTTTGTCGTTATCACGCTCTTCTTCTACTCCTTTGAGTAGAAAAAAACAGTTAGACATGAATTTAGATTTCAAAGGCCAAAAGAATTTTCGTTATTTATTTTTAGGATGTTACGCCCGTGTTGCTACCTACCTCTCTGTCTGTTGCTACCTACCTCTACCTCATTCTTTAGCCAACGTTTCGGACAACATTACAGTGGCGCAATGTAACGCTGTCCGAAACGTTGGCTAAAGAAAGAGGTAGCGCAACACGGCATAACACCCCAAAATAAATAACTGTGTGTATTACATTTTCCACTTCCTAAAACACGGTACCGGCTCTTCAAGATCCTGGTTCGCTCATTCTTTGAACACAGAATCCCCAAAAACGATACCTGCCTCGAGAAAAACATCAGGGCTTTCACAATAAAGAATGTATTTATAAAAAGTCCAATAACGTAGTTTTAATTCCTAAAATGAAGAGAAAATAATATTTTACTTTTCTTTAATATTCATTAAAAGAAAGCTCCATAGCGCAGTGGTCAGAGCATCCGACCGGCAATCAGAAGGACACGAGTTCAAGTCCCGTTGGCGGCAAGTATCTTTTCTCGGAAGATTTTTCAATGTAAATGAGTGTTTCAGGCTGACAATTATTGCTAATAATAATTGTTACCTTTGTGCTATGCATAAAAATCTTGTCTAAACGTTAGTTTACAAATTAAAAAAATAATAAATAATATTTGGCAAGTTTAAGTATTTCCCCAATAAATGCAGACATAATTTGACAAGATTTTTCAATGTAAATGAGTGTTTCAGGCTGACAATTATTGCTTATAATAATAAAGCTCTACCATTTTGAAGCTTATTTACCAAAATAATATTCCAAATTACGCATTTTAAATGGTTAAGTCTTTAAGCATTTTTTGCCGAATTACAAAAATACCCTTTTTTAATTTCGGAAAGACAAAGAAATTATCGTCATTGATTCGAGCGAGCAACCATTAAACATTCATTCGACCTTACGGCCAAAAACCCTTTAAAAACGGGGACTTAAAATGTTCCCGTTAATTGAAGGGTTTAGAAACGGGGAAATAAACGTAAATGAAGGGTGTTCCTGTTTTACTAACCTACTGGATTCAGAAAAAATAATAATGTAAAATACAAGTGCCTTTGCACATTAAAATACAATAACGATTCTTTTCAAATGACGCGAATTTTTCAAATGACTTCAAAGTGAATGAGTTATTCAAAGTTTTTCTGGATCTTGAAAACATTCCGGATATAAAATATCAGAGGAAAAAAATACTTTCATTGAATTTTTCGGCTGATTTTGTGTTTCAAAAGTTCGGCTATGGATTGATGTGTCATACATATGTTCACTTACCGTCCATACGTATGTTCACTTCTTCCTATCCTCAAAGGAGCTTCTACAAGGATTACATAAGCCCCAAATATATTTTAAAGGCTTTCGGAGATGCATGCAACCAAAACAGCGAACAAACGAAACGTGTATATTTAATAAATCGCTAAAACTTCAAAAAGCATATCTATAAAATAAACAGTACCTTCAACTTTACTAAAAGCTTGACTTACGATGTCAAGTTGAAGGCGAATATCGAGAACCGACTAGACATGACTAAACTCATATCACATGAGTCAGTTTATTGCTCGGAAAATTTTACGGTCTGTAAACCAGAAAATATTTCTTGTTTTACTCTGTGGAATTCAAGCAAAAGCATTCGTTTAAAATAAATGTTAAAATACGTGACTTTTATATCGAATAGCAATATTGACAAGAGGTTAGAAAAACAGTTCTAAATTCCCAGCAATTATTAACAAGTTCAAATACCAAAGTTTTGAAAGCACTCGGTTGATTTTCCTTCTTCCCAAGTACCCGAAACCAGTCGGACTATTCAAACCTAATATTGAATCATTTTGTTGAGCGGAAGGAAAAATTGGATCGGAAGAGATATGACTAAGTTGGGAATGGCGCAATTAAAATTTTGAAAATATTCATAGGTTTGGTGATTTCAGGTATTGAAGCTTTGATTTTGAAAGGTTTTCTCAGAAGAAATCTTCCACAAAACCTGTGTTGACATGAGTTAATATTGTTACTCCATTTCCGCAAAACCTGTGTTGCCATAGTCATATTGTCACTCCATTTTCATTTTAAAGGGATTTTTAACTACATTGTCAAATTATAGCCTTATAAAGCCGGTGGGATCTTAAATATTTTTACTAGAATAACTCGAATATATAAATGCGAATATATGAATGGATAATACATGATGTTAACAATTTTGCACCTATCTACTTGCCGTCAAGTTACCTTTTATACATATTTATATTATGTTTAGATGAAATGTTCTCCGTTATCATAACACTTTATAACAATCTGTGCCAAAAGTTTTTTTTTTCATGAGCTCCATACAGGAGGCTCTGAGGAAAATTATTTCCCTCAGGGCCTATGTCATCTTTGGGGATGCTGTGTGGAGGGATTTTTTTTAAAGGAAAGGAAAGAGACGAGAGTTCTGGAAAGAAAAAGGGTTTAAGGGGTGGGTAGGAATCTAGGGTTCAGTGCGTCCTGGTCAACCACCTCCAAGACCTAGACAAACCTCACCCCATGAACCCCTGCTAAATCACCAAACGTAGCGAACCACTTGGGGTGACCTATGGCGGAGGTGTTGGTTATCTAATAAATTATTAATTATTCCCGGGCGGCGCGCCGCCTCGGGAATCTCACCGCCATAATCTTACCATTACCATTCCCGCCTCCTAAATTGAAAAAAGTACTTCATATTCTTTTTTTTGGTTGTAACATACATAAATATGTTTATTTTTTTATATGGTTACCGCACAAGACTCCCCTACTGCTATGGCATCTCCAGTTGGGGTTTGTTATGAGGCAGAAGGTAGCGGGGAAGGAAGGAGATAGGGAAGAAGAAAGTGGGGAAGTACCTGGCTATTGAGATCTGGTCACCAAAAAACGGCTAAAGCCATTTCAAGCAACGTCTCGATTCTGAATGGTGGTCTTACACCAGGGCGATACTGAAAGTATCTTCCACTTGTATCCTATACCTAAATACTGGCTTTTATCATACACACAACGTTCTTCGTTTTATGTCAGGTCTTGTATGGACCGAGTATATTATTTAACTTCTTCTTCTTCTTCTTCCTTTTCGCTGTCCCAACTCATTGCCTAGGTAGGCTGTTGGGGTCGGCTCTTCTCGTTCTCAGGTTGTAATATCTTCTGTTCTGGGTATCGCCTTCATCCAGGCCGTTTCTTCGAAGAATTTTGGAACATTGAGTCGTCCAGGAGTTCTTCGGTCTTCCTTTGGATGACTGTCGATGAAGCTCCATAGACATTGCCTGCCTCACAGTGTGGTCTGATGGTCTCCGTCTTATATGTCCATACCATCTCAACTGTCGTTCTTCCAGCTTGCTATTTATGTCTGTGACACCCAGGCTACCACGAATGCGTGAACTTTTGATCTTATCTTTTAATGATACTCCTGCCGACCATCTAAGCATTCGCATTTCTGCTGTTTCAAGTTGCCTAGTGTAGGAGTTGTACATAGTCCAGCATTCGGAGCCATACATTATTGCGGGTCTTACAATGGTCTGGTATATTTTTCCTTTCAGTTTTATAGGTATTTTGGAGTCACACAATATTCCTGTTACGGATCTAAATTTAATCCATCCCACACCTATTCTATGGATGACATCCGCTGCACATCCTCCGTCTCTGTGGATTAGTGAGCCCAGATACTTAAATGAATCACAGTTGGCTAATGTTACTCCATCCAGTTGCATCGAAGGAGTTACAGCGTTTGTGTCTTCAAATGGTAAATATAAATATTCAGTCTTTTTCCTGCTAATTTTTAGGCCATTATCCTCCAGGATCTTTCTCCATCTTTCCAGGCTATTCTGTAAGTCACAATGATTATCTGCTATCAGTACTACATCATCTGCAAAAAGCATAGTCTTGAGAATACTGTTCATTTCTTGACTTGTTAGATAATTCATGACCATTATGAATAGCAGTGGGCTGAGGACAGATCCTTGGTGTACTCCCACTTTAATTGGAAATTTTGGTGATGTCCCTGATGTGCATCTTACTTGAGTTTCAACGTTTGTATACATATCTTGTATGGAGAGCACATATCCTTCTGGTACATTGTGGGCTCTCAATGCCGCCCATATCAGGCTTCGGGGAACCCTGTCAAATGCTTTTTCCAAGTCTATAAATACCATGTGCAAATCTTTTTTTGCATCTCGATGTTTTTCAACTATTATTCTAACTGTTTGAATAGCATCTATTGTTGATTTTCCCGACACAAAACCGCATTGATCGTCGTGTATTTTTACAATATTCCTTATTCGTGTGTTGATAATTCTCTCATATATTTTCATGGTGTGAGACATAAGCTTTATCCCTCTATAATTGTCGCACTTCCTAGAGTCTCCTTTATTTTTGTAAAAGGGAAGAAGGTAACTCTGCCTAAAGTTTTCTGGTATAAACGAGTATATTATTTAACTGCAGTTCGAATTTCTTTTTCCTATGTATTTCTTTTCAATATTATTTCATTGTATTTCTAATAACAACTCCATCACTTCGGCGATATTATTTTGAGTACTCGTACATTCTTATTTTGTTCTTAATACTACTGATACCCTACTGTAGGGGCGTGTAAATAGCCCCTGACACGAGGGAATGACTACCCTATGTAAATTAAGGAGAATTGAACTCTTTCCCATGTGACACAAAACAGTTTACCCAGCAATTCCAAAATCCTAAGTGAAAAAAAAACAATACTCACTCAGAGAATGCAGCTCTTGCACGATGTCCAACACAAAAAGACACTTCTTTTCATTAAAAATATCGCTTTCTGCCAAGGCGGTATTGCATAATCTCAACAGATGTTTTGCACAGCAAGGAAGTTTCAACAATGAATATAAATCTGCCTATTAATAATACGTGCCAAATCTTAGGTACAACAATAATTCATTATTGGGTGAATTGTTTGACAATGACTGACTAGGAGTGACATCTGTTGGCTTTCACTAACACTCCCGTCGGAAATAATTGCCTGCTTCACAGAGATAAGAAAATGCATGAATATACTGAATTTCAATGTCACATAGGTAAATTCAATATAATACAAAAACCATAGATGGCGCCCTCATGGTCTCATAGCATAAATTACTAATTTAAAGAAATTAATGCCTAAATGGATTTAAATATATTTATGGCGCGTATCCATATTCCCCACCTTGGAAGTTCGTAGAACTTACAAAAGAAAGAGTATAAAAATACAAATGAAACAAGAAATGAAATAGAAATAAAGTAACTGTATTCACCGGCAATATTCAGGAATGACACGCATTGGAAATTTGCAGAATCTCACAAAATAAAGAAAAATAACTAAAAAATACAATGTAATAAAGTTCAATTGACCAAGATAACGGATATTAAGTAATGCCATGTCTGGGTCAGAGATCATTGAAATAATGACTAAAAACAAAAAAAAATATAAATAAAAATAAACAAAAATAGATAAAATATAAAATTATTGCTTTGGAATGGGATATAATTTGACAACCGGACGTTTAGAAGAACCAAATCGTGTCTTTACCGTCGCAACGCGAACAATTTTATCCATTCCGGGATGGATTTCAGTTATCACGCCTAAAGGCCAATTTAACGGAGGGGAATCTTCCTGTCCCACTAGTACGACAGTTCCGATATCAATCGGATGATCAGAAGTAGTCCACTTCTGCCTGACTTGCAAGGTGTGCAGATACTCCGAACGCCACTTCTTCCAGAAGGACTGAACCATGCTGTCTAATAATTGCTTATGCTGAGTCAAATTGATTTTACCGTCTGCCAGGACAGAAGCAAGCAAGTACTGCAATAGTGTCGACATTAAAAAATGCGCAGGCGAAAGGACTTCTGGATAAGGGTCAGAAGACTCATATGCACTCAATTTGAACTAGCACAGTCTGTAACTCCTCATAGGTGAGAAGCTGAGTTCCAATCATACGGTACAAGTGTGTCTTCATGCCCTTTATGTTCGACTCCCACATACCCCCAAAATGAGGCGCGCGTGGTGGAATCATTTTCCACTCTATACGACGCTTAGCGAGTTCGTGCTTTAATGAGGGCTCATATTCAGATTTAACCAAAAACTTGTAGAGGTCATCTAATTGTGCCTTCGCACCCACAAAATTAGTACCATTATCTGAATACAAGCATGTTACCGGGCCACGCCGAGAAATAAATATTTCCTGGCTGAAAGCAGCCAGGAAAGCATTTGAAGTTAAGTCAGAGACCAACTCAATATGAATAGCCTTGGTCACAAGGCATACGAATAGACAAATATACGCCTTATGAGAATGTTGTCCTCTCCGACGAGTCAGCGTAATACGGAGGGGACCTGCGTAATCTACACCGGTATGTACGAAGGCCTTTGCTTCTGCAACACGATATGACGGTAAATCTGCCATCTTCGGTGTAGGATGCGATGGATTTAAGCGGAAGCAACAATTTACCTACTGTGTACCACCGGATACTTATAATCTAATGTATCAATACTTTTATTTTATATTTTATGTGTAATTTGTGAAAATCAACATCAACTAGAAGATGAGAAAATAACAATCAACACTCATATAAAAACATACATTCCGCCTCGGAACAGGAATACCTAGTGAGAAGGACTGTGAACAAACTATTTTACTTTGTATTTTTACTTATTTCGTAATTTTACTATATTTTATATTGTCATTAAATAAAAAAAGCCATTTTATGCGGTTCAAATAAATGATGTTCCACATAAATGAAATCAGATATTCGATTTAATTATTTATCACACGCCCTAATGGGCTTTCCTTGTGTTATCCGAGGGAGAATAACGGGAGAAATGTTTGTCCGAGACACAATCTAGGTTACAAACCAGTTCTTCGAAAATTTCTTATCTTTTAAAAAATGGGACAAATTAGTCGAACATTATATTGTTAATTATTACCAATTTGAAATATGGGATTAACAATAATGACTTAAAAATAAGAGGTCCCAGTGGCTGAATTGGTTAAGGCACTTATCCCGGTAAGAAGAGAGATCGTGGGTTCGAATCCAAGTTGTGACCATTAGATTTTTTTTTATTTTTCTGTGTTTTGTTCTTTTTCATATGAGGCGGGTGTGGGTACCGCTAACAAGGGAATTTTTTTACTTAACTCCACACAGGAGGCCCTGAAGAAAATAAATTCCCTCAGGGCCTATGTCGTTTGAAATCCTGTGTGGAGAGTATTTTTAAGGAAAGGAATGAATGAATATTAGTCTTGAAAAGACTCGTGTTGTAGGAAGGAGGAAATACAGAGGCCGGCAAATCGTTCCATAGCCGAGTTGTTGAACTCAAGAACAAGTCAAAAAATCGGTTCTCATGGGACAAATGTCAACCGCGTACGTATGTTGGGAGCGAGTTTGGCATGTTTCCCTACTATGCACCGGTGCCAAAGGGATCAATGACGCTTGTTCCTCAGAGCATCTTCCACTGAAATACCGGTAGAAAAAGGATAGCATTCCCACCCGTCGCGCCTGTGCTCCAAAGATAAGATTTAAGGTGGGAGAATCTATCAAACGGACCGCCCGTTTCTGCAGAGTCGAGGGAATTTTTCAGGTATTTTGGAGCTCCAGACCAGAGGTGGCTGCCAAATTCAAACTTGGGGCCCACTGCTAATGGTTAGCAGTTTAGTTAGTTAGGGTACACTACGCCTAGTTCTATGAAGGCTAATTTAACTCTGGCTTTGATGGAGCCCCCGTACTTGAGCTCATCACTTATACTCGTAGTTACACCAAGCGTATCAATGGAGGGCATGTTCGGAAGATTGCTTCCGTTGAAGGAGACTATATTTTCATTTCGATCCCTTTTAAACGTAATCAGACAAGATTAGGTCTTTGAAACATTAAATTCAACGAGATTATTTTTACCCCAAAACACTCTCGAGAGAACCGTCCATTCTTTGCTTCAAAGCCCTTCGAGCCGTTGTAGTTTGTGTTTTTATTGGGTAAACAACACCCCTGTCGTAAGTCACCCCAGGTGAATCGCTACGTTTGGTTATTTAGTTGTGGTGCGCGGGTTCGCGGGGTGAGGTTTGTCTAGGTCTTGGCGGGTCGGATCAGGAGAGACTGGTTGAGGGAGACCCTACCTATACACATCTGCCCTGATGATGGACACTGTAACGCTATCTGAAACGTTGACCAAAGAAGGAGGTAGCGCAACACGGCATAACACCCCAAAAATAAGTAACAAAATACTTTTGGGCGTGAAAATCTAAACACATATAATTTTTGTTAAGATTTATGAATGTATTATTCTCCTTCTTCAATGGTACACCACTGTCCACTAGGGTCTACTTAATGATAAGGTTATTATTATTGCATTGTTAGTTTTCTAGGGAAAGTGAAGTGTCCCGGAGGCTATGTAATCGGGTCAGGAAATCCTTTGCCGAATAATCTGAAGGCTACATAGCATTTAAGGTTGCTACTTCCCTTGAGAGTTAATCACCGTTACATTTTTTGGAAAGGGTAATTAAATATTTTATTACCGCAACTTCAATTTTTTGTGCAAGTCAAACTCGAGTGGGCCCGAGTACGGTAAGAAATAATGGTTCCCTCAGGCCTTGCCTTAGAGAATAACCTTTACTCTGTTTCCGTGAAAAATTGTTTTCTTAAAATCTGCGGTTTTTCTTGTCCAATAAACGCGCCTCTATGGGGCCTACACACGAACACACAAGCCTTCGAAAAATTTTTAGGCATTATTTGAAAATCCTTTGAAAACCTGGGAACGGCTTTAACCGAGGCCAGAAAATTTAATAGATTTATTCTTAGGAGTAGGCATCAGACAACTCTTGCCGTACGTAGTGTTATAAAATTAATTTCTCGTTTATCAAATTAAAGTAATAACTTCATAAACAGATATTTTCTCTAAAATTTTTCTTTATCCGTTGCTTTGATGGTTACATAATTTGTGGATTTTTGGACCACCATGCGAGGCACATGCCATTGTGCGTAACAGGTGTCATACATATCAAAACTAAATTTACTATAATCTTTCACACCATCTCTACGTATTATAAATTAAAGTCCTCCGCGGCATCTGTCTGTCTCTTTCCGATAAACTCAAAGACGGCGGTGGTTATAAAGGTTGGATAACCATCCAGTAGATGACGTTGTGTTTTATTAGCCACAGCAACGCGTGGCCGGGTCAGCTAGTTTGTTAATAAATAAAAAAAACTAAGCAGGTTTATTTCCATTATATTTCGAACAAGAATAAAGTTCCTATTATTCTGAATTTTAGTTTTATTGAGCTTGTTTTTTATTCTAAAATTAATAAATGTATCCAGATAAACAATTGGAACAGATTTTTTTCATGTTTGTACAAAATATTGAAGGTAGTAAGTAGTCTACATATATATGTATACAGGGTCATCGAAAAATATTGACAACATTTCAAATAACTGTTATAAAAAAACTATTAGAGGTAATTCGTTGAACTAATTCAATGGTTTTGATCTTAAAATGTGCGGAAAAAGATTTTTTTTTCGAACCTTTGTATGTTTCTATGTGTGCACTGTTCGTCGCTTTGCAGATGTCTAGTCTGTCTGTGAGGGCGCATCTACCAATCCAGCAGGCCAACATTCAAAAAAATTATAGCACCGAAACCCTTTATATCGATCTGACACTTATGGCACTGTTTTTGACAGCTCAAAGCAAAAACATTAATGCACAGTACTTGCAGCACGGGTTTCTTTTACACTTTTCCGATTATTTCTGTCACTTTTAAACCGTTTATTATTGATTTTGCGGGAGCAAACAATAACAGACATCTGTCACATTGAAGTAGCTTTGTCGTCCTATCTTGTTCTCTAGATGTATGTGTTTGTCTCTTTTTAGTGTCGCTTTTTGGTTTTATCAAGTTTCAATGATGTCAACGATGCTAAATAAGTTTTCACCTAAAATATCATAGTGTGCAATTCACACGCGGTAGAAGTAAAACCTCCAGAAAACTAAAGTAGACAATAGTAGGAAAGCTACGAAGCACCGCACAAAGAGGAGACCGATTGTACTATCTTATTCTCTCGCAGGCTAAATCCTATAGATGTACATATTTTTCTATTTTAGTTTTTTTCAAATTTCGTTTCATTGAGTTTCAAATCACAACGGTGCTAAAGAAATTTTCAATTCAAAAGAGTAGAAAAAATTAAACGCTCAATCCATTCCTTTATTTACTGCCCATCCTAAATTCCAATATTGACTTATTAGGTTGCCAAGTATACCGGTCGATTAAACTTCAATCTCATCCCTACCAAGTCCTAATAAATCAGTGCTTTCTGATGAATCGGTCTCACCGGGACAGGGGTACTCCTGGCTGGGGTGGTACAATGGTATTGTATTGTATCGTATATCGTATAAGTGAAGAATGATTTTTTTTCCATATTTTTGTCGTCGAATTCCAGTACACCTGTTCCTATACATTTGATATTTGTGTTTTCTTCTTCGGAGTCGCTAGATGTCAATTTCTTTCTTTTGCTTGTTCATTTTGGTGTGGTTTGAAGATTGGATATTGACTTTGCAAAAATAAAAACGCCTCTTTTTTTATGGATTTTATAGGATTCGAACGCAGGTCGTCTGAGCGGCCACTGGACTCGCACTTTATACCACTGGGCTACGGGAGGGATACGCGAGACCGAGGATTTACCGTACCTATTGTATTAGAACCGAGTGCCAGTGAAATAATAAATTTCAGTGACAGTGACGCACTTCCGTTTCATGCAGTTTCAAATCACTATAACTGTGCTAAAGAAGTTTTACTTCAATAATAGAGCATTTAATAAATTGAAGAATTTTTTCCGTCCCATTTTAACGATTATAGCAATTTTGAAGACTTGTTTCTTTTTTTTTGAAGTGAAGACTCTTTAGCACCGTTGTGATCTGAAACCCGATGAAACGAAATTTGAAAAAAACTAAAATAGAAAAACATGTACATCTATAGGATTTAGCCTGCGACAGAATAAGATAGTACAATCGGTCTCCTCTTTGTGCGGTGCTTCGTAGCTTTCCCACTATTGTCTACTTTAGTTTTCTGGAGGTTTTACTTCTACCGCGTGTGATTGCACACTATGATATTTTAGGTGAAAACTTATTTTGCATCGTTGACGTCATTGAAACTCGATAAAACCAAAAAGCGACACTAAAAAGAGACAAACACATACATCTATAGGATTTAGCCTGCGAGAGAATGAGATAGAATAATGGTCTCCTCTTTGTGCGGGGGTTCGTGACCTCATCATTCTTGTCTATTTTATGTAGAACCGCACATATGTTTTGAAGTGAAACTTCTTTAGCACCGTGATTTGAAACACGATGAAATGGAAACGAATATACGATTATCCATGTAGTGGATAATTCGGAAACGTTCGGGTCCGCCGAACTTTGACCAACGTCTCACGAGTCGGACAGCGGTCTCGTCCATGGGAGCTCGGCAGAACCATTCTAGCAACCTGAGTAATCACTCGCTACCTAGACAATAATACAGTACTTTTTAAATCCATTGTAACATCACAATAAAAGACGAAAAGAACTTACGTTGTACATCTTATCATTTGTGGGCTAGTAAGGCCACATTAAAGAACATTACAAATACATTGATACATCTATAGGATTTAGCCTGCGCGAGAATGAAACCTTAACGCATTGGCCGCTTTAATTATGAGCTCACTTTCAAGGCTCCTATTGGTTGAGATTATGTGGTTGAAAGTTTCATTTCTACCGCTTGTGAACTGCATTTGATTTTTTTTTTGTTTTATTCCCTTCATGCTTAACGAGTTTCATCTTTTCGTTTACAGTGGAAAGGTCGTATAGCTCCGCCACTATGAATGGCGTGACCCTCCTGCATCAGGACCCCGGCGGCTGTCCCAACAGCATCAGCGCTGGCGCCAACACCGTGTCCGCCCTCACCCCCGCCACCCCTCTGCGCCAGAACCGCCTCTCCCCCTCCCGCCTATCAGGAACCAACGGGTTCTCCAACAGGGGCAAGTTCGGCAAGGAGGAGAAGAGGAAGAAGTCGGTAAAGATCTGGCTGCTCAGGGGGATGATGCAGGTGAGCATTTATTTATTGTGGTCTGATTGGAAGAGGTTTAAGCAATGGACGATTCCTAAAAAATCCCTTGACCCTGTGCAGAAACGTGCAGTCCTTTTGATAGATTCCCCAAAAAAAAAATAATTGTATTTTTTAGAGCACAGATGCCACGAGGAAATGCTGTGTTTATTTAACGGTATTTTGAAAATGCTCCAAGAACTAGCGTTATTGACCGATGCATTGTCGGGAAACATTATAAGCGCGCGCCCAAAATTGTACACAATTGGCAATTTTGTTACATGAGAACTAGTGTGGATCGATTTTTTGTTTTTTTTTTTGTTTTTCTTAGCAGCGGGGTGTGGAATGGATGCTCTGTGGGGATACTTTTAAAAGTTGTTATGACAGCATTAAGATATTTACAAAAACAGCGAGAAACTAGAAAAAGAAGGGTTTAATCTTTGCTCAATAAAAGTAGTTAAAATATAAAAAAATTAAACTTTTCATTTACTCGTAATATTATCTACTAATCAAAAAATAATAAAAATACCATTGCTACACAAAAAATCACAAACAATGTTAAAAAATAAAGTCAAAAATCATAAAATTTATTGTGTTTTATAGTCCTTCTTCGAATTGAATACTGGCGTTATACGACAAGATTCTAGCTTGTTTTGTATCCACCCTTCACGTCTTTCAGGGTCGCAAACAGCAGAGCATGATGCCGTTATCACTTTGATGCATCTTTCCGTGGCTTGCGTGTGACATGGCATCAATCGGAACTTACACAAAATGTTGGATTCGATAATTTTGTGGTCTGCAATGGCATCAATTATTGTCTCGCTAGATATCAGTTTTGTAAGAGGTGGTTCTGATGGTTTTTCCCAGTAGATCAAGTCAATATAGTCTGTTGCGTTGAAATTAAAAGTAGGTAGCTTAAATACTCTAATTGGCGATAACCCTGACGTACGTTCTCGGATACTTAAAATCCGTCTCAGAGCCAACTCTTTAATTTGTCTTCGTTCGTCGTTTAGCATACTAATAAGTAAATTTTCGCTGTGGCCAAAATACCCGATGCGTTGAATTACGGGATCTACCACCTTTTTCAAATGCTTTGGAAGGTAACGAGACAATTTTATGGTTTCGTGGAGGTGTCTCGCCCCGTAAACACACGAAGGTTGTGTTTTTATTTTAAACCACATCGGAGCATACACTCTTAGCATAAATTCAGTCAATATCACCTGATTTTCTGTCGGATTCTTGGTTGACATGTAAAGTCGGAGAAAAGTATTGGCTGTTGTTAAAAAATGCGAATGACAGATTTTACCCGGGTTTCTTTTGGCTAAGTTTTCGTTACATTGTCCTTCGGCGATTGCTCGGCACATTTCCAATAAATAAAGCTGGTCTGTGCTAAGGTCCTCACGGGATTTTGTAATGTCCGGTAAGTTGCATTCTATTGCTTGAAATTCTGTCACAGGAAGATGTTCACATGAGTAACTTTCCTAGTTGGCCGATAAAGCTTCTAGGACCTGTTGTCGTTCCATCAAGGTATTCGAAAAGCTGTCTCAAACTTAACTCGTTAGCATGTAACTGACAGACCAACCACTGAAGTTGACGATGGAGCTTTCCTTCAAGAAGTCGAATAATGCCGGACTTAGTTCCAGTATTAACTGCTGTTCCGTCACACCCGATAGCCACGATGCACGCTAAATCAATGGATTTTGCCACAAAATATGCAAACAATTTGTGAGCTATTGTTTTAGCATCACCGAACTTAACGCCTATGTGGCCAATGTATTGTGAGCCAGGTTCTTTCAAAATACTGATATGTTCTTCTATCACAACTTTTCTGCGTCCATCCTCCATGATTAATGTTTTATCCTTTCGACCGTCAAACGATATGCAAATGCACGAATCAAAATGGGGCTGATTGATGGCAGTCAGTGTGATCCTAGTTTTGGCACTAGCACGTCGAATCTTGTTACGATCGATCACGTTTGTTAGATTTTTTGTTGTCACTAATCCAATATCTTGCATTGTAGCGCAGACGATGGCAGCACCTGCCCGATCAGAAATACTGTACCAATTCAATGTTCTGGATACAACAGATAGTCTACTGCCTGTTGGATTTATTACATTAGAAGAAGAAGTAGATGAAGCAAAGTATTATTGGTCAGTTGGAAGATCAACGTTAGTAAAACTTGAAACTGTACTGCGAGATGTGGACGGTCGATCTAAAGATGTTTGTTGTGTTTCTTGGTATAGTGCGCGAAAGTGGACTCGGCAATTTGTCAAATTTTCGTGGGAAAATAAATATTATCAATTTTTTAAAATATTATTATTTAAGGCGCGGCAATTTTTATTCATTATGAAATGTAAAAATAAAAATTTTCATATTGACACAAAACTGTTTTAAAAAGGGACAATTTTTTACCAGATTTTAAATAATTCAACTGCTTTGGGGCAGTACTTGTAATCAAAATTTTAAATTGATATTTTGTATGCTTAATTGTATGTATCTATTCCGCACCCCGCAAAAACTGATTTATAAAAAATAAAAAATTCCATACAATGGCGATCCACCCTAATGAGAACGGGTCGTTTCATTCGGGGAACTTCGGCGCTTCGCTTTTTTTTTTTTTGTTTTTTACAGTGAAATACCGCACAAGAATCTCAACTGCTCCCGTCTGGAGCCAGTGAGACTATGGCATCCCCAATTGGGGCATGTTGTGAGGCTGAAGGTAGCGGGGAGGGGAAGGAGGTGGGGAAGAGGAAGGTTGGGAAGTACCTGGCTATTCAGATCTGATCACTAAACACGACTAAATCCATTTTCAAGCAACGTTTCAATTCTGAATGGTGGTCTTACACCAGGGCGATACTGATAGTATCTTCCACTCTGGAACATGCCGCAAATATACTATATATTATTTTAAAATGAATTAATTGTGAAATAACACAAATTAATCAAATAAAATTTATTTGCGAATGCCGGGTTCGAACCCGTGACCTCCGGAATGTGAGTCAAGAGTCTTAGCCACTGGACTACTGAGGTCGTCGCTAAATTTAATATCAGACGAGGTTAAGATACGTCAGCTATTTACCTTTCCCTCAATCAATATGGTTTTAAAATTCAAAAAACTTCACATGTTTAGCTATAATACGCGCAAAAGGTCGCCATAAGACGAAGTACGATACGATATGACGTATTAAGTTGAGATACGATACAATGCAACGCTACATGACGCATTACCATGCAACATGATGCGACACACAATACACTACGATACAATAACAATAAACACCAACACAATAAATATAAATAATAAATACCACGGCGTAACGCGACACGGCGCAAATCCAGAAAATACACGTTTCGTTTTCGGTTCGCAGAATTTCATTTGATTTCTAAAAAAGTCAAACAATATTACTTAAAGGTAAACTAGGGAACTAAATACTATTAAGTTCCCTAGTTTACGTATATAATTAAGTAAAAATACAAAATCTAAAATTCCAGTCTAAGGATCTACAAAATTATCATTTGGCTTTTCTTCGCGAAAACCCAACATTCCGAGTCTGGGGTGATGAGTTGTTGTTTCTAGCGGAAAGCTCTTTATTCAGAAGTTGTTTATTCCTGGCTTCCATATATTAGGTTGCTTTGCTCTGTGTCAACAGTAGCCAAGTAAATAAACATACCCACTGCAAGAAACGCATAATCATCTCCGTTGATGGGTTCAAGTTGGTGAAATATAGGCATCCATGTAATTCGTCTTGGCAATAAATCTTAATATTTTTATTCTATTTACTTTAGGAAATAAACAGTCTTTGAAAAAAGTAATTACTAGTAGTTTTGTCAACAGTAAGACCTCGCGTCCTAAAATGTGTTTCTAATTTTCTTTTATTTATCTCGTAAAAAACAACATTTTCCTTGGAATTATCAGATTTGTAAGTAGGTCGATAATAATACGTGCCATATACGAGTATTTACTTTTGTTCGGGATCGGTACAATAACAACAAAGACTCCGAGATTGAGCGCTTTTACTATTACCGTGACGACCCACGTTTACGGCACCGTGACGGCAAAAAAGGCAATAAACATTACATTCCTTATCGATATAATGCTACAGCTCTTTCTATCACATTAAAAACTTGTAAGACAAAAGACGAGACATACAAAGTACGTGTCTCTTTCCTTCAAGGAATTACTTTTTTTCCTTTGGAGGAAACAGATACGACGTTTGACGTTTTTGAATTTTTGAAATTCACTCACAATTCGCATTTTTTATGTTCTCCGTTCACGTTTTAAAATAAAATATTCGTTTCATTTGTTATTAAAAATGGGGTGAGGTTTGTCTAGGTCTTGGAGGCGGATGACCAGGACATACTGAACCCCAGATTCCTACCCACCCCTTAAACCCTTTTCCTTCCCAGAACTCTCCTCTCCTTCCTTTCCTTAAAAAAACCCTCCACACAGCATCCCCAAAGATGACATAGGCCCTGAGGGAAATTATTTTCCTCAGGGCCTCCTGTGTGGAGCTCAAGTAAAAAAAAAAAAAAAAAACTCTAATCTTCTAATTCGTTAAACTACGATCATTAAGGCAGAAACATACTTGTGTGTCGTGGCATGTCGTGACTACAAATTAACCAATCATCGTCGACATGCCACGACCTACAAATAAATAATCTCTAACCATAATAAACGTATTAAACCGATGTGCTTCTGGCGCGTCACGACACGCAAGTATGTTTCTGGCTTTACACGTACCTGCTTTATAAACCATATATTTTATTAAACATCTTTTAACAATAAACATGGAATTATGCAATTTGCCCAAAGAAACGTAACTATCTCATTGATAATACTTTTTTCAAACCTTCGGGCAGGTATGTACCTACCATAACATTGAAAAAAAATGTGAGTGAGAAAGTCCAAAAAATCACATTTTCCACGACAACTCGACAAAGTAGCATTTGTCAACACCCTTTTGAAAAGTCATTAAAAGTTATGATTTTTTGTTTAAAATAGCCCATAACCTAATGTAACGCAACCTATTCAACTAATTTTTTCACTATTTTTAAGTGACTTTTCAGGAGGTTTTAAAGGAGGTGTAGAAGTTGCATACTTCTGATTTTTTTTTTACATTAACTCCACAAAGGAGGTTCTGAGGAAAATGATTTTCCTCAGATCCTATCTCACCTTAGGAGATGCTGTGTGGAGGGTCTCTTTAATGTAGGGAAGGATGGGAAGTTCTGCGAAGGAAAAGGAAGGAAAGAGGTGGGTAGGAATCTGGGGGTTAATGTACCTGCCATAGGTCACCCCGAGTGGTTCGCTACGTTTGGTGATAGAGCAGGGGTGCCCGAGTTCATGAGGTGAGGTTTGTCTAGGTCTTGGAGGCGGATGACCAGGACACATTGAACCCCAGATTCCTACCCACCCCTTAAACCCCTTTCCTCCTCCTTTCCTTAAAAAAAACCCCTCCACATAGCATCCCCAAAGATGACATAGGCTCTGAGGGATATTATTTTCCTCAGGGCCTTCTGTGTGGAGTTCATGTAAAAAAAAGTCCAGGAGTGACGGACGCATGAATCCATCCCTCCAACTACGGTGTAAAGCAAAAAGTCAAAAGGATTCTCTCAACAAATCTCTCTCGATCCGGCCCGCCACGCAGCAGGTGGGCAGACGCATCCGCCGCCTAGACCTGGACAAACCTCACCCCATGAACCCGGGCACCCCAGCTAAGTCACCAAACGTAGCGAACCACTTGGGGTGACCTATGGCAGAGGTGTTAGTTATCCAATAAATGGTTCCGGGTGGCGGTACCCGTACCCGCCTCTCAAATCTTTTGAGTGGTCCAGTTACCAGAATTAATTGTAAGTTATTTGAAAAATTATATATTTAGTTAGTTTTTTGCGTATTCTTTTAAGATTAATCCTCCCCGTATATTTTGATTACGGTACTAACCGAATATTGCCCTCCAAAACGACTATTACGAGGCGCAAAGGCGTTTAATAGACTTTTTTATGGATATCAAGTACACTTGGTAATGTGGTTTCGTACATTATTTGAAATGTCGGTGGCTTTATTAACTAATTGAATTGAGAGTGAATTAGTTTGACACAGCTAAGAATTTGAGAGAAACAATGAATAAAAGTTAAAACCAAATATGATTTAAGTACTTTGACATTGATAAATAGACTTTATGTGTTTTAGTTCTCTCGAAAAAGTTTTTTTACAACTTATTTAATAACTTTAAATTTAGCAGCTTTTGTTACTAATTCTTTTTTTTCAATGTGTGCATGGATGTGTGCACCTGTATATACGTATGCGTATGCACTCACACATATAAATTTTAAAATAAGGATATGTATCTTCTCACAAACTTATCCTTACCCAATTCTTTTTCTCTTTACTAGTTTTTTATTATAACTTTACCAATTTTCAACATCATTACATTACTAATAGTTCCATATGTTAACAATAGACTTCACTTAAAGTAAATATCCTCCATTGTCACCATGAAACAGGCAGCCGCCTAGTATGGTGATTCAATGTATCCAATTCTATGTAAATGTCTAATTATGTAACATGTATTTAAATAAATAAATAAATAAATTATCAGTCACGCAAATTGTTCGTGATGGATTCAAAATTGATTTTTATTGGATTCAAAATTATACAGGTTGGCGATTATTCATGTTAATATATTATGAAAATTTATATCACAGTGTTTGTATGTATATAAAAGAAAATGGTTAATTTCCCTTAACTCTATACTTAAGAGCGTTTAACCAGCCAGCGGACGAAAATCCACATTTCGTCGAAAGTTGTTCTTCCGATCGTGCAGGGCGGTTACAATGAGAAAGATTGATTATTCTCCGTACGAGATTTTTTAAATTATAACTCAATATCGAATTTATTTCAATCCAAATTAGCTTTAATTTATACCTTCATCCAAAAATGCTGAAAGGCGTGATGATAAAACTATTAAAATAGTGTACTTTTTGTAGTTATTTTTTGATTATAAGTATTTATCATTTTTCAAAAATGTCTAAATTTAATAAGAATGTTAAAAAAATCTGAAATATATTAGTTTGTAAGTGCGCAAATAAATACACAAATGGACCAATTTTCGTCAAGAAACACATGTACGTACATATTTTTTAATGATTTTATTGAAACTAAAATTAAAATTCTAATACATAACTTTGCTAGATAATGTATTGATTTATTTTATTGCATGATTACATTATTTGAAATGGGTGTGGTATAATACAAAAACTTTTTTGAAAATTTAACAAATCTGCCAACGACCTATGGAATAACCTTATTATACTAAAAATTAAAAAAAAATCTAAAAATTTATTACATAACTATGCTAGATAAAAGAACAATCTTTCGAAATCCATTTATAATTTTTTGTGGAAAAGAGTCAATACGTCTAAAAATATTTTTGAAAATGACGTATTTCCGGCTTTCTCTGGTAATGCCCTCTTAAAATGAAAAGACATTTTTAAATTTTTTCATTTTAAAATGGCACCACCTTCTACGATTTGTTTATAGTAATCCGACCATAACTTTATTCAGGCTGTTGGAGGAAGGTCGAGGGACCAAAAAACTTTTTGAGGGGTCGTACAAATGTTTGTCCTCAAAAGTTTGGATTTTAAATTTGAATCTGGGATCCAGAACTTCGGAGAAAAAGTTTTCCCGGAAAAAAAAACCGTGTTCACTAAGCTGATCTGTATACGAGTATATAACAAACTTGGCACAACGGCATTTTAAAATGCTAATAGTAATTTTTGAGAGGGATAATATAATCGATATTTTTATTTTTATTTCTTTCATATTTTTTTTTCTGACTTTATGTCCGGGTTAAATCTCCCCCACAGGAAAAACTAAACCCTTCCACACACTTTTCCACAAATGATCATCTAGTCAATCCATGCTATGCAAGTGCGCTATATAAGTGTAATATATACAAAATAATACAAGAGCAACATGTCAACCTACCAGAGACCACATGGGAAAATAATTCACTGACTCCAGATATTTTCATATCAGGGGGTTCGGCTCGGTAGAACTCCTAGCTGGACCAATAAATCTACTGATACCCCAATATAACTATTTAAAAAATCTTTCGTAATCCTACATGTATTTAAATGACTGAATTTTGCGTTTTTATGGATAAATTCTTTAAAAAATCTAATAAGCCTAAATTTTGAATGAGAGAGCTAGGTATAATGCCAGTAGCCAAAATAACAAGTGAGAGAGCTAGGTATAATGCCAGTAGCCAAAATAACAAATGAGAGAGCTAGGTATAATGCCAGTAGCCAAAATAACAAATGAGAGAGCTAGGTATAATGCCAGTAGCCAAAATAACAAATGAGAGAGCTAGGTATAATGCCAGTAGCCAAAATAACAAATGAGAGAGCTAGGTATAATGCCAGTAGCCAAAATAACAAATGAGAGAGCTAGGTATAATGCCAGTATTAATTGTTTTTGTGTTTAATTCGTAGAACTACATTTTAATTTTTAGAAATTTAATTAAAATTAAATTCGATAATGTTATTATCGAGTTCTGCAAGTTTTTTGGTTAGTGTTTTAGTTACAGCTGTTTCGACTTGTAAGGTCATTTTCAAACTGTGGTGAAGCCACGTACGGACGACTTATTTATAAGATTTTAAATGTCAATTTTTAAAGGTGTCTAAGTTGATTTATTACCGGTTAAACCAATTTGTAGAGACACTAATTGAGAGAGTGCTAATGTGGGATTCGGAGTATTTCCCTTTGGTTTGCCTTGCACTAAGTGTAAGGGTTTTCTTAATTGATTTAGAATGACGTTTTTGCTATGACTCATTTAAGTGCATTATATTTCTTAGGTTTGGTAAACATACTAAGTAGTGGGGAATAAATAATTTTCCTTACTTTATTAATTAGCGTTATGTTGGGGTCATTCGTTCGTTTATTGATTTCTAATTATTCAAGCAAATTTAATCTAAGACCCTTTCGTTCAATATGTATGATCGAAGGTAAAATAAATTTTTTACTGACAATTGGTAGAAGTAATAATAAACATACCTTCGAAATATTTAGAAAACCAACGTTTACAGATACTACGATAAATGCAAATTCAACTCATCCTTGGTCCCACAAATTATCAGCTTACCATTCAATGGTACAGTATGTTTACCAAACCTAAGAAATATAATGCACTTAAATGAGTCATAGCAAAAACGTCATTCTAAATCAATTAAGAAAACCCTTACACTTATTGCAAGGCAAACCAAAGGGAAATACTCCGAATCCCACATTAGCACTCTCTCAATTAGTGTCTCTACAAATTGGTTTAACCGGTAATAAATCAACTTAGACACCTTTAAAAATTGACATTTAAAATCTTATAAATAAGTCGTCCGTACGTGGCTTCACCACAGTTTGAAAATGACCTTACAAGTCGAAACAGCTGTAACTAAAACACTAACCAAAAAATTTGCAGAACTCGATAATAACATTATCGAATTTAATTTTAATTAAATTTCTAAAAAATAATGCCAGTAGCCAAAATAACAAATGAGAGAGCTAGGTATAATGCCAGTAGCCAAAATAACAAATGGTAATATTTTATAATCTGAGAATGCCAAATCTCATTTCCCTAAATCTGCATTATTTCTTATTTTTTCAGAAACAGATTTATGAATATTACGGAATTTCGGAATAGCGACATCAATGATATAAGTTTTTTTTTAAATTTTGTCATGTAAAACTATATCGGGTCTATTATGACTAATTGTTCTGTCTGTTAGTATAGTATTATCATAATGTATTTTATAAAATTCATTTTCTAAAAATGAATTTTGTTCATATTCATAATATGGTACTATATTACGGCAATCAAGTTATGTTTAATTACTAAACTGGTGAATTATTTTTAAAACCTGATTGTGCCTAAATGTATACCCGGACGGCGCTAATAAGGAACATCCCGATATAATATGTTCCATAGTTTCCGGAAAAGCCAAACATTTTTTACGTAAATCATCTATTTGATTTGTATTTTTGATTATATGCTTCCTAAAATTCATAAATAATAATAAAATTATAATAATAAAAATTAAAATGGAGTTCTACAAAATAAATTTGATAACAATAAACGATAGTTTTCACTTATTCACTTATTTATTTATTCACGCCCCTATTTGGGCTTTCACAAATCATCATAAAACATGCGTGATACCTATAAATTATAAATAATGGAGTAATGTAAAATATAAAATACATACCTACATGAGTACAGAAACAAAACGAAAATATGAACATTATTTTTATAAGGTCATGACTTTCAATAGCCTTGGTGTCAATATGGTAATCATTTAAATTATGAAATTGTTTCATCGCGGAATTTAATTTTGCGTTCACACGTTCACGCGCTATTGTAACACCATATTCTTTTTAAACAATTTCTTTATTACTTAATATAAAAGTACTTTGTGGTTCCATTTCTAATTTTAATAATAAAATTAATCCAAAATTAAAATAGTGGATAAAACTAAAGTGTTGTTCCGCAGAATTTGAACAAATCATCAAATTTCATCGTTGAAATTCAAGTTTGGTGAAAGTTTTCATCAAGTTGTGTTATTATCCAAATACTGCATTGCTCATGATAACCTGCCCACGATAAAATAATGACAGAACTTGATTGGATTTCCACACTCGAATTTAAACTTTGATGAATTGTTCAAATTCTCGTTGTAGGTTAATATTTCTAAATTCGATGTTTTCTTTTGGTTATTTTAATGGCATTCTGCCAATTAAAAGTTTTTTTTTAGATCTTTCCATAAAAATAACTGGAATTCTAATATCTTTGACTGAACCATTAAAACAACAAAAATAACGTTTTGTTAGGCTTATTAGAAGTAGGCCAATTATTGTTGATTTATCTTTGAACTTTCATAAGTTAACATCGACAAATTCAAATTTCTCCGTTCTTAGAAACTTCAATGAAATCTGAGTATTTAAATGCTTTTTTATGTGAAAGGCAATAAACTGAAAAGTTTGTTAAGCAATTTTTATTATTTGTTTCATTGCCTCGTATTTTATACGAAACGATACGATTTTAGCCCTAGCCAGGAGCACTCCTGTCCCGGTGAGACCGGTAGGAACACCAGGGGGCAATGATTTGTAAAGACTTGCAACACGTGCTCTTAGAATAAAAAAGAGGTGGGAGTTTAATCGACCAGTGTACACGGCAACCTAATAAGCCAATATTGGAATGTAAAATGAGCAGGACTAAAGAAATTGATTGAGCTTTCGTGTTTTCCACTTCCACTGCTTCTTGCTTCCTATTTCCTGCTTCCCGCTTACCGCTTCTTGTAGTTTTGTTTCCGTTTCACGGTGCATTTTTTATAGATTAGATTGGTAGATACTCTCAATATCGCCCCGGTGGAAGACCACCATTCAGAATTGAAACGCTGCTGGAAATTGCGTCGGCCATGTTTTATGATCAGATTCCAATAACCAGGTACTTCCCCATCTTCCTCTGCCCATCTCCTCCCCTTGTCCCATAACATACTCTTCCAGCTTCATAACATACCCCGATTTGGGATGCCACAGTCTCACTGGCTCCGGTTAGCGAGAGTAGTTTGCCACTATTGTACAGTATTTAAATAGCTTTTTAAAAATCATTTACCAAAATTAATCCCAGCAGAACAAAATAAATACTTAACCTTTAACCACTTGACGTTGGTCTTAGAGATTCCGGCGATTTATTTTCAAATTATTCCGTTACCAGGTATAGGTCTCGCAAGTTATATAAGTTGACTTCATCACAGTACTCACACAGATGCAAAACTTTTATACAACGTGTTTCGTTTTAGGCTTTTATTTAATATTATGATAATTTCACAACAGAGAATTTGAAGCCGAAGCGTGTTGAAGTCGGTTATATAAAATTTATTTTGTTTTACAACATTGTTATTGAAATACTAAGGTTATAAAAATAAAGTTTATCAACTAAATTCATTAATAAAGATTAATAACGACGAGGGTAATGCTAATAACTATTAGCTTTTATTTAAGAATTCTTGATATAAGTAAATAACAAAGTTTCATTGATAATGAGCCTAATTCTAATTGGAAATTACACCTAATTGTCTTTCGGGGAATAATTACCATTCTCACGAGAAGTATTTATTTCACAAAGCATATTTAATGTTATTTTAATCTATTTACAATTTGGGAGGCGGGAACGGGTACCGCCGCCCCGGGAACCTTTATTTGATAACCAACACCTCTGATATACGTCACCCCAAGTGGTTCGCTACGTTTGGTGATTTAGCCGGGGTGCCCGGGTCCATGGGATGAGGTTTGTCTAGGTCTTGGAGGCGGATGACCTGGACACACTGAACCCCATATTCCTACCCACCCCTTAAACCCTTTTCCATCCCAGAACTCTCCTCTCCTTCATTTCCTTAAAAAAACCTTTACACAGCATCCCCAAAGATGACATAGGCCGCGAGCGAAATTATTTTCCTCTAAGCCTCCTGTGTTGAGCTCAAGTAAAAAAAATAAATATATATATACCTATCCTGGAAGTGGTTTACCCACAATTCCGAAAACATATTATTTTCCAGAATATCACACACACAATTTTGGACGTCCGTCATTCTTCTATTCTTCTAATAAAGTGAGATGTATGGTACATTTTAGTCGGATATCATTTTTTACAATTTTCGGTTTGTTTTTGTTTAAAACCCAAATCGTGAACAACTTTCCTTAACGTAGTTATACACCATGTGTATCGATGTCTCCTTTCAGAACTCTATGTATCTTTTTCATCGTTGGCTCAGACGTATGAACTAAGTGAAAATCATACACACATCTTCTAATAACCACCATATCGAAATCATTTACATCTGATTTGGTTGACAGTCTGTTTGCAGTACCCTCTTTTAGTTGATAGTCGTTTCTTCCCTGTTGTGCGGAATGTTGGCGTTAAGTTGACGATTATGACGTTGTGCTTCTGCTTTCTTTGCCACTCCAGTTACGTCGAATACTAGTCTGTGATACTCCAGTTGCCTTAGACGACAAATTATATTAGCCATTCATGCTTAAAAGTTGACCACCGTTTTTTATATTATGCATAAAATAATTCAACACGCGGGATAAAATTTCACGAGTTTGTCCGTTTAGTGATTTACCACATCCCGTTTTGTAACAGGACTTCACGATGTCGTAATAAATATTACAATTGCACACTTGCAAACACTGCAAATCTAGTTATAAAGATTCGAATTAAAAATATGGAAAACTTTTAATTTTTTCAAATTTAAAAACTAGTAATTATTTCACTTGTGATATGAAGGTACATGTATGTACATCACATTACCAACTGAATGAATAGAACACTCCGTAAGTGCACCAAAACAATATGCCATCTGTGCCATAAAAACTTGCCGTCTCCTCGACACAAGTTGCAATAATAATAAATAAGCACGAGAGAGGGCCCTTCCGGGTAAGTAGGTGTAGTTTGAAGACGCACAGATACGCCAATACATCAATTCTAAGCATTTTTATTGCATCCAACTCTGATTGCGTTACCTATACGCGACGTAACTGTGAGTCGGTGTACTTTTCCCTCGCCCCCGCCAGTACACGCTATGCGGTCGGCAGCTCATAAATTATAGGTAAGTATATATTGCGTGCCGTCCCTGTGACCGATGTTAGGTAGTTACGTTATTTAGAAATCGATCAAATACCCAGTAGTTCAGTAACTGAAAATTGTGAAAAAATATAAAAACGTAAGACGTGTTCCAGTTGCGATCCTAAAAAGAAACGTAAAATAGAGTACATATGTTTCGCATGTAAAAACCCGATTTGCATCGAATGTCAAAAAACGAGCTTTGATTGCCGCCGCAACTTATAAAAGTTTGTGGGTTGTGATTTTCTAATAATCGCGCCTTATTTGTGACAAAAATGATTTTATGTTTTAGATTATATAACGAACTTATCGTAAATAAGTAAGACCACAAAGTTATAGCGATTATTTATAATATAGCTCCTTATTTATTTTCCAAAGATTTTTTCTAAAATTAGTATAAATAGATAAGTGTTGAGTTTATATAACTTAATATACGCTTTTGCTTACTTTTATAACTTTTTACGAATAAAAATATATATAAAAAAAAATAAAAATATATATTTGAAAATTATAATGATAATATAGATATTACTTTTATTTATTATAAAAAATTTATATTGTATGTTCAAACATGGAAAATACGGAAGTAGTCTCCAGGACCGACGCACACTGGGGCCAAACACTGCCAGTTGATACAATAAACAAAAAAAAAATTCAATTATACAATGTCGCTTCATTTGTTACGAAGTACCTCGATAGTTGTAGCATTATTATATAGCAGGAAGAAACCCCTCACCCCACCCTTCTGCCTGTGACACCGCTCAGCAGAGAGCGAACACTCGTGTAGATAAAGCACCGCGCCGTTTACAAGTGCCAGCATAAACCTCAAGTTCAAGTATTTATTTCAGAAGATACCTATGACGAATCCCAAAACTGATTATGGAACCATCATTTTCAGGTATTTATCTTATTTTTTCAAATTATATTTTTAACATAATTAATTATTTTGATAGGTAAAATTGTATATCCAATATACACAAAAATATAGTCGTGATTAAAAAAAAATCGTATTCTTTTAGAGATTAGTTGAGCTCCGGGCACCTCCGAGCTTTCATTCAAACACTTTTAGGACGAGTAACTATTGTAATTTACGAATCATTTTTGAAATCTTACACATATGTGCACTTTTTGACGAAATTAATTATTTTAGTGTTATTAAGATAATTAAAAATGAACGGTTTTTTTAATAACACGGGATCAGAAAATTTAATATCACGTTAGTTACAAAACCTGTCAGAAGCGACATTTATTTAAAAATAATCGTTACCGACATTCAATTTCCAATTTTTTAACGTAAAGTATATGGTGGTAAAGTGTTTAAACTCAAAGATAAAACTTCATGTTCTCCCTTCCTAAAACGGTTTAAACCACATGTCTGCTCATAATAGAAAAAAAGATAGAACGCGTTTTCTGAGAGACATGGAGTCGTGTCAGTTGGTGACAGATATAGAACAAGGCGAATCAGCGGTTTTTTATGCTTCGTGACAAATACAGCACTACGTGAACTGAGCGGAGAAATTTATTCATTTTCTTTTTTTTTTTCACACAGGTGCGATTTCCGAAACTTTATTCATGACAAGACGACAATTATTCACGATAATGAAGAACTCTGAACAGGTAAAAATTCCAAGATCAGCTAAATTCGCCACAAAAGGATAAGATGCATCGATGATCCCAGAAAACATATTTCGAGAAAGGATAAATCGCTTCAAATCGGAACACTACTCATGATGGATAGCAGCACACCGGATTGAAGTAAGATTGTACAAAAGTATCCGTGGCACGTCATGCTGCCCACACTTCATAAATTTTTAATCCACGGGCCAGATATAATAAAAAGCGCATTATTGCCAATAGGTCAACTGACAGAAGAGGCACAAGCACGAAATAAGTATTTCAAAAATTATAGGGAGCATCATTCACAAAAATGCAGTCGTGAAAAATCCAATGTTGATGTTTTCAATTACTTGTTGTTGTCATCAGATCCTCTGATAACAAGCAAAAGGAAGCTGCCAAAAAAAAGTTGACCACACTCCCCAAAGAAGCGGTAGAACTGCTAATGGCTCAATGATTACAGCCAACAAGTGAAAATTATTCAAGTACTCAGGATGATGATGATGATAGTGAAGATTACGATTATGATGATGATCGTGATGATGGTAGTGTTGATGGTGGTGATGATGATAGTGATTTTGGCTCAAACAAGTCGGAAAAAGAGAACTGATTTTTTTTGTTTGTTATTTATTTATTTAAATCATATATATATATATATATATATATATATATATATATATATATATATATAATTATGTACATAATAAAATTTACATATATTATGTATTTAAATTTTTAGTTTTTTTATAACCTTCCTTTCCACATTCAAATTTTCTCTTAAAACGTCCCTGTGAATAAAGGGCATTTTTCATCACTCTTGCCCCACTGTCGACGTCAGTTGGTAATGCAACTGGAAAGTACGTCAGGTGGCTAAGGGTTAAGTAAAAAAACTTGATTAATAGAATCTCGCAAATAAAATAGTCATAAATAGAAAACTAAATCTCTTTAAAATTTAAACTCGCGATTCGATTGGACAATGTTAGATTTATGTTTTTTTCTTTACTTTTCAGCTTTCTAACAAAAATTTTATTTTGTTGTAAATTAAATATTTTTTTCTTCCTTCCAGTACCGACCACTTTATGTGTAAAGGTATCTTTAAAACGATTACCTGTAATTTACGTTTCATCATTTTATTTGTCATTGAACAATATGAAACTAAGACGCAGACACTTAAAACGTTGATTGTTAAATAACTGAAATTGTAAGTGGCCTTTGAAGAAAAAATACCGCGATTCGCAGATCAAAGGACACCCACTTACAATTTCATTAAATAATAGGATTAAGTTTCTAGATGATGTCGCGTATAATCTACAATGTTATTATGAAGGGAGTTTATCGCTGTTGATAAAATCAATGACTTTGAAAAACAAGACTTTTAATTAAAATTTTTCCTTTCACAGAATTTTTAACTGTTCTCTCTTTCATGATGATGAATTATCGATACAGGAGAACTTAAATTTATTTTATAAATGTTCTGAATAAAATAAAGTGGGACAATGAGGCGAGCGTAACAAATACAAGGGTTTATTAAAATCATGAAATAAAATATCATTGGCCCAAAACTCATCTGGAAATAATTGAAACAATTCATTCCCACACAAATTTTCACTGGTAAACTCACTAGCAATAAAAGAGAGAGCGTTGTGAATCGTTCATAACGGAAAACAAAGGCTAGTTTAACTATGCCAGTGTCATTTCATTCCTCTTTACAAAATTAATCATTTCATATGAATAATAGCTTCAAAATAGTATTGTAAAGTAGTGTAATATAGTTTTAACTTGGGTATTTGTTTTCACAGTAAGTATTTGTGCCATGTTATTGGTTCTTCGGAGCAGTTAAGGTAAGATTTTTTTTTTGATTTGTGTCCTTTAGTTTTGTTCGAAAATGGACCAAGAAAAACCACCTGATCCCTCACATGATGGTTTGCTATCTGAATCCTTGGGTGTTACGAAAAAAATGATCGCGGTTAATATTCCGGAGGCTTCGGACTTCGTAACGATTACGTCAAAAAAAAGAAAAATTGCTAAACCAGCAGATAATAGAAATCCAACAGACTTTGAATAGATACATCGTAAAACACCCTTCACGCAAAACGACTCCGTTCAAAATAATTCTTCTGTTTTACAGGATGTGATTCCGTCCACTTCTTCCTCAATTTCAAATCCAAGTCCAGCAAGCCCTTCCATTACACCCGCCCCACTGGTAACCACTACTCCTTTACAGATGTCACGTCTGTATAATAATCTTAATGGACCACTATACATACACACGTGACTAAAATTTCAAAGGATGAAAAACAATCAAATTTATACGATGTGGACTTAGGACGTTTTATGTTTAAAAATAAAATCCACCCTGTCTGGAATGGAGTTAAATCGGTTGGCCGTAACCGTCTTCCTGTTGAATTCAAGACAGCGGCTGAGGCCAATAGCTTTGTAAAATCTGATGTTGCCAAAAAAAAACTAGTACAACGTTTTCATACCTACATATCAGGTTACAAAGCTAGGTGTCACAAAAGGGATCACACAGCACTGGTCGATAGCGGACATCCTAGAGAACATTACTGTTCCTCAAGGTTTTGGAAAAGTTTTAAAAGCGCGTCGTCTAAATTACAGGTTTAATACGGTAAACTCTGTAGTATGGAGACCCTCCCAATCCGTTGTCCTAACCTTTGACAGTAAAGACCTTCCACAAAATGTTACCATGTTTAACTTCTCTCCACCAGTAGAGCTCTATGTGTTCTCAACTGTGCAGTACTACAAGTGCTGCAGATTTGGACACACGAAGAACCTCCGCAGATCAGAACCTTGTTGCTTCAAGTGCAGTTCATCCCATAGTGGCGATTCCTGCGATGAAACAGAGGAAAATTATAAGTATTCGGCTGCTATTCGTTATTCGGCCAATTTGGCAACTTTTTTTACTATTCGGTATTCGGCCAAATATTGCGAACTATTCGGCCGAAACCGAATAGCAAATCATAAAAAAATGCATAATAAATAACGTATTATTCACAAAAATTTATATTTTAACAAAAAGTTTTATTAAATGAAAACATTTTTTTTTCAGTATTTGTTGATAGCGAACGATTGCTCTTTTCCTCATAAATTATACCTGCTTCCGAAAACAGCCGCTCACTATATACTTCTCTACCGGGAGATGATGAATAAATCTTAGCCAATTCTGCTGGTCTTGGATACTGTTTTGCATTTGCTCATCACCACGTGTGAGGGTCTGCTGTCCGATTTAGGCGAATAGTTTTCATATAAAAATCAATTTCATTTGCGAATTGTAATTGATTTGTATTAATTCATGAAAACTATGTTTAATTCATGAGTTCAATTCATTTCGATTCATGAAAACGATTTTTAACTCAAGAGTTCAATTAATTTTAATTCAAGAAAACGACGTTTATTATTTTAAATCCATGAAAACTGTTTGCGAAATGTACTAAGTGTCACCAAATAGAGACGAGAGCTTAGCCGAATATTCGGTATTCGGTATTCGGCAAAATCACTATTCTTGGCATCTCTAGTTTAAACTGCTCCGGAATTCACATGTCCATCAGCAAAACTTGCTCTGAACTGTCAAGGCAGCGCAATATTTAATACAATGGCCGAGAAGAGCATCTCTTATGCGGAAGCATCAATAATGTTTAACAAATCCATTCCATCTTATTCTGAAGTAACTTCCAAAAATTCTAAAAATTCCACCCCTTCTCAACCTTCTTCTTCTTCATTTAGAAAAACTATTGAAAGGGTCGTGAAACCTAGAGTTCTAACAAAAAAAAATGTTAATCACGAATCCCTTCTGTGGTTCCCTAATGGACAATTTCCTTCCAGTTCAAATTTCAATATTTACCTAAAGTCATCTAGTAAAGAACAAAATTATAATATAGACTTTGCTCATCGTTATCTCCCAAAGTTCCTCTTTCAGTTGTTTGGAATTCAGTTCGTCGGTTTAAGGGTTCTCACGTCCCAACGGTGACTCGACCACTCTCTTCAGAGTGGGTGAAGGAATTTGCCGATGAACTAGCTCCTCAAACTGCAAGTAATTTTAATGAAACAGAATTCACATACTCATTTAAAGCACCGGTTGGATGGACACCCACTTCAATTTAACGGAACTTAGGGAGGTCTTAAGCGATCTCACAGACTTATCTGCTGGTGTAGATGGAATTCCTTATAGCTTTATTAAAAACTGCGATGTTACCACACTAAACTATTTTCTTTCAGTTATAAATCTGATCTTTGACTCCGGCGAAATTCCATCATCCTGGAAAACTCAAATAATTGTTCCCATTCTAAAACCCTAGAAAGACCCAACTCTGGACTTTCTTACAGACCTATTGATCTGTCATCTTCCTTAGTTAAAATACGAACAGCTGAACATGTGATTAAAAATGCATAGACTGGTACGTGAAAAATGAGAAAATTCTTCCCAGCTCTCAGTTTGGCTTTCGAAAAAGAAAAAGTACGATTGAAAGTGAGTTCATCGTGACTTCTGATATCCAGTTGGCCCTGGCCGATAATGAATCCCTTGTCGATGTTTGCCTTGATGAGTGCGGAGCTTTTGACAATGTTTTATTTAATAAATTATTAAAAAATGGCATTCCTCGTAAGCTTTCCAGTTTTATAATTGACCTCCTTTTTACCAGGAAAATTCAAATCCAGGTGCTGGATTCTCCTCCACTGGAAAGAATAGTAAACAAGGGTTTGCCTAGGGCTCCGTCCTTAGTCCTATCCTTTTTAATGTAATGCATCGGAGTGTGCATCCATCTTGTAAAATACTTCAGTATGCGGATGATCTTTTTATATACATTTCAGGACGAATTATTTCTATTCTGGAGGAAGTGATAAACGTTTGCATGAAAAACCTTGACACATGGTTAAAAAATCACGGCTTAAAAAATTTCTCCGACCAAAAGCAATGTTAAAGTCTTTTCCAGAAAACGAGTTACTCCACGTGTAACAGTCCAAATAAATAATTTATTTCTCCCTATGCAGGTACAGATAAGATTCCTTGGGGTAATTTTAGACTCTAAGTTAACATGGAACCCGTATGTTAATTTAATCAATAACAAATGTCAAGCTGGCCTCAACTCTTTACGTGCCATTTCACGGGTCTGGTGGGGAAGTCACCCATTCACCCAAAAACTTTTTTATAACGCATACGTTAGGAGTCATTTGGATTATGCGTCATTCCTTCTCGAACCCACCTCTAAAAAAAACCTCGCGAGGTTGGACGTATCCAATTTCAAAGTTTAAGATTGATTATCGGAGCAATCCGTTCTTCCCCAATTAACGCTTTACAAGTGGAGGCTGTGGAGGCTCCTCATCATTTCAGAAAACAGTTCTTGGCTGACAATGTTAATTAAGACATATGTTAATTGACAATGATAAGTTATTTAAATGCTTAAGACTCTTTAATCACCCACTGAAAGACAAAATTACTGCACTCAAGTGAAATCACTTCCATATTGCAGGAACAAATCAATCTCTCTTCTTGTTAAAAGTCTCTATACGTACTGTGCGTATAAACCCCTCTTAAATCCATCATACAGACTTCCTTTATATGCAACTCCTTTCGTATTCATTTGTGAAAACCAAATATTCATTTTTCTCTCGGCATAATTAACATTCACGAAGTTCCAAGAAAACTTATCCAAATTTTAAATTCGAAATATTCAGACTGGAAAATTATTTACACGGATGGATCCAAGTCTCCCTTATCAAAGCATGTGGGAGCGGCATTCCATTGCCCATCAGATCAAGTCGATAGAAAAATTAAACTTCCAAAAGAGGCTTCCGTTTTCACTGCTGAATGTATAGCCATTTTTGAATCTCTCAGATACATTGACGATGATTACATTCGAAACCTTGAACTCCCACCCGTTCCATTACCCAGAAGATGATTTCTGTGTTGGAATCCGCATTTTAATTCATTTTGATTTACCGACTCTGGCAAAGAAATCGCCTTGGCTTGGATACCTAGTCACTGCGGTATCCCTGGAAATGAAAAGGCCAATTCATTTGCGAAAGATGCCATTATTTCGGGGGATATTTTATATAAATTCTTAAACACCGATGACATTTTCATAAAATTGAAGAAAAACAGGATTTCCACATGGCAGAATCATTGAGAAGAATCTAGTAAATCAAAAGGATATAACTTTTTCACAATTCAGCCAACGATTCCTTCAAAACCGTGGTTTTCCAGACTCTCTTTTGACAAATTCTCGACATCCTCCATTTGCCGCATGCGGATAGGGCATTGCTGCCACAATGTTCACCTGACAAAAATTCATGTTAAAAATTCTGCGATGTGTGAATGTCGTCTTGGTGAAGAGGATCTCAATCATATTTTTTTCAGTTGCCCTATACATAATTCATAAAAAAATTTCATCCCTCACCTAATCAGTTCGGGCATATTGCCTCCCTACAACATTGCATGCCTGTTATCCTCTGTGGACAAACGCGTGCATAAAGTCTTGGCTAATTTCCTGAATATTGACAGCATCAATTTGTAACTGTAAGTTAAGTTTCATATATTTTATTTTTTACGCACAATAAATTATGTGAATTTTTTTTTTTAATTTCCTTGTTACGTTTAATTAAAATGATCTCGAATTGTAAGAATTTATATACATTTCTATTATTATTATTTGTATAGTATTATTATATAATGTAGAAAGGTTCTTGTCATTAATACTAAATTTGTTAATATTAACCAAACATTACACTCACAAAAGCATTCACTTGACACTGGCCAGAATACTCCTTTGGGGTGAAAAGCCATTAAAAAAAATCATTCAAAACCGATTCACCGCTGGAATCACTTTTTAATTTCTTTTCTTTAATTTCTTCCTCATTTGTCCGTCTTTCGATTTTATCACTTTAATGCTTCCGTTCTTTGGACCAATCCTACTTGAGTAAGTTTACATAATATTCATTCTGCAAAAATAAGTAATGCCTCCAGTGTTTAAACAAAGCTGAAATGTGCTGAGTATAATTACAGAAGATACATCTCAGGGCTCAACATTCAAGAGTTTTTGTTTACTTCAGAAAAAAACGGATTTAACCTGAAGCACATTATTTAAACAAACCACCGAAATAGTCGAAAAAACCCATTGCTGATTATTTGTATAAAACGGCAAATTTTTATCTGCAGCGCGAATCGTAATGGAAAGTGGAAAGTTAGTAGACGTTCCCGCATAAATTAAACTGAAACCATGACAGAAAGTTTAAACAAATTAAACAACTTTCACCCAATTTGCATTAACTTTACTAACAGTAGATTGAAACTTGACGGTAAGCATACCACATACGGTTCTAGCGCCCTGTCGACGCAGATTACGAATCCGTTTTAACTTCAGTCTGCCCCAAAGGGTCCTCGAAAAACACTTAATACGTGTGAGTCTCTCTAAAAGCCCTGGAAAAAGGTTTTTAACAAAGGTGAAGGCGGGCGTAAGAGACATAACATAACCGACGAAACCCCCTTTTTCAATTTCGCAATTTACGGCGGCACCATTAACAAAAGAACTCTGTTCTCATATTATTGAAGCTTCTTCGGTTGTAGGCAAATAAAAATAAGAGGTAAGGTGAGGTAAGGTGCATACCTAATTTATAAAACATAAACACACATTGATAATGGGAAGGAACTCGTATTATATGAAGTTTATCCGGAATTTTCTCCCGTATTACCGAAGGCTCTTTAAACATTCAAGGAAAATATTTTATATTTGGTTCGAGCTTTTAGGAATATTATTTTCTACGTTTGCGGGGAAAACGAAATGGCGGGCTGTCTCATTATTTAATGTTTGTAGATATCTCTTTGATATCGATTTTCTTGAATCTAACAAATTAAATTGGAGATTTTTTGACTTTAGATGTGCTCACTTGCCGTAAAAATACAAAATAAATTAATTTTCCCAGTTGTGCCATGTGGGATAAAATATAAAAAAATATATTTTTACGACTTTTTAACCTCTCTGTAACCATGAGTCAGGAACGACATATTTATGTATCGAGCTAATTCAGCTAAATTTAAAAAAGGGACAAGCTTTTTACCCCTTTTCCAAAGAATAAGCCATTCACATTGCTCTTTTATCGCTGCGCTGGTGATTTTACCAGTGTAAATTTGTGTGAAAATGAATTGTTTCAATTATTTCCAGATGTGTTTTGGGCCAAAGATATTTTATTTCATGATTTTAATTAACCCTCGTATTTGTTACGCTCGCCTCATTGTCCCAATTTATTTTATTCAGAACGTTTATAAAATAAATTTAAGTTCTCCTGTATCGATAATTCATTATCATGAAAGAGAGAACAGTAAAAAATTATGTGAAAGAAAAATTTAATTAATAGTTTTGTTTTTCAAAGTCATTGATTTTATCAACAGCGATAAACTCCCTTCACAATAACATTGTAGATTATACGCGACATCACCTAGAAACTTAATCCTTATGTAACTGAAATTGCAAGTGGGTGTCCTTTGATCTGCGAATCACGGTATTTCTTTTTTTTATTAAATAACAATAAACGTTTTAAGCATCTGCGCCTTAGTTTCATATTGTTCAATGACAAATAAAATGATGAAGCGTGAAATACAGGTAATCGTTTAAAGATACCTTTACAAATAAAGTGGTAGGTACTGGATGGAAAAACAAAATATTTAATTTAATAATACCAAATTAAATTTTTGTTAGAAAGCTGAAAAGTAAAGAAAAAGAAACATTTTTTTAATGCTTTTTAAACCAAAAGAGCGTTCTGGCCAGTGTCAAGTGAATGCTTTTGTGAGTATAATTTTGTGAGTGTAGTTTTTGGTTAATATTAACAAATTTAGTTTTAATATCAAGAACCTATCTACATTATGTAATAATACTACACAAATAATAATAATAATACACTAAATTCTTAGAATAAGAGATGATTTTAATTAAACATAACGAGGAAATTAAAAGATATGCTGACATAATTTATTGCGCGTAAAAAATAAAATAAATAAATAAATACACGAAACTTAACTTATAGTTACAAAATTTTTAAGAGGTAATAGCACCGGTGAGAAATCTCGACGGTAGGTATTTTAAAAAATTCTCGCTGTCGCACCGCGCTCAAAAAAGAACTAGCTATCGATGTGTTGGTGAGACCACGTGAGTGTTTGGCTTGTACACCCTCTCGCCCCCTTTGCGTCTCATGCCTACCGTCTTTCGCCTCATACCGCCATATCCAATATTCTGTTTAGATAAAGCATGTTTCGACTTATTTCGTCGCTAATGAAGTTTTTGAATCGGCCTTGCGGTGTGACAGAAAAAGGGCCCATTATTTTTAAACGCACGAGGTCTGCTATTGTTGGTTATTTATAAATATCGTCGATAGGTATTGTAACAATGTCTTCTATTCACGCTTATTACCGACAAATTACGAATTATTTTACTAGAACTCTATGTAGGTTAGTAGTTTTAAAGTTTTCACTGTATTTGCGTTTATAAATATGCAGTCAAACCAACTACATCGAATTATTATATACATACATATGATTATTCTCTATGATACATTAGTTATTATTGAAAATTAGTATTAACCTCTCAGGCCTCGGGCCTGTTTTTCGAAAAGTCAAAATATTTCCGCTTTCCAATAAATTCCAAATAACTTTAATATTTGTGAACGCATCCGAAAACTAAAAACTGTTTTTGAAAGATGATGAAATACGCTTTCAAATTTTATAATTCGAAATAAACATATAATTTTGTTTTTATTTTATTAATAACTAGCAGACCCGGCCACACGTTGCTGTGGCTAACGAAACACAACGCCATTTACCCAACCTTTATAAAATCCACACCATCCGCTCGCCAGCTGCCCGCTGCGCGCTGCCCTTTGCCTAAATTGAATATTTGAATTTCTTGGCTTTTCTCTACTATAATAAGCATTTATTATACACATAAACCTTCCTCTTAAATCACTCTATCTATTGGTGAAAACCGCATGAAAATCTGTTGCGTAGTTTAAAAGATTTATGCGCACATACATTTTGAGCGACTTCATTTTATACTATGTAATGATGATGATACCACAAAACTTAAATTTCTACTCATATAATTTGGCACTTACCTATCTTATTAAAAAAAAAACTCAAAAATGCATATGCAACAAAAATGTATTTTTGACCGATTATCTCTATCTCTACATATTATAAAGTCCCCCGCGCCATCTGTCTGTCTATTCGCGATAAACTCGAAAACTACTGAACGGAATTTCCTGCGGTTTTCACCAATATACAGAGTATTTCGTGAGGAAGGTTTAAGTATGCAATTTGTCAATGATTTGTGTAAATTGGTTGAAACATAACGATAATTGTTAGAAGTGTCGGAAATAAGTCCAGCCGCCTGGTAGCTTTCATCGAAAACGCTGCACAATCCTTTTGGGATATAACCAGGGCTGGGCAAAATACATGCTTTGCTGTAATTGAAATACAAATTACAAAATACTTTTTCGCATGTATTTAAAATACGAAATACAAAATACTTTCAAGTCATGTATTTGAAATACAAAATACAAAATACAGTATTTTAACCATTTTTTTCTTTCAAATACAAAATACAAATTACAAAATACAAAATACATTTGGTTTTGGTAGAACCTTTGGTTGCAATAAATTGTCATAAATGCCCTTATCTAAGGGTGCGTTTAAATAGAAGCAATGTTGAGCAGAGTGAAACAGAGACGTGCAAAAATTGACCAATCATATTGCTCAAAAGACACATCTCATCTCCGCTTCACTTGTAAAATTTGTGGTAAAGGACTCAGGTGTTAGGTAATATAATAATAATATATTATTATTATAACACGACATTTGTATAGCGCTATTTTGTTTTATTTCTAGTGACCGACCGAAGGTTCGGTTTCGGTTTCGTCAAGGTTCGGTAAAAAAATCTAGTTTCGGCATCAGTTTCGGTTTCGGCAGAAAATCTGCCGAACCTTCGGCCGCACCGAAACTCTGCATTTGTGAATTATCGCGTGCCGTTTGACTGACTTCCGGTGAGTTCGTGGCTCGTGTGTCATCCACCATCATCAACTGAGTTCGCTGGCCGGTCCGGCGTGCTTGTATTGTGAGTTTATGTAATCACAAACTTCAATTATTTTTATTTATTTCATTCTAATTTTAATTTTATTTAACAAGTGTAAATAAAAATTAAAATCTAATCTCCTTCAACGGAAGCGATCTTCTGAATAGTCCCTCCTTTGATGTGCTTGGTGTAAGGCCCTCCGTTCATGGAGATACTTACAATCTTCGTAATTGTGACGAAACCACAAGTACCCTGTTGATATACATACTACTTTTTAATGCTAGTCTCCGTACACGGCGCTATCCGAAATATACTATATAGTCACATGAGAACGGGTCGTTTCTATGACTCATTCTTGAGTTCAACAGCTCGGCTGTGGAACCCGGCCTCTATGTTTCCTCCCTCCTTCCTCTCCCCAAAAAGACCCTCCATACAGCATCTTCAAAGATGACATACGCCCTGAGGGAAATTATTTTTCTCTGGGTCTCTCATGTGGAGTTAATGTAAAAAAATGTTGTGATTGTAAACGCAATTAAAATTATAGTACTCAATTTATGAGGTCCTTACTTTATAGTGAATAAAAGTGTAAAAAATAAGCCGAATTTCAGTAAACAATAGATTTTTAACATGTCTAAAAAAGTTTCGGTTTCGGTTTCGGCCGAAACTGAGAAAGATATCGAATATTCGGTTTCGTTTTCGGTAGAAAATCCTGTTTCGGTCGGACACTAGTTATTTCACTTCAAGTGCGCTCTACTGTAATTAACTTAAAAATAGTTTAGTATTCAGTCAAATTATTCCTATAGTGCTTGATCTAATACTATGACACAAAAATGTACAATACAAAGCAATGACAAGCATTACATAATATGATACAAATATGATAGAAAATGTACAATAACAGTGCTATTATAGCACAGGACGTGTTGCCAACTCTAAATATTAACACACATAACATATAGCTCTGGATTCTAGCGTTTTTAGTCTACGTATTATCTATGTCAGTTTATTTTTCATTATCATTATTAAGATCGCTAAATGTATTTGAAAATGTATTTTGAAGCCATAAGTATTTGAAATACAAATTACAAAATACCTCAGCCCCATGTAATTGAAATACCAATTACAAAATACATTTTTAGGAAGTAATTGAAATACAAATACAAAATACGTATTTGTATTTCAAATACGTATTTCAATTACAAGTATTTCAAATACTGCCCAGCCCTGGATATAACAAAACAATTAATGGTGGGATATTCCTCTTTTATAGATCTACAAAAAAGTCCGCGAAGGCATATATCTATCTTATACGGATAGCTTACTATACACATTATATCTAAAATGCAATTGATAAGAATAATAAGATAAGAAGATAGAATGCGTATAGTAAAAGATAGATATATGCCATCGCGGACTTTTTTGTAGATCTATAAAAGAGGAATATCCCACCAAGCGTTGTTTTGTTATATCCCAAAAGGATTAGGCAGCGTTTTCGATGAAAGCTACCAGGCGGCTGGAATTTTTCCGACACTTCTAACAATTATCGTTATGTTTCAACCAATTTACACAAATCCTTGACAAATTACATACGTAAACCTTCCTCACAAAACACTCTATCTATTGGTGAAAACCGCATGAAAATCCGTTCAGTAGTTTTCGAGTTTATCGCGAACAGACAGACAGACAGACAGACAGACAGAAAGACGGCGCGGGGGACTTTACTTTATAATATGTAGAGATAAAAAAGGTTTAAAAATAGCCCACCTTAAGTTTTTTTCTAATTAAAATTACGATAACGAAAAAGATAAAAGCACTTACATATTTTATTAGACAATTAAATCTAAATGGATTTATTGTGTTGTGTGTATCATACGTGTGAGTTGACATGTTTGTAAATAATAATGTTTAAAATGTTAGATATATCGCTTGCTGAGGTTTGATTTGTACTCCTGTATTTTTGAATTTCTTTAAGCAGTAAATACAAAAAAGGATGTGTTAGTTCGTTCAAAATTCAATAAAAAATGTTGGTCTTTTACCTATAGATAGATTTACCTACACATTTTTTTTAAATATTTATTACAGTCAGTTTGAAATAAAGGAAACAAATATATAATTTTTTTAAACTTCAAAACTTTTTATTTTTATTTTCAACTTTATAAAACCTTAAATTGTAATATTTAATTACATGAAGACAATATTAGCGAAACTTCAACCCAAGGCTTCAGGCCCAACTTCATAGTACAAAAAAAAGTGCAAAAATCACTTACTTCGCAATTTTTGCAATAAAATAAAAGCACTTAGAAAAAAAACCAACAACGCTAAAGGCTTTGTACCAGTTCACATAAGGAAAAAGGTTGAAGCAAACGTTTTACGTATGAGAAAAGCTATAGTTTGAGCAGTAAATTACAGAAAAGAGCAAGAAAACACGGCACAAAGTGATAAAGTAAAAAATCTGAAAATGGACAAAAAAATGCCGCAAACCATGTTTTTGGTGATCATACAAAATGTTCGTCATACTATTGCAAGTCGGAGAAGTATACTAATGATCCAAATTTAGTAAGCGATCTTCAAGATTGTGGAACAGGACTGATATTCAACAATTATTGTCGTCTCTAATAGCAAATGCAGAAAGTCTTATTATTAACGTGACAAATAACACTGTGGAGCAATTCAACAACGTTATAGCCAAATTTATAGGCGGAAAAAGAGCAAATTTTACAAAAATGGGATAACTTCAGCAGTTGAGCTTCTTGAGCAGTAACTTCGTGGAATAGTGAAATGACAACCCATTCACGAATACAAAAAAAAATCCAAGGCCACAGTCCTGGCAACTACACGAAGCATTTTATTGAAAGAAAACGACGTTCGAAGGAGACAATACAGAGGTGTCGAAAAATAAAACTAAGGTATTACGAAAACACGACAGAAAAGAGAAAAAAAGTTACAGGGCCTGATGAAAATTATGGTCAATTGGAATTAGATCCAGATATGCCAGCTGAATTATTTGAAACGATAAAGAGGAATTTTTCAAAGAATTATCTCCATCGAATAAGGATGAACTCGAAAGGAATACGGTGGGCCAAAGCAATAATAATTTGTGGACAATTGAAAGGCGTAAGCGGCTTACAGCTTCTAACTTTGGACAAAAATATGTAAGCTACGGCCAAAAACTTCAGTTGCGAGAGTATTAAACTCGCTACTGTACTCGCCATTTAAAGGAAATATGGCCACAAATTATGGGAAAGAAAATGAAAACCAAGCAATTGAGCAATTTACAAAAGAAACAAAATTAGAGGTATTCGCCTGTGGACTATTTATCGATGAAAACAAAAACTTTTTAGCGGCAAGTCCGGATGGCCTTTTTGGCAAGGATTCTATAATTGAAGTGAAATGCCCATATAGTATAGTAAATATGTCACCAGAAGAAGGATTTGAACAAAAAAAATTGATAACTGTAAAATTGAAGACAATGCTTCAACATTAAAACGGAATCACAATTACTTCTACCAAGTACAAGGCCAGTTACACATTACTCGTCGTAAATACTGTTATTTTGTCGTGTGGAGTCCTAAAGGTTTGCCGTATGAAAAAATTGAAAGGGACGATTCAATCTGGCAAAAAATTGAACCACTGTTAGAAAAACTTCTACCACCAATGCCTTTTACCAGAAACAATTGACGGTCGCATATCAAGAAATTTACCGGCGAGAGAAAGATCTAAATCATAAATTGTTTAAAATTCATTGTATAGTGGTAAAAAATTTTGTACAATAAAGTGTTTACAAACAAAAAATTTCAATTAATCACTGAAGGCAATGTAAGCGACTCTCAACTAAAAATTTGAAACAGATTTTTTTTAAAAACATAAACCTCACATTGGAGGCACCGAGGAAAAATAATCGCTCAGGGACTTTGTTGGAGAAGTTGTTGGACATCATTGGAGAAGCTGTGTGGAGGGTATTTTTAGGATAAGGAAGGAAAGGAAGTTTTGGGTAGGGAAAAGGTAGGTAAAAGTATGAAATGATGGTGGAGAGTCCAGCTGTAGAGATCAAAAGATCTTCCTCTTCCAGTTTCTCCCAATCCGGCCCGCCACGCAGTAAGTGGACAAAATTATCCGCCACCAAAACCCATGCAGACCTCATCCGTGAACCCGGGAACCCAGGCTCTGTCACCAAACATAGAGGACCACTTGCGGTGACCAAGTGGCGGGGGTGTTGGTTATCCAATAAATGGTTCCCGGGGCGATGGTACCTAAAACGCCTCCCAAATTGAAAATTTATTATAGTACTTGACATAAAAAAATTTAATTTTGCACAATTTTAGTATGAAAGCTCGGTCAGTATTGGTATACCGCGATGAGTCACTAAACAGAAAAAAAACGAATAAAAAATATCGATTACTCGGGCAAGGACAACACTAGTCTACCGATAAAATTCTTTACATCACTACTTCGCATTATATGTATGTATTTGTCAAAACCCACGTTCCCCGGCCCCCCTCAGGAGAAATGAGCGAAAGGGACACCTGCACGTCGGGCCGAAAATACCTAAATAAAATCTTCGAAATCGATGTTTTGTATTCCCCATTTTTCTTCTCCAAAACTGGACGGATTTAAAAAATTTTTTTCACTAACTGTATTAAAAGAAAATATTCTATGTCGGAACGTTTTGCTTTTTTTCAAAATACATTGTTTAGTTTGTATACTGAACGTTTTTTAACGGCGTTTAAATTAGGCAATTTTATTCATTTTTGGAAGGTCGTAACTTCTATGAGAAGTAAATTATCAAAAAAAACAAAACGTACCGACACGCTAGTGGTCAATATCTATATTATGTAAAAAAAAATTTTGCTCTAGGGTCAAAATCCAGAGAGATAAACGGGGAATACGTTTGTATAGAAAAGCGCAGCTAGTATTTCCTCTTAATATTCAGAAAATTAGCCAAGTACTTTATACATGCGTTTGTCCACAGAAGAATTGAATCGCGAGTTTAAATTTAAACTGATTTGATCTTAGTCTTATCATTATATTTGGGCATTTGCGGGGTAAGATGGTACTGCGGGCAGGTTTTCGAAACTAGTTTGAAAAACTTTTTTGAACGAAATTGTCGGTGTGCACAAGTACATACATTTAATCGTTTCCTGCACTATAATTATTAGCCTGAATAGCCTCTACTTTGTGGAATTTAAAAAAATATTATGGTAATTAATTTACGTTTTAGCGACAAGCTTTTGTAGGTAAATTTAATCTTAGAAAAAAGCGATTTAGTTTTCTATTTTGACTATTTTATTTGCGAGATTCTTTAGAATCAAGTTCTATTTACTTAACCCTTAGCCACCTGGCGTACTTTTCAGTTGCATTACCACCTGACGTCGGTCCTAGAGACTATTTGCGTATTTTCCATGTTTGATTATATATTAAAAAATTTCAAAAAATAAAAATAATATGTTATTAAAATCAGCCTGGATGAAATAAAAAGATCAATTAAATGTATAAAACATGGTAAGGCAGTGGGTTTCGACGGTATTGCTGCCAAATACTTTAAATGAGGTAACCATAATATTCTCACATGGTTGTGCAGACTTTTTAACCAGTGTTTAGAAGAGGGTTACATGCCATTAGATTGGAGAAGGGCTGTAATTATGCCATTATACAAAGGTAAAGGGTCACGTATTTATTTATTTATTTATTTTTATTTATTTATTTTCCATGTTCTCCATAAAACGGTTATTCACCAATACATTATGGAGAAGATTACAAATTAGACAAAAAGTATAGCAAAACACATAAAAAGGTCAGTTTCACTACTTTGTGACATACGTCAAAAGATAATTGTTAAACTGCCTGTAGGTTACGTTAAAAATGTCGATGGTCAATGCAGACTCGTTGAGCAGATCAGATGCTCAGCAGATCAGATGGAGCAGTTCAGTCGCTCTGTTGACTGGCGCGTTCTGATAGGCAGAAGTCCTCGCTTTTGGAGCATGAAAAAGGGTATGGGACCTTCCACGAGTATACTTGTCTGGGACATATAAGTTAATCTCTTTCAAAATAGGTGGATTATGTATAGTTCCAGAGATTATCTTAAAAAAATGTTTTCCTAAAAATATTTTTCGGCGGGCTTCTAATGTATTAAGATCGAGCATTCCTGCTAAGAATAAGGATGGATACAAGAAAGGGTAGTACATATATTCCCTCATATATAGGTAACGCATGAATCTCTTTTGTACTTTTTCTATTTCGAGAATATGGTTTTGCTCAGAAGGGGCCCAAATAATGGAGCTATATTCCAGGATACTGCGAACAAGTGCTTCATACGTTCTTCGGATTGCGATTCCGTTGGTAAATGATCTTGAATTATGAAGAACAAATCCAAGCATTTTGTTGGCACGGGAGACAATATCAGATATATGGGATTTGAAAGAGAGATTTGCTTCAAACATTACGCCAAGGTCTCGAATCTCATTTTTACGTATTAATTCATGTTTATTAATGTGGTAGGGGTACAGGAATGTATCTTGAGATCTTGTAAATGTAACGACACTGCATTTCTGAATGCTGAAGGGTAAGTTGTTCAGTTCCGACCATTTGACAAGAGAATCAAGATCGTTCTGCAGAAGAATGGAATCGATGTAACTTTTGATTGCTTTGAAAAGCTTTATATCGTCAGCAAAAAGGAGATATTTTGAGTGGTTTATGGTATTGCCAATGTCATTGATGAATAAGAGAAAGAGAAGGGGTCCTAGATTCGATCCCTGGGGAATCCCGGAGTTAGTTTTGTATTCGTGAGAGAGATGGTGTCCATAACTGACATACTGACGATGATTGCGTAAGTAGCTAGCCACAAAAGCGAGGAAATTCTGAGAGAATCCGAGGTCACTTAATTTTTTTAATAAAATATCATGGTCGACTTTATCAAATGCTTTCTCGAAGTCTGTATAAATCACATCAACATGTACAAAATTTTCAAATGAATTATTAATATAGGTGGTGAGATTCATAAGATTCGTTGAAGGTGACAGTGTGGGACGAAATCCGTGCTGATTTTCGGTGAGTGCGTGTTTTGTTTGGTTATATATCTGTGAATAAATTATGGTTTCTAAAAGTTTTGCGGGTGCTGACAACACAGCTACAGGTCTGTAATTATCTATTTCTGACTTTTTTCCTTTTTTGTGTATGGGCGTTACTTTCGTTAGTTTCCACATTTCCGGAAAGATATTTTTGCGAAGTGATAGGTTAAAAATATGTTTTAGAGGTGGAATAAAATAACTTGCATATCTTTTGAGGATTATAGGTGGAATACAATCTGGGCCGACGGAGTATTTAGGTTTTAGTTTATGGAAAGCTGTAATAATATCGTCATCGTTAATTTCATGAATTTGTACAGGTAAAGAGTTAAATGACGATGAAGCTATAGAGGATATGTCAAGTTTTGGGATATTGTCGCTAAATACTGATTGAAAATAGTGTGCGAAACCTGCGGCGATCTCAGAAGATCCATCATATTTATTGTCTTTGTAGTTCATGTGGTTAAGTTTATCACAGCCACGGCGTTTATCGTTAGTGTATGAGCAAAAACGAGTTGGGTCTGTTATTATACTGCTCTCGGCCTCACGTGTAAAGTCAGTGTAGGCCTGATCAATTAACCGTTTGATTGATTTTCGCAAAGTTTTAAAGTTAGCTAAGGCATGTTCGGATTTTGTTTTTTTCCAAAGATGGTGCATTTTAGTTTTTTCTCGTATGAGGTGAATGATTTCCCCATTAAACCATTTCGGATATTGTCAAACATCTTTGAGCATACGTGTAGATCTTTTCTTAAAACAAATGTTGAAAATATTATTGAGCTGTTCATAAAACATTTCGACAGCTAGATTTACGTCAAGGCAATCGTAATGATTCCAGTGATGTTGTTCTAAGGCATTCTTAAGTGTGTTATCTGAGCTTTCGTGGAAAATCCAACCCATGTTTATGTCTGGACGCAATGTGTCTGTTTGTATATGTGATTGAGTTGTGTAATCGAATGTGAATGAAAGTGAAGGGTGATGAATATCCTCTCTGACTAATGGGGAGTCATGTCGGCAGATAACAGCATTTGTAGAATTTACATTACTTAATACTAGGTCTAACATGTGTGCATTTATGTTATAAATAGTGTTGAATTGTGTTAAATTATAAAAAGAACAAAAGTAATCGAAAACGTCAATTGAGTTTTTCCCGTGGGAAAGTTGAAATCACCGAAAATAATAATATTTTTTGATTGTAACTTTACACTTTCACTTATAGTTTTGTCGTAAAATAATTGATACTGTTCAGATGTTGTGTTTGGAGGAAAATATACAACACATATATAAATGATGACATTTCTATGCGATACTTTCACCCACAAGTCTTCACCTTGGGTTTCCATGCAGTCCATTCTTTCCGCGTGTGAGTGGCTGTCGGCTCGGAGGGCTAAGAGAGTCCCTTCTCCGCGACTGCCTCTATCCTTCCTGTAGACGTGGTATAGGTTTTCGAATAGCTCCGACGAAAAGGTGCTTGAAGTTAGCCAAGTTTCGGTAAGAGCAATCAGAAGTTGTTTCTGGGACATTACGTTTGTCATGAAGTCGATAATTTTATTATTCAGACTTCGAACGTTCTGGTATACTCCACTAATGTCTATCTTTTTCGGACGTCGTATTGACCGTCTTAGTTTGGGGTCGTGGTCTCCGAAATGACCACTCATTGAAGGCTACGTTTTCAGGCCAGATCGTGGGGTCCAGGAAAAAGTGGAAGTAATTTTCCGGTATGCCAATTTTGAAGGCAGCATAACGTTCATGCCTCGTGACCAGTTTTTCGACAGTGTAAATTAAATCCGGCTTTTTCTTTTTTAAGAATGAAGATATATTTTCTTCTGTGGTATTCGGGTGAAACATGAATACATGCAGATGTAGGTTTTTGGGAATAGTGACCAAGCTGTCGTCGATAGACCCTGTCCCTTTATTGATTGTATGGATTGTAGGAATCAAAGAGTTATTAGCCTGCTTAGTTCAGTCGGTAAGCTGTATGGCAGAATATTTATTGAAAAGGTACGCATGTAAATAAAGGATAAAATAGGGAAGTGTAAGGTGCTTTTAAGTGGATGGGGGTGCATGGACCAGGTTTTCTCATTGCGTATGCTTACCGAGAAGTTTCTTGCAAAAAAACAAAAAATTTTCAGTGCCTTTGTAGATCTTCAAAAAGCATACGACCGAGTTGACAGGAAAAAGCTACGAAAGGTGTTGTCCAAGTATGGAGTGAGTGCGAATCTTATAAAGGCAATTGCGTCTCTGTATGAGGGAAGCGTTGCATGTATTAGGGTGAAATACGATTTTACGGGATGGTTTAATATTACAAAAGGTGTTAAACAAGGCTGCGTAATGTCACCATGGCTATTCAATCAATACATGGCTATTTGTATGCAGGAATTGAAAGAAATGGGATTGAGCACGAAATTGAGTAATTTGAAAGTGCGTTGCCAATTATATGCTGATGATGCAGTGCTGATTTGATTTCTCACAGTATGGAAGATCTACAGTCTCTCGTGTCTAGGATGAACGAAGTATGTAAGAAGAATGAGTTATTGATGAATGTAAGTAAGTCTAAAGTCATGGTATTTGAAAGGGAGAGTATGAAAACAATGTGCAACTTAGTCGCGAATGATGAGTACTTGGAGCAGGTGGATGAGTTTGTGTAGGAAGTATGTTTACGAGAGATGGGAAGGCTGGAAGAGATATCGAAAGAAGGAAATGCAGGCTTAATGGAGGACTGAACGCCGTTGGCGCCAACAAAAAAACTGTCCAAAGAAGCGAAGTTAGCCGCCCAATTGGAGTGCTGGTACCTACCCTGATGTAAGGCAGTGAGGCACGGAGTTGGCAGAGGAAGGATAAAAGTAGACTAAATGCTGTAGATATGAGATCCCTGAGGCGTTTGTGTGATAAAACACGCAACTGGCAGAGGAAGGATAAAAGTAGACTAAATGCTGTAGACATGAGATCCCTGAGGCGTATGTGTGATAAAACCATATACGTTCGTGTGAGAAATGTGGAGATTCGCGAAAAATGCAAGGCCGATGTAAGCATAAGAAAGGGACGCTCAGATGGTTTGGACATATGGAGCGAATGAACGCGGAAATAAGTGTAAGGAGAATATATGATGCAAATGTGAATAGTAGAAGAAATCGGGGACGCCCGAAGAAGACATTGCACGACCAAGGGAATCAGTTACTTGAGTCAGGTCATGTGAAGAGTCGGAATAATAGAAGAGCATGTATGAGACGATTTATGAATGTGAACGAGGCAAGGAGTGTGTGCCAAGATCGAGTAATTTGTCCTCTCTGACTACCCCTGCGGGGAAACGGCGTGATGGTTAGTTAGTTTAGTTAGTTACATAAGTAAGAATTATTTTTCATTTTGTTCTTTTTTTATAACACAAATCCTGAGAAAAATAATTTCCCTCATGGCCTCCGTAATTTTTGCAAACGCTCTGTAAAGTATGTGCTGTGTGCTTATCTGTCATTATAATATGTTCCTATTCTTAAAATCACTAAACTCTCAAGAGTTCAAGAATAGTAGAAAACTGAAGTTATTCTTGCTTGTTACAAAGTTTTGTTCACAAAGTAAATTTGTTTCTTAATTTTATTTATTTGCAACCGGATTTGAACATCCGTGTCATTCACTAGCTTTCACGGGGTTAAAAGTCATTTTAAAATTATACAGGCAAAAAAATGATTATATATTATTAGTTCAGTATAGTGGGAGTGCTGATTTGGGGGAGTGGAGAACAGTGAAAAGAATCAAAATAACATGGAAACGTAGTCAACAAAGGTGACTTACAGGGTACTATTATTGTTTACTAAATTAATTTTGAATAAAACTCTTTTAAAGCAAATGTCCAGAAATTATAACATAATGTCCAAGAAATATAAACAACTAGCGAGTGCCAAGCATGCGTTGCTATGCCACATAATAAAGAAATTGTTTCTCCCTACGTGTCCTTTCCCATTCGCCCCGTTCCCCTTCCGCCTCCCCTTCTTTTCCCGCGTTCTCTTTTCCTCACGCGTTCCCAGTCCGCCTTCCCTCTCCCCACTCCCCTCACCGCTTCACCCGTCCCGCGAACCCCCCTACCGAGTTCCCCTCCCCATTCAGTCCCGGTACAAACAGGTCGCGTGCCACCTATTTCAATTTTTTTATACAAATTTCCGAATACCAGTGCTCATCAGTATATATAGAAACCTTTGCGGGCGTGCTCACAAGAACTGTTTCATCGCAATCAGATCAATGGTCAGCAATGCCTAATTTCATGATGCCAGAAGTAACTATTATATATAAAAACCTTTGCGGGCGTGCTCCCAAGAACTGTTTCATCGCAATCAGATCAATGGTTAGCAATGCCTAATTTCATGATGCCAGAAGTAACTATTATATATAGAAACCTTTGCGGGCGTGCTCACAAGAACTGTTTCATCGCAATCAGATCAATGGTTAGCAATGCCTAATTTCATGATGCCAGAAGTAACTATTATATATAGAAACCTTTGCGGGCGTGCTCCCAAGAACTGTTTCATCGCAATCAGATCAATGGTTAGCAATGCCTAATTTCATGATGCCAGAAGTAACTATTATATATAGAAACCTTTGCGGGCGTGCTCCCAAGAACTGTTTCATCGCAATCAGATCAATGGTTAGCAATGCCTAATTTCATGATGCCAGAAGTAACTATTATATATAGAAACCTTTGCGGGCGTGCTCACAAGAACTGTTTCATCGCAATCAGATCAATGGTTAGCAATGCCTAATTTCATGATGCCAGAAGTAACTATTATATATAGAAACCTTTGCGGGCGTGCTCACAAGAACTGTTTCATCGCAATCAGATCAATGGTTAGCAATGCCTAATTTCATGATGCCAGAAGTAACTATTATATATAGAAACCTTTGCGGGCGTGCTCACAAGAACTGTTTCATCGCAATCAGATCAATGGTTAGCAATGCCTAATTTCATGATGCCAGAAGTAACTATTATATATAGAAACCTTTGCGGGCGTGCTCACAAGAACTGTTTCATCGCAATCAGATCAATGGTTAGCAATGCCTAATTTCATGATGCCAGAAGTAACTATTATGAAATCATCGCGAGCATGCGCACATCAAATCCCCAAAGTTTCATCGCAATAGGATGAATACATCCAAACCCAGAAGCAAACATATTTTGATTTTTATATAATGCATAGATTACAAAGTTATTAACGATTTAAACCTCAGATTTTTGATTGAATGACAAACACATTTGAGTGTTCGAAAAATTATTTAGAGCTATATATTGTTTATTATCATAAAAATTATGATAATAAACAATAATAATAAAAATATAACTTAATAACCTGAAAAACAGTCCTGTCTTTTTTTTATCATAGTTGAAACATTAACCAATTATGTAAAAAATTATTAAATGTTCGCAATAAAATACATTGAGTAATTAATATTTATGTTTCCGCGATGTCAAGTTTGTATATATAAAATTTATTCCAGAAATATACTAAAAATAATAATGTGGACGATTAAAAAACCAATTTAATAACTCTTAATTGTTACTGAAACAATCTAGTCACTTCTGGGAACAGAAAGGATTTAAAAAAATCGTATGTACAAATGATTTTACGCCAGAGCCACAAACAAACATGTGAAGAGAATTTAATAAATGGAAAGAGACCTACGTTTTTTTGGTTTGAAATTTAACCTCCACTCAACGCCAGCACAAAGTTGGGCTAAGAGTATTCAGCACGAATCTTAGATATAAGGCAATATATTAAATTAAATTTATTTATTTATTTATTTATTTATTTATTTATTTATTTATTTATTTATTTATTTATTTATTTATTTATTTATTTATTTATTGCTTCTTCACAATTTATATACATATATTTTTAGCATGTAATTATTAACCCCACTAGGGTTCGCCTGTATCGGGGTTAATAATTTCACAATTTAATAAAAATAACACACGCAAATATCGGTTATGCAAAACAGTTAAGTAAAAGCAAAATAATAAAATTTAAAAATAAAATGATAAACAGAGAAAATAATAAGTAATAAAAATATATGAATTAAAAACAAAGTGTTAAGAGATCAGACAAAATGTTATCATTCATTATATCATTAGCTCATACCATTTTCAACAATAGATAAAATTAAAAAAATATATGTCCTTAGGTTTTTTTTTAAATACCTATGTGTAAAAAAATAAAAAATGAAAAAAACAAAGATTTATAAGCGATTACATTAGAGCGAATCTTTCTTATGAAATATTAAAGTGACTATCAAATAATTATGAAATAAATATGAAAGAAACCGTTTTGATCACAACATTATTGTTTTCATTCCATTTAAGTGCCCGTTTTCATTAAAATATGATTGTTTTTTATAGTGTAAGTGACATCTTAGAAATGCCATTAAACTTAATGCCATTTAACTTATGCCAATTCAACTTAATCTTTCTTTGAAACAGAAAAGCTTCAATGAAATAACGAGACTACTAACTCGAGTAACACTTCTACGAAATCTGTAATATTAACTCATTAACTCGGTTTAGACCTCTTTGTTACTAAATTCTATTTATAATAAATATTATCTAATTTTTCTTTCATTGTATTTTTATTCGCTTTTATAATAAAACTTTCTTGTTTCCTTGCAATGATTTACTTTTTCAAATCGGAACTTTTAATGATTTTTTTAGGCATTCACGTTTTAACAATTTTTTAACCGTTGCAATAGCAAAAATTACACTAAAATGTTGCATCTTTTGATAAAAGCAATTAAAAAGACAATCTTATACATAAAAATGAATAGCTGAATGTGTTGCTAAGCGCAAATCTCGAGAGCAGCTGAACCGATTTCGCTAATTCTTTTTTTAGAATATTCCTGGAAGTACGAGGAAGGGGGGGAGTGGAGTGGGGACAGGGAAGGTGGAGGTGACGGAGTGGGAACGCGAGAGGGGAAGAGGATGCAGGAGAAGAAGGGGAGGCGGAAGGGGAACGGGACGAATGGGAAAGGACACTCGGGGAGAAACAATTTCTTTATTAAATGGCATAGCATCGCATGCCGGGACCAGCTAGTGATAAAATAAAACAATTTTTTAAAGAAAAAAATATAATAGTAATGATAAGCAAATATTCAAATTTGGAAAACTATAAAGCATTTTAAAAATAACGAGTTTGATAGAAAAACATGTTTTAGTAAGAATGATACAAAGACTTCTTTAAGATTCGAGCAAAGATTTGCTCAAGGACATGGATAAAGAAATTAAAAAACGTTAATTCTTCTCAGAACTCGTTAGAAGTGTAAGAAAAAAAGTCTTCATTTTAATGAGAGAGAATATTTTTTGATAGTTCTTCATAAAATTTTCGCGATTATTTAAAATCTTCCATCTTGGGGTGCTTGGATTTAAGATTTCATGCTGGAATATCGCGTCGAAACTTCTTATTTATGACATGATTTTAAAAAAGTCTATATTTTCATGCGCTCTAATGTTATATTTTATTTTTATGTGTGTTCTATATTTGTTTTAAGGGTATTCGCTAGTCCTAAATAACGATTTAATTAAAGTTTTAAAAGCTCAAAGAACAATTGTAGTTAGCAATGTTTAAAGTGCCGCTACGAAACAACAAAATTTATATTTAATTAAATGAAGACATGACATGAAATACTATCGAAACTCAATCGAAAATCTGGAGACAGATAAATATGAAAAAGATATTGGCTCCACTGGGACTCGAACCCAGGACCCTTTGCTTCAATGGCAAGTGCTCTACCAACTGAGCTACGGAACCTATATCAAATTCGGCCACTTTTAACTCTATCGTACTTCGACTAAGAACTTTTAACATTATCTTCCTTTTCTTAACGCACATATTATTGGCTGTTATCTTTATACATATATGGTTGCAAGATTCAAATCGAACTGAATGTTTTCTAGATAGTGTCTGGATAAATTTTTATCCATTTTATTTTTAATGCGCGAAATCTTTTGACTTTTCTGCAAGTCTAGGATGAATATTTATTTTTAATTTTAACTTTTTTGAAGTAAAACCTCAAATTATAAATTTAAATTAAATGAAGACAATATTAGCGAAACTCAATCGAAAATCTTGAGACAGAAAAATCAGAAAGAGAGATTGGCTCCACTGGGACTCAAACTCAGGACCCTTTGCTTACATGGCAAGTTCTCTACCAACTGGGCTACGGTACCTATATCAAATTCGCCAATAATATGTGCGTTAAGAAAATGAAGATGATGTTGGTAGTTCTTAGTCGAAGTATGATACAATTAAAAGTGACCGAATTTGATATACACTCGTAGGTTCCGGTGGAGTCAATATATTTTTCTGTTTCCAGATTTTCGATTGAGTTTCGCTAATATTGATTTCATATAATTAAATATTATAATTTGAGATTTTACTAATAAAGTTGAAAATTTAAAATAAACAAAAAAATTTAGTTCCCTTCATTGGATCCGACGACAAAAATCATACCATTATAAAGTGCCGAAGTATTTTAAACTTATCCTTGTAACAATATCCGGTATCCGTACGTAACACAAAATCATGGATTTCTGCAACTTTCACATTGTTCATATATTTCCATTCATTGGTTTTTTGCAAATCCCGGCAGTCGCAAAAATGTTGAAACGTGCAGTTTTTTTTAATATTACTAAGTCCGTTATCTATGTCCAATAAACGTAAAAAGTTATTTTAAAACTTTTTGTGCTTTAATGCTTTTAAGGCTATGTTAGTAGTAAGCAGCTGTAGAGATTAAGCAATTTTTAATATTTTCAAATTTATTTTGTAATAAATTATTATCTAAATCCACCGACTTTTTCTGCTTCTCCATATAATTATACATAATTTTTTCGTCTAGTTTAATGTTGAGCGCAGTGGATCTCAGTAATTATATATTCAAAATAAAAATATGAAATATTGGCAACCGAACCGAGAATGACCTTAAATTATACTTTGTTGGTTTAAATACATGAAAACCATTGTTTTTCATTTGCCCACGTCGAAAATTGCCACCGTCATTTTGGGTGATAAAATAGAGGATAAAGCATTATAGTAGGTTTGTAAAACCCTCTTCTGAAATAGAAATTCACGATTATAAACATGTTCTAGCTTTAATTATTAAAAAAAAAAATTGTAGATATATTTGATCTCTACATCTCTGTCATGGTGTAATATGTGATACCGCTATTCCAAATTAAATCGTTGAACCCTTTATATTACACCGTTCAATGTATTTCTACGTATTAAATTGCTGTAATCACATGCAAATTCACCTACAAATATAGCGGTACTTGCTTCATTATTGGTGGTTTTATTTGATCCTTAGGGTTAATTGATACGGTTCAAGCGCTTCGAAGAAGTAAATCGAATTTAGTGACGTGGCATTGAATTTGCTATCTAATCGTCTTTACATATTTATGAACATTATTCCTGCTGAATCCTGCTGGGGATGTTAATATGACGATAGCGTAAATGGAGGTTCAGCGAGATAAATCATATCGATATTCAATTAATTCAGTTTGCAACGTAATCTCCAGTTTGATCAATTTGCCGCACCGCTGGCAGGTCCCATTTTTAAATTATGCCCATTAGAAAGTCAAATTTCTCACCTAACCAAAATGGTTTTATTGCATAAATTTAAGTAGAAATATGTACGTATAAATCGGTGCTAAAATAATCGGTTTATTTAGACAACTCATCATTAAATAAACTTTGCCGACACTTAAAGCTGTCAAAAAATTATCGGTATGACTATTTCAACGGCCAGCGTGGTCGAGGGATAAGGCTCTTGAGTCGCAATCTGAAGGTAGCGGGATCGAATCCCGCCGTGGGTAAATAAATTTTACTTAATTGATTTGTGTTGTGTCACAATTATAAAAATAATATATAGTTGTAGTGTCCGAGGTACTGTATACCCGCGGGGGGACCGGGTGCCGGAGCTGGCCGGGCGGGTTCCCGATCCCGCCCAGACAGAGGTAGTGGAGGGGCAGGCTAGAGGCGCTGGCAGCACGGCGGCCGCCGCGCATTCCGCGGATTACCTTACTAGAGCAAACATTGTACATCTTTCTAATTGACTTATAATAAATAATCATTCGTATAAAGCCGGCGCCAGACATGTGTTCAAAGATGTGTTCAAATATGTGTTCACATGTGTGGCACGGGCAAATGATACTGTGTTCACTTATTTGGGCACATATGTGCGCTTTGCCGTTCCGTGTCGGTTTCTTTAGCGCACATCAAAGGGATCAGCGTCGAAATGTTTGCATGCCTGCCACACTGCGCGAAGCTCAGTTGCGCGAGCGTCGCCGTGGAGAGTAGTCGTGCGTGGACAGCCAAACGAACTAACGATGGAGTGGAATAATGAGAGCGTTTTCGAGTTTATAGAGTTGATGCAAGTAGAGCCAGATATATGGGATCCGAAACGTAAAGGGCATACAAATCGAAATAACATCAATGACGCCTGGAACTCAATTAAACACCACTCTTCAATACCTTGCTCTATCGAAGAATTAATTAGATAGATATATTTAGATAAATATATTTAGATAAATATATAATTTGATAGATATATTTAGATAAATATATTTAGATAAATATATTTAGATAAATATAATTAGATAAATTAATTAGATAATATAAATAATTAGACGCACATAAATAATAGAAGCAAACTGTGTCGACCAAATCGTCGACCATGTTGTGTGAAGTCTATTTGAAAACTGTGAGCTCAAAGGAGTGATCAAATCTTTGAACACATATCTGGCAGAGACACACATAAGTGAACAAAGGTGTGCGCAAAGTCTTCAAATGTGTGAACACATCTTTGAACACATGTCTGGCGCCGGCATAAACGAGACCTTTTTAATAAAATATATTTGTAAGTGTCACGGACATTACAACTTGGCGCAGCCGGTTGATTATAAGAAAGAAGAGTTTATTTAAGGCGCAGTCGAATTTTTACACACAAATGGTTTGGGTGTAAGGGTGACTCGGCAGTTTTTTTTTCTCAAACGATTATTGTCGTGGGGCAGAAGGGCCAGTCAGAGAAAAGCGGCAATTGGAGGAAAGATTACAAGTACAGGCCAGTACAAGGCGGAATCCCTTGTATTTCTTTGAAGAAGGAAGGAAGACGGTCACTCCAGACCTAAAATTTTAAGAAGGAAGGAAGACGGTCACTCCGACCAAAAAAAGTAAGAAGGAAGGAAGACAAGAGGAAAGCCATTAACTAGCCAAGCAGCCATCGCCGTGGACCCTTTGTTGAGTTAAGTAGTTTGTCCTTTTGGAGGTTATTGTCATCGAGCTGTGTTTTTTGTGGTATTTTGCTGAGTCACTGTTGGTTCGGGTGCCAGTCGGGTATCGGGTTAGCAATGGAGACCAGTGGTATACCGAGGTTTTGCCATATTCGCGATGATTGGGGAATTTTCCGACTCAGGCTAGAACAATTCTTACTGATCCGTGATGAAGCGAAAACCGTCAAATTAGATGCTACCCAGAAGAGGGCATATTTGTTGAATTCCCTCGAAGCTGAAACACTCTCTGTTTTGATTCATTTATGTTTTCCTACCAAGGTCACAGATACGTTATTCGACACTTTAATGAGTTTATTAGAGAAACATTGTTCGAAACCTAAGTCAGTTTTTAGAGAACGGGAATGGTTTTTTTCAGCAAAAAAATCGCAGGGGGAATCAGTAAAAGATTTCGCCGTGCGTTTACGCGGCTTAAGTACCTTTTGTGAGTTCGGCACGCGTTTAGATGCTAATTTAGCAGATGTGTTTGCTCTAGGGTTGATCCCTGGGAGAGCAAAAGAGAAAATTTATCTTGAGGGACTCCATGTGGGATTCCATGTTCAGCGATGGTGGACAGCGGCTCGAGCATATCAGTTTTACCGGAGGTTTTTTTTAAGAAGTCATTTAAAAATTTGGAATTGTCGCCTGACAAGCGAGTGTTTGCCGGTTACGATGGGTGTGCATTAAAAATTGTAGGTAAATCAATTTTTTCGGTGACTTACAAGACTAAAAAAAATATTTATTTTATGGTTGTCACAAATGGGTCTGAATTAATTGTGAGTCGTGATTTTATGGAATTGTTCGACTTGGGAATCGGTCCAATTAATCGTGATTCGGTTTCAACGGTAATTGAAAAAAAAGAAGAAATTTTAAAGGAATTTCCTCAGGTTTTTTCGGACGAGTTTGGTAAATCTAACAAGCATAAAGTGAGTGTTAATGTTAACCGGGATGCGAATCCAGTGTTTCATAACGCGAGAGCGGTTCCATTCGCATTAAAGGGAAAAATCGGTTCAGATTTAGTAAGTTTTATTGTGGAAGGAACTCAGTTGAACTTGAGTTCCTTGAAAGCTGCAACGAGTGCGGACTCTGTATTACAGTTAGTTAGTAAACATTTAAGGCAAGGTTGGCCTAATACATGAAACGTGACAGTAGTTTATGGAATTTATGGATTAAGAGGACTGAACTTTCAATTGTCGATGATTGTTTATTCTGGAACCATAGAATAATTATTCCAGTTTCGTTAGAAATTCATGTGTTATCTTTGTTGCATAGATCATATTTAGGTATAGTCAAGATGAAAGGCGTTGCTAGAGCGTATTTTTGGTGGTCATCATTGAACAAGGATCTGGAAAAGATGGTTCAATCGTGTACGGATTGCGCTATGAATAGACAATCATCACCAAAAAGTCACTTATCCGTATGGCCGAATTCGGGCAGAGTTTGGAGTCGTGTGCATATCGATTATTGTGGACCACTAGGGGGTAAGATGTTTTTAGTAATTTGCGATTCTTTTTCCAAGTGGATAGACTGCATCGAAGTTTCTAAAGCAGATTCGGCGCACACCATTCTTGAATTATACCCAATTGGGGAGTAACATACTCCAGACGGGAGCCAGTGAGAGTATGGCATCAGATTATGGCATCAGACTATGGCAACAGTTGTGACTCTTGTGAGGTATTCATATGAAAAAAAATTAACAGGCACTTAACACGATCTAAGTGGAAGAGGACAGTGTTACTTAATATTTAGTACGATATTTATAAGATGCGAGTTATTTTCTGCGATGCGAGTCTCAGAATAGACATCGTCTAGTGAGGCGGGTAACTTACTTGTGTGTTCATCATAATGTTATCTCAATAAACGCCAGGGTTGCCAGCAAATAAATTAAATTTTATCTTGATCAGGCGGTGGGGAAACATTGCCTCAACCCAATTTTGAAAAGTTCTAAAATAAAAACAAGTTTATGAAAGCAAACATAAAGTTCATAGTAAATTTAATTTAGATATATTTTTGTGTGGGAACTTCTCAAAGGGATTTCACAAATTATAAATATATATTTGCCTTTATTTTACTCTCAAAATTCTGCAATCCGATTTCTTCTGACTTTTAATGTTTTCTATTTATAAATTGTTGGTTGTTTTGTTCTTTCACTAATAAGATTGACGCCTACAAGCTCAAATATAATATTGGTTTTGTGTTAATGTTTACATACGTAAATAAGTGTGTTTAAAAATAATGTAGATGAATACCAAAGTAAAGCACTGAAAAAAATGCTTTCTGCAAATAAGTATCTAGAAAGGTCATTTTTTTCACCATTTTATTTTATACCTTATTCCTTTTGAATCATTCAATGAAACCATACCTATTTCTACCGAAAATAATTTCCGAACAACGTTCTTTTTAATACTATAATTAAGTAAATTATGTTAAATACATGACAAAATAAAATGTTTCCGTGAAAAATTCAGACGGAAACAACTGTGCCAATATCGCAAAGGTATAGTTTGCTGCTTTTACGAACACATACGAGTAGCGATGGCTTAGAGTTAAAAAATTTGTATCTCCATAAATGTTGAGACTTGCTTACTAACATTAGATTTTGTGATTTAAATTATTTATCCCATAATATATTATACAAACTGATCCGACCGCCATCTACTAGTTGGTTACCCAACCTTTATAACCAACGCCATCTGTTAATTTGCATACAAATCAAATCCACACCGCCTGCTTGCCAGTCCGCTCCCCTTATATATTATATATTTCAACCAATTTACACAAAACCTTGACAAATTATATACTTAAGGGCCCGCAACCCGGATTAGTACCGATTTATTACATATTTCCATTAAACATGGTAAGTTTTAAAGCTCTTAAAAAAATACATGTTATTCTTGAAGATAATATCTAGACTTTACCCACGCCGAAACGCAAATTATATAAAATTACCTGGATAGAAAAAAATCGCAAAGTATGCTCCAAAAATTATTATTAACACGTTTGTTTCAGTTATTTTACAAGTTATATTTATGAAAAAATTCACAGTGTTTCTTTAAATGCTGTTTAAGATAATGCCCGCGAGATTATTGCACCTGCAACCCGGGTACTTCGTTCTAGACATAAGAAGTGACTTGCACTCACTTAAGTTTTTGCTTTTGGACCGAACAGATATGCGAAAGCTATCAGTTTGAGATAAAAACTCAAGACATAAGGCCTCTGAAGATGGACAGTGTGATCTGTCCGAAACGTCAGGAGTTAAAAAGTCCTTTTAAGGACTACGTTACGCGGGTAAACCGAGAAAATTGTTCTACATATATATATATATATATATTTATATATATATAAGACAATTTGTCTATTGGTTGTACTTCTTTATTGGTAATGACAAAACAAATCATGTGTTGCTCTGTTAAGAGCGTTTAACCAGCCAGCGGACGAAAATCCACATTTCGTCGAAAGTTGTTCTTACGATCGTGCAGGGCGGAGATTTGAGAGATGAGAAAGATTAATTATTCTCCGTACCAGCTTTTTTAAATTATAACTCAATATCGAATTTATTTCAATTCAAATTAGCTTTAATTTATACCTTCATCCAAAAATGCTGAAAGGCGTGATGATAAAACTATTAAAATAATGTACTTTTTGTAGTTATTTTTTGATTAAAAGTATTTATCATTTTTCAATAATGTCTAAATTTAATAAGAATGTTAAAAAAATCTGAAATATATTAGTTTGTAAGTGCGCAAATAAATACACAAACGGACCAATTTTCGCCAAGAAACACATGTACGTACATATTTTTTAACGATTTTATTGAAACTAAAATTAAAATTCTAAAACATACGTTTGCTAGATAATGTATTGATTTATTTTACTGCATGGTTTTATTATTTGAAATGGGTGTGGTATAATACAAAAACTTTTTTGAAAATTGAAGAAATCTGCCAACGACCTATGGAATAACCTTATTATACTAAAAATTAAAAAATTTCTCAAAATTTATTACATACGAATGCTAGATAAAAGAACAATCTTTCGAAATCCATTTATAATTTTTTGTGGAAAAGAGTCAATACGTCTAAAAACTTTTTTGAAAATGACGTATTTCCGGTTTTCTCTGGTAATGCCCTCTTAACAAAGAAACTACATTTGAAGTTTATTTGTCGATCTTAAAAACATTATAACACTTTAACACTTATTTTTCTGATATCTTGATTAATTGAATATCTGCTACCTAGCTAGTCAAAAACAATATGGAAAAAATTTGACTCCATCTTTCTATGCCCTGTATTAATCTTGTATATTGATTGAGATAGTTTATCTTCGATTTTAAATGGACCAATCCTTAACTCTAATTTTCTTCTATTTAGTTTGTGACCATTTTCAACATATACCATATCGCCTATTTTAAAATTATGAATAGTTCTTTTTTTATCAATTAATATTTTATTATATTCATGTGACTTAATTGTTCTTTCCAAGGCAAATTTTCTGTCTCTAATCCAGTCATCTGTTTTTTTTTTAAATTTAAGTTCATTTGGTACGAATGAAACATCAGTACCATCCAATAGGTATATCGGTGCAAAGCCTGTTATTGAGTGTTCTGTGTTATTATATCTATCAACACAATTATGAGCAACAGTCGTCCATGCTTTAGTTTTTAGATTTTCATTTATTTTGCACCTTATTTTATTAACGAGTGTTTGGTTTAGCCTTTCGTTCAGTCCATTAGAAAACGGTGAATTTACGGTTTTAATTTAACGGTGAAAATTAGTGTGATTGATCTTTCATTTAAAAAAGTTTTAAACTCTTTTGAGTTAATTCCAGGATATTGGTCGGTGAGAACCATGCCAATTTCATTACAATTTGGTACAATATTTATAAGTTTTATAAAGTCCTTTGCACTCTGTGTTTTTGAGGTTAATATATAAGCATATCGAGTAAAATGGTCGACTAAAAGCTGCAAATATTTTTTTGTTGATCGAGAGCCACCAAATCCCCCAATTGTGTCTATTGAGACAATTTCAAGTGGTTTTATGGCAGGGTCTAAGTGCGACATTAAACCATATTTAGCCTGTCCTCTTGTCTTATTTTTTATACATATTTCACATTGTTTACATAAATCGGTGATATTTCTAGTTAAGTTCTTTGCTTTCCTATTTTCATTTGCATTTGTTTTATACCTATATGACACATATTTTCATGTATTAGTTTTATAAATTTTATACTGAGTTCCTCTGACGGTAGTATTTTTTCTTGCTTTCTTACCCTCTTACAATATATATTGTGTTTATATATTATAGATATATATCTTAAATTCAAGACTTGAGGATTTAGAAAAAGTAAGCGGAAAAAATAATGAAAATGAAATAAAAATTTGTCTCTTGACAGAACGAAATGAAGACCTAGAAAAAAGAATAATAGCGATCGAGATTGACCAAGAAAACAGGAACAGACGATTTAACAATACTTGTTTGGAACTTCGAGGGCTTCCAGAATTCAAAGAGGAAACATCACAAACCTTAAAAGACATTATATTCAACACCAGTAAAACAGTAGACTGCCAACTAAATAAAAATGATATTTATAATATATATAGAGTATCACAAAGAAATAAAAATATTCCTCCAACAGTTAAACCCAGGTCAGTGGTAATTAATTTTAATTCAATAGCGTTAAAAGAGGAGCTCTTTAATGCTATAAAAAATATAACAGATCTTGCGAAAAGATTGGGGACAAACTAAACACGGGAACAATCGGATTGTCTGGCCCCATTACACCCATCTACGTCTCAGAACTCCTCACGTCTAAAGGCAAACGGCTTTGGTATCTAGCTCGCCAACGTGCGACTGAATGTAAATATAGGTACGTCTGAACGAAAGCAGGTCTAATCTACATGAAAAAAGATGACTCTTCTCGACTTATATTAATAGATTCAGAACAAGCTATACCGAAGCTCTGACTACCTGCTCTTTATTCTAATTATCGTGATAAAACTACTCATTACCGCTTTATATCGCCATTTCATACTCTATTACATAACAGCACTATATTATATGAACACCTAGGATTTGCATAACTCCTATTTGTACTGGAATAATTTTAATTCTAATTTTAACTTTAATTTTAATTTTAATCTTTATTCTCTCTAGAATGGTAACTACACTTATTATAAGATTATTAATTGATTTATTAGTAATATTAATAATAATTCGGCAAAAGAGAACTCTAATCAACATATTTTATATAACCCAGATATTACTTATTTTTCATACTTATACTACTTTTTACTGTCTTTTGAAAAAGAAAATCCCACACACTAACTACATACGTTATTTATTTCCTGGATTTTATTTCAGATATTATTTCTTACTCAGATATTATTTATTTTTCCTAACTACATCATTTTGTTTACAGTTTTATCGCTACATATTTCGTAATACAAGTATTGATATGATAATAAAATACTGTTTTAAAACTTTACCCAGAAAACAACAATTAATTTTTGAATTCTAATGGTAATAAACGATCTTCAACATGAAATCGATAGTATCATAGTGCCAAATACTGAAATAATTTTTGAAAACATTAACAAAATTATGCAATTTAATTGGGAATCAAATAGGATTAATATTGTTCATCAAAATATTAGAACGATGGGAAACTTGGATGATTTTCTTATATTTTTGGAAGAAATAAAATCTGTGGTAAAGTTCCATGTACTAATTCTCACTGAATGCAGGTTAAATGATTCATACATAGCCAAACAAATTTCAGGCTATAACGAATACCATACAACATCGCATATTAACCAAAATAGTGGAGTAGTAGTATATATCGACAACACATTAAATTCCTTAGTACAAGAAATAAACATAAATCAGTGTAATTGTTTAAAAATCAACATTAATGAGAATTTGGGTATCCTAGCTATCTACCGATCACCATCGTTCAATGACATCCAAGATTTCCTGGAAAATCTTATTGGTGAGTTAAAAAAAACTAAGGATTATTCACAATATGTACTGATCGGGGACATGAATATAAATACTATAGGAGAAGTATTGCATAGGCAGTCCGACGACTACTTATGTGCTATGGCTGAAAGTAATTTTATTTCCAATATTAATTCTCCAACTAGGGTACAAGGTAGCTCAAGCTCATGGTTGGATCATATATATACCAGAAATATAACAAATTCAAATGCATTTGTAATACATAATACAATCACTGATCATTACACCACTGCAATCAGTATCCCAAACTCAACACCCAAAAAACATAAAATTAATCACAGACAGATTATCGATTATGAGGCTTTATTAAATGATCTTAATAATAAAAATTGGGAATATGTTTATAAAGAGACTGAAGTTAACAATGCTCTAAACTATTTTATTAATGAAATCAATACATTCATAACAAAACACACAATAACTAAACGCATTCCATATAGTAAAATACACCTCACCCCATGGATTACCAACGGCATTGTTAAATCTATACACAAAAGAAATCACTTTCATAAAATAGCTAAACGAGACCCATTGAACGATACTAAACAGCAAAACTATTACCGATACCGTAATATTTGCAAAACCGTTATTCGCAAATGTAAAGAGCGTTATTATAAATTCTTACTTGATAAGGATAATTCCAGCAAAAACATGTGGAATGTTGTCAGAGACATAACTAAAAGTAAAAGAAATACCAGTACATCTGTAACTGAATTAAATACCGGAAATTTGATTATAACTAATAAATCAATTGCATGTCATACTAATCAATATTTTGCATCTGTTGGGTCAAATCTAGCAAAAAAAATTTTCAAATTAATAAATAACGTTGTATTAACCACTTAATTATTTACAAAAACCGACATGTTTCGTCAGCAAAGCTGACTTCCTCAGGGTTTTGACAGAACTATTTTTTTAAAAATAGACATAAATAGGTAATAGAGAAAAATAATAGACATAAACAATAATAAAATTTGAAAGAAAATAATGTGTAAGGGACGAGGGGCAATATAGAACAATTAAAAAATTTTAAAAAATTTAAAAGGGGAATAGATTTAATAATGCCATATTTTCTGGAATTTTTATTATTTCTTATTTCTCCAGAAAACGGAAGACTCTTTAGCATCGACAATTGAAACAAAGGAACAATCTTTGTCATTTGAAATTAAACCAACTACTGTAGAAGAGGTCTTAAAAATAATCAACAGCCTTAATACTACACATGCAAAGGGTCCAGATAGTCTAAATACACAAATACTAAAAAAAATTAAAAATCAGATTTCTGCTCCGCTATCATATATTTACAACTTAAGTTTTGCATCAGGAATATTTCCTGATCACTTTAAAAAATCAATAATTGTCCCAATTCACAAAAGTGGACCTGAATCTCTCGTAGAAAACTATAGGCCAATATCACTTTTAAGCGCGATATCCAAAGTCATTGAAATGCTTTTCAAAACTAGGTTAAACGAATATGTGGAGGAACATAACATTCTAAGTCCAAACCAATACGGCTTTCGGTCGGGTAAGGGAACGGATGATGCCATCGCATATCTCACGGAAACTATTGCAGGGAATATGAACCGTGGCAAGAAAACTATTGCCCTTTTCCTGGACCTGGCCAAGGCATTTGACACAATATCTCATAAAATTCTTTTACAGAGACTTAGAAATATAGGAATAAAGGGAAAAGCTTTTCAATGGATAGAAAGTTATATATCTAATAGATTTCAACAAACCAGAATTAACGAGGCTATTAGCACTTCACTAAAATACACTTTTGGGGTACCACAAGGAAGTACACTTGGGCCCCTTCTCTTTATTATATACATAAACGAACTTTGTAACCAACACATTGGTGGCAAAATTATCACGTTCGCTGACGATACAGTTATTTTGTTTGAAGGAGATGATTGGAAAGAAACACACCACCTTGCGAACACAGGTATAAACAGAGTAAAACAGTGGCTGGACAGTAATTTGCTTACACTAAACATACAAAAAACAAAATATCTCACATTTAGCGCTACCCTTGCAGGTCAACCCAAAACACCTCATCACCTCACAATACATAATATTAAGTATAGCCTTGGAAATAATAACCATACTTGTAAATGCGAAACCCTTGAATGTGTTAAATCTATTAAATATTTAGGTATAATAGTGAATAACCACCTTAAATGGAAACAACAAATTGAAAACACAGCTAAAAAAGTGCGCAAGCTTATTTATATATTTATAGCATTGCGGGAAATTATAAAAACTCAAGACATTAAAAAAATATACTACGGGCTCTGTAACTCCGTCATAACCTATGGTTGCATTGGATGGGGTGGAACAGGATTAACAATATTATACCCGCTACTGAAGGCACAGAAATCCATTCTACGCGTCATTATGAAGAAACCCTTCAGATACTCGAGCGACGCTCTCTTCAAGGAGTTTAATGTGCTTGATGTTCGACAGTGTTACATAAAAAAATAACAATCTGCGTCCACAAAAACATAAACAAAACGATAACAGTCGATCATAATCATCAAACCAGAAGTAAGAGCAGAAACGACCTTTCTATTCCAACAAGCAATACTGCGGCTTATCAAAAAGTTTTCTCATACCTGGGACCAAAAATATACAACAAAATCCCCTTTCAATTTAAACTGTGTGAATTATCATCCTTCGGTACTAAAATTACAAAATGGTTATTAGACTTAGGTAGGACAGATTCCGAAAAATTATTAAAAAACGTAGTCTGAGTTGATTTCTTCGATTTTGTATTTTGTATTTTCCTAAAAAATATTTTTTTATTTTTCTTTCTTACATTTATATATTATATTTTTATTTTATATTTTACATGTACCTATCTGGATTTTATTTTTTATTACTGCTAATTTGTATTTTCCTAAAAAAATACTTTTTTTATTTTTCTTTCTTACATTTATATGTTATATTTTTATTTTATTTTATATTTTACATGTACCTACCTGGATTTTATTGTTTATTACTGATGTATACCTAGAATAACACAACTTATATCTGATATTGTACGTAATATCTAAGTAACTACCCCAATATGTACCATTATTGTTAATTATTATTGAATCCATTAATCTGAAATTATGTACACGCAACCTGCCAATTTGACTGTCCTAAAACGGGAAACCTTCCTAGTTGGACAGTCAAAGCTTCCTTTTATATTGTTATATCTTGTATGTAATAAATGTAATAATAAATAAATAAAATAAATAAATAAATAAATAAATTATCTTGTTCTTGTATTTTTTTATATCCTCATTTTTCTCTTGATCTGTTAATATATCATTCAATGTTACTAAGTTTATTATTTTTAATTGTTCATGTACATCTTTATTAGCTTCTAATACTGGGTTTATGCTCAAGCAATCTGCCTCTAAATTATTCTTTCCTGGTGTATATATTATTTTAAAATCATATTGTGATAGATAATAGGATAAATCCCCTAACTCTTCGTCCGTTCTAGATTTAATGTTTAAATTTTCCAATGGTTTGTGGTCGGAATATACTGTAAAAGGTTTGCCTATTAGCCAGTACTGCCAGTATCTTATGGCCTCTTTAATAGCTAAGCATTCTAAATATACATATAGCCTTTTTTTCTTTTGGGCTTCATTTAATTTTTTAGAGAAATATGCTACAGGTTTTTCCTTTCCGTCTGGTTGAGTTTGCTTTAGCACTGCTCCGATACCTTCCAATGATGCCTCTGTATATATGTTTATTGATAAGTCTTTATCAAAAATTTCCAAGATTGGTTGTGAACACAATAGTTGTTTAATCTTCTCGAAAGCTTCTTCGCAGTCTATTGGCCGTATGAATTTTTGATGCTTTCTGAGTAAACTATGTAGTGGTTCTAAAATTATTGAATTGTTAGGAATGTACTCGTGGTAGAAATTGATTTTTCCTAGAAATTGTCTAATATTTTTCTGATTCTTTGGTGTAGGGAAATCTCTTATTGAAATTAAGTTATCTCTCACTGGTCTTACTGTATTATCTTGTGTTATATGTCCGAGGTATTTTACCGAATTTGTTGCAAATCGACATTTTGTGAGTTTAAGTCGAAAACCTTCTTTTTTAATCGCCTTTAAAAGCTGTGATAAATGATTTATGTGCTCGGTATAGGTTTCTGAAAATATTAAAATATCGTCAATGAAATTTACAGCAAATTCCGTTAACTTATACTTTCTCAGTATGTTGCTTAGTATTCTTTGAAATATGGCTGGAGAAGTTTTTAAACCGAAGGGTAAACATGTCCATTGGTAGTGGCCTTCCTGGGTTACAAAAGCAGTTTTCTTTCTGTCTTCAATTCGCAGGGGAATAGACCAGAATGCAGAATTTATATCCAATGTTGAAAAGTACTTACAGTTTCTGGTTTTTGTTACTAAGTCCTCAATCAAAGAAAATGGTTGAGCCTGAAATACCACCATTTTATTTATTTCTCTAAAATCAATACACAATCTTGTTTTTCTATTGTCTTCTTTTTTGAAAGCTAAGGTTACTGGTGCTGCGAAAGGGCTGTATGATTCCTCTATAAGATTTCTTTCAAGCAATTTTCTTATTTGTTCTTCTATCTCTAACTTATCCTCTATTGAATATCTGTAGGGTCTTTTACTGCAGTATTTGTCCACAAGTAGATCAATGCGTGTTTCATAATCCTTTACTGTTTCAATATCATATTTTTTATCCTTTGCAAAGCTTGATTTATATTTATCAATAAGTTTATTTATTTCAGATTTTTGTTGACTATTTAAATGACTCAGATCCAATGTAAATTCTTTTTCTTTTGTATGTTCCTTAAAGTTTATGAAGTTCAAGTTTTTTTATCTTCCTTTCATTAGGATTGTTTTTAAAATGTATTTCCTCTTTTTTCAAGCTTTCTTCAGATTTCTGATCAATTTCCAAATTTTCATTCTGAATCAAATTAAACTCTTTTATAGTATCAAGTCCAATTAGAAAATTGTATTTGAAATCTCTCCCATCTACAATATAAACATCAATTTTCTTCTCTATATTTAATATCTTAATTTTTATTGTTGTTAAGCCTTTTGTCTTTTTTACACCATTAATTGTTAGTAAGTTTGTATTGTTGTGTATATTTTTCCTTCATCCTTTATTCTTAATAATTTAGAATTTATTAAGGAAACATTAGATCCGGAATCATATATACCAAATATGTCTAATTTTCCTTCTAATGTTAGTTTTACTTTAATTAATGGTGTATTTATTCGTTTTTTGACTCATTATCACTCAATTCAACATCTAATACAGTATTGTTTACATTCTTATTATAGTTTCTCTTGTTCTCATAGTCATCAGTTTGCTTAAACCAGCATTTTTCTTCAGAGTGAAAACGGCTACCTTTATTTAATTTTTCACAATTTTTGCAAGGCTTCATTTTATCAATTCTTACTCTATTATCAAATGTATTTCTCTTGAATTTATTACAATTATTTTTATTGACTGTTTTTTCATGTTTACCAATTTCATTGAATAGATTTGCAGTCGATTTTATTGATTCCTTATCCATTTTGTACATAATGTAATCTGGTAGACCCATAACAATAAGATGAATTAATGTCTGAGAGTCAATATTTTTATTTATCTCTAATAACAATCTTTCTTTTTGTGTGGCATATTCCCGTAATGAACCTCCTTGAAATTTAAATGCAAATGCATATTTAACTTGTGACCAACCTTCTTTTCCGTATGTTTCATAAAAATTTGTTTTCCATATTACCCATCCTGCGCTTACTGTACATTTTATTAACATACTAGTGTACCAATCTAGGCACTGTTTTTCAAGTAAATACTTTAAAGTCTCGATTTTTTCTGTCTTCTTAATATCTCGAAATGTGTACATTCATTCTCAAAATCATTGATCCATTGGTTAACATTTGATGTTTTTCCTGAAAACTTCTCGAGTAAAAATCTTTCTGCTATTTTTCCTAGATTTTTATTTTCAGTGCCTTTACTGATATTATTGTCAGAAAGTTTCGTTTTATATGTAATTTCTTCTAGGTATTGGTCTCCAAATTGTAAATTCTCACCTTCATTTAAATAAATTTTCCTCAAATCTTCTGTTAAGGGAATCCATATTTTACGTGTTTGGTATCTTTTCTTTAGACAATTCTTTATTTTGGCATAAACATCCGTGGCCGTTATGGCGGTGTGTTTGCTTGCATGTTTGAAATCATCGGGAATATCAAATATGCGTCCATCAGGTGTCTCGATTGAGGTTATGCAAATTATATTGGTTTTACCATCCGATGCTGCTGATATTGTAAATGTGAATTGTAACTTTTCCATTTCTAACGTCATTGTTTCTCTTCACTAAAAATGTAGTTTTATAAGACAATTTGTCTATTGGTTGTACTTCTTTATTGGTAATGACAAAACAAATCATGTGTTGCTCTGTTAATAAAGAAACTACATTTGAAGTTTATTTGTTTAAAAACATTATAAAACTTTAACAACTTATTTTTCTGATATCTTGATTAATTGAATGTCTGCTACCTAGCTAGTCAAAAACAATAATAATAATCTGTTTTATGTCACCATGAAAACACATCAATGAATGACATTTGAAAAGCAATTCATTATTCGAACACAAAGGAATTCCTATGCATTTTGAGGTAGGTATTCCTGTACATATATATTTTTTTTTTGAAAAATTTAAGTTTCTACCGGTATCAAAACTATTTAAATAAGTGCTATTTTAACAGTTTTTAAAGAATCTGAAGTGTCCTCAATACGAAGTACAAGACCTAGAACATCCTGGGAACATATACGTACATAGATGCAACGCGACAGCTGCACAACACCATTATGAATACGAAGGCCCAAAAGTATTTAACGATTTACCCGATGCAATAAAAAGTGAGAAAAACGATTTCAAATTTAAAAAAAAAACTTACGCTGTATTTTTCAGATCGATTTTTAGATATAACTAGCTGGTCCCGGTATGCGTTGCTATGCCATTTAATAAATAAATTGTTTCTCCCTGTGTGAGTTTAGTTCTTGCCTCCATCAAGGTAGCACCAACTAAAGAATTCGTCTTGTTATAATTACAAATAAAACCGGTATATTTTGCACCTCAATGTCTAAGTTTGTGTTATTTGGTTTGTGGGACTTCTTCCATAACCGTTTTTAATAATTTTAATGTTACTCAAAGTGTTTTTAATAGTTTTTTAGTCAAAATCAAATTAATTTTGACATTTAAATACAGTATATTTTTTTCTGCATTTCATTCAAAATCTGTTTGCTTCAAATTTGAATTTTGTTCTTTAAAGTGTTTTAAATAAGTACTTATCATTTCAATTGACAGTATTGTTTGATGTTGATAATTTAATACTTTTATTTGATTGTAAAAAAAAGGATTTATTTGTAATTTTTTTTTTGGTGTTAAAATTTTGTTTTGGTTATTTTTCTAAATTTTATAACTCCTGTCGGTTTCTTTTCATTTATTTTTTTTTAAACCCTGTCATCCGATTTAGAGGATGAATCTGTTAGTTTCATACAGATAATTTATTTATTTATTTATTTATTTTATTTTATTTTATTTAAGTATATAAAACAGGCATGGTGCCCAAAAAATTATATACATGAATGTTTAAACATAGTGATAACGAAAATACATAGTATCGAAAATGATAATATTAACATAGTGATTGTATAATAACAAATACATGAAATGATAATAATAACAAAAGATAGTAACAAAAGTAATTAAGCTGAGGTGAATGACAAGTAGGAATGGGTAAAAGGTAAGTACATGGTAGATAAAGAAGGATTACCCCAATTTACAGCATAGTAGTCGTGTGATTCCTTCAAGTGGTGCGTCCATTTTATTAGAATGCAACACCCAATCTGCTATTCAAAGTGGTTCTGAGAGTCAATTGTAAAAAACACCACTTAAGGATAACTGGTCCAAAATGTTACTAGACGATCAATCCAAGTTTGAAAAACCTACTGATTCCAATTTCTCCATAGACATTTTACAGCCGATATTTAACCAGATGGTGATGATTTCACAAACAATAACTGATGGGAAAAATAAGCTAAACAAGGACGCTTGGTCCGCAATATTGAGCTCTATTGAGGAAATGAGAAGATGTCTAACTAGTCTAGCCATTTCTCATGCAGCGGCTAAGGCTGAAACTTTATCAAAAGTCTTTGAAACTCAAAATGGAATTTCAGAAAAATTAGACATCATTTTGAATAAAACAAGTATAATTGAAAATAATCCTGAACTGCCTCAAAAAAAATCTTATGCTGGAGTAGCTGCTGGTGAGAATCAATCAAAGAAACTGGTTTTAAATGGTTCTGAGAGACCTACTCCCTCTCTACAACCAACTATTCTCTTTTATCCATGTATTCCTGAGGGCAAATCTTCTGAGGAGATGCATAGGAAAATTACGTCGGTTTTAAATCCTAAAACTGACGGCTTCCAGGTAGTACGAACGAGAAAAATTAAGGGTGTTGGCATTGGCCTACAAACCACCACTCCAGGAGGAGTAAACAATATAAAAAAAGCTGCTGAAAAATTGTCTGCAACTGGAATCAAAATTGTTAGTCCTCAAGGCCGACTCCCCAAAATTGTGTTATATGATGTTCCCAAAGGTGATGTTTCTTCAGATTCTTCTCTTTTTGATGAAATTTTTATCAACAACATCGAGGGTAAGTGTAATATTACCAAAGAGGATCATGTTAGAACTATGAGAAGAGTCTCTTTATTCGGCAAGAGAGATAGTTCTAGCATGAATATGATTCTTACATGTCACCCTGAGGTAAAAAAAGTACTCATAGACAGTGGTTTGTGCTTCCTCGGGTGGAATGCATGCCGTGCCCACGACTACATTGGTGCTACTCGTTGCTTCAAGTGCCAACAGTATGGTCACATCAGTAAGGCTTGTACGCAGGAGCATTCCACTTGTCGCCACTGTGCGGCAACTGGTCACGATGTGGAGAATTCCACTAAGAAGGCGCAAGCTGCTGTCTGTGCTACTTGCACACGTTTCAAAAAGCCAGCAACACATAATACTGGAGATCGGCTTTGCCCAGCCCAAATTGCAGCTATAGAAGCCCAAGTCAGATTAACCGACTATGGATTCTAACAACCTTCTTTCCCTTGGTCAGATAAATCTTCAGAGGTCTAGAGTGGCCACGCTTGAGGCACTGAAGATTATGACTGACAAAAAAATTGACATCTTGCTCATTCGGGAGCAATACACCTGGTTAGGTAGAACGCCTGTTCAATATCCGGGTGCGGTACTCGAAATTGGCCCAGCACCGGGGGCGGGAATCCTGGTTAACATTTCGTTAATCAGTCCCCTCCTTCTGGTGGGACTGTCAAATGAGTACAAAACTTGTGTTTCACTTAATTTTGGAGACACTGAAATAATTTTAATTTCAGTCTATTTTAAACATTGTAATCCAGTTGGACCTCATAACTTGAGCCTGACGCGCGCACTAAATGCGCTTAAAGGACGTAAAATAGTTATTGGAGGAGACTTTAATGCTCGCTCACCGATGTGGTTTGACAATTTTAAACAATGGACGGAACGTTCAGACGCCATCGAAGACCTTATTGCGACGCAAGGTCTTTCTTTAATAAATGAATCTGGTAGTATTTTTACTTTCAGTAATACACATGGTGAGAGCAATATTGATTTAACTCTTTGCTCTGGATCGATTGCGGCCAAGATTTCTAAATGGAAGGTCCACGAATGTGCTATTAATTCTGATCACAGATTAATAACTTATATGGTGATTGTCAAGAAGACCAAAGCTCAAAGATCCTCCTGGAACTTCAAAACTACTCGGGCGAATTGGGATAACTTTGGGGATGCTCTACGTGATACTTTAAGGGATTTTCATGACGTAGCAGCTAGAGATCCGGATAATTTGGGGAATTTTTTCAACGTGGCCGTAGTATCAGCTGCTGAATCGGCTCTGGGAAGAACCAACCCAAAGACGATTATTAGGTCTCCGTGGTGGTCGAATGAGCTGACTTTGCTAAAGGGCACTTTTAAGAGAGCTTACAGAGCTTTAGGTGTCTCTAGATGGGTTGGATGTACGGAGGAGAAGACATCCACCCTCAGGAGACAACTAAGTAGCTCTCGTAAAGCTTTCAAATCGGCTGTACTTTTGGCTAAACGAGCTACTTGGCATAATTGGGTTAAAGATGTTGGTAACTCTAACCCATGGGATAATTGTAGCGCCATTGAAAAAACGGGTAAAGGTTCTGATCGGTTTTTATCTAGTGTTATCGACAATGATAACAGGAACGTTGAGAGTATTAACGTGGTGACTACTCTCAATACACTTCTGGGAAAGTTAGTTCCCTTAGATTCAGTCATTGGGGAAAGCGACCACCACCAACAGATTAGAAATCAATCACAGATTTCTCCAATCCTCTCCCAGGAGGAAAAAATTTCTAAAATAACTAGAGCTGAAATAGAAATTATAATTAAGGGTTTGAGTCCTAGGAAGGCACCAGGGCATGATAAATTGAATAGTATTATTGTGAGGTATGTATGGATCCATGCCAAGGAAGAACTCTTTCAGGTTATGGAAACGTGTATGAGAAGGGGAGTTTTCCCTTCTGTATGGAAGAAAGGCGTGCTCAGGATCATACCTAAAGGGAACGACAAAAAAAGATCGGATATTAAAGCTTATCGACCAATAACACTTCTTCCTGTATTGGGGAAAATATTGGAAAAAATTATTCAAAATCGTCTACGAGAAACATTAACACCATCATATGTACATGAATATGGATTCGTCCCAGGTAAGTCCACGGAGCACGCCATTATGACTGCGCTTGACTGGGTGAAGGTCTGCACAAAGAGGTACGTAATCGGTATCTTCTTAGATATAACTGGTGCCTTCGATAATGCATGGTGGGAGATGATTTTAACTAAATTAAAGAATCGTAATTGTCCAAGAAAACTTTTTCAAATGTCTTGTGATTATTTTAAAGATAGAAAAATTATTATTTCTTTTGGTGATTGCATCACTGAAATAGATGTGGACATGGGTTGTCCCCAAGGTTCTTCCCTTGCACCGGATTTCTGGAATATTTTATTCGATGACTCCTCCAGGTTACCCTTACCTGAAGGCACTATTGCGATTGATTACGCAGACGACAAATTGTATTTGGTCTCTGGGGACAGTAGAAAAGAAGTTGAAAATAAAGCTGAAGAAGGTTTGAAAATGATTCTTAACTGGGGAAAGGAAAACAGACTGACATTTGCTCCCCATAAAACCGTGGGTCTCCTCATGAAAGGCTCCCTCAGTAGAGGTAGAAACCCTTTCATAAAAATGGGAGATACTGCAATCCGTTTTGTAGAGAGTACTAAATATTTAGGCGTTACATTAGACAGATCGTCCTCGTTCTTGACTCACGTTAAAAGCGTTTCTAGTAAGACCCAGGCTCTCTTCTGAGAAGAATATCAACTGCTGAATGGGGTTTACGTTTCCCTGCGCTCCGTCTATTATACAGATGCGTATATGTGGCACAAGCCTCCCCCAATGACATGTGCAGGTTTGAGGCTTGATCAGACGACCTTGACTATCTTTTGTCCTGCCTCTGACTACCCAACGCTGAATTTTCTTTTAGTCTTCGGGTATTTTACCCCAAATATTCAGTTAACATTGGTTGGCTAAGGGACACGGAAGCTAAGTGTAGTTTATGATCAGACCGAAAGCCATTCATATTTTTTGTTGGTATTTGCCAATTGATTTGAGATTTATTGTATTACTTATTTATTTATTTATTTATTTATTTAAATACATGTTACATAATTAGACATTTACATAGAATTGGATACATTGAATCACCATACTAGGCGGCTGCCTGTTTCATGGTGACAATGGAGGATATTTACTTTAAGTGAAGTCTATTGTTAACATATGGAACTATTAGTAATGTAATGATGTTGAAAATTGGTAAAGTTATAATAAAAAACTAGTAAAGAGAAAAAGAATTGGGTAAGGATAAGTTTGTGAGAAGATACATATCCTTATTTTAAAATTTATATGTGTGAGTGCATACGCATACGTATATACAGGTGCACACATCCATACACACATAGGCATATACACACACACACTTACACATATATATGCGTCTAGGTACATGAATACATTAATATGTATATATACGGCCATGGACACAGTACCAACACATTTACACACAGTTGTAATTTTTTTTTTTTGAAGTGTATGAAGGTGTAATTAGAATGGAGCTTGAGTATTTGCAGTAAGTATCTTTCCAAATAGTATTGAGATATATGTTAATAAAAGAGGTGTTATTTTCTAACATGGTGACAGAATATAATTATTTATTAATGTTTGAATAACTGTACTCATGCTGCTTTTGTAGGTTTATTATAATATTTTTATTAAGTTTATGTGTATGTTTCTTTCTTATCTTTTTTTTTTTAAATTACATTATTGTAAAACTACATTGTTGTAAAACTTTGTTGTAAAACTGCACATCTCGATACAGGAATGCCCTAGTGAGATGTGCAGCTTATTGCTATATATATTTCTTATTTTATAAATAGATAAATGAATACAATGTAAATATGTACAATAAATAATTCAGGCATATACTCTTTCTATTATTGAAAAGTTTTGATTCATTGTAACAGTTATTAAAAAAAAAACATACAAATACAAGATAATACAAAAAATGGAAACAAAAAAGATTACAAAAGGCATAGCCTGTTCGACAATATGCGTTGGTATAATTCTATTTTTTAACATATTAATGAAGTGATTTTAAATTAAAACATCATAATATTATAAAGCATTACTTTTATAAGAAAAATTATGTCAAATTGAGCTATAAGCGGGGTAAAAACATAAAATATGACATTAAATATGATAATTAACCGATGAATATGGAAGTTTAACCTCTCATATCGGGGATGTTCCGAAGGTTAGAAAATTTCCGTTTTGCATTAAAATCATTTTGCATTTGCAAAAACCGTTTTTAATTTTGAATAAATTGAATGACAAATAACCCAAAAACATTAGTAATAAAACATTATTATATCTTACGTTTTGTTTTCTTTTAACTATTAATAATTAATAACTATTTTAGTATGTGAAACAGGTTATAAACACTGTCATTGTCACTCATCAGAAGGTCAGTAAGCGCCTTTTTGAAAGTGAGATATTTGTCTTTGGACTTTATTTCAAATGATAAATTATTAAAAATTTTAGGTGCAAGAAAGTTGAACTGGGACTGGGCCATTGAAGTTTTTGTTGTTGGAATAATATAATTCGATAGGTTTGAATATCTTGTGTTGTATTTTGAATTTATATTTTTTTTTTTTGTAAATTTGAATTTAAAATAAGAGGTAATATTTTTTTCATATCGTCGCTGTGAAATCAAACCGGCATATCTGCAAAATGCATATTTTTCACCAGAGCGCTTTAAAGTTTTCGCATGTGATATTTTACGTTTAGCGTCCGTTTGGTTCACCTCAAAGCCACCTTATACATGAATAAAATTTAGACGAATACTGCTTATTGAAGTAGTTGTTGCAAATAAATAATAAATTGCTTAAATTAAGAGAAATATGCAGATATGCCAGTATGACTTTAAAATCAGTGTAATATTTGCTTTTGTGTCACAGTGGCTTCTTCTTTTGGAACATGTTTTAGGTAGAAAAAAAAGATAATGTTGTCAATGAAAAAAAAAATATTGTTTCATAATTTTTTTTAAACAACAATATTAACATAATATTGCTCTTCCTTTGCTGGTAACTTCAAAGTTTCACAATTTTTTTATAGAATTCTGAATAAATTGTCGGTATTATCCCGGCGGTAACTAACTTAACGATACCATTTTTCTTTTTCTCATCAATGGTAAGTCTCTTGGAATAAGCTTTCATCAGAACCGGATTCACGCTCCCATTGCCCCGTTTATTCTTTTTCTCCGCCTCCTCCCAGTCATGTGATCCGTAGGATGTTTTGTAGTAAAAGTTGTCGTCGTCTTTAATTACTTTAAACATTCGAATGTCCGATATGGGTAAAATTACTTGAGAGTCCTTCAGAGCTTTTATATCAAAACAGTCCTCATGACTCAACTCATGAACCAGGTAAGGCTTGCCACTTTTCTTTGCCGTTTTCATGGCCATGGCGTATTGTGAAGGTAAGTATATCGGTCCGCTTCGAAGTACTCCTTTAACTTCTTTTTCAATGGTTGAGTGAGCCGAATCCCCTTCGTTTTGGGTGTGGCCCTTTACCAAAAATTTATTAGTGACAGATTTTATGTTTTTTAAGGTCGTGACGGCATATTTGTACATTACCATCATAAAGTTATTTTTTGTTGTCCACAACAATTATCACTGTAAAAGACGACGTCTACTTGGCAGTCAGCTTTGTCATTTACATGTTGCAGATATTTCAGCACACAGCTCCCAATCTCAATCACGCCTCTTTTTCCCTGTGTCTCATCCCAAGTGTAACAGTTTACCGTTTTGTCGCCCTTCAGTTCAGAAATTGTTATATTGTAAACGGCTAGCTTTGAAATGTAGTAGTAGGAAGACGCCTCCCCCTGCGGACATGGCAGCACTGCCTGTAGGTCGTATACTGCTGATAGTTGAATCTGTGGTTTACTTGTCATTCCCTTTTTCCAGTCTGGATAAGTCCTTTTCTAGAATATGATTCTCATATTCGGTCGTATTTTGTTTCGTGTTTTGTTAAATGAGACAAACATCACACTGATCTCGGTGTAAATAAAGAAAGATTGTATGACTTGAAAATAGCTCCATACTGGCAGTAGCTGATTCCTGCAAGGTTTGACTCCTTTCTTTCTTTTAAATAATCTCTGTGAAGTTCGGCTATAGATTTTCCACCATCGATATACTCCCGAGAACTTTGAGATCTGCAGTAATGACTTGGAATTCTGGGAATTTTTTCAATGTGCTCCTTTGCACTCTTCACGAGTCCTTCATCCAATTTTCGATCCTTTCCGTGCTTGCCTCTCATTTCCAAGCTTAGCACACCTGTGCTTTTGTCTGTTTTTTTCAAAGGTTGTACGAATAACTCTGTCCGATAGGTCAAAAGTGTTTTTAAAAAATTGTTTGCATACCCCTATTTTTTCTCCATCTTTCGTTATCGTGAATGATTGATTAGAGCCCCTTTCTCTTTTACGATTCAATGTATTCCTCTGATACTTGGGAATAACTGTCTGTGGGCTATCTTTTATGAATTCCCTTTGGAAGTCTCCCATTCTCCAAAACATTGCAAAAATTTCTTTCCTATAGTTCTCATCAATTTTTTCAGTGCACTTAAGTTTACAGTTGTGGCAAGGAGACTTCATGTTTCGTTTGTTCACTCTTCCTCGGGTTTTAGACTCGTATTCCTCTCCGCATCTTTTTGCTAAAGTTCTTTTATTAAATTTGCCTCTTTTCCTTTTTCTTGAAATTGGTTCGTTTACATTTTCGATTTCAATATCAAAGCTATACGTTTTTTTCCTTCAACAAACAACAACATTATAAGTAATCTGACGAAAAATATTAAAGCTATGTTGTAGTTAGTTTAAGTTACTACCTAAATAATCAATGCACAATAACCATTAAAATTTAAAAAAAAACTAACTTTCTACTACAACACATAAATACTTGTCACACTTAATCATAAACACGTAAACACCTCAGCACAGATTCTCCTAGTGAGGTGTTTACGAAACATACATTATCCATCCACAGTTTCACCTTCTCAAACCTACCTTACACCCAACATAATAAAATTGCAAAATATATTATGTAAAAATGTTATTAATTAGGTACCTAAATACTGTAATATATAGAAAAAAATAAACAAGGGTCGATTTTGAGCTTAGTAAGCCGTAAAATATCTTGCATAATGATACGAAAGAATAAAATAAACCGGCATATCTCCAAAAACATCACATGAAACTTTGTTTTGATACAATTCAAACTGAATTATTGAAACATATTTCGGTTTTAATTAACATTTTGCTTTATTCGTCGGGAGAAAATTTACCCGGAAACCGACATTTTGGCATATATGCCGGTTTGTTTTAGTTATGTTAAGTGATTATGTTAAGTGTAAACCGGATTATCTGCCAATAAGTCAAATCTGGGTAATAATAAAAATGTACTATTGTGAGATAATTCAGTTTTACTTACATGATGGACGTCTTTCCTCCTTAAAGTTTTTGAAGCGACTGGCGTATTGCGCAATAGATCTGTCTTCTGATAAACATAATGGTTATTCCCGCATTAATGCATACCGACCCAACGCCATCTGACGGATTTTTATTCAACTTTACGATATGCCGGTTCGACATAAAAATAGACGGGAAAAAAAGAAATTTTTTGACACCAAAAACTCAAAAGCTCAATTTTTGCAGATATGCCGGTTTGATTTCACAGCGACGATATATGGATTTTACATTAAGAACTTTGAAGTCTTTAAATAGGTCTTTCGTGGGGTGTATATAATGAACTCTGTAAATAGTCCGTATTATTAATTTTTGGGCTTTTATTAATGGATCTAATACAGTTTTGGAGCATCCTCCCCAGATAATTATACCGTACGATAAGATTGACTGACACAGGGAAAAATATACTGTTCTCATTGTATTTTTTTGTAGTATATTGCGCAATGATCTAAAGATATAAGCCAGTTTCCTTATACGGCTTGTGACGTTAATTACATGTTCTTCCCATCGCAGTTTGTTATCGATTATTACGCCTAAGTATCTGATGGAGTCTACTCTTTCCAATGGATTGCATAAACAGCTGGATATATTACTACAAGAATGTATTTTTAATACATGATTACTTGAGGGTTGACTTGGATTATTTGTACTGAATGTTAGGTATTTTGTTTTGGTTATGTTTAGCGTTAGTAAATTATCATCCAGCCATTGTTTAACATTTTGCAAAATTAGTTCCGCTTTATGAAAAGTTTCTACCCATGTTTTACTTTTTAGTATCAGGGCAGTATCATCGGCAAAGGTGATTATGTTGCCATCAATTTCTAATCTACATAAATCATTAATGTATATGAGAAAAAGTATTGGACCGAGTACACTGCCCTGTGGTACACCAAAATTGATTCTGATAGGTTGAGACGATTTGTATGATAGTAACTTAACAAATTGCTTTCTGTCTGTTAGGTAAGATTTGAACCAATCAAATGCCTTATTCTTTATTCCAATTTTATGAAGCTTAGCTAGGAGGATTCGACGAGAGACTGTGTCAAATGCCTTAGCTAAGTCTAGAAATATTGCCAGACATTTATCACCTTTGTCTAGGGCTTCTGTTATGTGTGATGTTAATTCTAGAATAGCTGAATCTGTGCTCAGCCCTTCTCTGAACCCATGCTGGTTAGGCGAGAGAATATTGTATTTTGTAAGATAGTCAGTAAGTCTTTTTTTTACGATTTTTTCTATGATTTTGGAGAGTGATGATAAAATGGAGATAGGTCTATAGTTTGATATCTCAGTAGGAGTTCCAGACTTAAAAATTGGTTGGACCAAAGCAAGTTTGAGTTTGTACGGAAATATACCTTTGTCGAGACTGAGGTTAATGATATGTTCCAGTGGTAGATTTATAAAAGGTTCAATAATTTTGAGTATATTTGAGGATATTTTATCATGATTACATGAATGGGAGGGCTTTAGTTGTTTTATAGTTTGTGAAATTTCAGCAGAGTTGGTGGGGTTGAGTGTGAATGAATTGTTTGTTTCACAAGCAGAGATATTTATATTGTTGGCAAGAGCATTTTCATCGGTAGATGTTTTATTTAAAATTTGTGATGCTAAGTTTTTTCCAATATTACAAAAATATTCATTTATGTGATTGGTCACAGTGTCAGGGTCGACTTTTAGTGAAGTGTCTAGTCCGTTGATGTTTAATTTATTGATTGTTGGTGTTGAATGGTCAGTGTCAGATATTTCTTTAATAATTTGCCAAATTTTTTTATTATTATTACCGGCTCTGGACAATTTATGTTTATAGTAGTTTTCTTTAGTGATTCTGATGAGATTGTTACAAATATTTCTGTATTTTTTATAAAATGTTTGGGCTTGTGTATTTGGATTGTTAATTAAGTTTTTGTGGAGTTTGTCCCGTTTTTTAATACAAAAAATTAAACCATCTGTTATCCATGGTTTTAGTTTTTTATTTTTTGAGTTGTTCAAAGGGAATTCAACGGTAACAGCCTGAATATGTTTCAATAGTATTTCAGAAAATTTATTAAATGCAACATCTACATCTGAAGAATTTACAACAGAGAGCCAATTTTCTAATTTAATTTTGGAGGTTAGTTCCTCAAAATTGATCGTAGTCTTTAATGTATTTTCACATGAGGTAATGGGAGTGGATTTTTTATTCATGAGGCCAATTACTATTGAGAAGTGATCAGTTATAGTTGATTGATAAACAATTCCTTTAGAATTTTTTTTTGTTCTTAGGAATATGTGGTCAATACATGATTTGGTCATGTCGGTTACTCTAGTTGGGACATTAATATAAGAAACAAGCCCGTATTGAGTCATTAGGTTTTTATAGTCGAGTGTTTGTGTTGACATGGGCTTAAGTAAATCTATGTTAATGTCGCCTATTACCATTAGTTCTTCATTTGTTCTACAGTTCAATAATGCCACGTCTAAAGATTTAAGGAAGGCTGAAACATTTTGTTGTTTAGGTGACCTGTATAGTGCAAGAATGGTGGTCTGGTTTATTTTAATTTTAAGGCAGTTGGCATTGTCGACGGATAATTCAGAGATGGTCGGGTAGAGATCGGATTTTACATAGACGATTACTCCATCTGACTGTGTCTTGTTATTCAATGTATTGAAAACAGTAAATCCTGTAATTTTTTTGTGAGTATAATTTGATTTGATCCAACATTCTGTTAAAATTATTATGTCAAATATATTATTCAAGTCAGCAAGCGTTACTAGTAGACTGTTGAAGTTCTTATCTATGCTGCGAATATTTGTAGAGAATAATTTTAATTGTGTATATGGCTTTAGTGTATCTATACAAGTTGATGCAACATTAGTTTCAGAGGTAATTATATTACCATGATTTTCTATTTGTACATTGATATCATTCATTTCTAAATCCATGGTTTTCTATTTGTAAAAAACAAAAACAAAAAAAAAACAAAAAAAATGAATATTTAAGCAAAAGTTAATTTTAGAACGAGCAGGTCGATAGAGTATAGGTAAGTTTGATAAATAGATAAGAACATGGTAAGTGATTATGCGGGAAAGATATGAGTGCAATAAGTACGTTATAATATAATAAAAAGTTGTAATGGTTTTTGGAATGTGCAAAGATGTAATTAGAACGGAGCTTGAGTAAATTTCAGTTTTGCATTTGCAGTAGATTTCTTTCCAAGTTTTATTTATTATTGAGATAAATGTTGTAAATGTTGTCAGTAAACCTAGAGTAGAGAAGCGACTGAAGATATTATTGCTGGTGAGGAATATTTGTGTTAATAAAAATGTTATTATTGGTTTATACAGTAAGAATGTCGAATAATACGATATGACATTATATTTTGTGAGAATAAGTATGTTAATTCCAGAGTAAACCATTACAGAAAGTATGAATACATTGTTTTCGGTATAAACATTATGAATGGTGTTGAATTTATAAAAACATGCGAGTGAAAAAATATGTATGGAGTGATCTACCATTTTCTTAAGGAATATTAAAAAGGCTTGAGATTTGGCCAAAAAAGGTGAAATATGGTAGGAATAATTAGAAGTTAGATAGGCAATTATTATAATAATTATGCTGATACAAGAAAGTAAGAATACAGTTTTGAGCATATAAATGTTAAAAATATATTGGCTTGATTGAAGACAGAAAATTACATTTTTATACATATTGCTTTTGGTGGTGTGATTCATAAAACAACAAGAAATAACATGCGATGTAATTAATAATAATAATAAGAATAATAGTGGGAGTACAATAATTTGAGTTCGTAAAATCTTCTCGAAAATGTAGGTATGTTCCGATAAAAAACAAGCGAAGGAAATGTTTACATAATTATCAATCATAAAGCATATTATAACAATGGAGTGGATAATAGCTAGGTAAGTGCTTTTGGCGATAATACTTTGGTACCATAAGTAGGTTTGCATTGATAGGTGTGATAAGAAACAATAATTAAATACAGTAACATGTGAAAAATGCAAAAGTATGATTAAAAAATATGTAAATAAAACAGTAGTAATGGTTTTTGGGAAATACAAAAACATTATTTTGACAGAGCTCGAGCATTTGTAGTTAATGTAAATTCTGTAAATACAAGTGAGTATAATAATAGTTAACCAAAATAAAAAGATTATTACAGAAAATAGGAGCATCCAACAGTGAGTAAATAAGGTATTAATACTCAGATTCCTACGAGAACATGCATGAAGAATAATATTTACACAGTAAACTGATATTATCTTAAAGAATACTAAAACAGCGTGATTTTTTTTGGTTAGAGGAAGAGTAAGGTTAGAATTTTTAATTGTAAGATTTGTAATTTTTGTAATATTTTTTCTGTTACTAGAGAATGAATTATTTTGATAAATCTTAGGTATTATACTTAGTGTGTGTGAATTGTAGATAGTGGTAATATTCGAATAAAAACTTTTAATGACAGTATTATTTATGGAGATATATAATTTTTTCTTAGAGAGAGTTAAAGAAATGTGAGTTACATTCAAAGGAGATAACGTAAAATAAAAAAAGTGAATACTGATATAAACAATTTTCATACTGATTTTGTTGCTGCATGAAAGAACTACTAAAAAGAGTAAGAATGAATTATTATGAATTAATACATTATTTTTAAAGACAAAGAAAAAACGCATAATATGAAAACTTGCGGTGAAAATGATATTAGCCGGATTATTTTCGTTTATCGGTGAGGTAAATGTTGAGGTACTTTTTATCATCTGTCACAGTTGTTGACGTTTTTCTCGATCGAGATCCATGATGTTTTTAATCGTAATAATTTTGGATGTATCCGTTTGTCTTAGCAGAATGCGCCCCGAGGATGTCCAAGAGTATTTATAGTTATAATCTCTGGCAAATTTTTTAGTTTGAGAGAGTAGGAATTTTCCTTTTTGCGTTAAATGATCTGACACGTAAATCCGTTTTGCTTCTTGCGATAGCCCTAAATCTGCTGTATTGAGTTTGCTTGAACTGGAGGTAGAGGATTTTTTATATTCTTTGATTTTGAGTAGGAAGTCATCTCGAGATTTAATACTATTGAACGACACTATTATAGATCTGGGATTTTTTTCAGACAATTTTGGTCCTAGTCTGTACATTTTATTAATTTCAGGTTGTAAAGGTATCGTGTTCTCTCCGTAATTAATGATTTTTGATATTTTTTTAAGAGTTTCCATAATATTTTCATTGGTTGCTTCAGGGATGCCTCTGATGTCGATATTGCACATCTGTGTAATGTACTCCAGCCGGTCAATTTTGTCGTCCTGAAGAGAAGTAGTTTTTTCTAATACAGCGTTTTGTTTTTTTAATTCTAATATATCAGTATTGATAATTTCTTGTGAGGATTCAATTTCAGTTATGCGTTTTTTTAGCTGGTCTTGCTGATCCGCTAAAAAATTAATTGAATCAAGGATTTCTTTATTTTGTGCGATAATTGATTCATATTTTTGTTCAACAAAATCCATTATGGATTTTTTGAAATTATTTAGTTCCACAATGAAATAATTCGACGTAAGTAAACCGCTTGCGCCATCTTTGTTTGAGGAAGGAAATTTCTCCTCGTCTGTTGACTGCTCGACTGCCGATTTAGAAGGTTGGGTTAGCTACTTGGTAGATTTGCCGCTAGATGGCTCTTGATCTATTTTCATATCACATATCGTATTTTTGCTCTTTTTTTTCGTAAAATTTTTTGAACATTTTTTACATTTCCATTGAGAATTACGAGCACCACGTAGATTTTCCCCAATCTCTGCACAAACAAGATGGTAGCCGTTTTCACAGACTACACACGCTATGAATTCGGCTGGACTGTCAATATTTTTGTCACAAACGATGCATAATGTATTCATGTTGAAATTAATTTATAAAGTGATTTCGCTGTGAATAAAATTGATTGTATGATATTTTCAACACAGATATGGCACTTTTGTATTTTTTAACAGCTGGCTTGTTTTAGTACAGAATGACAGTTTTATTTTTATTATTTATTTTTGACAGTTAACATGCAATTTCTTTGGGAAGACAAAAAACATGAAAAAATAACACTTCGCAAGATATAAATGCACTGATTAGAAGCGCGATCTTTAAATTGGAATAGTTTAGGTCTTTAAGTTTAGTACACTACAGTTTTATGTTGGTTTTTAATAAATTATAGCAGACGTAAGAATATGTCAACACTAGACTTTTGTAGTAGGTAGGTGATTATGTTATATTACTTATGTTCTCTATTTTATGCAGGTGCTTGCGGGTTTTTATAGATGCAATGCCGCCTCATGGAGCCTCATGAATGAGTTTTTCTTTTGCCCTGTTTAATTTATCTTTGTCTTACTAACCTATTTTTTGCATTTTGTTTTTCCTGTTAAGCACTTGCATACTGCTTACTTACAACGTATGCATGGACACTGGAGGTCTAGATTCATTCAAAATAAGTAAATGTAGCTTCGTTTAACAAAAAAAAATAGAATCTTGCGAGAGCCTTGAAGGAGTAACCATCAGTTACTTATACCAAGGCGGGTAAGAGATGGATTACCTCCACTGTGTGTCCTTTCCCATTCGTCCCGTTCCCCTTCTTCTCCTGCGTCTTCTTCCCCTCTCGCGTTCTTACTCCGTCACCTCCATCTTCCCTCTATCCACTCCACTCCCCCCTTCCCCCGTCCCGCGAACCCCCCTCCCGAGTTCCCCTCCCACCTCACACGTCCCCTTCCCCTCCCGCGTTCCCCTTCCACCTTCCCCGCCTTCCCTCTTCCCTTTCCCGCTCTCTCGTCCCGCCAACCCTCCTCCCGCGTTTCATATATTCAATCCCAGTACATTCAGTTTTTAAACAGCCCGCGTGTCACCTTTTACAATTTTTATTCAAATTTCCATTTTTCATGTAGGTATATTAAATTTGGTACCTAACATAGGTATCTATTTAAAATGTCTAAAATTTTTGATTCGATTCAAACTATTAGGGGAGTACCTACTTTAAATAAATTTATCAACTTAAAGATTTTCAAAAATAGAATCCTGATTTAACAATCTTGTTTTGCAAAATGTCATTCTCAAACACGCGAACTGTCAAACGTGCGATAGTCGTTAGGTTTTCTGAAATTATCCAATTTTCTGCGCAATTTTCTTAATTTTTCTCTCCGTAAGAACCATCTTCGTACTTCAAGGAATATTCTAAAAAAAGAATTAGCGAAATCGGTTCAGCTGCTCTCGAGATTTGCGCTTAGCAACACATTTAGCGATTTATTTTTACATATAAGATATTCTGTTGCTAATATTTTGTTGATATTTTATTTCTATAATAATAATTACATGTATTTTTCTTATTGTACAATATTTTGTATTATCTACAGTATTATTGAAAGGTTTCTATTACCATTTTTGTAACTATACACATTATCTATGAGCAGTTCTACTTTACTAATTGGGTAACCAAAAAAACTGATGAATGATACATATTTTTTTTTTACATGAGCTCCACACAGGAGGCCCTGAGGAAAATAATTTCCCTCAAGGCCTATGTCATCCTTGGGGATGCTGTGTGGAGTTTTTCTTAGGGAAAGGAAGGAGAGGAGAGTTCTGGGAAGGAAAAGGGTTTAAGGGGTGGGTAGGAATCTGGGGTTCAGTGTGTCCTAGTCATCCGCCTCCGAGACCTAGACAAACCTCGTTCCATGAATATATGAATATATATATATATAATATGTACCTTATTATTATTGTGAACATTTACTTTTTTTCTAAATAAGAAAATAAAAATAAATATAAATGTATATAGATATTATTCGTAGATAGCAACAAGAACGAAGTGACGTTACACTTGGAAAGACCTTGTTTTGACCTCTTCCTGGATATGTTTTGACCTCTTACTGTAATAAGGAGAGTAAAGTGTTACAATTAAAAGTATCTTTGTTTAAAAATTCTTCTCCGAATGTTTTAATTTGTATCATTTATAACGTTTATCTCTCTGAAGAAAGATTCCACCAAAGAAAGATACGTATAGTTTTCACAGTATTGTTATAGCTTGTTGGTAAGAAAATAAACAAACCTTTTTACAATTCAATTGATCTCTGGAGTAAAATCATTTCGAAATGAAAATGGTTGAAAAATTTAGAATTTAACATTTTAAAACCCTTTTTGAACCAAAGCCAGGGATTTTTCAACATCCCTTATTTTCACATCTCGCCCTATTTTATGGAATCGGATAAATTTACCCGAATTGGGGATGACGTAGTTCTATTGACTCATGAGAATGTTTATCACAAAATATGTTTTCCAATATAAAACAAATAATATTCTCCTGATGAAGGAAGGGTGCTTCCGAAACCGGTAGAGTGTGTATAAAATAAAAGTGGTCTACAACAAATTTATATGTGTTTTATATTGTAAATAATGGCGAGCCACAAAGTTAATGCTTTTTACAAATACGAAATATGTTTTCGTTTTTTAAATATGAGAACAAGTAAAATAGTGGTTTCAATTCTTTTATCACTCAAATGCGATCATTTTATTTTGATGTGGCAAAATTTGATTGAGATGGCGTCATCATATTAATTATTAATATCCTCTCTGTTACATTTATGCGGCCATAAATATGCAGAAGGTTGGAACATTTTATTGTTTTCAGAAAAAACCTACGCGATCATTTTTAATTTTTTTTCTGAAGCCCGTATAAAATAGAGTAATCGAACCAGAGGTAAATTCTGCTCACAGGCAAAACGGCTTTATAATATTCTACTGTCCACGGCTGCCATTATACATATATATATATGCCTAGTTTGGTTGAACTATGAACTATAACTTTATAGCCCTATAGAAGTAAAATAGTGAGCAGTCACTTACTGAAAAGTAATTCATAAAGTGACTGCTCACTATTTTACTTCCTCTAGTCTCGTATTGACCCATAAAGGGGAGGTTGGATTCGGGTATGGATGACAATAATTAAAGTTGTTTTATCTGTTTTTCAACGTTCATCACAACCACCAACCGTCAAATAAATGTAAATGAATTACAGCAAAACCTTTGCAGGATGCTTTGCTACATGAATATGACTTCAAACAGATTTAATTTATTCACAATACCTACGAGGTTGAATTGCTTCATTGAACTCCGGTTCACAAACAATACTTTCACACACCAACAAATGGGCTACTATACTTGGAGATTTCATTCGACAGCAAACAATAAATTGTATTGCTAAACAATAATATATTGTGCTCCGGGAGTTTTCAATCTAGACTCCGGACCTCTTGCCCTTCGGATTGATGTATGAAGTATGAACCAACCGCAGTTGGGTGATCTTCACCTCTCTCATATTGCCTCTTTCATCCACCCTAATTCACACGTATGGGCATCAGCGCACTTGTAGTGAAATAATACAAAGCGGCGCTATGCAGGTATCACGTTATTATAGTTTTTATCAATTTAGAATGATTTATCCGGTCTTTAGGAATTCCTTGGAATGATAACCTTATAATTGGATATAACAATTTTTCATATTTTTTTTCCATTGGCATCTACCAACTCTGTACGGGACTGAATTAGACGGTACGGGTTTAGAAATGTGTGCAATTACATCGAATTGAGGAATAAAACACCGGTGTATCAACTCAAAAACATTTTTTTGTTTATTTATTATGAAATAACGGCTTTTACATAGGAATTACAAAAATTATGAATTATGAAGGAATTAAATAAATGGGTACAGAATATACATAGCCAAGAAAAATATACAATTAATTGTTTTTGTGTATAATTCGTAGAATTCCATTTAATTTTTTTTAAATAATTCAAAATAAATAAATACATGTATATAAATATAAATAAATGAGAAAAAAAAACAAGTGGGAAAGTGCATGATAATTAGATGAGAAGTTCATATGACAAATTTTTTTAAAAAAAGTATTGTTGTCATATCATAAAAGTACAAAGAGTAAGCTATTATAAATACAAGTATGAAGAAAAAATTAAAAACAAAAATACATATGTACACCACGGGTATGTGTATACAAAATACCTAAGAAGAACTTTGAAAGCACAAAAATAAATTCGTAAAGTACATAATAAAAATAAATTTTAAATCCCGGAAGTAAACTGTCTGTTAAAGAATATAAACATCCAAAGTATGTTTGATTATAATCGAACTGAGAAGCGCTGATTTAATTCTGTACCTTAAAGGATAAACCATACAAAGCTATAGAATTAGCTAACGACTTACGTGGTTTATCCTTTAGGGTTTGGGGTAAAGAATGAAATTAATAATGTTTGTATGTTCACGCTCTATATTTACAGCATCATCAACAACATATTTAGTACCGAGTATTATATAAATATATCTAGGTAGGTATATTTAAACAATATTATGATACTGAACAGTGAAATCATAAAACCTAGTAAAGTACCACTATATTGACAAATTATGTATATAGCAAAAGAACCTTTCAAAAATCGTGTCATTTGAAGCACGCGTACCAAAAAACGGGGTTGAATTTGTGCAACACAGCCTTTTTTACTATTTTCTATTAGGTATGTTGTGTTGGTTTCACAAATACCATATTTTTTACAGACACTTTGAGTGACGTCCAATATTTATAGAAATATTTTAAAAGTACACAAATAACAAATGAAGATGTCCATAGCAATGTGAAAATGCAGGTTTGTATTTCCAAGCTTCAAATCCTAATTTTAAATGTTAATTATTTTAAGCATCAACACCAGACTTACACTATCACCCGAATCAAGGCCGAAGCCTTAACGATAGTCACTGAGCGGTTTATAAAAAAATCACCTGCAGAGTACCTACAGCCAGTAATAAATCCCCTTGACTCCTAAAATAATTTTGCAATATCAAATGGTCCGTTGAAGCTAAAGTTGACAATGAGCAGACCACAGAAATGTGCCAAAAATGAAAAATCACCGTGAATTTCATGGAATCAGCATCAAAGGATTAATATCTTTGTGCTTTTATCAAGCACTGATATTATTAAATGGGTTCTTGCTGGCGTGCTGTCGAGTTATTATGTCGGATTGCATTTAGAGCACGTTCAAACGCCCTTATGTTTTCGTTTACTATCATACTCGACTCCAGCTCGTTAGAGCTCAGGCGGTTTGTGTAGATACATTTTACAATGACCATTGCAAAATATTTGTTAATATTGGAGATCTTTAATTACATGATAGCAAAATAATAGTGTTAATATTGCTGACTTTACTGTCATATTTTTAGGTCATAATAAATAATCGGATTCATCCATCCTAGCAAATTTGGATTGTTTCTATAACATTTTAATTAATAAGTTGTTTTTACATTGCCTCTACATAGGAGGCCCTGAGGAAAATAATTTCTCTTAGGGCCTATGTCATCTTAGGGTACGCATTTGGAGGATTCTTTTTAAGGAAGGGAAGAAGAGGAAGTTCTGTGAAGGAAATAGTACTAGGGGTGTATGAATCCATTCCTTCAACTGAGTTCAAGGCGATGGGTCGATGGATTCTGACTGGAGAGATCAAAAGACCTCAACCAGTTTCTCTCGATCCGGCCTGCCTTGCAACATGTGGGTAGACAAATCGGCCGCTAAGCCTCACCCCACGAGCCCGGGGCACTTCTGCTAAGTCTCCAAACGTAGCGAACCACTTGGGGTAACCTATTGCGGAGGTGTCGGTTATCCCATAAATGGCTCCCGGGGCGGCGGTACCCATACCCGCCTACCAAAATGCAGATTAACATAAATTAAATTTACTTCCGTTCGTCGTGATTGGTACTAACGCCACATGAATTTAATAAAGCAATAACCTTTAATTAAAAAAATTCTCCCCAAGCAGATTTCGGTGTAGTAAACTGGCATCGTTAAAATTATTATAAGTAGGTATTAAGAGCGCTGCTGGTCGCTGCGAACATTTATGAATAGGTATTTTAAAAAATCTCTTTTATTTCACTCTCTGACAGTAGTCAGAATCGCGCTATAGATGTGTGAGTGAATGCAGGCCTTGTGTGTGTGGGCCACGCGCTTCACCCGTGTCGAATTATTATTTCTGCCGACCACGCATGTTCCAATCTGCAAATGTGTAGAGACAAGACCGCTCGCAGGGGCGTCCTATTGTAAGCGTCCTATGAATATGCTATTATAGCTACTTATCGTTGTTGCGCGCACAAAATATCCTGTGGGTATTTTAGAATATTAGGATACATAATAAAAAAAAACCGAAAAACAAAAATTGGGGACCCATATTTTTATTTATTTTCATTAATTGTAGAGTTATTTTTGATACCATGTTTGGGTGAAAACAAGTGGGCTTAATATACATTTTTTTATTAAAACCGACAATTTTTTCTTAAATTTTGCATTCAGGATTTTTGTGCGCACTTTTTATGCACATATGATATTTTGTGTAGCAAACGTAGGAAAGGCAACTTGACCTTTCTCATAGGACCCATATCCCTCAGGCCTCGGGCATATTTTTTCATAAGGTCGAAATATTTCCGCTTTGCAATAAAATCCAAATAAATGGAATATTTCTGATAGTATCCGAAAACTAAAAATTGTTTTTGAAAGGCGATGAAATACGCTTTTAAATTTTGAAATCCGAAATAAACCTTTGCTTTTCAAATATAAAAATTTTGAACGCACACATAATTTTTTTTAAAATGACTCATCTTACGTTTTTTCTAACTAAAATTACTGATAACGAAAAAAATAAAAACACGTACATATTTATTACACAAATGTATTGTTAACATTTCCGTCACCTCACTTTTTTATTGTTTCATGTAAAAATAATTAATAGATACAAAATTCCATAAGTTTCATAAACTTTGGTTTTATAAAGGTGTACAATTCAATTATTTTGTGGTTAACTTTTGAATTTGAATATAAAGTTTGATATTTTCTCTTTCTCTTTCGAACACCGTTTAAAACTTATTTCTCAACATAATAGTAAGGGAGACACAAGATCGATATGAGTTGTTCCCAAAGCTAACAAATAGCCGAGGGGGGGGGGGGGGGGGGGTAAATTTGGATTTGTGACCAAAACACCCAAATAAACTGAAAATGTATTTTTTTAGCAAAAGGTAGAGAAAATATCTTGTGCTGATAAATATGTTTTATTTTATTTATTTTTGTTTCAAATTACGAAATATTGGTCTTAAAAAAATTTATTTCGTATGATTTTGGATGCAACTTAATTTTTTGGTAATTTTTTGACAGTTAAATAGAAATATTAAAAAAATATTTTTGCTTTACCTACTGAGTTAATATTGAAGAAAATATATTTATTTTAATATTTAATATAGATGTATAATTGTAGAGTGGAGTTATATAAATTACATATGGTGTACATACATAGGATACGGTTACATACTAAAATATTGTGCACTTGGGAGAAATTCGAAAAATCTAAATAAAATAGAGGTGAATATAGATTAATAATAAATAGAAAGAATGTGAAAAACAGGTAATTATTTAGTTTTTTTTTTTTTTTTTGTGAATGTAGCTATTACTTTGTGGATATCCATTATAGAATAATGAAATAATTTTACTTTGTATAAGCCACTTAATTGATGTGCAAATCCGACCGGTTTCGGAACAAACGTTCCTTCGTCAGGGAAAGCAAAATTAGTTAAAGCTTTCCCTGACGAAGGAACGTTTGTTCCGAAACCGGTCGGATTTGCACATCAATTAAGTGGTTTATACAAAGTAAAATTATTTCATTATTCTATAATTATTTAGTTAATTATTCCTGATGAAGTTTGAGTTTCAGTTTATTGATGTCTTTGGTTTTTTTTATTTCAATGGGAAGGTTGTTGAAAAACTTTATTCCTAAATAGATGTAGGTAATTGTTTTGCATTAGTTTGGTATTAAATTTTGGTATTTTGATGTTATCTTCATATCTTTTTGATTTTAGTTTAAAATTTTTTGATGATATTATCTTTGTAAATTTGGGTAATTGCATTTTTCTTGAAGATATTCTCTACTCTAGGCACCGTGAAATCTGCGAAAAGCGTTTCTGTTGGATAAGTGGAGGGTTTCTTTAGGATTACTTTAATGATTAGTTTCTGGATTACTTTGATCGGGGTTAGAATATTGTTGTATGACCCCCCCCCCCCCATGCAATAATTCCATATTGAATTAATGACTGGATTAGTGCATATTATACTCTTTTTAGATTGTTGAGATTATTATTATTTTTTTTATATGAGCTCCACACAGGAGGCCCTGAGGAAAATAATTTCTCTGAGGGCCTAGGTCATCTTTGGGGATGCTGTGTGTATATTATTAAAAAAACATTTCTTTGGGTAATTTTAATTTATGTGCGACAAATTTGAGTTAAAAAAATAATACGAATTCTTGCACACAAAAAGACTTTTTTTCTCCTTTTAATTTTATAGTTTTATATTTTTTTTTATATTTCTGTAGTATATAGGGATTTAATTTTATAATTTTATATTTTTTTATATTTCTGTAGTATATGTAGTATATTTTTTTAAATAATTACCATTAATTACAAGTAATGGTCAGAGTTGCCTCTAAAATGATTAAAAAGATGAATTTTTGAAAAATGGGATATATTTGTCAGATTATTTAGGAAACCGTGGTGAATCAAAAGGTGTAAACAAAAAAAAATTTGGTCGAAAACCTCACATGGGATATTTTGTGAATGCAACGACGATATTTTCTCAAGAGTTTTGAGAATAAATATATATATATATATTTTTTTATACGTTATTAATTTATCAAAAAAAAAACATTCTTGCATCTATTTATTATATACTTGATGTAGAAAATAACATAGTTAATATATTAAGCCAAATAATGTATATGCGGATATACAATTGGATATATGCTGTTATGATGGGTGCCAGTTGTTAAGCACACCGTGGTTATGCAGCGTGGAGAGACGCCACAAAATGTCTCCGGCCAGCTCACAGCGGAGATAATGGTACCCTCTATTTCAGGGGGTCGGTCGCACGAATGCTTTCGGAATACTTTCTCACGGTCGTTCGGGGAATACACTCTAGGAAATGCTCCTGCCGAAGCAGAATAACAACAGGATTGAGTTAAATAGATTCATGTATTGTAAGTTCTAAACACAGTGCATAATTATTACAGTACAATTCAATACAAGAAATGCAAATTACACAAACCTAGCTATCGTGGTAATACCTAGTGGTCTCTCGTAACGAAAACTCTCTGAGCGATGGTCGTTTCGCGAGGGTCTACATTCTATCGTTAAAACAGGACACAAACAGAAGGGGAATAATGGAGCAGCTTACATGATGTTCCGGGGTCTATGCCTTCCGGGTGCAGCAGGGGCACTTCACGAGTCTAGGGCAGGGCCGAAGTCCACAGGCATGACAGTTTACCAGCGCTAAATAAACCCGCACGTACTTTGATTAACATCGCAGATGTTATCGCGTTTTCAAGTTGGTCAACAGGAATTAACCGCGAGCTCCGCGCTCGGGTCATGGAGCGAGACGCGTGTATCCGAGGCCGCTTGCAATTCTAGACTGGCGCGGGGCGCGCGTGAATGCAGAGGGGAGAGGACGTGGGTAACAGGAAACAAGGGGGAGTGGGGTGTTGATGAAACTGTCGCGGCGTCCTTACCGACTCGAATTCTGCCGTTATTTGGCGTATCATAACACTTCCCCCCGCGCTTGGAAAAAAAGCGACGTGGCAATGGAGCTGTAGGAAAAAAAAATCCTCTTATGCTTCCATCGGGGTTTTGAGAGATTCGTTGCTTGAGAGGTTGCCTAGCTAGAACATACAGTTTATGCTACAGTTTAGGTCACAATGTTTGTAGGGAATGGGTGGGGGTACATAGAATGTTTGGAAAAGACAACTTTGGGGAAAGTACATGGTGTAAAACAACATACAAGGTTAAGCAATTGAAAATGACAATACACATGGTTATGCAATTGAAAAAAGACAATACACATGGTTATGCAATTGAAAAAAAGACAATACACATGTACAAGAGGCGAGAAAAAAAATGTGATTCTAAGGTTTCATTGGTCTGGGAGCTAAGTTTGCGAAGCGTGGATTTGTTTGGTTTCGGAGAATTTCGAAGAAAAGGACGTGGTTTCACAGATTCTAAGGATTACATTATCACTGCAATCAGACCCATTTGAGATAACACTCAAGAGTACACTTAGGCCTTAGAAAACACCTGGTTTTGTCGAAGACGTTGAAGTTCACGAAGTGGAGACTGTGGTTGCTGCGCCGCGACTATGGTTACAGAGGCCATTGACGAGAAGAATCCAGTATCTGCAGACATGCCAGTACGAATCCTAAGTGTTATTATGGTAAACACGGATCGTATATAATGGTTATTGAAGCATAATGTAGCTCAAGATAACTTGTATTGGTACGCATTCAGCGAATACTGGTGGGTCAAGGTAATGATGGTTTACACATGACGATATATGCGTCACTGCATGACAGAGCAAGAGACGGCAAGGTTGGCATTGATAGCAAGAGTAAGAACAAACCTAGGAGCTAGCGTGCCCAAAAGGTAGTTTAGAGTGTCATAATGTATGGTGGGACAACTCAGCTTGCTGTGGCACGACAAGACAACATACATATGAGCGGTATGGTCTGTGCTCTCAGGAACAAATACGTAGAAAATGGCAGCGGGAGGGACCTTGTAACCACAGCGCGTGCTGTCAGGAAGTGAAGTTCAGCTTGGCTGTTGGTGATGACATCCGCCTGGGCTTCTTTTTATATCCGGGAGAAATTATTATTAGAGCAAAATTCTTGAAGTTTACCTGCCTAGGGACCAATGAAGAAAAGGTTTGGAGAGAAACAAAATGTGTCCAGAAAATGAAATAAACGAAATTTTGACCACCGACTCAGAGAGTGACGAAGAGAGATTCCTAACTAAATTGTGATTACATGAACATTTTCCTTTTCCAGGATGACTTGGCGCTTGCCGAGTGACAATATGTCTTGGTTAAAAAACAACCGGCCCTCTATGGCCTATGTTAACATAAGATGGTAACATTTTCGTAGAATTTCAAAGAACAAGACAAAGAATCGTGAACTAGTCACGGCAAAGGGAAACCGATTCATGAATAAAGGTTGTCAAAAAGGAGACAGACGTTAAGCCAAGTGCATATCGTACATATCCAACATTCATGAATGTGTTTCGTAGGATTGAGAAAGAGAAAAAAGGTGAGACATATGCAGAGATTGAGGGGGAAAACCTGTAGATAACCGGACAGTTACCTATTCGAACTCCAAGTGAGGGCGAAATATGGTCAACGACAGATTTTTCACTTCATAACATAGTCTGAGAACATGGGGGAATGGGGGGGGGAGGGGAGAAGGGAGGCGAGTTACGAAATTGCTAGAGACTGGACTAATTTCCAATTCAAACTCTATGTGAAAATGAAACATAATCAACTAGCAGATTTCCTGACTCTTTACAATTATCAAAAAGGGTGAGGAGAAATTTGAATACACATTATAACAAAGAGGCTAATCTTTCGCGTGTATTGGGCAAAAGATTAGGGGTCATTTTAAACTTCTACATGATTGTGAGAAAAGACAGACCCTTGCTCCAATTTCACAAACCTGGGGGTTTTCTTATTCGTTCTCCAGACAACGAGTTAGGTGGTTTTGTGCTCAATCGATTAACTCCCACAGCACTATGCCCCATAATTGACAGTGAAGCTGAAAACTAGTCCTTTTGGGATAGTAGATATTCCTGGGCTTCTTTCCTTTAGCAAAGAAGTAAAAAACAGGAAGTCCACGGGCATTGTCGTTGAACAATTTGTAAAAAGGTTGTGGACTACTTTGTGTAGTGCGCACAAAAAGGGTTGATATTATTTCGTTCGCACGATTCATGGTGAGTATTGTAACGTCTTCACGTCTCGTGTACAAAATATGTAAGTACATACAAGATATAACTCAATTATAGACAGAAGTCAAAGAGTTTATACAATGCATCTTGAAGAAGATGGCAAAGCCGATATTATGTCGTTCACACGAATCACGGTAAGTGTTTTAACGTCTCCACGTGTAGTGTACAGAGTTTATACACAATTATACATAAAGCGGTGCTCACGGCAAATAAATGACGCACGACCAGAACAGGTTATACAAAAGGGTGGTACTCATGGCAAATATGTCACACGACCAAAATAGAACGTACAAAACGGTACTCATGACGAATGTGTCACACGACCAAAATAGGATGTACAAAACGGTACTCATGACAAATGTGTCACACGACCAACTCAATAACATTTAGCTATGAGCAAAAGTGATTATGACGAACTTCTCGTATAGTGGCAGGTATTTTAAGGATCCCTCCTATAATGTAACAGGGTTGCGTTTAAATACAACACAATAAACGTTAACAATGCTTGTTTTAACGCAGTATATGAAGGTTTGTTAGATTAACTAACTCCGTAGCCCAGGAGCGTACGATAGAATAACAAGGAGGTAAACAATTTAATGTCACTTCGTATGTTACAAAGGCGGGGTGATGACAGAGTACATTTCTGTTTACACCATGTGACAAACAAAGACAGACCTATATGGTTTTACATACTGTCTATTGTAGCAACTTCAGTGGGGACAAACAAAAGGGACCAATTGTGGTTTTACATACCCTTTGTGCAGTTACATCATACCGGGTTATGTGCAATTTAGGTTGCAAACAAGAGTTGAATGCCTAAGTTTACAAAACGATTGTCAAACAAAACATTGATGATTCACGTTAAACTGCGGTTATTTATGTATGGAAAACAGGGCTGTCGTTAGGTTTTATTAACCTTTTCCGTCAGGGCTGAGGCATGTAATACAAGACATACATGTTGAGAAGAGGGACAAATCGAGGACTTCTTATAACAACAAAAGACCGAGTATTTGGTTTTACGTACTTTAGTTGACGCGGGCCCAAGAAGATTTGTATAAGGGTGGAAAGACCAATTTAAAGGCTTTTCCTTTATTTATATACATATGATTTCAAAATGGACGTGTCAAAATCCAATTTGTTAGCAAAGAGCTCGGGTAGGACGCCATCAATTTTTTAACATTTGAGAAAAATTGAAAACTACTGTACACAAGGAATGTGATTATGTGAGTAACCACTTATTTTTTACCATGATGAGTAAAATATGGAGCTTGTTAAGATGGTTTACTTGTCCTGGGTCGTGATTTAACGCTTTGGAGTTTACCAAATCCGACTTTAGAACGACGCTCCAGTACTTACAGAACATAAAAGAAAAATTTTTGAAGAGATTCCTTCCGATATGATGAAAAAAAACAACAAACAAAAATGGTGAAGATTACAATATTGCATTACATAGCAAAGCGTGCCATGGCATGAACGTTGCGTAGTGTGAGGGGTTGAGAGGCAATGATTTGGGTTCATGACTTCCCAAACACTGTGACTCGAGGGTGTCTCTGCTCTAAAGTGATCAATTTTGGAACAGGTGAGAAAAAGAAAAAAAACAAAAAAAACGTATGGAACAAAAATTACGGTGGTTGCTAATCCGTCAACATGAACGGGGCAAACTACGCCGTAGAGTATACATAAATTTACAAAAATGATTTTTTTAACAATATTTGTTTCATCAACGAAAGAGTGGACATGTAATTGACACTTTACACGCCAGTGATTGTAAGACTTGATGTGCTTACCAAAGGGTTGTGGTGATACACACTGGATCATTTTGAGTTTGCTGAGATAGTGGGGGCAGTTTTACTTGACTCCTCACTTCCAGTCTTTGCAATATCCTTAATATGGTAATTACCAATGTGTTTCCCAGAGGAGTCGGACAAGGAGTACACTAGATCTGATATTTTTCTTAGAACTTTGGCCTTCACGAAACGTGGTGCCAGCTTGGCAGAGAAATACATGGCTCCTTGGGAAAGTGTGTTGTTCTTTCTCCAAACTATGTCTCCAGTATTGAAGGTGACATGTTTCCTACGTAGGTTGTATCTGTCCGCGCTCTTTTGATGAGCCAGGAGTAAAGCATCAGTGACTTCACTGTATATGGCCGACAATTCTTCCAGGCGATGGGCATAGTCCGCGGTAGGGTTGCTTGTGGCGGCAATTGACGTAGGAAAGTTAGTGTCCCTATGTAGAGAACCGTGAACAACTTGTTCCATACCGTGTTTTAAGAAGAAAGGTGTGTAACCAGTGGCCAGGTTAACCGTGTTGTTCATAGCAGCCTGAATTTTATCTAGGTTTTTACACCAAGTACGTTGATCTTTATCAACTAGGATAGCTAGAGCTGTGTTGATTGTCTGGTTGTAACGTTCGACAGTGTTATTCTGTGGAGTATACAAGGTATTATAGTAAATGTCCTTGATTCCGTATTTGGCAAGAAAATCTTTGAATTCTTGGGCAATAAATTGTTTTCCGTTATCAACTATTATGGTTCTGGGTGTTCCGTAAGGTATAAAAATGTGTTTTTCCAGGAGTTTGATGATGGCGGATGCGTTGGCTCTTTTTAAAGGGAAGATCCAACAGAATTTAGTGAAAACATCCACTACACTAAGTATGTGCATGTGTCCGGCATAACTTCGAGGAAAAGGTCCGACGAGGTCCATTGACAATGATTGTAGGGGTCTGTCGGCACGTTTGGGCTTACCCATTAGGCCGGCAGGAGCTGCCGTGCTATGTTTATAAGCTTTACAAGTTTCACATTTAGAGATGTAATTGCGAATTTGCTTAAAGAGACCAGGCCAGTAATACTTCAAGGCGATTTTTTTATACGTCTTGAAATTTCCTGGGTAAATGGAGTCGGGAGCACTATGATTGTCAATGATTATTTGTTCTCTACCTTCGAGGGGAACGACAAGTTTCCACGAGTAATCTTCGAGGATGGATAGTGGTGCTTTGCAATTACGGAATAGTTGTCCTTCTTTTATGATAAAATTAGGAAACTTTTGTTGGTTATTTTTGCAACCTTCGAAGATTTTCAAGTACCATTCATCTTTTGTAGATGGAGGGGGGGCAATTGTGTCAACATTTAATGAAGCTAGTTCAATTCTTGAAAGGGCGTCGGGAACAATATTGTCCGCGCCTTTACGGTGAACAACATCAAAATTGTATTGAGACAAACGGGAGGACCAGCGAGCGAGCCTACCGGAGGGATTACTTAAAGAGGTCAACCATTTCAAACTACTGTGGTCTGTGACTACAGTAAATTTGCTACCGTCTATGTAACCGCGGAAATGGTGAACAGAATCCAATACAGCCAATAACTCTTTTTCGGTAATTCCGTAGTTTTTCTCGTGTTTGTTTAGTGTACGGGAAAAATACGCTACAGGGTGTTCGCCATCTGGGAATTCTTGAGTAAGGACTCCGCCGATTCCTACATTGGAGGCATCCGTGTGGAGGGTAAAGGGGAGTGCAAAATCTGGGCAATTCAGGACGGGAGCTTTTTGAAGGGCATTTTTTAAAGTTGTGAACGCTTCTTCAGTTTCGACAGACCATCGGAAATTGCTGACACCTTTACGGGTACCGGTAATTTTATTTAAGGGGGCTGCAATAGTGGAAAAGTCTTTGATGAATCTCCTGTAGTAACCTGCAAGTCCAAGGAAACCTTTGACTTCCTTCGCGTTTTTGGGTCGGGGAAAATTTGCCATGGCTTCCACCTTAGCGGGGTCTGTTCTTAGACCTTTTTCGTCGACAATGAATCCCAAATAACGTAGACGGGACTTACAGAATTCAGACTTCTTCAAGTTGATGGTTAAACCAGCGAGCTTGAGTTGTTGGAAAACTTTTTCCAGCATTAATAGGTGTTTTTCAAAGGTGTCGCTGACGATGATGAGGTCGTCAAGGTAACAAAACAGGCTGTTATCGACTTCGGGACCGAACAGTTTGTCCATCAGTCTTTGTAACTCGGCGGGGCTGTTTTTTAGACCAAAAGGTAGTCTTTTAAAATGGAACATTCCCCTACCGGGTACAACGAAAGCAGTTTTTTCGCACGATTCCGCGTCCAAGGGTATTTGCCAAAACGCTTTGCTGAGATCGACAGAAGAGATGAACTTGGCGTTACGCAGCTTGTCTAAGGTTGCGTGAACGTGAGGTAAGGGATACGCATCAGCTTCCGTGCAAGAGTTTAAACGTCTACTGTCGAGACAGAAACGTGCAGAGCCGTCTTTCTTAGAAACCAAAAGAGTTGGGTTGGTCCATGCACTTCTGCTGGGAACCACCACACCCATTTTTAACATTTCGTCAAGTTCGTTTTCTAAAAGTTTAAGTTTTTGGGGGGCTAAGTTGTAATAACGTTGTTTTATGGGTGGGCCATTGGTTTTGATATGGTGTTCAACCAAATTTGTCAAACCTAATCCACATTTTTCGAAAGATATTGATTCGAATTTATTGACCATTTCCTTTAGTTGGAGAGCCTGGTCCGTGCTTAAATTTTCGTGAGGTATTATTGTGCGGATCTCACTAATTTGAGCGGCAGTGGAGGTTTCGCCAAGGGTATTAAATACTTGGGGAGCAACATTGAATGCTTTCCAGAAGTCAACGCCAAGGATGAAATTCTGGGATATAGAGGGCACTATTAGAAAATTGATTGTGACTATTTTATTGTTACAATTAATTGGCAGGGCAAGGGCACCGATGACCGGCTGAGAAACATTATCTGCAGTCGTCAGGTGTGTCGATTGGGGCGAAATTCTAAAATCACTGTTAACAAAAGGCAGGTGAGCATTGTTGCCAAGACAGCTGACAGATGCCCCACTATCGAGTAATCCGGAAAAGGTCACATTGTTAACAGAGAAAGAAGCATAGGGTCTCCCATCTTTAGCTTGTTTGCAACAAACCGAAGAAACATTTAAGGTCTGGTTAAAATACTTAATGTGTGCTAACCAATCAGTCCATTCTTTAGACCTTGGTTCAGAATGGGTGCCTGAGAGGTTATTATTTAGTTTTTTGGCCTCTTCATGTAGAAATTTGGTGGGGGCTTGGAGAAATCCACCTGAGGTCTGACATCGCTTGGGTTTTGTAATCTTTCCATGTTATGCCTTGATTTCTTGAAAATATTGCGCAGTTCGTCGCGAGGAGGAGAGCGGTCTCTAGAGTGATGCCTCTTGAAAGTTCGGGGTTCCTTGGGTTCCAGAAACTTCGCTTGCTTGAAACAAGTAGTGGCCAGATGGCCTACTTTTTTGCAAAAAGAGCACACTTTTTTGTTGTCGAATTCTGGTTTTAAACCAGACGAACGGCTTGGCACAACTACATTATTAGACACATTCTTTATGTTCTTCCTATTCTGGTATGATTCCAGAAGGAGACAGACCTCGTTTAACTGGGCCAGGGATGCAATTTTCTGCGAGGTGATGATGTTCTCGTATTTGCTTAAAAGGCCATCAGTTATGACTGGTAATAGTTCAGCTTCCGAAACGGGATGTGAAAGCTTGATGTTAATGGATTCCGCCCTTTCTATGAATGTTGCTACAGGTTCATTTACCAGCTGTTTAATAGATAGTAAAGATAATTTGATCCTGTGCTGGGCTTCTGTTTTTCCGAAGCTCGAGATTAGGGCAGATCTGAGTTTATTCCAATCTTTGCATTTAGTTTTTTGGATGCGGTGCCAGGGTATCAATTCTGGGGAGATGAGTTCTATGAAGTTTTTTCGTAGAATCTCGAATGGGGTATTTTTGATTGTAGCCGTTTCTTCGATACGGTCGATGAAATCCAGTACATCGGAGACGCCATTATATTTGACTTTCCAAGAGGATAAATCGTAAGTTTTATCTTGTGTCAAGGTGGGTGCGATGTCCTGTTTTATCATTACTTGCAGCATAGGTTCTTTATTAGGAACAGGATTATCCAAAACTTGCGTAGCCGAGCGTGAATTATTTTCGCTTGAGGGGGCGAGGTTTATTCTCTTAATGTACTTTTTGTTAAATAGAAGTGCATAAGCCTTTAATGTAGATTTAGATTTGCTTGATGGCGAGAGTCCTCTATCTTTAAGAGCAGCTTGTAAGTGAGTTTTGGATAAGTTGTGCACGTTGGGAATGATACCCAAATTGGATGATGCCATTGCTTGATTGTTTTGCATTGTGGAGTTCAAAGGCAAGAAAAGAAAATTTTCTAAGTCCTGAGTTCTGGAAAAAAATGGCCAGGGATTGCCCTGGGGGGAAAGGTTTTTTTACTTTTCACAAAACACTTTTCGAAAACTAGGCGAAAATTTATAAGTATTGTGTCCATTCAAAAAAAATTTGCCTAGGGTTTCCTTTAGTCGACGCAAAATTAATTTTGAGAGGCACTTTTCACTTGGTAACCACTGGTTGACACTTCTAAAATAGTTATAGAAGACTGTATTTCATACTGCAATTTGGTATAAATGACACCAGAATTCATGTTCAAGGTGGAAAAAAAATTGGCGTGGACTGACCTTAGGGGAAACACTTTTTTATTTATCACAAAGCACTTTTGGAAATTTCACAAGTATTTATTTATTTTCAAAAAAAATTTTGCCAGGACTGACCTTTAGAAAACGGGTTTTTTTTATTTTTCACTTTACTTTGCACTGAGAAAGGCACTAAAATTCGCAAAAAGCAACCTTCTGTCAAAATAAGAACAACTTCCGTATGAAAATAACTGAGTATGGGATTCGTTGCGACAATCACATTAAAATTATTTTATTTATTTATGGAATCAAACATTTGTTTTATTATTATTTCACTTTTCATTAAGTAAGGAAAAAACACAATTCACTTTACACTTATGCTGAAAAAAAACGGTACCTATAATGTACAATGGGGAAAAAAAAAGTCATTATTTTGTCCATTTAGTGTAATATAAGTTCTGCTAATTTAACAGACGTAAGTGGGTCAATCGGTATATTGTGCAGAAATAATACAAAACGTAAGTCCGAAATTTTGTTTGAGGAATTCGCAAAATAACTAGGATTCCAGAATCAAATTTATAATAATTCCCGTTGCTATTCGGTCTATTCATAAAGGGCTATTTGGTTATAAACACTGCATAGCAACGGTTGGTTATTTCGTTCCGACAGATTTTGTTGGAATTTGGCGCGAGACAAAGCATTTGCGCGCGCAATCCGGAGAGTAGGTATTTACCGCGTGAACATTTTGCCGTTGGGTTTTTGGCGGGAAGCTTGTTGCTGCCTGCTCGTTGTTTTATGACGCATGCGCAGTCAGATTCGCGGTTTAAATGTTGGCGACCTTCTAGTGGCTTCCTCAAGATGGCCGTGTTTTCAACTGCGGTGTGATTTTACACATATGTTTCTGTGGTTTTTTCACAGAAATTCTTGTACACTGGGTGTAGAATAACAAGGTATAATTAATGTTCACAAAACAATTCCTGTACAGGGAGAATTTCGACAAGTTGCACTCCGCGAAGCGACCGTGAAAGAGAGAAAAAAAAAAAAATATTCTGAGGCCCCACGCTTATGGCGTCAGTTGTTATGATGGGTGCCAGTTGTTAAGCACACCGTGGTTATGCAGCGTGGAGAGACGCCACAAAATGTCTCCGGCCAGCTCACAGCGGAGATAATGGTACCCTCTATTTCAGGGGGTCGGTCGCACGAATGCTTTCGGAATACTTTCTCACGGTCGTTCGGGGAATACACTCTAGGAAATGCTCCTGCCGAAGCAGAATAACAACAGGATTGAGTTAAATAGATTCATGTATTGTAAGTTCTAAACACAGTGCATAATTATTACAGTACAATTCAATACAAGAAATGCAAATTACACAAACCTAGCTATCGTGGTAATACCTAGTGGTCTCTCGTAACGAAAACTCTCTGAGCGATGGTCGTTTCGCGAGGGTCTACATTCTATCGTTAAAACAGGACACAAACAGAAGGGGAATAATGGAGCAGCTTACATGATGTTCCGGGGTCTATGCCTTCCGGGTGCAGCAGGGGCACTTCACGAGTCTAGGGCAGGGCCGAAGTCCACAGGCATGACAGTTTACCAGCGCTAAATAAACCCGCACGTACTTTGATTAACATCGCAGATGTTATCGCGTTTTCAAGTTGGTCAACAGGAATTAACCGCGAGCTCCGCGCTCGGGTCATGGAGCGAGACGCGTGTATCCGAGGCCGCTTGCAATTCTAGACTGGCGCGGGGCGCGCGTGAATGCAGAGGGGAGAGGACGTGGGTAACAGGAAACAAGGGGGAGTGGGGTGTTGATGAAACTGTCGCGGCGTCCTTACCGACTCGAATTCTGCCGTTATTTGGCGTATCATAACAATGCATAATAATAATTATACTAAAAAGGTTTTATTTCTGGAAGTGCAAAAGTCATACAGCTTCATATGTGCTAGAGCTACAAAACTACACTACTTGGATGTTTTTGACCACAAATGTTTAAAAAACTGAATGCATTGATTGAAATTGCACAAACGAATTGGTTATGGCGACCCAGCTTGAAATGCTGCAAATGGGTCCAATCTTTGTGGCGTCATTTTTAGTTAAATGAGAACAAATAACTTTGTAAAAACAGCTTTATGTAATCAATATTATCAACATATTTCGAAAAAAGAGTGTTCTCTTCGTCAGGATAAGATTAATATTAAAAGACAAACAAGTATAGGCATATGAGAATTATAGACAAAATATTAAAGGGAGAGGTGATTAATTACTTAAAAATATCACAAAATGCAATTATATATATAAAATGAAATATAAAAATTATTTTTAAGTTAAATACCCTTATAGTATAGCAAAGTCATTGGAGAAGCTGTGTAGAGGTTATTTTTAATGAAAGGAAGGAGAGGAATTTCTGGGTAGGTAAAAGTATGAAATGATGGTGGAGAGAGTCCGGCTGTAGAGATCAAAAGATCTCCCACTTCCAGTTTCTCCCAATCCGGCCCGCCACGCAGTAAGTGGACAAAATCATCCGCCACCAAAACCCATGCAGACCTTACCTGTGAACCCGGGAACCCATGCTCAGTCACCAAACATAGCGGACCACTTGGGGTGACCAAGTGGCGGGGGTGTTGGTTATCCAATAAATGGTTCCCGGGGCGATGGTACCTATAACGCCTCCCAAATTAAAAATTTATTATAGTACTTGACATAAACAATTTTAATTTTGCACAATTTTAGTATGAAAGCTCGGTCAGTATTGGTATACCGCGATGAGTCACTGAACAGAAAAAAAAACGAATAAAAAATATCGATTACTCGGGCAAGGACAACACTAGTCTACCGATAAAATTCGTTACATCACTACTTCGCTTTATATGTATTTGTCAAAACCCCCGTTCCCCGGCCCACCTCAGGAGAACTGAGCGAAAGGGACGCCTGCACGTCGGGCCGAAAATACCTAAATAAAATCTTCGAAATCGATGTTTTGTATTCCCTATTTTTCTTCTCCAAAACTGGACCGATTTTAAATTTTTTTTTCACTAACTGTATTAAAAGAAAATATTCTATGTCGGTACGTTTTGCTTTTTTTCAAAATACATTGTTTAGTTTGTATACTGAACGTTTTTTGACGGCGTTTAAATTAGGCAATTTTATTCATTTTTGGAAGGTCCTAACTTCTATAATAAGTAAATTATCAAAAAAAGCAAAACGTACCGACACGCTAGTGGTCGATATCTATATTATGTAAAAAAAAATTTTGCTCTAGGATCAAAATCCAGAGAGATAAACGGGGAATACGTTTGTATGGAAAAACGCCGCTAGTATTTCCTCTTAATAGTACACTCCAATTCATTGTCAAGGTTAGGCAACTTCTGGTAGTAGAAATTCCTTTGCAGGTAGATAGGTACGATACTATTGAAAAGAATGCTATAAGAAAGTACAAACAAACACCGCGATTTCACATCTAGAAAATAAATCTTTACTGAACCATTAAAACAACCACCATCTTAAACCGAAAACGGAACGTACAAACAAATTAATAATCATACAAAATGTAAAACGGTCGAGTTAGAACAGGACTTTGCTTATCTCAGTGAATTTTAGTAAAGTTTGTACAGCTAGGCTCTAGATAGCACTGACAGGATACCCAACTGGAGTGCATTTTGGAAGAAGACACGTTTGGAAGAAGACTGAAGGTTAGAAGATCTTCCAATCTTCTGTCTTTCAATTAGTTTTCTGGTCATCTTAAAGGTCCTTTTTAAAGAACGCCTGTTCTAGACATGTTCAAGCTTTCTAAGAAATGAATTGTGATCAGCTGATAAGCATTACAACGCAACAGATGTGTTTTTCTGTCGATTATTCTTCTTCTCAAGTCGATTCCTCATTGCTGAGGATCGTGGTAACCACTCAAATTTCCACGGAAGAAAATGCTTCTCCTTTTCTTGCTGTTCTGCGCTGCATGGAGAGCCAATGATACCGTCGAGCACGACAGTGATACTTGAACACTCCAGTTCTTTGGTGACCTTCTTCTGTTTTTTTGCCAAAAACTTTGTCAGTGACTGTGAATATCTACGGGACAACAGTGATACTTGGTCACTCTAGCTCTGTGGTGACCTTTATCTGCTTCTCCTGCCATAAACGTGACCATGAGTTTATCCAGGTTGAAGTCCTCAGTTGAATGAACAACCTGTCCAAAATATCTAAGTACGTAAATAAATATTTAAGTACGTTTTAGGGCAGTTGAAAGTCTATTGTGGATGTCGATCTCCTCCAGAATGGATACATTGGTGCGTCCATGGAATCCTGAGCATGTCATCTTCCGATAACAATTTGTCTAAAAGCTGAAACGAACATAAAAACGCGTTTAACAGAGGCCTTTACGATGATAAAAATGACCAAAGATTGGGCAATTGAATACAATTTATTATCAGAAAATTTCTGTAAAACCCCAAACCCATTCTTGCCTACTAGCAAAATTGTTGGGCGACAGTTTTTTAACGGAGTATCATTTAAACTAAATTATTTAAATATTTCAGAACGTTAAACTTCTGTTTTGAGAATGTCATGATGTTAGGAGTAAATTAATAATCGTGCGCATATTTTCCACAAAATTGTTGTAATGACTTCATTTATCGTAGCCCTGTGTGTAAATTCGACAGTCTCGTAAAAGCTGCCTAAGGCATTTGGTGCCATATTCATAATTACGTAACTTTAGAAATTTTCAAAAATAAATTCACGATAATTGACTGTTTTCGAGATTAATAATATATGATACCCTTATGAATGGGTACATAATACTCGTGGTATTATTATTTTTTACATGTTAAAATACACAAATACAATCAAATGCTTTAAAATATCAGATAACCATGAAGAAAAAAATGATATGTGGCCGACATACCAATGGTTAAATGAAACCCTTGTTAAAATAAATACAAAAAATTGTTAACTAGCCAGTCTAGAATCTTAAACAAGTTATCCCTAGTAACCTACCGGCATTGTAAAAATATGTGTAAACCTTTCGTATATAGATGTACCTAATCAATATATATTATATAAGTCCAAAAAAACGTGCGGAACGCAAAAACTCAGAAACGAATCCCGGGAAGATCAAGAGAGTTATATGGTGTGGTAAATCTCGATCCCCCCTAGGGAATAAGAGTACCCGTTTTTACCTAAAGGGCGTGCTTTTGAAGATATAAGGGCTGAAAGTTCTAAGAAGTCTCTAGAAATTTCAAGAACACTCTAAAAATTTCCGGGAACTTCTAGAAGATTTGATAAAACTCTGGAAAGTTCTGGAAGGAGTGGAGGAGTATGTCAGCGAGTCTAGAAGGTTCGTTAAAGCTGTACAAAATTCTAGAAGGAGTGGCGGAGTATGTCAGTCTAGAAATCTAGAAGGTTCCGGAAAGTTTTATAAGTTTCGTAAAGCTGTAGAAAGTTCTGGAAGGTGCGGCAAAGTATGTCGGCGAGTTTGAAAGGTTCGGGAAAGTTCTGTAAGTTCGATAAAGCTGTAGAAAGTTCTGGAAGGAGTGGCGGGGTTCGTCGGTGAGTCTAGAAGATTCCGAAAAGTCCAAGAAGGTTCGATAAAGCTGTACGGAAGGAGTGGCGGAGTATGTCTGTGAATCCAAAAGGCTCCGAAAAAGGTTCCGAAAAGTTCTAGAAGGTTCGAAAAAGCTGTAGAAAGTTCTGGAAGGAGTGGCGAAGTATGTCGGTGAGTCGAGAAGGTTCCGAAAAGTTCTATAAGGTCGATAAAGCTGTAAAAGTTGTAAAAAAGTTCTGGAAGGAGCGGAGGAGTTTATCGGTGAGTCTAGAAGGTTCGGGAAAGTTTTATAAGGTTCGATAAAGCTGTATAAAGTACTGGAAGGAGTGGTGGAGTACGTCAGTGAGTCTAGAAGGATAAAGCTCTAGAAAGTTCTGGAAGGAGCGATGGAGTGTGTCGGTGAGTCTAGAAGGTTCTTTTTTTTTACGTTAACTCCACGCAGGAGGCCCTGAGGAAAATAATTTCCCTCAGGGCCTATGTCACCTGGGATGCTGTGTGGAGGGTCTTTTTGAGGAGAGGAAGGAATGAACATTGGTCTTGAAGAGACCCATGTTGTAGGAAGGAGGAAACACAGAGGCCGGCAAATCATTCCACAGCCGAGCTGTTGAACACAAGAACGAGTCGAAGAAACGACCCGTTCTCATGTGGAAAATGTCAACCGTGTACAAATGTTGGGCACGCGTTTGGCGTGTTTCCCGACTATGCACCGGTGCCGAAGGGATCAATGATGCTAGTTCCTCGGAGCATCTTCCATTGTAATACCGGTAGAACAAGGATAGCATTCCCACCCAACGCCTGTGCTCTAAAGATTGCAATCCGTCTGTTAAGATGGGAGAATCTATCAAACGGACCGCCCGTTTCTGCACAGAGTCGAGGGTATTTTTTAGGTATTTTGGAGCTCCAGACCAGAGGTGTCTGCCAAATTCAACTGTGGGGCGCACTTGTGATTTGTACAGGGTTAGCAGTTGTGTACTATTAAAGTATCTGCGGGCCCTGTACAGTACGCTCTGGACGGTTCTGGAAGGATTAACGAGTTCTGGAAGGTTCCCAAATGCTCTAGAATATTATGGAAGGAGAAAGTTCTAGAAACTTTCAGAAATGAGTGTCGGCGAGTCTAGAAGGTTCTGGAAAGTTCTAGAAGTTTGGATAATATTAATCTTCAATATACATTATCAAAAAAAGCGTGCCGCTTAAACTCAAAGACGGGTCCCGGTACGATAACGGGAGTTATTTTGTGTGGAAACCCTCTATCCACCATTCATGAAGAAAGTTCGAGGTTTTCACCTGAAAGGCGTATTTTTAAAGATATAAGGGCTGGAATTTTCGCCTCCTTGAAATTTCTAGAATAGTTCAAAACATTCCAGAGTATTCTTGAGCATTCCACCACCGTCCAGAACATCCTGGAACATTCTGGAATATTGTTGAATATTCGGGCATAGAATGGAACGTTCAGGAACATACCGGAAAATTCCAGATCATTGTGGAACATTCCAGAACACTCCTGAATGTTGTGGAATGAGCTGGAACATTATTCCGGTACATTTGAAGTCTTTTTTGAATGGGGCTACCCATATGGGGTATATAAAGCAAGATCCGTCGTGGATTCAAATGTCTAATCAATCTCACATCAACTCCCTGCGCGAAGCCGGACACCCAGAACATCCCGGAACATTCTGAAAAATTGTGGAATTTTCGGGAATAGGGACTCGGGAACATCAATGTGAAACATTCCAGAACACTCTCAAACGTCCTTAGCGAAGCCGGGTAACTCAGCTAGTAATCTATATAAATAAAAATGAATCGCCAAAATGTATGTACGCGCCTAACTTCCAAACGACTGCACCACCTCTTTTTTTTGTGTTGTTTATTGTCAGGACAAGGTTTGTATAAAACTACTGGTGAGCTTGGTATTATGAAATTTGTATAAAAAAAATTGCAATAGATGGCACGCGAGCTGTTTGAAAAGTGAATGTACCGGGACTGAATGTATGGAATGCGGGAGGGAGAAGGGGGGAGGGGAACTCGGGTAGGGTGTTCGCGTGAGGTGGGGGGGGAGGGAAACCAGGAGGAGGAGGGAGGTTCGCGGGATGGGCGAAGGGGGGAGTGGAGTGGGGAGAGGGAAGGTGGAGGAAACGGAGTGGGAACGCGAGAGGGAAAGGGGACGCGGAAGAGGAAGGAAAGACGGAAGGGGAACGGGACTAATGGGAAAGGACACGCAGGGAGAGTCAATTTCTTTATTAAATGGCATAGCAACGCATGCCGGAAACCAGCTTGTAATAAAATAAATATAAAAATGATTGTTTCTTTGTTTGTCCCTTATGCAGTTGCTAAAGAATTCATCCGTTTGCGATGAAACTTTAATGATTTGTCGTGCGCATCCTCGCAAAGGTTTCTGTGCGTAATGGGGAGCTTTGGCGTGATGAAATTATTTCTTATACTATTCAACCGATTGCGATGAAACATATTGCTCGCACGCCTGCGATGGTTTCAATTCTTATATGCTGCTACTGGTGAGCTCTGGCGTTATTAAATTTGTATAAAAGTTTTGCTGTAGGTGGCACGCGAATTGTTTGAAAAATGAATGTACTTCACAAAGATATTGATATGGAAATATACGAGATGTGCTACCCACAGTTTTTAATGGGTGGGACTATGTTTCCTGGCGTCGCGTCGTCTATATTGTTAACCAATACTACTGCACACTTTCAAAAAATCAACTAAACGAACGAATTCTTTCCGTATTTAAACTAGGACTATTATTAATAGTCCGCCGACGGTCGGGCGGCCAACATAGCATACGTCCTTATTTCAATATCTTTTTTTTATTAAAAAAATTCCTTTATTATTTATTTACAGTCTTACATTTTTTTAAATTAAGTCCCGTTAAACTGATTGATATCAGTTTGTCAACGGGTTCTTTTGACAATTACTTTTTTTAAATTGAGACAGGTACATAAAATAAACAGGTACATGAAAAAAATAAATTGTTAATAAAATTTATAAGAAATACAGAACAGAGAAAATGAAAGAAAATAAAAAGATAAGATAAGAGAAAATAATAATGGAAAAAAAACATAAAAACGAAAAGCGGAAATAACAGAAATTAGTACAAAAAAGTTCTTTCACTTAACCACTTTGATACTTCATATAGTTTAGCGGCTGGGAATCCGGGAAGAGGGAGGGGAATAAAGGAGGCAGGAAAGATGGAAGAGGTACGCGGGAGGGGGAGGAGTCGCGGGACGGGTGGAAGCGTAAGAGGGATGGTGGGAAAGCAGGGAAGGTGGAGGGTGAATGCGGGAGGGGAATGGAAAGTGGAAGGAAAACGGAAATGCATGGGAAAGAACATGCATGGAGAAACAAGTTCTTTATTTAGGTGGCATTGCAACGCTTGCCGGAAACTCACTAATAATAAAATAAATTTTAGATCATAATTTTGATATTACGTGTAGCCGGATTTACAGCTCGGCAGCAAATCATTGTAGATAGGTAGTAGGTATGTAGCTACGAAACTTTTTTAAATATGTTAGCCGGGGTGCCTTCTTCTTAGCCCGCCTTATTACTTTACTGCCTCCTCGAAACATTACATATTTTGTACCATTCTTATTTATAGAACTGGCGAAGAATCATATAAAATCACGGGATATTCCAATTTTGATATATTATATTACTTGCTCTATACCGTGAAAAATTACAACAAAGTCATGAAGGTGCTGTTACATCCTCATATCTCTTTGAAACCTGTTCCACTATTACCACGCAAGTAGCATTGCGCGGGGACCGGTTTCAGTAGTTTCAGCTCATTAAAGAAGTGGAACCTCTTTTTTCATTTAATGTCTTACATAACCATGATTCGTTAATTAAGATAGTCGAAGTTCCCGAAAAATAAGTTGAAATTTAGAAAATAGCACTTAAAATACTTTTATGTACAAAATTCTATGTTGTAGGAGTATTTTGTCGCTCGTCTGGATTCTAAAAAACAAATAATTCCAATTTCTAAAATCTCTTAAATCGCAAAAGTTCTAGAATTTATTCAACCGGAGTTTTAACAAAACAAGGTACAATCATAACTAGTAGGTATTTTTAGGAGGATCAGTCACACAATCAGTTCCAATTTTGATAATGCGACTTGTATTCAAAGCAAATCCGTGTAGTAGATTTCATTGAACCAGAGTTACAAACAGACATGAAATAATCGAAATAACTAAATTATTATCCTGAAAATTAATTTCCATGTAATATATATTTATATATATTTGGCATAATGTTGTTTTTTACGTTAAATTCACACAAGAGGCCCCGAGGAAAATAATTTCCCTCAGGGCCTATGTCATCTGAGATGCTGTGTGAAGGGTCACTTTGGGGAGAGGTAGGAATAAACATTGGTTATCATCTTGAAGAGACCCATTTTGAAGGAAGGAGGAACAGAGGCCAGCATATCCAGTGGCAGCTCGAGCACTTTTTTAGTTGTGGGGATCGATATTTTTTTTACGTACCGTACCGCAATCTCACCACCCGTAGAATATAATATAAAATTTCTCAAAAAAATATTTTATGGTCTAATCATGCTAGTCGGATATCTAAACACAAAATAATATAAAATATCCAAAGATATATGCCAATTTACAATATAGTATAATAAAAATAAAGCTTTATCTTGCAAGATTATTATCAAACTAATTTGAACGCGAGCGATTCCCGCCCGAAACTTCGCAAACAAATGTTTCTGTGGGGATCCAAAGAATTGTCCCCGCGGGTATTTGAATTCACATACGACTGCGCATGCGCAGTTGCATACGATCGCGAAACAACGCAAGGAAAGTATGGGGATACTTCGGATCGTCCCCCAAGTGCGCATTAGATTCTGCGCACTGAGAAATTGACCCGCTGTTTTGTGCTCCGTACATTGTTCGCTGTACGCGCGTAGGGTCTTATTAAAATCATCCAGATAAATAATTAGTATTTTATTTCATTTGTTTGTTAATTAGATTTATGTTTAAAGAATTCATTCATTTTGGTGAAGACAACGCATCGACTGTTATTTCCTTTTCCTTTAGTAGGTTTTGAGTGTAACTGGCGGGGACCGTCCCCATTGTCCCCCTGTGAAGAACCGCCACTGAGCATATCTATCCACAACCGAGCTGTTGAACGAAAGAACCGAGAGTCGAAGAAGCGACCCGTTCTCATGTGACAAATGTCAAATATGTACATATTGTTATAAAGAGATTAAATGTAGGGTAGGTTATTAATGTAAGTTATTAAACAGGGTGTTAATATATCAGGGTATTGGCACTGGAAGCGATGTGTTGTGTTTGTTTTGTACCTACTATGTGATCATATACACCTCTTATTAAGTGGGTGCATTAAATGTTAATTATTCAGGGTTATATATATGAAGGTACACAGTTATCAGCTTTAATCCCATGGGATTTTTGGACGCCAAATCTCGTAGGTACGAGATATGCTGACTGTGTCGGTAGGCATGAATACTCCCGTCAGAGCGTGGGCACTGTTATTTTAATCATTGTTGTGAAGCTTGGAAAATAAGAAATAAAAGAGTGGGTGTAAAACAAGATTATTATATTGGAATATTAACATACCTGTGGACCATACTAAGAAGAGCTAGCTAAAACCTATTATTTTTATGCGACGATTCCGGATGCCTAATATCGCACCGTGAGGGGCCCCTTTTCTCCCTCACGTTGCCTCCGCGCCAGGTTTGCAAGCTTCTCCATCCATCTGGGTGATTATTGCGATAGAGATCACCATGCCCATGGTGTCCATCATGTGGTTGCAGTAGTGGAAATGTCCTCCATCAGGTTGTGAAAATAATCGGCGGGGACTATACGGACGGTCGTGTCCCTTTGTATTAATGAGAATCCATCTCGTCGAATGACGGATGATAAATATAATCGCAGATTACAGTAACACTGGGTCGGTCAAGCCGCCATTATTGCACCACGGGATTCTACACTGGAATACCCGTAAATAAGAATTCTCCAGTCGCGATAACCATGTATCGGCTGGGAATAAAGAAACTCGTTCACATTTTAAATATACTTGAAAACAACCTGCCGATTGAATATTTTACATATTATTAAATAAATTTAAGTCCACATTTTCGACTGTCGGATTTACATCCTGCCCAGGAGATGCAAATCCAAAAAGTGAGGGAAATCGATTATGAACCCCCTATCGACCGAAAGTAAAACCACTCGGAGAAAAAGTGTAATTCATAAGTGGCCAGTAAAATAGTTGAATTCACTACTATAGACAAATATCAACAACCCTGGGGTAATTTTGAACATTATTCAATTATTTTCATAACATTACAGTTGCATACGATCGCGAAACAACGCAAGGAAAGTATGGGGATACTTCGGATCGTCCCCCAAGTGCGCATTAGATTCTGCGCACTGAGAAATTGACCCGCTGTTTTGTGCTCCGTACATTGTTCGCTGTACGCGCGTAGGGTCTTATTAAAATCATCCAGATAAATAATTAGTATTTTATTTCATTTGTTTGTTAATTAGATTTATGTTTAAAGAATTCATTCATTTTGGTGAAGACAACGCATCGACTGTTATTTCCTTTACCTTTAGTAGGTTTTGAGTGTAACTGGCGGGGACCGTCCCCATTGTCCCCCTGTGAAGAACCGCCACTGAGCATATCTATCCACAACCGAGCTGTTGAACGAAAGAACCGAGAGTCGAAGAAGCGACCCGTTCTCATGTGACAAATGTCAAATATGTACATATGTTGGGCGTGCGTTAGCGTGTTTCGCGACTATACACCGGTGCCGAGGGGATCAATGACGCTAGTTCCTCGCAGCATCTTCCATTGAAATACCGAAAGAACAAGGACAGCATTCCCACCCGACGCCTCTGCTCTAAAGATTGCAATTCGTTTGTTATTAGATGGGAGAATTTATCAAACGGACCGCCCGTTTCTGCACAGACTCGAGGGTTTTTTTTTTCAGGTATCTTCATACCAGAGATGGTTGCCAAATTCAGCCATGGAGCTCACTTGTTACCTTAAGTTTCGTTAGGTTTGAATAGGTTTAAATTGGGTAAATTAGGATTACGTTAGATCTGTAAAGTTAGATGATGTTAAGTAAAGTAAGGTTATGAGAGGTTAATTATGATATTTAAATATTGTAATGTTGGTTTGGGTTAGGTAAGGTGACACGTTGGGCGTCAAAAATGACACGTACCTTTCTCAGTTAGCAGAGAAATTCCGTTTGCATGAGCTCTCATCATCATCTCAGGGTCCTGCGTGGGATAAAAGAAAGCTACTATCTGATGTAAATAAAAGAACTCACATAAAACAAAATGAACTTGTTATTATTGACAAGCAAAAAAACATAATCTACTATAACATAATCTACATAAATACCTTTGTAAACTCATAAAGAAAGGTGTAAAGAGAGAGAGAGAGATAATTCAGTTATTTCAGTAGAATCCACTCCAAATGATCATTCGTAGCTTGCGATAGTTAATATGGCGCACCTCATCCAGCCTCAGCGACAAGGGCTCCAGATAGCTGAAGAAGAGCCCCAGAGCTGCCGCTTCGCACGCCCATGACTCCGTGAAGCAGTCCACCCACAGATACCCGCTGATCACAATGGGTCCGATGCCATCTCTCAGCATTGAAAGGATATAACCCGCAGTTCTAGACTGTTGATGTCATTTAAAAAAAAACGCCTGTAATCTACATCAAAGTTGTCCTCGGTGATATTGGATTGTACGTGGCACAAGAATCTCAGTTCTAAGCACAAGAACACCAACCTTAGGTACCAGGCACACAGACATCATAAACACTTCCATTAGATTGTAATATTACATAGGTAACTCGATATCTCGTGATCATCACAATAAAAGTTTTCCTCGCCTCGAAAAAACAATCAACATCCTGCGTGTACCGTGACCCGGTACTATTTAACAGTCTCGTAAAGGCATCACGTCTGTTACACGCATAATATTGCAAATTTACACAATCATTTAGGAGTATCAAAACTCCTTACAAATCAAAACTTTAGCCAAATTCCTTGTTCTGTCATGACGCGGCCCTTCTAACAGTTTTTTCTATTTTTTTCAAAAACAATCGAACAACGTTCCGGCAATTTGAATTTGTTATCAATCGTTCCAACTGCACCCGAAATTAATAATAATAATAATTCCCCGCTTCCCCCAGAAATTTTACGCCGCAGAGTGAAGTAAAATTATACCAAAACAATATGAAATATCTCTCTACTCCTGCACTTGTACATAAGGAGAAAAAAATAATTAAAACATTAAAGAAAATGACACATAGAATAACAAAAAAAACAAAACAATTATACATATATATTCACAATAACAAGGAAACCCCAAAAAGAAAACCAATACGCAGATTGGAGTTACACAACCTATTTGTTTATATATTTTATTTTATTATTTTATATTTATTATTATAACTATTTTACATATATTTATTTTAATTTTATTTTAATGAGAATGGAATCTCCAAAATGAGATTGGAAAACACTTACTCACACAAAGGGAGTCAATCTCTCAGAAAGCTCCCACTTTTGAGATCTTTGAAGAAGATGAGAAAAAAAAATCACATGGATATTATTAACGGGAAAAAAATAAAGAACCAAATAAAAATTACCTAATTTTTTCTCTCTCTCCTCCCTTTATTTATATTAAACTAAATGTCTGACTAAGCTAAAGACCTAAAACAATACATCTCAACAACTAACAATATAGCTAGACTTAAATATGTCTATTATTATTTTTTATTATTTCGTTAATGATTATATTGGCTTGACAAATAATTGGCTCTTTTTATGAGTCTAATATAATATAATGTATAGGATTGGATTATGTATGTTTTGACTTGTTTTTTTTTTTTTTTTTTGAGAATGTTCTAGTGATTTAATTATCACTTGTAGTAAGTTCAATGATGATCAGCGTGACAACGGCCCTTCTGTCTTCTGCAGGAAAATCATCCGCAGACAACAGATCCTCCGTCTTCACTCTGGTCGGTTCCGAAACGTCAGGCAACGGCCCTGCTATGGCACGGACTCTCATATCAATCTGTCCATAGTTACTCCGTCTCCTGGAATGAAGATGAACGATCGAAGAATTCGAAACGTTACGAGTAGGTAGCGGCATACACTACTCTCATCTCTTCGGAACTTGTAAACAAAACATGGAAAAGTATTATTAAAAGTATTAACACTGTATTAGCACAGCACTGGTATTAGCAGTGAAATACTTAGGCATATATTACTGTTTAAAATTAACAAATTATACTTATGACTAACAAAAACTGTACAAGAAAAACTACTCTCCTGTATTAAAGGTAGAGTGTCAATTTCCAGATCGGAATTATTTAATAGTGGTGTACGCCGAAGCAGTACTTCCCTTTATTTGTGACAAAACCAATTTCCTAATGAATAATGTCTTAATTACTTAACTTAATATTAACAGATTGTCAGATTCAACATTTAATTAGGTATATTAAACAATAAAACAGATTTAGTTATAAACTAAACTAATTTTTTGGGCGCCACTGATCACTAAGATCAGAGAAACATCTCTTGTGGAGATGTTCCTATTCTAGTTCAACGAGGATAAATAAATGAAGTCTATCATCAGTACACTAGAATGTAGTGCTCACTCCGAGCACATGCATTGGAGGTACCAAGCTCCAAGACACGTGAGCAAAGTGTCACACAAAAGAAAAAAAAATATATGAAGCAGTATGAAGGCTTGGTATTCCTTCATGCCACCTCATAAAAAGAAAAATATAAAAAAACAATAGTTTTTTCATAAACCTAATTAAGTAAAACCAGTATTATTCTAACAATATTCGCATAGTACTAATTATAAAGATAAGTACACCTATAACTAAATATAGCTAATTATATATAAACGCCTATCTATGAATATGTACAAGTAACCTAAGATTTTAATTAATATAAACACATGAGGGCTAATATTCTCACCAAAAATTGTCATCAAAATATACGCGTCCGTATTTAATTTGATGATCGGTGATCTTCTGCGATTCTCGTACGCAGAATGCAGAGGACCACGATGTAATTTTGTATATAACGCCATATTTTTTTCAAAACAAAAGAATAAGTAGTGAAATAATTAAAAAACAAAATATATATTTTATAACTTAAAAATATAAAATATTTTATACTAAATAACAGATAGTAGCCTCTTATCGTGCCCCACGTTGGGCGCCAAAAATGACACGTTGGGCGCCAAAAATGACACGTACCTTTCTCAGTTAGCAGAGAAATTCCGTTTGCATGAGCTCTCATCATCATCTCAGGGTCCTGCGTGGGATAAAAGAAAGCTACTATCTGATGTAAATAAAAGAACTCACATAAAACAAAATGAACTTGTTATTATTGACAAGCAAAAAAACATAATCTACTATAACATAATCTACATAAATACCTTTGTAAACTCATAAAGAAAGGTGTAAAGAGAGAGAGAGAGATAATTCAGTTATTTCAGTAGAATCCACTCCAAATGATCATTCGTAGCTTGCGATAGTTAATATGGCGCACCTCATCCAGCCTCAGCGACAAGGGCTCCAGATAGCTGAAGAAGAGCCCCAGAGCTGCCGCTTCGCACGCCCATGACTCCGTGAAGCAGTCCACCCACAGATGCCCGCTGATCACAATGGGTCCGATGCCATCTCTCAGCATTGAAAGGATATAAACCGCAGTTCTAGACTGTAAATGTGATTTAAGAAGTGCCTGCAGTCTTCACCAAAGTTGTCCTCGGTGATATTGGATTGTACGTGGCACAAGAATCTCAGTTCTAAGCACAAGAACACCAACCTTAGGTACCAGGCACACAGACATCATAAACACTTCCATTAGATTGTAATATTACATAGGTAACTCGATATCTCGGATCATCACAATATAAGTTTTCCTCGCCTCGAAAAAACAATCAACATCCTGCGTATACCGCGACCCGGTACTATTTAACAGTCTCGTAAAGGCATCACGTCTGTTACACGCATAATATTGCAAATTTACACAATCATTTAGGAGTATCAAAACTCCTTACAAAATAAAACTTCCGACCAATCCATCGTTATGTCATGACGTCGCCCTTCTAACAGTTTTTTTTCTTCAAACAAAAAAACAAACGAACAACGTTCCGGCAATTTGAATTTGTTATCAATCGTTTCAACGGCACCCGAAATTAATAATACTCCTTCCGAGCAAGTAGGTACCTACTGAATAACTACCAAGAAAATAATTACGTTACAAAGGTTAAGTAATATTGAAATTATGCTTTCTATTCTTCAACCCAGATAAATCGGGTTAATCAAGACAAAACGGTTGTCCAATAAGTACAAGTCCTATATAAATATCTACATTTCTGTACAAGTAAGCAACGGGCACATGGGTAGGGGTGGTCGATTAATCTTCACCTCAAATAATGCTCGCATCGGGTATTGATTGTGTGGAATATTGACAGGCCTGACAAATTAAATCAACAAATTTACCCTTCGGACGCACACAAGTATTTGTTCTGTCAACATATAATTTACATATTGGCATTACGGTAATAATCAATGTCGCATTGGTTGTGATCGTTCCGTAAATATTCGAAATTGGTTGTAGAGTCTGTCAAATAAGAGTATAAAATATAAAAAATGGAACTACAAAATTTGTAGGCTGGCAACACCAATTTACCTGTCAAATATACTTTTAAAGTGCAATGATACTGAAATTACAGAACATTTAAAAAATACATTTTTTTGATCTAATAATAATAATTTAATGATCTTTAATAATAGATAATTAAATCGAAGAAGCACTGTTGTTAAGTTACCTAATTTTTTTATTTTATTTTTATTTTTTTTTTATTTCATATATTTTTTATTAGTAACAGATATTTGGGTTTTTTTTGGCTACCACGCTAGGCTAAGCCCGTGTTGTGGTAGTCGTACATTTAATATTTTAACATTTCAAAAAATATTAAGAAATACTTAAAACTAAAGAGAAAAAAAAAGACCATATTTTAAAGAAAAGTAAAAATGAAAATTCAAATTCAAATTTTGAAATACAAAAATTAATAATAAAAATTAAATGTTAAGAACTCAAGTGTTCTGTATAAATTAAAACATATAATTATATAAATCAAAATTAAAAACATATATAAATTTAGTGAAAAACTAAGAGAAAAAAATAACAACATTTTAAAGTAAAATAGAAATACAAATGGAAATTAAAATTTTGAAATGCAAAAATTAATAATTAAAATGTAGTGTTAGAACTCATGAATTCTTTAAAGTGCTTTCGTCCCCTTTCAAAAATCCAATGTTGTACACGTGTTATAAAAAGAGAATTAGAATTACTTGACTTTATGTCAGTACTCAGAGCATTATACATTTTAGGAGCGATGAACCAGAATTGTCGTTGAGCGAATGAGGTGTTAGTTTTTGGGACCACGCAACCCAGTAACATAAATTTTATTTAAGTGTGTTTTACAAAGTGATTGGCTTTCATTTAATTTAACATAAATATGAATTTAACAGTAGGTAGAAAGGAAGAATCATTAATGCTGAGTTAACTACTTTTAAATCTGAATTGGTTAAATATATTTAGATCTAAAATTACAGATACGATGTAAAGCCTGGACAACCCTAGTGGGTACTTAAGCAAATCCTATTAATCCTATTATATATCATATATATAATATATATATATATATATCTATTACCAAAATACACGAGGACTTCGTACAAAACTAAATGACCTTAAAGTAACGGTACCTTTACACGGACACGATATATTTATCCTTACCGAAACATGGCTCGTTCCAGAAATAAAATCTCCAGAACTTGGTTTTACAAACCACAAGGTATTTCGGCGTGACAGAAATCCAAAATCTAGTACCAAATCCAGAGGAGGCGGAGTATTGATTGCAACTAAGGAAAATATATCAGCGAAAAAACTAACCACGCAAAATACCTCATTGGAGCAATTATTTGTACAAATTGTTACTCCTATGGAAAAAATCATCATTGGAACTGTATACATACCGCCAAACTCCGATATCCAAACTTACAAGAAACACTGCGAAGACGTTGAATTTCTTCTGTCAAAAAACCCTACATCGAAAATAATTATCGTCGGTGATTACAATCTTCCCAATTTAAACTGGACATCTAGTGAAAATGGTTATATTACTAACGAGAGTTCTAACGACCCAGCACGTGAAGTGATAGATATGATTAACTATTTAAATTTGCATCAACACAATTTTGTAACCAATATATGTAATCGTCTACTAGATCTCGCTCTTTCAAACTGTTCTAAGCTATGTGTTGAAATGTCAAACGATCAGCTTGTGCAGGTGGATAATTATCATCCCCCCGTACACATTGTCGTAAATATGTACACAAACAAACCCCAACTGAAACAAACAACGCTCAACTTCAAAAATGCTGATTACGACTCTATTAACTACCAACTTAATAATACAGATTGGACTTTCTTGACCAAAAATAGTGATATCGAACAAAATCTAGAAAAACTTTATGAAACATTTTCCGAAAATATAAAATCTCATGTCCCCTCATATATACCTAAACACAGAACATATCCAATTTGGTTCTCCACAGACCTTATACTCTTACTGAAACAAAAAAAACAACTACACAAAATTTTTAAACTCACTCACCAAATCAACGACTACTCAAACTTCTCAGAAACAAGAAAGAAATGTAAAACACTATCTAAACTATGCTATAAAGCACACATCACCTCCATTGAGAAAACTGCGCTAGGAACAAAAAATCTTTGGAATTTTGTTAAAAAATTAAACAATGAAAGTACAGACTACCCCCCTACAATGCATTATGATGGAAAAATAGCCAACAGCACCCATGATATTGTTAATTTGTTTGCGGATCATTTCCAAAGTGTATATGAAAGCGAAATATCTGACAACAACGTACCGTCATACATATACCCAAGCACAATACATTTACAGAACTACCTCATTACACGGGAATCATGCTTAAATAAAATAATTTCCCTTGACCCCAACAAATCTGCAGGCCCAGATAACATCCCACCAATATTTCTCAAACAATGCGCATCTGCAATATCCGGTCCACTCACCACACTATTTAACCACTTACTTTCTTCAGGACATTTTCCAACCCGTTGGAAATCTAGTTATATTACTCCGATTTTCAAAAAAGGTGATGACACAGACATTAAAAACTACCGTCCAATCTGCATACAATCAGCGCTCCCGAAAATCTTTGAATCCCTTGTTCTCGATTTAATTTATCCGTCAATATTAAAAGTTATAGATAAAAACCAACACGGATTCGTTTCTGGTAGGTCAACTGCTACTAACCTGTTACTTTACCATAACTATATTACAGAATCTTTTACAAAAAAAAACAAGTTGACAGTATTTACACAGATTTTTCCAAAGCTTTCGACAAAGTATCACATAAATTATTACTTAGAAAACTTTATGCAATAGGACTGAGAGGCAAGTTGTTGGATTGGTTCTCAAGTTACTTGTCTAACAGAATCTTATTTGTCAAAATTAAACACTCCAAATCTAAGTTATTTTATGCAACTAGTGGTCTACCGCAAGGGAGTCATCTCGGACCCATCCTTTTCCTTATATTCATAAATGATATAATAAGTTGTTTCGACGATGTAGAAGTTCTGCTTTTTGCCGATGACATCAAATTATATAAACAAATATCTAATATAAGAGACTGCCTTATCCTACAGTCAAACATTGACAAATTACACAATTGGTGTGTTGCAAACAACTTATTCCTCAATATCGATAAATGTAAGACACTAACATTTTGTAGAACAAAGACCCCGTTATCTTTTGAATACACAATTAATAACAAAATCTTAGAAAAAGTCAAAGAAATCAGGGATCTTGGAGTTTTATTTGACACCCAATTAAATTTTATAAACCACATACAAGAAATAACCAATAAAGGCATGAAGACACTAGGATTTATAATCAGAACCATCAAAGACTTTGATTCACTAGAAGCTATTAAAATTGTATATTTGTCACTAGTACGCAGCTTGCTGGAATACAATTCCATCGTTTGGTCCCCATATTATCAAATTCATATAAAAAATATTGAACGAGTGCAGCACAAATTTTTACGATTTTTAACTTCAAGTTACATATACCTATTCAACACATTAACTATACATTCCTACTAAATACACTTAAATTGCATTCCCTAGAAAACAGAAGAAAAATAATTGACTTAACTGTTTTGTTTAAAATTATTCACTCCGAATTAAACTGTTGTGAACTCCTGCATCTCATTGACTTTAAGGTACCAACCCGAGCGACAAGGCAAAACATATTATTCTGTAACAATAATTCTCTAACCAACTATCACACACATGCATCAATTTCTCGACTTCACACACTAGGGAACAAATACACCTCAAATATCGATGTATTTAATATAAGTTTACCGTTATTCAAGAAATATCTGAACAATATTTTTATGTAGAATATTTTGATATCTAAGGAGCATCACCTAGGGTCTATTGCATATATTTGTGTATTTCTATATTAATCTACAATGTAAAAACTTGTTAACGTTTTCTTTTTATGTATCTTGCATTTTGTCATGTATTATTCATGACATTTAATCAGTCACCTGTAAAATTTGTAATTGCTAACATACCTACTGGTTTATTTCTGTCATTTACAACTTAGAAACTTTCTCTTTTATTGTAATGCACTATCATTCCTAAATTTATCTGTATGATGTTTACCTACTAGTTATATTTTTATAGTTCATCTTTTTTATTAAAAAAAACTGTCTCTGTATTATAATCTTGTCATGTAAAAGCCCATCAGGGCGTTGAAAATTAATAAATAAAATAAATAAATAAATAAATATATATATATTTATTTATTATATATATATTTATATATATATATGTTATGGTTAAGGTTTTCACGGGTGTAAGATGTAAAACACTTTTCTCGGTTTACCCGCGTAACGTAGTCCTGAGAAGGACTTTTTAACTCCTGACGTTTCGGACAGATCACACTGTCCATCTTCAGAGGCCTTATGTCTTTAGCTTTTGTCTCAAACTGATAGCTTTCGCATGTCTGTTCGGTCCAGAATCCAAGACTCAAGTGAGTGCAAATCAATTCCTATGGCTAGAACGGAGTACCCGGGTTGATTGTGATTTATGGTGCTGGGGGTAGGAGGTGGGACCGGCAGTCTCAGGCGGTTTACATGTAGAGACCTGATTGGTTAGGCTAATTGTGGGTACTTCTGATAATTTTGGAAATGCCGTTTTTGGGGGATTTTCGTCAATTATTACTTTCCAGGTGTTGGGAATTCTTATGGAGTCGTTTCTGGTGTTCATATTATTTTTATGTTTATAAATTTCTATTGCTTCGCGGTAAATTCTTTTTGGTTCATTGTATACGCTAGCTATTGTTGTTGTATTATCGAAGTCTATTTTATGACCTTCATTAAGGACGTGTTGAACTAAGGGTGAAGTTAAGCGTTTATTAGTGACATCTACTTTATGTTCTGCAATTCTACAAGATATTTTTCTATTGCATCGTCCAATATACACCTTTTCACACGCCCCACAAGGTATTTTATAAATCCCGTGTGATTCAAGTGGAATGTGGTCTTTCGGACTTCTTAATAGAGACGAGATTTTATTTTCCGATTTATAAATAGTTTTGATTTTATTGCTTTTGAGGATTCGACTGATTTTATCTGTTGAGCCTTTTATGTATGGGAGAATTGCTACAGAAAGGGGTTCTGTTTCCGTTTCAGGATAAGTTTTTTTACGTTTGTTTATGGATTTGTTAATTAAATATTTGGAGTAGCCGTTTGCTTGAAGAGCACTACTAAGGAGATCTAGTTCTTCACGAATATGATCTTTGTCCGCTAGTCGTTTTGATCGGGTAACTAATGTATTTATAACTGATGACAACTGAGATGGGTTGTGATTTGAGTTGGCGTTTAAATATCTATTCGTATGTGTCGGTTTACGATATACGGTATGTCCAAGGCTGCCGTTCTTTTTCTTTTTAACTAAAATATCGAGAAATGGGAGACAATCGTTTTCTTCGATTTCCATGGTAAATTTAATATCTTCATGGATACTATTCAAATGAATAAGGAAGTTATTTAATTCTTTAATTCCGTGTTGCCAAATAATGAAAGTATCATCTACGTAACGCCGCCATAGTGAGGGTTTCAGAGGAGCGCTCTCTAATGCCTTTATTTCAAAGTACATCATGTAAATATTCGCGATTACCGGGCTGAGAGGGGAGCCCATTGGGGCACCTTGAATTTGTTTATGTATTTGTCCCTCAAATTGAAAGTAGGTATTTTTAAGGCAATGTTCCGTCAGAGTGATAAAATCAGTAGGAACGTCTAGTTTTGATTTAATTAACTCTAATGCTTCAGTGATTGGTATTTTTGTGAACAAAGAGACTACATCGAAGCTCACTAGAATGTCACCCTTGTTTAAAGTTATATTAGAAATTGTTGAGGTGAAATGTTCAGCATTGCGAACGTAAGAATCCGCTTTTTCAACAAAAGGCTGAAAGCGTTGGGCTAGAAATTTTGCTAATATTTGGGTAAAAAATTTCGAAACAAATTTCGAAAGTGTTTTTTATATTTATAGTTATTCTTCATTACGTTAACACAAAATTGCAAAGATATAATAATAATATACCTATATGCAATTCTAATTTTGAGATCAGTGGAATGAAAAAATATTTTTTTCACTTTTATGCCTTTATAATTTTTAATAAAAACACACAGCTAGACTCACACTACTATTACACAGTTTTAGATTATCACCATGATTATATTTTTAGTATTGCCATTTGAACAACAGTGGCGCCCTCTTATGTTTTCTACTCTTATTTGACAGACTGTACTTACCTACTCATTCCATCAGTATAATTTTTCTTTTGTAAAGGGTGGCAATTAGTAAAAAACTTATTTAATATTCCTGTACGAATTATGACATTAAATTAAATAAACATTTAAACGTTTTAGGACGGTCAAATTGACAGGTTTAATTCACGCTGTTATTTAAAGAACTATACTAAATTAATTACATTTACATATTTATCAGATTCACAGTCAAGTGGTAGATTCTCAAAGCAATAACGAATAAAGCATTAGATTATTAAACTAGCAGTTAAAAACCCGCTCCGCAGGTTTTTGGTGACCATTTTATAAATTCGACAGAAACTGGTACCAAAAATAGCCAGTTCCTCGGATTCACTGGGATCCAGTGACAGCTAGTCACCGGGACAAATAGACCGCGACAGGCAATGATGTCGTATGTAATATATAGACGCGTGGTATTATTATTCACAATTGCCAGATACTATAATAATCATATTATCGTCCATCTCTCCATATCCGGAGAGATTTACGAAATTAAAAATCCAGTAGTAGGTACTTACGCCTGCCAGGCGATGATCTTCACGCTAGCTGTTAACGTAAGTGGTGCCATATTTTGGCATTGCTGTAATTCGGTTTTATTACAAAAGTAAATTTGTACACAAACTCCACGTACGAAAACGGTTTTGCATAAGGCAGAGTTGCATTCTTTGCTGGATTCTTAAATTTTAACCATACTGTCTCTAGACAGTTTCTCTGTATGATCATGGTTATATATTATTAAAACGAAATGCAGTACAAAATAGATGCTTTTTTATGGTCTAATATGTTTATGGTATAATATTTTTTTGTTTATATACTTATATTAAATAAACAAATCAATAATAAATACGACATTTTATTGCTATTTAACCAAATACTAAAATAACTTTGATCGGAAATTTTTTGTAAATTCTCAACTCAACCAACCTGTGAAGTAGTCTTATCTGTTTGCTTTATGGAATACTTGTAATTATTGCACTACCACCCACAACCCAGAAGTGACAATTTCAAATATTGTTAATTGTTTGTCAAGAATTTGGATATCGGAAACTTGGCATATCTGGAATTCAATGGCGGAATTTCGTCTTCCAGTAGGAAGATGACGGTGATTATATTACCTGGCGCCCAATTGTCAAAAGGCGAGTGATTTTTCGGTTAAGTTTAAGGTCAAATCAACCTTCGTTGAAGTGATTCGAAGCGAATTATTTTGTAATAAACCTCTGAGGGGGTGGGTATTGGAAATGTCAGCAGGTGGACTTGATGAAACGAGAGATGGGGAAGGAATAACCCGAGAATTCCAATGGGGTGAGGAGAGCTCTTACTGGAATACGTAATTACATAAACTCTTATTTACGAGAATAATAAAATCTTGCGGTTCTATTGAGATTCACGTAGTCACTTTGCTGAACAAATTCTGTTCGGAACAAAAGGTCCACCAACACCAAAAAGTTTTTTCGATATTTTTTTTTTGATCGGATACTTTTTTTTCCACTTTCTTTCGGTACGAATAGCAAAGAAAGATTTTTGTTGTTATCATTTTAATAAATCAGTTTGCTTGTCTTTATTCGTTAACTTCAAATAATATATCATAGGTTATCGGTTATAAACCTCCGTGGACTTAACGAATAATATGTTATATTATTCATGATTTCATTTGCATTTTTCTGTGCATTGTGAACTTATTACATTTGCTGTTTATTGTTTTATGAATTCAAAAAAGTCGTTGAGGTTTTTTTATAACAAATATTTTTAAAAGAACATCTATTTGCGATGAACGAAGGAAGCACCATACTAGCTCCACTATTGAACAGGTTCAATGGTGGCAGCTGTGTTTTTGCACGTAAAATACTTTACGTGCAAAAGGATGGCAAAAATTTAGAGAAAATTCCCGCTTTCCAAATTGAAGAGTGGGTACGCCCGCATAAAAAGTCTTTACCAAATTCCATGGTGTGTGGCATCTACAGTATTTGTGGATTGACAATTATTGTACATTGGTCAGATTGTAAGCCTTACCATTTTTTGAATCTGAAATGTTGCCAAACCTGCAGGCAGCACACAAAACTTGCGAATTCAAATGAAAGCAATTTTCACTCCTTGTGCAGCAGCCAAGAGTGATGGCCACCCTCTCGACTGCACACGACGGATCGACTCGCCAATATCGGGATCATCCATCATTCATTCACTCGCCATTACTGGAAGAAACTGGGGGAAATTCTTAGAGGGTTTTGGAATCGGAAGTCATCGACTTCTCCTGCATCCGGACGGGACTTTTGTCTGGGCGCCATTGTTGTCCAGGCGACCCAATCTTACGATGTGAGGTTCTTTTTGGAAGCTACCCGAGTTTCTTTCTGCAAGCCACGAAATTCAAACTCCAATTACGCTGCAACTTCAAAACAGTATCACATCGTCAACCTATTTTATAAGCAAGCACTTCGTCGGACAGCGTTTGTTTCAGGATGTTATTTTGAGTGCTAATATAAATTTTGTATTTTAAATACCTTTTTTTCATTTTGAATAAAACGCCAATTCTATCTTTCAGATTCATTTACCATAAGTAGAGTCCTCCTTGCTCATTTTGGGTAGACTGTTTTAAACGCCATGCTGTATCATAGTACCAGTATTTCAAAAATATAAATTGTTGTCACCTAAGCCCGCGGTGATATCGTTTTAAATAACCAGATTTATGTTTTTGCATTACCCGAAAACGGTAGGAATTGATAAAATCATACTAATCATTGTTAAAGATTAAAAAAAAAAAAATTACAATCAAATTTTGATGAAATTTTACAAAGTCTGCAAATAAAAGTTTATTGATTTCATCATTGAAATTTTTTGTGTTTTTAAAAGTTTTTTAATTGTGGTTCTTTTCTAATGTTTATTTTGTTTTTGTAACCGTGTCAAAATAGCTAAATACCTAAACCTGTGGGTATATTTTCACTACATCGTCATACGAAAATATATAAAAAAAACAGTTTTTGAAGTGAAAACTTCTTTAGCACCGTTGTGATTTGGAATTCGATGAAATGAAAAACAGTGACACAAAAAAGAGACAAGCACATACATCTAAGAGATTTAGCCTGCGAGAGAATGCGATAGTATAATCGGTCTCCTCTTTGTGCGGTGTTTCGTAATCTCCCCACCCTTGTCTACTTTAGTTTTCTGAAAATGTCACTTCTACCGCGTGTGAATTGCACATTCTGTTTTTTTTTCTAATTTTAATTATTTTTTAATGATAATTTTCACTATTTTTGGAAATATTATTAATATGTGTTAAAATTATAATTTTTAAAAGGCGCTATGTAGACTGCTTCCGAAATGCTTTGGTCCGATCATAGCAGATCACAGCAACCCAGTGGTCAAAACAGGACGACAGTGGTTCAAATCAGGCAACCCGAAATTTTAGGTTTTTTCACTTTTCTCATGTAATGATAAGTTCTAAAATGCTGTGACCTATCCTTTTACTCGTATATTAGTTTTAATGAACTAATTAATTTTATTATATGTACCAAGACTAGGTTTACAAAGTTAATCCATTCATCGCAACCTTTCCCTAATTGCCTAATTGGAACTGATTGTGTCAAGAATTCAGACAAGCGATAGAGTACTTATATTAGGAACTTTCTGGAAGATAAGAAAAAAGAAAACATAAACTCACTGAAGGCAGGATAACGGTGTCTCTTGTCCATTTTTCACTTTCAACTTGCACCGATTATCACCAATTGTAATTTTGAAGTGTTTTTTCAAGTCAATTCAAGATGCTGAGCATAAACACGTCCCTTTGACAACTGTCAAGGCACCGAACTTGTAACTTCTCAGTTGTGGTTATGGACCAAGTGTGGGTAGGAATCAGGAAGATGATAGAAATAATCACTAACAACTTACCTATAATACAATAAATTATATTTATTGAAAAGTATTTTAATTCCATATTCTTTGTTTCTTATGGTTACTAACACATAATGTATCGTGATTTTTCCTGGTCTGCTGTAGTTATTACTTATCGCTACCTTTCATCCCCTTTTCATTGGCTCTCCATTGGACTAATGAAGATGATTTTAACACCAGTGTGGTGACCAGTATTTCATCAGCTACTAGTACCGACTGCTAGTAATAAACTAGTACACCGAGCAAATCAACTCTCAATTGAGCATAATCGATTCTCCGATTTTGGTGAACAGGTGTAACTTTTAATTAATATGTCAACCAGTCCCGGGCTCATCTTCCCTTCGTCAGGGTATTGAGGCAACGGTGTACAGATGAAGTATGTATGTTTCAATTAAATGTCACATAATTACAATATTAGCGAACGTCAATCGAAAATATGAAAACAGAAAAATCAGAGAAAGATACGGTCCGATCTGGCACCAAAAAAAAGAGAAGTATGCGTTAAAAAATGAAGATAATGTTGGTAGTTCTTAGCCGAAGTATGATACAGTTAAATACATAAATATATAAACCACCCACTAGATCGATTTAATAAATTTTTCGAATGATGATGATGATGACGGGGATTTGTGATGTCACACACCATAGACTAAGATAGAGTAAGCAACAATAAAAAAGGCGCGACCATAGACAATATAATTTTCTTTCGGTTTCGGGGCCTACCCAGTACCGCCCAAATTATTAGCCTTAAATATTATTTTAAAAATAAAACTCGTAATTACATGATAAGAATTTTATTAAAAACATGAAATACAAACAGGAAATATATATAATTAAAATATGATTGTGCGTTCCTACAAAACTACTGAATTTTAAAAATTTTCATTTTATAACAGAAAAATGAAAAACTCAGAATTACATGTACCTACATATTTTAAACAAGAATACAATGTAAGCAGGTTATATTTCTGTAGCAAATTGCCACATAAAGAAATTGTTTTAAAGATAAATTACTTAACGTGCCTACCTATTATATCTTTCGTCAGGTCTAAAATAAATTTACCATATTGCCAAAATATAACCAAGGTCCATGGAGACATTAGTTTGCATAAGATGTTTGATGTTTCATTCGGGGCTCAAATATGTATAATATTTATTAATTTGGAGTTTAGTTTAGTTCAGTTCATCATATTTTTCCTGAAATCATTAAAATTAACGTAACAAATGTACATTGAAAATTAAAACTCTTCAAAACAAAAACAAAAAATATTACTTAAGAAGTTATATTTTATAAAAACTATATTGGTTCACTTATGGAAATTTGTTAAAAAATGGAATTTTTATTTTATTTGTGTACATTTACATATCTATGTATGTATGTAGTTACATTTCCTCCAAAGTCTTTTAATTTATGATTACTCTCATACTAAACCAAGTTCTGGGATATCTACTTACTTATATAAAGAAACCTACTCAAATGCATATTTATCTGACGTTATTAATTTTTTGTAAAATGAAAGCGAGTAATAAAAATAATAATTACCTCTGCATCATGCACAATGACTGATAGTATTTCCCTTAACCTCATCTAACCATCTTCAGAAACAGAAGCGAATGTATTGGGATGTGGGTATAAAATGTTATATTGTAAACAAGTAAAGTTTTGTCGGTTCAGATTCCACTGAAAATAGGAATATATTTATTAAATACTGATAAAAATATTAAAAAAATGCTAAAAATAAGAACAGAATGTGCAAGCGTAGTGATAAATGTGTTGTTTTTATCATCAGGGTTGATGTGTAAAACGGCACAATACCCCCAAAAAAATCTCTTTAATACTTTTTGCCGTGAAAATTTAAAATCATACTTGAATAATAGGTATTTTAGCAAACCTAACTCCTATAAGTGTAACTTATGAAAAAAGCAAATGAAATGCTAATTGTTAAAATCTATTTTATATAATAAAAAAAAACATAAGCACTATTGTCAAAATCCAGAGAGGAAATTGGTGAAGATTAAATTGATGAGATAGGTCGATGCAAGATAGAAAATATGTATACCTTTTTAAGATGTAATCGTGATGTTCGACTGTGTCAATTATTAAATTCCGGGTGGATAAATATGTTCTGAAAACGGAAACATGTACAACACCGATTTAAATACAACTTAAATAACATACCTACTTTAGGAACACTAAAATATCAACCAAATGAAGTTTCCCACCTGTAATTTTGTTCCAATTACGGGTCCTGTTCTTCCGTTTTTCATTCGATCGCGAATTCCCAAAATCCATACTCACACTTATTGCCATATTATTCGGAAATGTGAATGCATTGTAAATGTCAAACGAAAATAAAGCGGAGAAATGCAACCAAAATCCAAGCTTCCTATTGGAGGAGGTAGTAGCTGGGGATGATAAACAAATCGAAGGGGACTTATGATATCACCAAAGATTCGGTTCACATTTTGGATCGGAGTTATACCCGCCTGGTTAAATATGACCGAATCGGATAGACACATTAGTTCAGTTGGTAGAGTACCGCCCCGGTAAGGCGTTGGTCTTGGGTTCGTGTCCCAGAAGTGACCATATCGTTTTTTTTATTTTTCTGTTTTCAGATTTTCGATTGAGTTTCGCTAATATTGTCTTTATTTAATTAAAATATTACAATTTGAGGTTTTACTAAGTTAAAAATAAAAATGTTTCATTTAATAATATAGGTACCTACCACCAAGTGACTCATTTCAAAACATGATTAGAATTGAAATTAAAACACTTCTGTACTTCCTTCCACTTATTTATTTTCACCAGGACCGGTTTCATCCTATTACGGACATTTTCAGACTGGTGTTATGTACTCCTGCCTATGTTTGTATAAATACCGTAGTACAAGAATTTCAACTACCAGTCTGAAAATGCCCGGAAAGTAGGATGAAACCGGTCCTGGTGAAAATAAATAAGTGGAGAAAAGTACAAAAGTGTTTTAATTTCAATTCTAATACAATGGAATTCCACCACGAATTAACAGTCCAAAAACTCGACTCTCTAAAATATAAAAAGAGATTATTATAATACCTACCAAGCAAATCAATTACAATTTTTTTTTACATTAACTACCCATCCCATCCCGGCCCTTTGGCCGTGAGGAAAATCCTCTCAGGGCGTTTGTCATCTTTGGGGATGCTGTGCGGAGGGTCTTTAAGGAGTTAAAGAAGCCGAAGTTTATAAGAATCGGGGGGACACTGAATCCAGCAGTGACAGGCGTATGAATCATCAATGCGGTGAAATACGATGAGTCAAGAGGGTCCGACTGAAGAGGTCAAATTTGAAATTGATGAATAACTAGTCAACGTCCTTGGTCCACAGGTTAGCATCCCTTCCACCGGCAAGGGGCACTCCACGGGTCTAGCCGCCGGGCCTCTGCGCCCCTCCAGGGACGCGCTGGGGGCCCCCGTGGCGCTGGAGTCCCCTGTGGAGACCACGTACACCTTCACGCGGCACGCCATCCGGTCCAACTACATGGACAAGAGCATCGAGGCGAAGAAAAACGTAAGTCAAAATGAGTGTATAATACCGGGTCTTCTCATCTTGGTTATATTAAACTTTCTTTACTAATTTTAAAACATTACAAATTTGTTAATTTTAAAGTTTTTTTTTAAATCAATTACATTTATATAGTATTTGTATATAGTAACGAGTTCCCGGCATGCGTTGCAATGCCACTTAAATAAATAAATGGTTTCTCCCTACACAGCCTCCATTCATCCCCGTTCCCATTCCGCCTCCCCTCAACTCCCTTCCCCTCCCCTCCCCCTCCCTCCCCTCTCCTACCATCCCCTACCCCCTCCCCTTCCTCATTCCATTCCTGCTGCTAAACTATAGGAAATACACTTATTTTTCAAACGTCTCGCGTGCCGCCTTATGCATTTTTTATAAAAATTTCTTAATGCCAGATCTCCTTCACGGCCATGCGCACAATAACTCACCAAAGTTTTATCGTAATCAGTTTCCAGAGTACTCAAGAAAGTGGACCACTTAGACACCACCCACAAATGTATAGGTTATTACGATGATTACAATCTTCCAAATTGTGATTTCAATCGTAATGATTCCCAATCAATATCATTATGTAAAAGGGAAATCTTAGAAATGTCAATATTTCTTAATCTCACCCAATTTAATATTGTACATAATTTGAGTAATCGCTTACTAGATCTTGTTTTATTCAAACGAAGAGGATATATTAGTTAGTAAAGCAAAAGATTATATCCTACCCGTAGATAACCATCATCCTCGACTGTCAGTAATTATTCTAAACAATGTAAATAAAGTCAAAAACTCAAAAGTTCTAGTTATTACTTCAAAAATGCCAGTTACAGTGAAATTAATGATCATCTCAGCAAAGTGGATTATTCGCTTCTCGAGGATAGCGATGTGAGCTGTGATATAGAATCATTTATTCCGAAATAAATGCCATCATCATGGACTGCATAACATTGTGCACACTGCACACCCTACCAAATTATATAGAGTTCAGTAAAATAACAAAGGATTGGAAAAATATGTCAAAAAATTCTAACAACAATTATGTAAATAAGGTAGAAATTTCAATTAATGGTGATAAAAGCATTTTAGGAATTACACAAAGTCTTTGAAAAATGATGATGTTTGTGTACCCTCTAACATGTAGATGCTATGAAAGAAAAAGGGCCAACGACATTCAAAACGTTGTATTTGCAGACTTTTTGAAAAGTGTTTTGGTCCGTGACTCAATAATAGTTAATGATTGCTCGCCCAGTTTTTCCTCGAATCATTATTTAAATTTAGCTAATTTATTTATTTATTTACTTATTTATTTGTTTACTTATTCATTAATTTATTTACTTACTTATTTATATGTTTATTTATTTGTTTGTTTGTTTGTTTGTTTGTTTGTTTGTTTGTTTATTTATTTATTTATTTTATTTATTTATTTATTTGTTTTTGCACCAGATTTAAATGTCCGGGTTAAATTTTCCCCAAAAAAAAAAAAAAAAAAAAAAAACTAAACCCTTTCACACACTTCCCCAAAAATGATCATCTAGTCAACCCACGCTATGCAATTGCACTATATAAGTATTATAAATACAAAACACTACAAGAACAACATGTCAACCTACTAGAGACCAAATGGGAATATAATTCACCGACTCCAGATATTTTCATATCAGAGGGTTCGGCTCTGTGGCATTTCTAATTGAACCTATAAATCCTACCGATCCCTCAATATAAATATTTAAAATTTATTTATTTATTTATTATTATTATTATTATTATTTTTTTTTTTCTTTATTTTTTTTTTCTTTCTTTCTTTCTTTCTTTCTTTCTTTCTTTCTTTTATTCTTTCATTCTTTCATTCTTTCATTCTTTCATTCTTTCATTCTTTCATTCATTCATTCATTCATTCATTCATTTATTTATATAGCCTAAGACATATAATTGTACCATTTGTGCAGTGTATATGCAATGTCATCGAGGCTTAATATATAAATCGACGGGTAAAGCCAAGAGTAACGTCCATAGAGCCGCGAAAATAAAAACCTTAAAAAATTCTTATGGATTCTTTCAATGCGTAAAGTGTGTGTTAATTCGTGTGGGGCCCAGATGATCGAATTTGACTCAAATACACTCAGGACTAGTGTATTATATAATAACGTCAGTGTTTTTGTGTTACGAAACGGATATGTCGGATATGAGTTTCTAATTACGAAGCCGAGAAGCCTGTATGCTCTGCTTATTAAATCATCGATGTGTTGGTGAAAAGTTAGTGTGCTATCGTAAATAACTCCTAGATCTTTGATTTGGATTAGGTGTTGGAGAATAATTTCATTAATTGTATATTCAAATACATGCGGTTTCTTTGATCTTGTATACGAGACGATATTGCACTTGGGTGTACTGAAGTTGAAGCCATTTATTTTGGCCCAGTTTGAGACGCAGTCGTCACGTTGAAGGAGAATACAGTCAAGAAGATTTTTTATTGAGCGATATAGTTTCAAGTCATCTGCAAATAGTAAATACAGCGAATGTGTGATTACTGAACTAATATCGTTAATAAAAATCAAAAACAGAAGTGGTCCAAGGATAGACCCCTGAGGAACTCCAGAAAAAACTACAAATTTAAAAGAACTGAAACCCTTATAATAAACAAACTGTCTACGATTTCGAAAATATGAAGCAAAAAACAGAGTGGTCTTTTGGAAAAACCAAATGAAGCTAGCTTATTTAGAAGAATGTCGATGTCAACCTTGTCGAATGCTTTTTCCAGGTCAAAATAAGCAACATTCACCTGTTCACCATTGTCGAGAGTTTGTGATAAGAAATCTGAGATACATAAGAGGTTTGATGTTACTGACATCTGGGATCTAAAACCATATTGACGGTCGTCAAGAATTGGATTAACGTGATTAAGTATATATTTATGTAGATTTTTCTCGAATATTTTCATGATGGAACATAGAACGTCAACTGGTCGATATTCCGGATATCGCGTTTGTCTCCCTTTTTGTAGATAGGGTTATTTCAGTTAATCTCCAGATGTCTGGGAGAATCCAATTTTTTAGGCATACATTGAAGAGATGACATAATGGTGGTATTAAAAGGTCGGAACAACCCTTTAGTATAAATGTTGGGATATCGTCAGGACCGATGGAGTGAGGTTTCTTTAAATTTGAGAGTGCCTCCTTAACATCATTATCTGAAATACTGATCAGGTCGAATATGGGCCCAATCTGTACAGTGTGAAGTAAAGAGTCAATATTGAGAGTTGGGTGAACATTTTTGTACACAGATGAAAAAAAGGTAGCAAAACTATAAGCGATTTTATCATCAGTAGTCAATTCCTCTCCGTCAAAAATCATAGACTTAAATGAGTTGTTGGATTTTTTTAGATCCTTAATATACTTCCAAAACTGTTTGAATCGATAGACAATTTTTCTTCCATTGAAGTTAAATGATTTTTAAAAGCTTCACTGATTTTACGTTTTACGATGGAGCGATATGCTGAAAAACTAGTATAGTCCAAGTTGTGACGAGTTTTTATCCATTGCTTATGAAAAATAGGTTTAATTTGAATATTTGAAATAATACTATTGGTGTACCACTTAGGATATACTCTGTGTGCCGTAGTGCGAGGTGTTGAAATGGGTATATACTTATCGAATATATTGTAAATTGAATTATAAAAATTTGTACATAATGCATTTATATCTGTTGAACTTTGGCAGACCGGTTGCCATGAGCATTCAGAAAGCAATTTATATAATAAGTGGAATTTACCTTTGTTGAATCTCCAGGCGTTTATGGTGTAGCGGTCCCAAGGGGGGGGGGGCAACTATAACTATATAAAACACAATATAAGTCACAAAATAACACAATGCCTAACTAGGTATTTCCTAATGAAGGGGTCTCTCAAATCTCTCCGGGAATGTGGTTGTTTCAACCGAGAATTACTGTGGGACACATTAATTAAGAGGGAAATTGAGGTTTAACTCACAGCTGGTAGCTCCAACACTTTACCAGGCAGTGGTAACTCCACATAGAGAGTGTCATTTCCGCGACCTCGTAATTTACTTGTTCAAATCGGGTTTTAATGGATCGCCATTGCAAGCGGCGTCACGCGGGAATTGGGGAGCGTACTCGACCGACACAGCTTCTCGAGCGGTGGCCGGCTGGCTTCTGGCGAGTGCCGCGGAGGGGTGCGGTGTGTTCCTTTTTGCCAGGGGGGAAGGCGGGACACACCGACGGCGCCGCGGTTATTTGCGGGACTATGTCACCATTATGTTCAACTGTTCTCTTACTCAAAATGCGTACTGTAACAATGGTTCTAGCTCCATGATAGGAGGGAACTTCTGTTGGACTTGGGTTTAGACATGAACTTGAACCACCTGAGTGAGCCTCACTAATACTTATAGACAAAGCAGGATGGTGCTTGTCTTCGTTTGTAATAGGGTCCTGTCATTTCTCAACACACTTTACAAGATCCTTGACATTACATAAAACTACATCCAGAGTGTTATTATAATCATTACATATCAAGTTAAATTATTGCAAACCGTAGAAAAATTAAAAATAATTATACATGTTCACAATATTGGAGTTAAAGGAGGGGAGGTTCAAATCACCTAATATTAAGATATTTTTGTCATTGAGAAGATTATAATTACTTTATATTTTTTCGAATATGCTATAGTATAACGAAGTTAAAGAACTTCGTAATAATTGAATATAACGATGTACTGACTCAGCTAAAATAACTGAATCAAAGTAAGAACGGTGGTCTTGATAATATCCCAACCTGTTTTCTTAAAGAATTGCACCGCCAATCTTGCATGTCCACTACATTTTCTTTTTAACCAGTCGTTACATACGTCGTCAAAACACAGAAGGGCGTGAAATTCAAAATAAATAAATAGTACAGGAAATCATTTCATAACGCCAGAGCTCGCTATTATAGATAAAAACTATCCCGGTCACAAGCACATCAAATTTCCAAAGTTTCATCGCAATTGGATGAATTATAAAAAATTTCATAACCTAATAGCTCACTTTTATATATAGAAACTATTCAGGGTAGGCGCACATCAAATATCCAAAGTTTCATCGCAATCGGATGAATAGTTTAGGAATGCATACGGGATACAAAAACAAGCAATCAAGCAAACATACCTTCATTTTTATGTAAATATAAAATAATCATTTTAACGAAGTTGAAAAAAACAAAAAAATGGGTTCCTACCGGCAGCAACAAAACTTGCCGTTCAAAAGCAGCTTCATTGATGCTAAATATCTCATCAGATGATCATTGATTCTATTTCATAAAAATATTTCCCTCCCCGCCGGCATGACCATTGGTTAGTTATTACTGCAGATTAAAAGACGAAAAAAACTCTATGCTATCGGTGACGATCGAGAACAAATAAATTAATGATCTCCATGATGACCGAGTTTCCAAACCATCCTGGAATCAGCATGAAGAGATGTGTTTCAATGTGCACATTAGGTAGAAGTGAATTCTTTTTTTTCACTGGACGGTAATATAAGAGTCAAAATTTGGTGCCTTTTAGGTTTAATTTAAGCCATGTAAAATATTATTGTAAAATAGATTCGACACAAAATAAGAAAAAAGTTCGAATTTGTGTTTTATAATTTAAATAAAGGGGAGAGAGGAAGCGCGGGAGGTGATACTTTGATTGCTTGCTCTATTTGTTCGAGGCTCGGATCAGTCGCACGCTCGTTTGTCGTTAAAATTACGTTCTATATTCTTTCATGGCAACTATGCAAAGAACTCGGAGTGTATTCAAATGTCCTCTATTTGGTGATGTTTGTGAGATGAAAGAGAACTTTCTACCTACTTACGGAGATGCAGTGAAATACTATTATGAGTGGACGAGACATCAACTGAAATTGCAATCAGAAACTGCAAAAGAACCAAATTTTGGTGAGATAACAGATATAGTAATGTCGAAATTGAAAATATATGGCACACTATCTATTCCTACATTGACGCGAATAAGGATTGTTCAAATGTTGAAAGCATATCATTTAAAGTGCAAAAATCTACTCAAGTCTATCAAGAGGCTCTCCCTGGACAAGTTAAATAGTTTTCAGAAAAGCAGTAAGATACTTATTGATATTTCAGTATGCAAGTACAAAGCATTCGCTCAATGTATATATCCTAAGGATAAAAAGGTTCCCAAACAAGAGCAAATTTTTTTGACCGATCAAAGAACGTCTCGGGTAATGGTAATCAGCGGAATCGACGTAACTGCTACAAAGAAGTTGCAAAAGACTCTAAAAAGGAACCTATCTTACTGATTCAAGAGCCGGGATCCATTTACATGGGATACGTGGTACCTTATGTTGGTACAGCAAAAAGAATAGATACCGTGATAACAGGGTTTCTGTTACATAAAGAAGTTTCCCAAGATAGAATTATGGAAATTGATTGTGATGGTATGAATGTTAATACTGGAAAGTATGCTGGAATTATAAGACTGCTTGAGGCTACAAAAACCACTTCAGTTTCACTTCAGATAATTTTTTTGCTAGACATCAACGAATTGCCTTTGAGATATCTGTTTTTTCATCTCCATGGGTGTACTTTGGGACCTAAATCTTATATTGGTCCACTGGGAATATCACTGGAAACCTGTAAAAAGCTACCTGTTAAAAATTTTGAACGCATCGAAGGTCAAATGCTACCAGAAATGGCCAAAGAACTGAGTCCAGACCAACAGTACTTATATAAAATTGTCTCGGCGGTAGTTTCAGATGAATTTCCAGAAGACCTAGGCAATAAATCTCCAGAAAAACTATCACATTCCCGTTGGATCACCGAAGACTACATTTGTATGTATCTACTGAAGAACCATCTGAAATATTGAAAACTCTGGCTACTTTTGTGGTCAAAGTTTACGCACCGTTTTGGTTCTCAATTAAAAGTAAACCATCATGCAAAGATGGCACGTGTTATTTGTTCAATATTATTAAGGCCTCCAGTTACCTGCCAGAAATTCTAAAAAAATTATAGATCCTGTTATCCAAAGAAACGGCTACTTTGCGCATCCTGAAAGGATTCTTCTTGCGATGATAACAGATGATAAAAAATTATGTTAGAGAGCTGGCAGCCCTACTAAAGGCACGCAGCACTACTCAACCTCCAACACCTAGACTGTTTCAAGTGCCATTGATAGATTTTAATGCTTCTACATAAATATATTGATGTAATAAACTGGCAGGAAAACTTAACCGAACCACCGATTTTGAAAAACTTATTGGACTAGGAAATTCAGAATGTCGTGGAATCTGGTGGTGAAAACGAACTATTGTTTATAAGGCTTCCCTGCCATACCCAAGCTGTTGAAAGAGCTTTAAAGAATACAACGGAGGTTTCCATTTATCAGTGGATAAGAAATTAGGTGCGATTAGGTGCAATAAATGCCAAGCTGGAATCGCGAAATCAAATGCCTAAATTTGAAACTAAAAAGGATTTTAAACCTAAATAATTAATGTATTATTTTTCGAGTTTGTTTCAAATTTCATTTTTTTACAGCGATGCCTTAATAAATATCTTAATTATATACTTTTTATCATTTAACACATACTTACCACTAAGTTAATCACAATGTATCGCCTTATAAACTTTAAACTTTTTTACCCTAATTTTCAATTTTTGTAGTCACTGCGGAGACTGAAGATCTTAATCAAATGAAATGAAAAATCTCACGTATTTTTACTTTAACATAAGGCACAAATCCCCCCCTCTTAGAACTCTGAATCTTAAAAAAAAAAATTTCATACATCCGTGCTCAACCCTAGTGCACATCCCCTCTTGCCCGTAGATGGTTCTTTCCGAGCACACCCAGAAGAAAGTCAGAAATCTCCACAATTTTGGGATGGTATGGCGGTTAGATAACCAACAATCCAGCCATAAGGTCATGCCAAGTGATTCGTTACGATTAATGACTTAGCATGGGTGCCCGGGTTCATGGGGTGAGGTTTGTGTAGGTTTTGGGGGCGGTTGATTTTGCCCATCTATTGCGTGACGGGCCATATTGCGAGAGATTGGTTGAGGGAGATCTTTCGACCTCTCCAGCCGGATTCTGTCGACCCATCGCTTTGCTTTACAGTGAGAGGAATGCATTCATATGTCCGTCATCCCTGGATACCTACATTGAACCCCCAGATTTTTACTCACCCCTCCTACCTTTTTCCGTTCCAGATATTCTTTTTCCTGAAAAGACCCTCCACACGTGATTCCCTAAGATGACATAGGCCCCGAAGTAAATTGTTATTTCTCTGGACCTCTTTTGTGGAATTGATGTAAAAAAATAAGGATAGAACCGTGACGGCATCCGAAATTGAGGGGTATGGCTCTTGACTCTCAATCCTAATCCCGGCGTGTGCAAATAAATTTTATTTGACTTATTTATGAAACCGTATTTGCGGCACGTTCTAGAGTGGAAGATATTCTCAGTTTCGCCCTGGTGTAAGACCACCTTTCAGAATTGAAACGTTTCTTGAAATGGCTTTAGCCATGTTTGGTGACTTTTTTTTACATGAGCTCCACACAGGAAACCCTGAGAAAAATTATTTCCCTCAGGGCCTATTTCATCTTTGGGGATGCTATGTGGAGGGTTTTTTTAGGGAAAGAAGGAGAGAGAGTTCTGGGAAGGAAAAGGGTTTAGGGGGTGGGTAGGAATCTGGGATTCAGTGTATCCTAATCATTCGCCTCCAAGACCTAGACAAACCTCACCCCATGAATCCGGGCACCCCTGCTAAATCATTAAACATAGCGAACCACTTGGGGTGACCTATGGCAGAGATATTGGTTATCCAATAAAGGTTCCCGGGGCGGCGGTACCCATTCCCGCCTCTAAAATTGCAAATGACTAGATCTGAATAACCAGGTACTTTCCCGCTTTCCTCTTACCTATCTCCTCCCCCTCCCCACTACCTTCAGCCTCACAACGCACCCCAATTGGGGATGCCATAGACTCACTGGTTCCAGGCGGAACCAGTAGGGCCTCTTGTGAGGTATTCATATAAAAAAAAATAAAAATCCGAGGTAAATTGGTTTTCTCTGGACCTCATGTGTGGAGCTGATCTAAAACGAGAGGACGAGGATAGAATAACGGATAGGAGCCATACGCACTTAGGGACATAGGTAGAGAAATCTCAGAAATTATTGCAATCCGAACATCACCACGACAAGGCACCCTTATCTATCTGTCAGGTATCCTAGCCCTGTGCTACTTCAACGGCCTCCTCCCATTGCAGGTCCAACCTTTTTTTTTTTACAGTGAATACCGCACAAGAATCTCAACTGCTCCCGCCTGGAGCCAGTGAGACTATGGCATCCCCAATTGGGGTATGTTGTGAGGCTGAAGGTAGTGGGGAGGGGAAGGAGGTGGGGAAGAGGAAGGTTGGGAAGTACCTGGCTATTCAGATCTGGTCACTAAACACGGCTAAAGCCATTTTAAAGCAACGTTTTAATTCTGAATGGTGGTCTTACACCAGGGCGATACTGATAGTATCTTCCACTCTGGAACATGCCGCAAATATACTATATATTATTTTAAATGAATTAATTGTGAAATAACACAAATTAATCAAATAAAATTTATTTGCGCATGCCGGGTTCGATCCCGCGACCTCCGGATTGTGAGTCAGAGTCTTACCCACTGAACTACGTAGGTCGTCTACCTATTTTTAAACACCTTCAAAAAGGAGGTGGTTCTCAATTCGACTGTTTTTTTTTATTTTTTTTTTTACGTTGTTGCCTCAGAACTTTCGACTGGGTGACCCGGTATTGATGATTCTTTTTTTATTTGAAAGCTGGTGCATCCATGAGAAAACCATATACTCAAATTTGCATTAAGTATGTGCGCTACAAATGGACGAATAACTCAATATCACGCCAACCGATTTCGATGATTTTTTTTTATTGGAAAGGATGTACTTCAAGGGTAGTTTGATAAGAGTTTGGTTAGGTTCTGATTATGGGATCCATGACAAAGTAACGGAACTCTCCAATTCTTAAGAGTAAATTAACGAATACTCGGCCGAATCTTAATCGAATTAGTTAGTGTACTTCAGATTCACTAAAAATCAAAAAATAAACAAAAATTTTAACAAAACAAAAAAACGACTTAAAAAAATGCAATAAAAAGGAAAAAAAATAATTTCGTATTCTTCTACAACTTCATAATCAATTTACTTTTTCTACTCATCAATATGTAGGTTCGATTGTTATTTGTGGAGTCGGTGTCAGCAAAGGTTTCCGGCCCGGCATGTTCACCTGACAGCTCTCTTCACGCCGCGGCCCCGCTCTCACCTCTCGCCTCGTCATGTCGATCGTGCGACGCAAGCACATCTCCCTATAACTATGTATGTAGTTACAAACCCCTACCTTGACTGACACCGACTCCAAAAATAACAATCGTACCTACATATTGATGAGTAGAAAAAGTAAGTTGATTATGAAGTTGAAGAAGAATACGAAATTATTTTTTTACTTTTTAGTGCATTTTTTGAAGTCGTTTTTTTATTTATCATATAGCCTCTTGAGTTGCTTCCCCCTTTGCTTTGTACGGGGCGGCCCACAGGACATCTTTTATTTCATATTTATTTATTTTTCAGTTTCCATAAAAACTATATATATATAGAGAAATAGATATCAAATTATATAGCGAAGGCCGCACATTTAGAACTCGTAAAGGTGCAGTAAATGAGAAATGGGAATCACAACTAATATTATTATCGCGAAAGTATTGATGGTTTGCCTTTCTTTCATTTCACAACGGAGCGGCGATTGGCGTGATTTTTTGAATAGTTATAGTTGGAGGAGTGGGAAGGGACAAACTTCGTTTTATCTCGGAAAACATATGATTCCCGTGGGAAATTTCTTTATACAATAAATTCTCCGTAATAATACTTGAGCGATGCCGCGGAAAAAAGCTAGCAGTATATAAAGAAGTAGTGGCGATAACAAATAGTAGAAGTCAGTAAATAACATATTTATATTGAAGGTCCGATGCTCTGTAGGAAACCAGTTTGCACATCGCGGTGTAAATTGTGCGCCCTAAAGTAAACTTAAAATTTAAAATTAATTAATGTACTTTTAAACCATATTTTTATTTTTGACGTAATTCAATACATTGTTTGTATGCAGATTTAAAAGAAATCTACTAAAAACTGTTATAACAAACTGACAGTTTATCGGCTGGGACGCATAATAATAATTATATAAAAAGCCTTGTTTGTAAAAAATTGCTTTATTTTTTTTAATGTCATAAATTGAAAAATTATATTATTGAATATATAAGGCTGCGTATGAAAAACGCATGAGTCAAACCACTTTTATGGGAAATGAATAAAGCAAGCGGTGTTTCGCGCAGCATACAAAAAATAAGTACTTAAAGTTAAAATTCAATTCTTCAAATTAAACTTAACAACTCCGTTTTAATTCAGTAAAAACCCACTTATAAAACATTTTTAAACAATTACATCGGCTTCCCTGCCGCCTCCTTCATTGGAATTGGTGACCAAGAACACATATATAATTAGAATCTATAAATTATACATTGTTATAACTTAATTAACGTTGACTAGTATTTTATATTATATTAGTATCGCCCTGGTGTAAGACCACCATTCAGAATTGAAACGTTGCTAGAAAATGGCTTTAGCCGTGTTTAGTGACCAGATCTGAATAGCCAGGTACTTCCCAACCTTCCTCTTCCCCACATCCTTCCCCTCCCCACTACCTTCAGCCTCACAACATACCCCAATTGGGGATGCCATAGTCTCACTGGCTCCAGACGGGAGCAGTTGAGATTCTTGTGCGGTATACACTGTAAAAAAAAAAAAAAAAAAAAACTATCATCTTGAATAAATACCCAACGCGTTCACTCGGTCAACATTTTGTTTAGTTTTTCCCAAGGCGGATAGATAGAATGACAAGATACAGTGGTAAGGTACTCTGGTTAAGTCCCTGAAGTGTCGACCAAAGTAACCCAAAATAAACTCTTCCGTGGCTAAGCGCTTTTGAAATATCCCTCCGATGTCTGCTTTTACCAACCAAATTGACCGCTGACGTTGATATTTGGCTCAAACTCGTAATCTCACCGAACTGACTGAGAGTATTTAATTCCGCGGTAAACTAAAATTTATCCCCTCGGATTCCGTCGTTACAAATATTTTGCAAACATGCAAGCGATGGCGGTGATAAAATATAGAATGTATTTCAATTTGTTGAAAGCGTCGATGGTAAACTTGGAAATGCAAAAACATCACGTAGTATTTAAGCGCAAGATTTAAGGGTTTTACCTTAAATTACCAACTTAACCTTAATTTCTGACTTATAATTTAATTTATCAACCACAATATGAATGATTTCCAATCTTTAAACTTCACTCGCCATAACACAGGGACATCCCTAACATGGCGGAGGAAATCACACAAAAATTTATACAATCTACAAAGTTCTTACTGTAAACAAATAAATAAATAAATTTTCTGGGGTAAATTATTGAAATATTTATTTATTTATAATGTATAAATTTTGGAATTACGTATGAAACAACACATTAGTAAATGGCTGCCACAGCTTCGTTGGAACATGCGTAATTTTTTAGCAAAATGTGCAGTAACGTTGTTGAATACATGTGGCGGCTTCTTGGTATAAACCTGTAACTTCAGATAACCCAGTTTTTTGTGCCTCAATTGGAAGATAGAGCTCTTGACGGAGGGTGGAGGGTCTTTTTAGGAAAGGAAGTTCGGGGAAGGAAAAGGGTATGACGGGTGGATATATAAAATAACGGAGGGGTGGTGTCTAAGGAACTGAAAAGAAAAATAAATTTCAATCACGAACAAGGTACGAGAAATGCAAAGCAAATTAGATTGCCAACAAGGAAGAAAGTCAGCACCCTGAAATCCAGATTGAAATTATTCGGATTGAAAATATAAATTTAAAAATGAATTAAGAAAGTATGTCTACCTAAAATCTTGATGTTTTGTTAGTGATGGAATAAAATGAAAATTAAGATATTTAAAGTTATTTTACGTTTGCCAAAAACTGTAAATTTTATACATATATATGTTGTTACGTTACAAAAGATAAAGAATAGAGTCCTTTATTCCTGTTGCGAGGGTTTAGTGAATTGGGTCCCAGTGCACAGCTCGCCGCACCGCCCCCTTCTCCGCACGCGGAGGTCCGTGGCCCGAGTGCCGATCGGCACCCGGCATCCAGTCAACCGCTTGCTCCTGGCGCGACAACAGTGTCCAAGTAATTGAGCTATGGCGCTCTCCGAAATTCTAGACTGAATGAATCTTTGCCCCCTCTTGTGTGCTACATCCCGCGTTTAAATTCACTAACACGTGTGGAGAGTTGAGAGAGAGAAGTTCCCCGCCATGTTAGAATACTAGTCCTAGCAAGTACCCATGTGTAGTTTGCCGAGGCTGGCAATTGTAAAACCCTGTCTCCTTCTAAATGAATAAACCCTTTACGTGCAAAACTGTGTTCTGATTGAGGAAAGAGACCTGGAGATTGTGAGGAAAGGAGGAGGAGGAATTCACAAGCGAACCACAACACTCGCCTTAGTTTTAAGAGGAACCTTGCTTGCGCCGGCTTCCTGAGCTAGTTCTGTTGGCCTATTTATTGCGTGTCCTTTCCAGGTTTGGTTCACACATAAAGATGAACCGGAATCAATCATTGCCGTAAACTTCTTGTTATTAATTTCAATTTCAGCAGTGATCGGACTAATTGACGCAACTAAAACTTTACTATCCCTGTGATTTTCAAAAATGGGATTTACAGGATTATTCTTGCAAAATTTCTGTAAATGCCCAACGCCCTTACATTTAAAACATTTCGCATTACGAAATTTACAATCAAACGATAGATGATCATTCCTTTTGCAAATAAAACACTGTTTTTTAACATTACCCAAGGGTGATCTAAAATTCGTACCTGAATTTGATCCTAACCTATATGCTGGTTTCCTGTTAAAACTACCATTGGGGCTCGTCGATCGTTCCCTACGCTGATCTCGCTTGAACCCATCGCTAGTAACTCGTTTTTTTACCAGGTTTACTTCTGATTTAACTTATTAGCACTATCCAAAGTTGACATACTAACTGCAAGTCCTTCTATTTCATTAAACGATAACATTTGCCCTTCCACAAAAATTTTCTCTTTCGCGCGCCCCGGTAACAACCCGATTGCAAACATGTCTATAAGATTTTTTTCAAGCCTCGTTTCGAATTGACAATACGTTGCTAAAGAACGCAGTCTAACCGCGACATCTCTTATCGTCTCGCCTTGTTGTTGTCTCGCTAAAAAAAAATTCTCCCGTTCTTTAAAAACTGAACGATTTTTGTTACAATGTTTGTCGAGAAGCGCTAAAAGTTTATCAAAAGATAAGTCCGTTACTTTACCTGGAAAACACAGATTAATTAGTAAGGTTAACGTTTCTGATTCTAGGAGATTCAATAAAAAGCCCGTTTTTTCTCCACAGACGCTTTGTCATCATGGATCACGAAAAATTGCTCTATCCGAAGTCGAAACAATCCCCAGTCTCCGGAGAGATGGCAAAACGGTGGTATTCTACCCGATTCCATAACTCCCAACAGATAGATCGGCAAAAACAATCAACAAAAAAAAAAACAATAACAAATAATCCCTCTCAAAGAAGCAAAAGAACTTATCTCAGGAACTCTTCTGGTCTCCCTCTGGGTTTTATCCTTGTCTTCTGATTAATCCAATGATTCGTCCTTAAAACGATTAACCCAATGATCCGTTTTGACCTTGAAACCAATCCAATGATCCACAACCAGATCGCCTCCTTGCGGTATTTTACTTCTGTTCCTAGAAAAAAAAATCTTCTTATCCAGCCCGTAGCCACGGAAACAAATGCTCCTTAATCCCGAGCAGAATCTCTTCCGATTCCTTTGCCAAAACTGCAAGTCACTCCAGCAGTGACTTAGTCATCCGTGTCCAGCACCAATTATTATTCGTACGCGTAACTTCCACACAATTATACTTTTCCGGCTGCGCCAGTTGTTATGTCTGCCCTTTCCTCGGCAGATATTAATTATTAATAAAGGTTCTTTTATATAAAATGTGTTTATTACTTGAATAACCTAGCTGGATAGCTACGACTGTTTACTATTCGGTGATAGGTAAATCTCTGGGCTCTTGCCTGGGGAGCTCGTAAAGTCTATGTCTGATACTGCTTCTTGTACGCCAATGCCATCTGGCGAGCTATGGCGCAAGCTAAATGCTTACCGCCATCTATCGTATTCTTTCCATATAAAATACTTAATTACTCTACATTACAATTGCGTTGGTATGAAAAAATCAAAAATACATATTATGTAGATGTCTGAACTTACGTAGAGATAGTCGATGTTATATCTCACCGTAATACAATGATATACATAGGATGATTTTTGAGTCCGTCTCAGTTCGCGCCGTAAAGGGTTGAATAAAACTGCTATCGTAGTACTGTTCACTAAATGGGGCAAAATTACGTGAGGAATTTTAAGCCACCGTCAATCCTCTCTAAGTGCTGTCATAGTGACGTTTTGCGAAATTTTTTTGCAGGTTAAACTCATACCTTTATTTTTTAAATGCGTGTTAAAATTTTCTTAACATTTTGTTTTCGGAGAGCCGTATATTTACTTTTATTTTTTGTTTTGGTGTATGGCGTCGCATGAGATAACTACATATAAGCTTGGGAAGGATTCTCTGAAATCGTAATCTTAAACTGAAGGGCCACAGAGAAAGCTTTTCCGTCGCTTAGAATAATAAACTGAAATAACCCTCTGGAGGAGCGTGGTGCTACCTTCTTCTCTCTCATGATTTTCCTAGTTTTACTTACAGGCTGTATCCAGGTCACAACACACGTTTTGCAATATATTCTTTAATTCAACATTTAAAATTGATAACAAGGAGCTATTTACGTTAATCCATTGTATTTCTTAAAGAGATTAATCGACATTTGGTTTAAATGAGGATGCAATCTGAAAATAATGCATTTTAGGTGGAAAAATTTGTACAAGTATCGAGGTTCCAGAGCTTCCATTCGATCTTCTTTTTTCTGCTATCTGTTTTATAGTAGAAATTAAATATTCTGTACTTTAAAACACATTGTGCGCCAAGATCTGTGCTGTTGTCATCCTTGGCTACAAGAACATAGGCCTTGAGTGAATTAAACTCTAAAAGGCACTAACGAGCATCGGATTAATAAACGAGCACGTATGAGACGATGGATGTGCGTGAAGTATAGTGTATGCGACAGGAAAAAGTTTTATTGTTAGTTAGTTGGCCGTATCATTTGGTTGGTTGATGCCTTCCTCGATTGTTAGACATTATTAGTGTCAAGAAATAATTGCTTTGATGGCCTTCGTACGTACATAAAACGGAGTGTGAGTATTCAATTGAAAGGAAATAATTGAACGAACATAATAATATCTCCTATCAATCACCCACAAAAACTATTTCGTTTGACACCATCACCATTTATTTTACAATAATAATAAAGTTTTCCGTAAAGTCTAATTCTAATTTTCTAACGACAACTTTCTTTAGATTTATACTCCTCTGTTGGGTGAAGACTAATATTCACTAAAGGCGGTAAACTAAGCGCCCTTGGGGTGATTTAATCACCAATAGGCGACATGTAAAGATTAGCAATCGTTATATTTATTACCGGGAAAAATTATGTTTTAAGATCGATTCTCTATTTATTTAATGTACGGTCACTGGAAGGAGAAAAGCAAAAAACTTAAAAGCGAAAAAACAGTTTGTTTTCAACAAAACTACATTATAATATACATTTTGGCACTGTTAACTGCCAGTCTGGGTATTTTGATGAAAATTGTTGTGTTTGGTTGATGTTTGATTTTGAAATGAAAATGATAATTGAAACGAAGGAATATACTATGTTCCTACCTGGACGTCATTTATACAAAGTCTTACATCTCCCTAAAGTAGTGGAAATTTGAAACAATGGCAGGAGTAATCTTCCGAACAGGCCCTCTATTGATATGCTTGGTGTAACTCCAAGGCTCCATCGAAGCCAGAGTTAAGTTAGCTTCTCAAATGCTGGGCGCACTGTACAGGGCCCGCAGATACTTTAATAGTACACAACTTCTAATTCTGCCCAAATCACAGGGGCGTCCCAAGGTTGAATTTGGTAGCCACCTCTGGTCTGGTGCTCCAAAATACCTGAAAAATACCTTCGACTTTGTGGAGAAATGGGCGGTTTGTTTGATAGATTCTCCTATCTTAACAGACGGATCGCAATCTTAGAGCACAGGCGTCAGGTGGGAATGCTAACCTTGTTCTACCGATATTTCAATAGAAGATGCTCCGAGGAACCAGCACCTTGCGCATAATCGAGAAACACGCTAAATACATGCACAACATATGTACACGGTTGCTATTTGTCACATGAGAACGGGTCGCTTCTTCGACTCGTTCTTTGTTTAACAGTTCAGCTCTGGAACAATTTGCCGGCCTTTGTGTTCTTCCTACAACAAGGGTCTCTTCAAGACCAATGTTCATTGTTCCTCTCCTCAAAAAGACTCTTCACACAGCATTTCAGTTGACACAGGCCCTGAGGGAAGTTATTTTCCTCAGGACCTCCTTTCTGGAGTTCACGTAAAAAAAGGAAAAATTGTGAAAATTCGAATGCATTCGTATTGCAAACAGAGGAAGAATTGCAACAACCTGGGATGCGAGTTGTTAGTGATTTTGGGGTACGCAATTTCCTTTTTAATTGAAAGGAAGGATTTTGACCACCTCGGAAGAACATAATATCATTTTGTACTCATTCGTTATGTTGTGGCGATAATTAAACCTCGAGGTATTGCGGAGGAATTATGCCACTATATTGTGGTTGCGTCGTATTAAGACATAGTGATTGGTTATCTCTTTTCCTTGCATACCCTGGTTTTCCTACCCAACTTCAGGAAATACCATTTCATTTCGTTCATTTAAGTATTTACAGTCCATTATAAATGCACCTGAAACTGTATTTCGTAAGATGTTTTGGCTGCAACAGTGGAGTTGAAATGAAAAATTTGGTTAGACAATGTTAAGCTTACTGAAAAAAAGTAAAACTGTGTTACTTTGTAAGGAACTTTACAGAGTGCGAAAGTTTTTCGTGTGTTCAGCGGAAACAATTATTACCTGCTTTGCAGAAGAGAAAAACTTTCTCTTTGCAAAAGTAAATAGATAACGTTGGTTGATTTCCCTAAAGTTCCCTGAATTCCGCACAAGTGCAAACAATTACAGAAAACTTTCTTTCGAATTTTCTTTAACAGGTGCCTATTTTTCCAGGTTATCAGAATGCTGTTCGTCATCATCGCAGAATTTTTCATTTGCTGGGCGCCACTGCACGTATTAAATACTGTGAGTATTTTTTCTGCCCATCATTACATTCGTGAATTCAATTCTACATAACATATTGATCGTACTATTATTACATTATACGCGTTATATCGTCGGCGTCGGTCTACTGGCAAAGTCCACTAAGTCACTAAAACACAATCCTGAGATAATCGCATTTCAAAGTTTAGCAATATGGTCAATATCTCCAAAATGTATTTTTTTTAAATATTTTATAATTTAGAATGAACCCTTAAGTATCTTATCAATACAAAATATTAGTTGAAAGCAATAACAGCAACCTTTGATTAAAGATTTACAAAAACATGAGCCTGACTTACCTAGTGGGTTTTACCAGTCAATAATGACTTTGTATGCTTTGCTTGTTAAGATTATTGTTAAATTGGTGTTTGTAATGCCGCAAAATCAACTATGTCAGCTTTAAGATTATTTTAAAGCTGATTTAGTGGATTTTGCTTGTGTTTTAACTTTTAACGGTCTAAATCGATGTATTATTGACATTTGTGTTTGACTTAATGTGTTTTGTTTTGATTAATGTGTTTTGCTTGACAATAATATCGGATTTATGACATATGGTGAATTAAAAAACACGTTTTATTTGAAAACGATTAAATATACGACTTAATGGAGTATGCCAGTCGAAATAGGACGATTTTTTTACATAAGACCGCATACTTAAGTCATTTCACGAAAAAACGTGACTTCATGAACTTAGCCACTAGATCGACTATATTCTATATACATTCTATAAATAATATGTTTTATTCTACAATGAATAACATATTATTAAACATATATTCATGTTATATAAAAAATATATAATATGTTATATTAAAAATTTTATTAATATTCCCAACTAGATTCAAAGAACATACACGATGTTTTAATAATAAAGACACTTCTTCAAAATTAACAGAATATCTCTATGATGTTTAAAAAAATTGACGGATTCATCAAATATTTTAAGTTCATTTTCATGTTCTGTAAAAGTTCAATTCAAGTTCTGTGAATATTTCAGTTTTATGAAGCAAATGGCCTATAATGGGGGAAGTGCTACAAATATAGCAACTGACCCAATTCAAAAGATACAAAAGGCGATAATTAAACTAATCCTGCAAGTGCCTTTCTACACATATTCAAGCGAAATATACAAAACATTAGAAGTCATGTCAATAAAACAACTTTATGCCAAATCTGTTCTGCTATACTTCCTCCAAAACAAACTCCATATTCCAATCCAACCAAAAAGAATAATAAAAACCCGGTCCTTAACAAATATAACCCTGAACATACCGATAACACACACCACTCACGGACAAAGACATTTTCAGTATTATGCAACCAAACTTTTTAATTATATGCCCATTACTCTGAAACAACTCCTAACTGCAAATACATCTACCAACATTCACAAAAAACATATCACAGCCTGGATCAAAAATCAAGATATTCATATTTTTGAATGTAGCTATTACTTTGTGGTTATCCATTATAGAAAAATGAAATAATTTAACTTTGTATAAACCACTTATTTGATGCGCAAATCCGACCGGTTTCGGAACAAACGTTCCTTCGTCAGGGAAAGCTTATACTAATTTGACAGTTTCGGATTTGCGCATCAAATAAGTGGTTTATACAAAGTTAAATTATTTCATTTTTCAAGATATTCACTTTATACAAAATACTTTAATCCCTAACCAAACTATAAAATAAATAAACATGTCTTTCAAGAATTTACCAACTATTCATATGTACATATATATACCTTATACCTACGTATTTTTTTTTCTTCTAAATATTCAATGTGCAATTATTATTAAAATGTAAAAAAAGAAGATAAAAAACTCACTTTCTACTACAACACATAAATAAATACCTGTACTTGTCACACTTAATCATAAACACGTAAACACCTCAGCACAGGTTCTCCTAGTGAGGTGTTCACGAAACATACAATATTACCAACCAACAGTTTCAAACCTACCTTACACCCAACATAATGAAATGAAATATTAATATGTAAAAACTTTTTTTTTCAAAATATATTATGTAAAGATGTTTATAATAAGGTAAAAACTGTAATATATATAGATATAAATAAATAAATAAATGATATAAAAACAGAACGTGAATAGAACTTAGACAGAAGTAATAATTAACTTCACATATTTTATGAATCCGTTTTCTTTTTAAACAACCCGTCCTTAGTAAATAATCATTACCTACTTAAAAACAACAAGCCTAAGCCATTACATATTAAAGGAAAAGTTCTTTTTTTGGTTATTTGTTTTTGGGGTGTTATGCCGTGTTGCGCATTACACCCCAAAAACAAATAACAAAAATACTTTTGGCCGTGAAAATCTAAAATCATTTCCGAAAAGTTCTTTGATTAAATTTGCTCGAACAATTAAAAAATCAACAAACGAATGATTGACCCCAATGTAACGCTAATTAATAAAGTAAGGGAAATTATTTATACCTCACTCCTTAGTATGTTTACAAAACCTAAACAATGTAAGGCACTTTTATAAGTCAAAGAAGTAACTTTATTATTAAACATTTAAGAAAACATTAAAATTTAGTGCGGGGAAAATAGATTTCAAAGTATTTAACGTGATAGAGCGTCTCAATTATTTTCTCAGCCAGTTGGTTTAACAGGTAATAAAACAATTTAGACACCTTCAAATAATTGAAATTTAGAATCGTGTAAAGAAGTCATCTAAAAGTGGTTTAACCGCAGTTTGAAAATAGCCTTGTAAGCTAACACAAAAAAACAACTAAAATTCTAGCAGAACTTAATGATAAGATTATTAAATTTATGCTTTTGAATGTAGCTATAACTTTGTGGTTATCCATTATAAATAAATGAAACAATGTTAATTTGTTTGAATCATAAAATTTCCGAAATCTGTCAGCTTTATTCAAATATACAAGTGGTTCAAACAAAGTAACATTGTTTCATTTATAAAATTTAATTTATTAAATATAAAAACAGACGGATAATTTGACCATGTCAACTTTTCACCATTGATTGAGAACACATTTTTAAAATTATTGTTTCATTAAAATTACAAAGCAAAGCTAGGTAAAAATTAATAACATGTTAACATCAACAAATTAATAATACTTAATAGACGGTCAATACGTATAACTCACTCACTTTGTCGCCTAACTTCTCAATTGGTGTTGAAAATACTAGTTAACAAAACTTAGTAACAATTTATTTGTCAGCGTTTTAGTGATTTTTTAATCTACTACTTTTTTAAATAAAAAAAACTTGTTAATTAGAACTCGTACCTTCACACACGATTCTACCATCATATATGCTGGATAAAGTTCTGTCTGATTTAATTCTAGTGTAGCTTCCCACAGCGATATTATCCAAGGAATCCTTCTGCTTGGAAATCTAATACTTGATTAAATTATTAGCTGGCGTAAGTTCGCAAGATACTAACTAAAATTATTTTTGAAGAATTCTTAAGCCCTACGAATAAAATTGAGTATCTTATTCACTACAGAATGAATTTATTCGCTATATGAATTTAACATTATACATGGAAATTTTATTATATGTAAAATTTTTAGAGATCCAATGTAGGTGGTTATTTGTAACAAATTATAATGATGGTAGGCAGACACCCCACTTTCATTAAATGATTAAACGATACTGGAGTGTCTGCCTACCATCCTAATAATTTGGAAATGTGAATGAATAAATTTTATTCATTGCGTCTTATGAGGATTTATTCGTCTCTCATTTCACACAAGAAAGCATTGAAATCAACCTCCACGCCTCACAGACGAGTATCTCCATTTTTTATAATTTACATTAATTAATGTACAGAGGTCTAAAAATGTATGATGAACTGCCTGAAAGTATGAAGAATGAAGAAAAAATGAATGTATTTAAAAAGAAATGTTATGCTTACTATAAAAATATTTTAATTTATGAAATGAAAGGTTACATTGTGCTTATTAGTTTATATTCATATAGTATAAACTAATTCACTGTACATCAGATTCCACCTCCACACAGCATCCCCAAAGATGACATAGGCCCTGTGGGAAATTATTTTCCGGTGTAGAGCTCATGAAAAAAAAAACCTGAAAAAAGCTGTATATAATATCCCGTTTTAAGGCAATGTTCAAAAAGTTTACAAATGTCTTCCTCGTAGATCTCTCTGAGCATTGTCATGGAGTCTTCCAGAGGCACATTCGTGAAAAGAGACACAACGTCAAAACTGACCAAAATATCTCCTTTCTCAGTCTTAACCTTCTTAAGCTTACTGATCAGATCTGTGGAATCCTTAATCCAAGATTTAGTTTTCCCAGTTTGCATCTGCAGTAATCTTGAGAGGTATTGAGAAAGTTTGTACGTCGGTGCACCAATAGCAAACCGGCCATTACTTTGGATTTGTCCCTGAGGTCCTGGGAAGACCCAAAACTCATAGAGCGCGCCTGATTACGGAGGCAATTGAAATTCACAAAAATCCTATAAATATTAATAGAGACGACGGAGCTAAGCTCAACAGTTCTTGGTATCCGGTAATTGACGGTTACATCAAGGCTAAACGCAAAAAAACATGTTGAAGTATATTGTAGCGCCAGCTCGTAGAGGAGTGGAGCTGGTGACACGGTATCGCTCCTAAGTAGATAAGTACAAACATCACCCCTAACTATTACACATCTGCCCTGATGATGGACACTGCAACGCTGTCCAAAACGTTGGCTAAATAAGGAGGTAGCGTAACACGGCATAATACCCCAAAAACTAATAAAAAAAAGAAGTTCTGAATTTTTAGCAGTAAAGTTATACAACAAATTCCCACGTAGTATCAAACAAATTAAACCAAAAATAGCTACGTTAAGGACATTAAATGTTGGCTGAAGGAACTATCGGAAAATAAACTTGCCAGTATACATAAAATATCGTCATAGAAGTTTCTGGAAAACCTTATCCCAACAATGAAGTTAAACCAGTCGCTGAAAACTTATCCAAAGCATTTCCCCCTCAGCCCAGGATCTCCCAGTGAGGAGGACTACTATTATATTTTCTATTTTATATATATACTTAACATGTTTGATATAAAAATGTAAAAAATAATTAATATATAGTTACTAAATAAAAATAAATTAACACGGAAAAGGAAAATAGGATATAATGTGTCACAGAAAAGTGCCATTTGTTATAAAATGTGCAAATAAAACCGGGCGTCAATTCCGAATGGTGGGAGGTCGATGTAGGTATGTGTAAAAATAAAGATCATAATTAACCCTTAATACGGTATTATCAGTGTTTTGTCAAATATGATTGCCCGAAGATTCTTCCGATGCAGCAATAATGTTAAAAAAACATTATTTAATGCATTCTGCACTAGCCTGTATACATGTGAAACATGGTGTCAATACCGAGTAAGCTCAATGGAACGTCTCCGGATCCAATATAATGATGCATGCAGAATCATATTTGGAATCAGAAGCTATAGCAGCGCTTCAACAATGTTCACAGAATTAGGACTCCATGGATTCGCCAGTCTGATGAGACACCGGGTCACTGGAGCCAGGATGCGGCTAATGGCCTCCGACAACACGTTGGTGACCGCAGCCTTCCAGCACCAAGCTCCACTCCTGAGTGAGCGATGGGCCCGAGCGCACTCAAGATCACCCCCTGCATAATAATTGATTATTTATTTTTATTTATTTTTGTTATTATTAATTTTTATTACTATTATTTTTGTTTTGTTATTTTCTATTTATGTTCTTATTTCTTAACTGTGTAAATATAATATAAATATGTATAACTATATGGGACGTGTGGGATTGCACTATCCTCCCCACATCCTGGAATAAATAAAAAATTTTACACACCAGATTTAAATGTCCGGGTTACATTTTCCCCACAGGAAAAACTAAACCCTTTCACACACTTCCCAAATGATCATCTAGTCAATCCACGCTATGCAATTGCACTATATAAGTATTATAAATACAAAACAATACAAGAACAACATGTCAACCTACCAGAGACCAAATGGGAAAAAAATTCACCGACTCCAGATGTTTTCATATCAGAGGGTTCGGCTCTGTGGAATTCCTAATTTAACCTATAAATCCTACTGATCCCTCAATATAAATATTTAAAAAATCTTTTGTAATCCTTCATGTATTTAAAATGACTGATTTTTGCATTTTTATATATAAATTCTTTGACAAATCTAATATGCCTAAACTTTGAATGAGAGACCTAGGTGTAATGCCAGTAGCCGAAATAACAAATGGTATTATTTTTATAGTCTGAGAATGCCAAATTCTTTTAATCTCATTTCCTAAATCTGTGTATTTTCTTATTTTTCCAAAAACAGTTTTTTGAATTTTACAAGAATTTGGAATAGCTACATCAATGATATATATTATTTTTTTAAATTTTGTCATGTTAAACTATATCAGGTCTATTATGACTAATTGTTCTGTCTGTTAGTACAGTTTTATCATAATATATTTTATAAAATTCATTTTCTAAAAATGATTTTGGTTCATATTCATAATATGGTACTACATTACGGCAATCAATTAAGTTATGTTTAATAACCAAACATAACAAAAAGAATTGTTGTGTAAAAACACAACAATATTTTGACATTTCTAAAAGCCATAGGTAAATTATAGACAAGAAATTGTCATAGATAATTTAAGGTTATTACAGAGGTGCGCTGCAGAATTAGCTTCAATTTTGACGAAGCTTTTTAAACTGTCCCTGAAGACAGGCTCTGTGCCCTCTGGTTGGAAAAAAGCGGTTATCCATCCTATTCCAAAGAAGGGTGACCGCTCCAACCCGGCCAACTACCGCCCCATAGCGATCACATCAGTTCTGTCTAAGGTGATGGAACGTGTGATCAACGACAAACTGCTCACATACCTCGAGAAGAACAAAATTATCAACGACCGTCAATACGGATTCCGGCGGAACCGCTCGTGCGGTGATCTTCTCGCGTATGTGACGCATGTTTGGGGGCGATGCCTGGAACGTTTCGGTGAGACCCAAACGGTTGCACTGGACATCTCCAAGGCCTTTGACCGGGTTTGGCACCGAGGACTTGTCAACAAACTGCTTTCTTACGGACTTCCCGCATCCTTGTGTACGTGGATTGCCGACTTCTTGAGGGGGAGGTCGATTCAGACGGTAGTCTATGGTTTCACCTCTTCCTCACACTCGATAAATGCTGGCGTCCCGCAGGGATCGGTTCTGTCTCCAACTTTGTTTTTGTTGCACATCAACGACCTTTTGTCATGTGCACCAATTCACTGTTATGCGGATGACAGTACAGTTCATGATAGCTTTTTGTTTGACAAGCCCCCAAAGGGCTCACAAACTCCAACAGCTCGTAGGGCTTTGAAGCAAAGAGAGAGTGTTTTCACTTGGGGTAAAAATAATCTCGTTGAATTTAATGTTTCAAAGACCCAATCTTGTCTGATTACGTCCAAAAGGGATCGAAATGAAAATCTAGTCTCTTTCAACGGAAGCAATCTTCCGAACAGGCCCTCCATTGATATGCTTGGTGTAACCCTAAGTGACCAGCTCAGGTATGGGGGCTCCATTGAAGCCAGAGTAAAGCTAGCCTCCCAAAAACTGGGCGTGCTGTACAGGGCCCGCAGATACTTTAATAGTACACAACTGCTAACCTTGTACAAATCACAAGTACGCCCCACGGTTGAATTTGGCAGCCATCTCTGGTCTGGAGCTCCAAAATACCTGAAAAATACCCTCGACTCTGTGCAGAAACGGGCGGTCCGTTTGATAGATTCTCCCATCTTAACAGACGGATTGCAATCTTTAGAGCACAGGCGTCGGGTGGGAATGCTATCCTTATTCTACCGGTATTACAATGGAAGATGCTCCGAGGAACTAGCATCATTGATCCCTTCGGCACCGGTGCATAGTCGGGAAACACGCCAAACGCGTGCCCAACATTTGTACACGGTTGACATTTGTCACATGAGAATGGGTAAAAAAAATAACCAATATTGATTGGTTTTAAAAAAAAAATTATAAATTTCTATAATGCATATTGTAATATAGTCTATGCATTTATCTAAGCATTTATTACTTATAATGACAATGATTATTCAATTTAGGTTGTGTGTATTATTGCAAAGTAGGTATTTAAGATTATTAAAACAATAATGTAATGTTTCTATGAACAAACGAGCAAATTTAATGGAAAATTTCGGCTGAACAGATTAATACTTTATGGACTTTACATGCCGGGCGAAGTAAATCAAACAATTCAGAAATGCCATAAAAAATCGAGCCCAATCAGCATTGAGCCCTTAAAGTTTGGAGTTGCATAATTAGTCAGTTTATTTAGTTTTAGTTTTTGCCCTGTGTGAAGTAATTTCGAGTCAACTACAATGTCAACCACTAAGATACGTTTTTTGAAAAACTACCAAAACACAGGTGGACAATCTTTTTTTCAGAGAGTGAGAGTTTTAGTGAGAATAAATAAAAAAATATACTTACTGCATCAGATTTCGTGGATCCGATACTGGTTCTATGAGAAAAGATATAAGTAATCTCTTAAATTTAAACACTATTCCATAGAGCTGGTCATAAACGCAGACGATCAGTCCATTGATCCTTCAATTCGCACGGTCGTTCGTCGCGTTCAATCTGCTTCTGTCAACATCCTAGCAAGCGCACATCAAAACTTATATTAAAATATGCATTGTTGGTCTTGTTGTCGACGTAGAGTGAATATAACAGCTGCAAAAGTTGTGCAAAGGGGCGCAGATTGTCGATGTATTCTCTGGGGGTAGACAGTGAGTTACGAAAGTAAATGTTACTTCAGCGGTCTTTTTAATTTATGTATAATATTTCAGCCCACGTTTTGGGTTATTCGTAAGTTTTTGAGCTCCGATGTCAGATCCAATAACAGTGAGTATATTCACGCTTTACAAATATATAATTCACGTCAATTGTTATTTGTTATACTAAAGGATTTTGGGTATTTGCAGGGTCATGAAAGATTCTAAAAATGGAATAAATGTCAGTAAATTGGCTGTCTAAATAATTTTTTTTCTTAAACATACAAAGGTCAATTGATTTTTGTTAACCCGTGTGCTTATTTAGGAATAAATACATCCCAAAACAGGTAATCGCGTTATACTTTCATAAGACAAAAAACGTCGCGAGCGACCTCACATTTCAAAAGCTATATATCTCTCTTCCTCTCATGCAAACAAATGTATTTTTCTTTTACCAGAAGGAGAACGAAATAATGCTTCTTATTGCCTTCGAAATATGAAAACTATCTTGCATAGATATTTTACAATATCGATCCAAAGTGACAGTTTCAGAATTTACGCGCGAAATCTAGGCTTCCGGATTGTGAGGTGCGAATATATTGAACCAAGCAGAAGGGTTAAAAAATAAATTTATTTTCACTCTCGTCTACATAAATTCAATAACAAAGAAAAATTGCTAAAATTAGACCTATTTTCTTCTATTCGTTTTAGGTTTTCGTTTAATATTTTTTTGCAAGTTTAATATCATTCGATAATAGAGAGTAGATAATTTTAAAGAAGAATTCAAGTAGGTACTTGGAGCGAATAACATGGCTTCTTGTCTAATGTTTATCATTTTAAAAATATGGGATGAGTATTAAAACTTTCCAAAGATAAAGATGATAAAAATATGGCAGCTAAAATAGTTGTGTTGACCTTGAAAATCCAGAAATAAAGAACTATGCAAATTTCTCGAAGCTCTCCATTTGAGAGCTTTTGCTAACCCGGATAAACACAAGTCTCAGATTATGACATCAAAAAAGAGAAAGGCTTTCACATTTCCGGTCTCAGAAACTACATGAATCCATTATTTGACATACCACTATTACTATACACACAGGAATACAATTTACCGCAATAAATCAGCGATCTATTCAGTTCAGAGAATCAGTGATTCAAATTAATCCTACCCACAGTATAGACATGTTTCACCTGATTCTAAACAAATTAAATAAAAACATAATAACATTTTTAAGATTAATGAGAAAAAACATTTAACACAAACAAACTAACAAGTGCGCGTATTTCGTACACTTTTTATTTGAATAGAAGTGACTACAGTGTCGTAATACAAGTTTTTATAATGAGCAAAGTCAAAAACATTGACATAGTTCTTGTAATTACATAAATACAGTGAAAGATCAATCAGTGTACATTTAAAATTACTGTGAACTCATAAACTTATAAATGACATTAAAGTGAACTTCAACGAAAAACGAAAAAGAATATTGTAAAATGATTTTTTTGAAAACTGCTGGTAAATAAAACAAACATTAATTTGTCAGTTCTCCCTAGTTAAACTGGTAATTTCACGATGTTTGACATCCCGGGTGTGGTGTGGGTGTCAGCGTCGTTCATTATTTGCGGACAGAACTTGTGGAGTAGAGTTCAATCCTAAGTCAAACCAATTATTTTTTTCACCTTATTTAATTTAAATAAAATACAACGCCATCTACGAGTAAGAAACCAAAGCTTACGATGTCTAATACCCGTAGCAACGCTGAAAGGGCAAAGAAGAGTGCTGCTGAGAACACCCAAGGAATAAATAATATGGCTAAAGAAAATGTAGCTGATTTAACCATAGACAAACCTCCGACAAAAATAGAAATGATTATTCTTGCAGAAATAGCTGAAATTAAAATAAACCATAAAAAATTACCACTATAGAAGAAACTATGACGAGTTTGTCAAAGGAAATAATAGAATTTAAAACTTCAATAACAGCTCGTTTTGAAGAATACAAAACCACTCTTAATTTTGTTTACGACAAAATAGATGACATCGACAAAAAAGTATCACAAACGGACAAAAAAGTTAAAGAAATAAGTATGATGGATATAAAACACAAGATGCTAGAACAAAAAGTACATGAGCTACAAGAACAATTAGATGAAAAAGAGCGTCAAAACACGCAGACGAGTATGGAAATTCGAGGAATTCCTGAAATTCAAGATGAGAAACTCAATGACATTATTTTCAATTTAAAAAATGCTGTAAAATTAAACAAAAATGACATTGAGGACGCATACAGGGCGCCGGGGAAAAGAAACCACATAGCAACGAGATCGATAATTTATTATTTCGACCCCCACTCTTACTTAGCTAACCCACATTCAGCACTAGAATTGTTTTATAAAACTCTACAAGATTATATTTCGAAAAGCACATACAAAATTGTTATTACTAAGAGAAAATATAAAAAAAAACAAACCTTGGATTACTGTAGGACTAATAGTCTCTATTAAACAAAGAGATAAACTTTACAGAGAGATGTTAAACTATGAAAAAAACTGTCAAAAAAATAATGTAAGAATAATGTCTTTTATGAAAACAAAGTATTTGAGGTATAGAAATTTACTCAATAGGTTAATAAGAAGTTGAAAAAAGAAATTCTATTGTGAACAAATTGATAATGCAAAAAATGATACCAAAAAAACGTGGAATATTATTAATGAAATAATGAACAAAAAAAAAATGGCATCAACTGATGTGAAAGAGATTAAAATAGGTAACAATATTATAACTGACAAATCGGCCATTGCAGAAAACTTTAACAACTTCTTCATAAATGTAGAAGTACTTGAATCTTCTAGTAAAATTGATAGTACAACACCCGTAGACTCATCTTTGCATTTAGTCTCAACTTACGATTCAATTAACTCCTTAAAATATTTTTCACCTATCACGATAAACGAAATCAACAAATTCTACAGGAATTGATGGTTTATCAGGAAACACACTAAAAAAAATAAAGCATAATATTTTAATTCCATTGCTACATATTTTTAATATATCACTAAAAGATGGACATTTTCCAGAACAATTTAAAATCTCCACCATCATTCCAATTCACAAATCAGGAGAAACGCACATATTAGACAATTACAGACCTATCTCCTTAGTTTCAAACCTCTCAAAAATATTTGAAAAATGTATCAAAAATAGAGTAATGAATTACCTAGAACAAAACAAAATTCTGTCCCAAAATCAATATGGCTTCAGAAGTAAACTTAGCACTGAAGACGCAATATTCGATTTGACAAAAAAATTGTACACATCTGTTTATAAAAATAAAAAAAAGTCTAGCTATATTTTTAGATTTAAGAAAAGCTTTTGATACGGTAAATCAAAATATACTCAAAAAAAATTAATCAAATAGGTTTCAAAAAAGGTACACTAAAAATTCTCACTAACTATCTCAAAGACAGAAAACAAAAAACTAAAATAGGGAATTTTTATAGTACTGAAACGAGGATAAAAAATGGAGTACCACAAGGTACTGTGCTTGGCCCAATCCTGTTTTTAATATATATAAATGATTTATGGAATGTTGTAATCCCTGGTAATATTGTATCTTACGCTGATGATACAGTAATAATTGTAAACGAAAAATCCTGGCTTAAAACTTACTTAAATGCATCAAAATGTATTGCACATGTTTCATCATGGCTAAACAGAAATAGACTCTTCCTAAACTACAATAAAACATCTTACCTACCTTTTTATAAAAACAGTAAAAACAAACCCCCCAATAACCTTAAAATTAGAATTCATAATGCTAACTGTAATCAAGTAATATGCTTATCTTGCTCTGAAATTGAAAAAGTTGAAAAGATCAAATATTTGGGAATATGTATTGATACAAATTTAAATTGGCAATCACAAATTAATAATACCGTTTCTAAATTGAGATATCTTACGTACATATTTTACAGACTTAAAGAAGTATTGAATATTGACAAATTGAAAATGATTTATTTTTCTCTGGTGCAATCTTCACTCATGTACGGAATAATAGGATGGGATGTTGCGCTTGATGTTTTTATAAAACCTTTACAAACAACTCAAAATTATATTGTCAAAGTTATGTTTAATAGAATTAAAACATTTTCAACAGATGCTTTATACAAAGAATCTAAACTATCCAGTCTCCGTAAACTATTTATACTGCAAACTATGAAATATATCTATAAAAACAGAAACAAATTCGAAAAAAATGAAAACAGAACAAACATTAGAAATAATAATGTATTCTATACCCCTCAAACAAACACAAAACAAATGCAAACTCACAGTAGTTTTATTGGACCTCGCACTTTTAACCTTTTACCAAAAAATATACAAGTTGCAACTAACCTTCCCCATTACATAAAAGAGTTAAAAATATGGCTGAACCTCTCTCTCTCTGGTTTCAATCCTGGGATTGGTTTGCAGCAATTTCCTTTAGTTTCCTCTTCCATTCTTCCCTGTCTTGTGCGGCTCTTTTGAGGTCTGCATATGATAAGCAGCGCACGTCCACCAGCAGGTCCTCCAGGTACTCTCGGCGTGGGCGTCCCCTAGAGTTTGTCCCCTCGGTCATACCCTCCATTATGGAATGCAAGAGGCCTTCTTGTCGTATTACATGGCCGATCCATCTTGCACGCCTTTCGGACAAGGTCCTGAGCAGGTGCCTTCCTCCTTCGATTCTTTGGAGAACCTCCTCATTTGTAATGTGGTCTCTCCAGGAAATTCCTAATAGTCTTCTATAGGACCACATCTCAAAAGCCTCTAGTCTCCGTTTATCTCTTTTGGATAGGCACCATGTTTCGCAGCCGTACATCAAGATACTCCATACATAGGTCTTGATGAGGAGTATTCTCAGCTTTAGGTCTATATTATTTGATTCAATTATTTTCGACCTTTTATTGAAAGCAAGCCTAGCCTGGTGTATACGGCTGTCGACATCGCTCTTAGACCGACCGTCCCATGTTATTTTGCTCCCGAGATAGACAAACTCCTTGGCGTTCTTTAGTGGAACTCTTGACATCTCTATTCGCATCTGATGTTGCGTTCGGCCTACAGTCAGCAGCTTTGTTTTGTCTTTATTTATCTTCATGTTATAGTTATTTTGGAGAATGCTTTGCATGGTTGTTAAGGCCTCTTGCAGTTCTTCTTCGCTTTCAGCAACCAATGCAATATCGTCAGCAAACCTTATCATATCCACCTTTTGCCCGTGTATCTTTACACCTTTTCTGTGACTCATTCTCTCTCTCAAGTCGTCAATCGCACTTTGTATATAAGCGTTAAAAAGAACAGGTGACAGAGAGCATCCCTGTCTCACCCCTTGTCTTATACTGGCTTCTTTTGTATCATTGTCACATCTAATTATAGCGGCCTCATTCTTGTATAGCGCCTGGATTATTCGTCTATCTCTATATTTGATATCAATTCTCTTCAGAATCTCGAAGAGTCTTTTCCATTCTACTTTGTCGAAAGCCTTTTCCAGGTCTATGAACGCGATGAATGTGTTTTGGTTTCTTTTTATTCTTTTTTCAAGTAGTATTCGTAGCGACAATATTGCTTCTCTGGTTCCTACACCTCTTCTAAAGCCATACTGATCTCCGGAAAGGATGTTCTCTACTTTTGGTTCGATTCTTTTTAGAATGATATTAGTCAATATTTTTGAGGCATGAGATATTAGGCTAAGAGTTCTGTGTTGTTCACATTTCGTCGTGCCTGCTTTCTTTGGTAATATAACAATTAGGCATTTCTCGAAATCCTCTGGTATCTTTCCAGTCTTATACATTGTCTGTATCATTTTAAACAGGGCATCTATAGTTCCTTTTCCTGCTGGTTTAATTAGTTCAGCCGGAACGTCATCGATTCCGGGTGCTTTCCCGTTTTTGAGGTTTTTCAGTGCGAGATCAAACTCTTCTCTAGTGATGGGATCTCCCAAATCATCTGCGTCTACCTCATTTTCTCTTTCTATCAATGATTCGTTGTCACTATTTCCCTTCCCATTGTACGGCATTTCGAGGTATCTTTTCCATCTCTCTCCTATTTGGTCATTTTCGAAAAGTATTTTGCCGTCTTCTCCTTCTATTGCATTACCCTTTCCAACTCTCATCCCAAAGAAGTCTTTCACCGCAGCGTGAGCTCTTTCTATATTTCCTCTCTTGAGGTCGTCGTTTATCTCATCGCATTTATTCTGGTAGAATGTTTCTGAACCATGTTACGTTACGGAATTGATTCCCGTGCGAGCTAATAGCGAATTGACCCCTTGCACAGGCCCTCCGCCCCCCTCTCCCCACACCGCGCGGCGCCGGTAGCCAAGCGCCGAGCGGCTCCCCGCACCCATTCCTTCGCCGGCCTTCGGCAGAACAACTGTGTTCCCCGTGATTCGCGCTAGTCGCTCTCCGTGAACTAACTTCACGATGTATTATTTGAATTGTGCTTTGTGCCCAGTACCTAGCCAGACGGCTGACTCCGCATCTCCCGTTATGTGAGTACCAATCTACTCACCTCCCACACCGTGTGCTATGAACTACTTCTAACTTCACTAAACGTGTAGAGAGAGAGGAGAAAATTCTCGTTAGGCTAGCAGTGTAGTTAACCATGTGTTTCGTGCCGAAGCTGGCTTTGTGTACCACCCTGTTCTGTTTTTACGAATAAACCCTTTAAGTGCTAAAACTGTGTTCTGATTGAGGAAGGAGACCCGGGGATTGTGAGGAAAGGAGGCGGAGGAGGAATTGCCAAGCGAACCACAGGCACTCGCCCTGTTTTTAGGAGGAACCTTGCTTGCGCCGACTCTGAGCTAGTCGTCGGCCGTGTATTGCGTATCCTTTACAGGTGTAGGGTTTAGCAAATGGCCGCAAGTAGTGGCAATGCTAACAACCATACAGATGTAAAAACTCTATTAATTTAATTTTATATCAGTTTATGTTTCTCACAAACTTTACACTTATAACTGTTATTACACTATACACTAATTATTACCTTGTACACTATTGAACACACTTTTTGAACAAACTGTTTAAACAAATTTTAATAATGTTTTTGCTTCATATACCTACCACTGTTTGTTTTTTCTAGGTACTAAAATAAAATAAATTTAACTATAATATTACCCACGCACAGGCTGCGCCTTAGTGGGTTCCCATTATTTTTATTATATCCCAAATATGTAACCATAAAATGTAAAATTGGGAAAAATAAAGGATTAAAAAAAAAATAAAAAAATTATTAAATTAAAAAATCCAAATAGTCGCGAGGAGTTTCTAAATCAAGCAAAAAATATAACAAAAATGCCGAAAATAGTGCCGACAGACTCAACACCAGTAAAATAGGCTTCTCGGGACCAAAAAGGCCAATATTTATTAACGAGCTCCTAACCACCCACGCAAAAATAATGCTATTTCTCTCAAAGCAATTAGCAAAAAAGAACAGTTTTGCCTACGTATGGGTTAAAGCAGGGCGAGTCTACATTCGACAACAGGCAGACTCGTGAGCGATCTTTATTCACTCAGAAAATACCATCCTCGAAAATTTACTCGTAAAAACTAACCATGGAAGTGATACAAGTGCAACCTCCAATGACACAGCCCACGTAGCAGTTGCATGACTGCAGCCTTATTCTATATACTCTCATAGCATAGACTTAATATTAATCACCTTCTGCATTTTATTTTATGTTCCTATGTATTATATGGATACTGCATTTAATATTGCCACAGAGACAAGACAACGTAATATACTTCCTCTAGAATGGCTTCAACATTAAATATTGATTTTAAAATTTCATCTAATGAAGAACACACTTACACCAATTCAACAGAGTTTAAAGTAACCGTCGCCGAAAATAACTTTCTGAGCATAATTTCTCAAAATATTAGAAGCATTCAAAAAACTTGCAGTATTTCCACAAGACCTTAACACTCGTTTTGATATTATCCTTTTAAGCAAATGTTGGATAGACGAAACTTTCACTGACATTAACATATTGGAATATACGATTTTCCACACTACTACTAATCACAAACAAAAGATGGGATAATCATCTTTATCAAGGAGTCACTGAACTCTTCTATCTCGGAAATAAAATTAACAGAAGCAAATTGCGTCAAAATATCACTAGGATCAGATTTGTCTATTTTTGCTATTTATAGGCCCCCATGCTACAAAAATATATCACCTTTCCTGAAATCTTTACAATATCTCATGGAAAATAATAAAATTACTCAACAACTCATTTTAGCAGGAGACATAAATATAAACCTTTTTAACTCTAAACCCAAAACTAACGAATAAAAAAGTCCTCTAGCTCACTATGGCCTTCAGTGAACTATAAATTCTTCGACCAGAACCTCACTTGAATCAAAATCCTGTATTGATCATATTTTTGTTAAAAAAAAAATAAAACCATTTCATCCACTATTCATTCCACGGTTATCGACCATTTCACCACCACACTTGGCATGCGATCGAAAACTGAAAAAAAAATCCAAAATACATACAAATACGTCACGGCATATCATAAAAATCAAATCAAATCAAAAAATATTTATTGTAAAATAAAAATTACAAAAGGTGTAGCTTATGGGTAGACCCCATTTCTTCCAGCTAACCACATTTATTTAATTACAATGTTTATATAATATTATTTGTTTTATTATAATTACAATGTTAATACAGATAAAATAACAATATACCAATGAAAAAAATACAAATATATAAACCAATAAAAATAGGCGTTTCATTTACGTGAGGTATTCACTCAACGTGTAGTGACATTTATTAACAAGGAAAGTGTTTAGTGACGATTTGAATTTGTGTGTATCTTGTATTTGTTTAATGTTATGTGGAAGCTTGTTATATACTTTAATGGCCATGTAGTATGGTCCTTTTTGGAATATTGTTTTGTTTGCTTTTGGCATTAATAGGTTTTCTGTGAGCCTTGTAGCGTATTTATGTGTTGAGTTTTTTAGTGGGAACTTGTCTGTAGATGATCGCACTAACATGCATAACTCCATTATATATATGTCTGTGACTGTCAGAATTTTCAGATTTTTAAACATAGGTCTACATGAATCTAAACGACCAGAGTTTGTAATTTTTCTTATGCATCTCTTTTGTATGATGAAGACATCTTTGGCGTTTACCGAGTTTCCCCAAAAAATAATACCGTATTTTATTATTGAATATACATAACCATAGTATGCGGCTATTACTGATTCGGTGTTCAATATTTTTCTCAAGGTACCCAGAACATAAGAAAAACTACTGATTTTTGCTACAATTTTTGAGACATGTTCTTTCCAGTTTATGTTTATGTCTAATTCTATTCCCAGTAGTGAACAGGTTTGGGAAGGTTCGATAATATTATTATTAATGTTTACATTTATATTTATAGGTGTAGCTTGCACTGGACAAAATTTTAAAATTTGGGTTTTGTTTGTGTTGAGTGATAGATGTTGCGATAACAGCCAGTTTGCTATTAATTGGCAAGTCTCGTTAACTTGTTTGTTAAATTCATCAACGTCTCCATTACATTCAAACAACAAAGCGGTGTCATCAGCGAACATTGAACATTCTGTGCCAGCAATTATTGGGAGTTCGTTTATATAGATAAGGAAAAGGAGAGGCCCAAGAATGCTTCCTTGTGGCACACCCTTGTTTATTTTTCTCCATTTGGATTCTACCATGTACTGGAACATTTTTTCATCGATATTTGAAATTTGAACTTTCTGCTGACGATTTTTTAAGTACGATTCAAACCATTTTAATGCTAATCCTCTAATACCTACATGTTCAATTTTAATTAGAAGAAGCTCATGATCAACATTGTCGAATGCTTTTGAGAGGTCGAGAAAGATACCTACGGTTTTTTTACTAACATTAATATTTTCTAGAATTTTGTTCAAAAAATTGAATACTGCCTGTGTTGTTGAACGGCCTTTACGGAATCCAAATTGTTGTGGACATATTATCTCAAAGTTTTCGAGAAAGTTATAAATGCGATTGTACATGGCTCTTTCAAATATTTTTGAAAAGTTTGGTAATAAGGATATCGGTCTGTAGTTTGAGATTTCCTGTTTAGGACCTTTCTTATACAAAGGTACAATAATAGATTTTTTAATTGTTCTGGGAAGGTTCCTGATTCGAAAGATTTGTTAATTAATATTTCCAACGGGTAACTTAACGCTTCTGCACATGCTTTTATAATTTTTATAGGGATTTTGTCAGTGCCGACACTGCTTTTATTTTTCAGTTTTGCGATGATTTTAATAATTTCCTCCCTGTTTACAGGCGTTATGAAAAATGATCGCGACTGTTTGTTTTCGACTGTTTTGGCAGATTGTGGATGTAGAGATGTATTTTTTGGTGGTGGCGGTGGTGCAAAGAAAATGTTAAATTCATTTGCAATGTTTTTTGGTTCTGATACCAGGTTATCATTTATTTTAAGACAGATTTTTGGTTTAGTTTTGGTTTTTGGTCATAGATTTCAAAGCACTTAGCTCAGATATAAGTCATGAATCTTAGACCAGCATTCTAAAAGAAACAGATTCAAATAAAGCGCTAAATGAATTTTTATTAACTCTGAATACGTTTACCACTAAACACACTATAATAAAAATCCGTAAAAACACTACACACAAAACACTTAAAATTGAACCATGGATTACAACAGGGCTTGTAAAAAGTATACACAAACAGAATATGATTCATGCAAGAGTAAACAATAACCCAATGGACAGTAAACTAAAATACAATTATTTATTATACAGAAACCTATGTAATAGACTAGTAAAGCAGGCAAAACATGAGTTCTACAGGAAAGAAATAGATAGTGCCGGAGGAGATACAAAAAAGATATGGAGAGTTATCAAAGATGCCGCTTATTCGAAACCTAAGAACAGTACCTTTATTAAAAAATTGTTAGTTGATGGGGAAATCTGTTAAACAAGAAACGAACCCAAAAAAAATTGCAAATCACATTAATTATCATTTTACCAACATGGGCTTTGATTTAGCGAAAAAAATACTTACAAAGAACCACACGACAGAAGAGCTACTACTCAAAGAAAGCTCTTCCTTGCGACCAAATCATTCCTTTAACATTTATGAAATAAATAAAACAGAAATAAATGAACTCATTTTTTCACTCAAAACTCATTGCGCACCTGGCCCGGATAACATATCTAACCAAATCCTGATAAATCTACGAGAATATATCGGTATACTTCTGCTACATATATTTAATGAAAGCTTCTGCCAATGTATTGTACCTGACAAACTTAAAATTGCCAGTATTACCCCATCCATAAATCTGGAGACAAAAATGTTATGTCTAACTACGGACCTATTTCACTACTTAACTCTCTATCAAAACTCCTAGAAAAAGCAATGAAAAAAAGACTGATATCCTACCTCGACAAACACAACTTACTATCAAGTCATCAATTCGGTTTTCGGGCAAAAATAGGCACAGAACAGGCAATTTTTGAACTAACCAACTTCATTGTAAAACACGTAGATAAGAGATCTAAAGTAATTGGAGTTTTTCTAGATCTGGCTAAGGCCTTCGACACCATCTCTCATGATATGCTATACGAAAAACTTAAAAATATTGGCGTTACTGGAAAATTGCTTAAATGGTTCATCAGTTATACAAAAACAAATAGTTGAACTAAATAAATGCCTGAGTGACACCGCAGAAATAAAAAACGGAGTGCCTCAGGGTAGTGTCTTAGGCCCTATTCTTTATCTTATATATATTAATGGTCTCACTAATATTAAAATTCCAACACTCTTCTATAATCTGATCAGCAACGCAGATGATACTGCACTTCTTTTTAAAGAGCAATCTTAAGAAAAGGCCATTAGAAGCGCAGAATTTGGTATGAAGGAGATAAAAAAATGGCTAGACAAAAATCTTCTTACCCTAAACACCTCGAAAACCAAATTTTTAACAACCAATAATGGGCAACCAAAAACCGTCCCGCTTTTACACCTGCATCCGTGTACTACATTACAAACCACAAACAGCGACTGCGAAAAAATTAAGAACTCGGATAGTATTAAATATCTTGGTTTAACGGTGGATTGCAAACTACAATGGGAACTTCACATAAATTCACTTGTAATGAGAATCCGGAAACAAACATACATTTTTAAAATGATTAGAAACATTATCTGTCATCTAAACTATTAAAAGATGTATATTTTTCCCTTTGTCAAAGCATTCTAATTAATGGTATATCGGCATGGGGAGGAGCCGCAGACACGTACATTAAGCTACTTAATACAGCTCATAAATCACTTATTAGAACTATGTTAAAAGAACCATATCTTCATCCCACTGAAAATCTTTTAATTAAAAATAAAATCCTTGATATCAGGAAGCTATTCATAAAAAAAATTATCCATACAAATTGCATAAAATCGTCACCTTCCCACAAATCTCACTCCCAGAACACTGGAGCTAATTCTAACAATCATTTACAAGTGCCAAAAATTAAATCCACTCTTGCTAAAAAACATGAATCTTACCTCGCACCTTCCATATTCAACATTTTCTTAAAAGAAACACAACATATAACTCAAACCAACAGAAAACGTACAAATAAAAACTTTAATACGTGGTTAATGAACAAAAAAGGACTTGCATTAACAAGTTACTTACAAATAGACCGTGTTAATTTTTTTTTTTATTGGTGCCCTTTTTTACTCATTTAAAGTACGCTCTAGCGTGTTTAAATCGCACTTTATGGAACGCGCGTTTTTTAAAGTTACCATGGCAACATCAACAAAGCACAACTCGTTCATCTACATCTACTACGTTTTGCTCCTCCATCCATGTTATGAACCTTTCATATTCTTTTTTATAAACGTCTTTGGATTTTTCAGGTATTAACCGCGATTCTAATAATAATAATAATAATAATATTTATTTCGCATAAAATTATACAATGAAACATATGTGGAAACTTTGACCAGCCAACTAGGAATGGATCCTGTTTTAGGCCAATCAAATTGACAAATTTAGTTCAAATCATAATTTTATACTACATTGATTAATTATATAAACATATTATTTATTGAATGAAACAAGTGTTACGATTGAATTCCTCGTAGAAGCTTTAGTTAATAACTACAATTTTGAACTCATAAAAAAAAGAATAAGCCGAGAGAAAAAAACAATGTCTTAAAGTACAGATTTAGTTTCGAATGCTTGTTTAACAATAGATAAATATTTGGACATGTGAATCGCTTGCAAAAATTGAGAATCGAGACAATCTTCAAGCGTGATGACAAAATCCATATTATAATTAACGTGGATGTTTAAACATGATTACAATAAATAATTATAATTAACGTGAGTGACGTATCCCTCAACTTTACGAGCGGGTAAAGAAACTCAAAAAGAATGTGACTCGAAAAGGATGCAGCAAATGAATAAAAACAATTTGAATATAAATATGTCTTAAGTTAGTGTATAAATAGTGACATGAGAAAGTGGTCAATAACCAATTGTATTTATTTCCCTTTCCTTGCTTCATTTTTTCATCCTACTAAGATATTTTCCCTTAGAGCACTTAATATAAAATAAAACCGGTAAAGTAAATAAAATCCAGATGGTAATAATAAAAAGAAAGATCACCGCAGGAGTTGAATGTAGAACAATGGGAAGGGTATTGATAAAATAGTAAACAATTATGTTTTGAAGTGGTAAGTACGTGTTTTGTAATATTACGTATAGTACGTAATTTTGTATAATTATTTTTGTACATTTTTTATATAAATTATAATTTACGTAATTTTGTATAATAAAAAGAAAGATCTCCGCAGGAATTGAATGTAGAAAAAATGGGAAGGGTATTGATAAAAGAATAGACAATTGTGTTCTGAAATGATAAGTACGTGTTTTTGTAATGAATGGAACTATGAGTGAGTGTTTTTTTTATTTTGTTTTGGTGTTTTTATTTTCTTATATATTTTTAATTTTGTTTATTTTATATGATGAGACTATCTATTGGTCAACATATCTTCGCTTTTGATTTGGTATTTAAATTATCAATGTTAGAACTCATTTTACAACACACAATAACTAGTAAAAACTGTGATGTCAAATATTAATCTTATGTGACAGATTGCAAATTAATGTTTGTGTTTTTCATTTCCTTGACAACAAGATATTGTGATGTCACATCACGAATTCATTAATAGTTCTTATTTCCAAATTTTTAATAATAATATCAATATTTATGTTTTCAAAGTATACCAATAAAAAAAATAGCGTAAAGTATTCGTGGATAACTGGTCTTTAAAACACTTGTTTTATTTCGAGCACTCGGCTACGCCGTCGTGCTCGAAAAATCGCGCGTGTTTTAAAGACCTGTTTATCCACTTATTTTTTAATATACTAATACGTAGAATATTTTTATTTAAACAAATATTAAAATTCAAAAAAAAGAACTTTCACACTAAAAAATGTTCAATTATTTTATACTAGCAGACCCGGCAACACATTGCCGTGGCTAACGAAACACAACGCCATTACCCAACCTTTATAAAATCCACACCACCCGCTTGCCAGCTGCCCGCTGCCCGCTGCCCGCTGCCCGCTACCCGCTGCCTGAATTGAATATTTGAATTTCTCGGCTTTTCTCTACTATAATAAGCATGTATTATACATATAAACCTTCCCCTTGTATCACTCTATCCATTTTATACATTTTGAGCGACTTCATTTTATACTATGTAATGCAATTCGAGCGATCGCCACTAATTATACAATGCTTGCAATGCAACACTGGATATTTGAAAAGGGAAAATCAAATACCTACTTACTCTAGGACATCTATTTCCAAATTTCTTCCGTAGAACGAATTTCAAAAGTGACCATAGTACGGCCCGCCAGCCGTTTTAAATCATACAACAATATGTTTTCTTTAAATTTCTCGGCTTTACTCTAATATAATTTAAATGTATTAAACATATAAACATTCCTCTAAAATCACTCTATCTATTGGTGAAAACAGTATAAAAATCCGTTGCGTAGTTTAAAAGATTAACGCGCACATACATTTTGAGCGACTTCATTTTATACTATGTAATGATGATGATGATGATATGTTTGTAATATTTTGTATTTAGATTATTTTATGTAGGTAATCTTTTGTATTTTTATTTAAGTTGTATACTTTGTATTTTTATTTACTGTAATCTTTATTGATTTATGTAATGATAGATACTGCTACTCGGCTCAGAACAGATATTGTCTGGTGAGTCGGGTATCGCGCATATCTGTAAATAACTATTGATAAACGCCCGGGTTACCGGCAAAAAAAAGGCTAGATTGCGACCTCTTGTAATACTTGTACATTATAATTTTTTGTTTCTGAAAAAAAATAGTGTTTCATAGTTATTAACATTTAATTATTTATTTTGACGAGTTATGTATATTAATTTATTTTTATTAAAATTACTAACTACTTCTCAACGTTTCTCTCCCCAATCCCACTCCATGTCGCAATGACTCTGGGTAGAGTAACATATTTAAAACTTTTCATAAATAGCTGTTCCTTATTTAATTAATTAATTTCCTTATTTTTTATCAGAGGCTTAAGCACAGTCTCATAATGCCGTCGAATCGCGTAACATTTTTTTAAATTTATTTATTTTACACAAGCCAGAAGGTATATCGTAGTTCGGCAAATCAAATACATTAAAAAAGAACAGTTGCATCTTGTTACATCATTCGCTCTTGAAGCTCTGACTCTAAATTTCTGGGAAATTAACGCTCTCCATATAGATTATTTTCCTCAAAGGAATGCAGAATAACACAATTTTGCCTAACAATAACAAATAATAGTTGCATCATCACGATATAAAATTTATAATATCCTTTTGTGAGGACTTCAGTAACCAAGGTAAACAACAATATTTTGAGATAACTTTGATATATATTTTGTAGGTAAATTTAATTATATATTTTATTTTGATAATATTAGTCTAAAATATAGTAAATATTATTATAGATTTATAATATTGAAGAGTAGTTTACATTACAATATTTAATTTGGATATATTGAAAACAATTTGTTGACAAAAATGACATCCCTAGGTAACGACGGTTGCTTGGTTACTGGAATTTAGGAATTAATAATAACAATCATTTCCAAGTTTCGCAAGGTGATAAAATGTCATTTTCAACCAACGAAAATGAAAATGGGTTTATTATGTCATCTACACAGATGAACATTGATAATCTGAGACCCCAAAAAGCAAAAGCAGGTATTTCTAGGCAGCGTATGAAATGGACGAACGATGACGTGTAGTGCTAGCTCCGTAAACATTGAAGATGCGCTGCTGTATCTTCTGTGTCCAAATATAATTCTGCAAGCATCATTATATTGGATCCGGAGTCGTTCTATTGAGCTGGTTCGGTAGTGACAACATGTTTCGCATGTATATAGGCTAGTGCAAAATGCATTGAACAATGTTTTTTTTACATTGTTACTGCATTTGAAGAATCTTCGGGCAGTCATATTAGATAGTATACTGATACTTCTCCGCTGTTGTTCAATATCACCGTTATCCAAGAGGTCTTCAGTAATAATGTGTCCCAAGTATTTTACATTCTTAGATTCGTTTATGTTTTTTATTGGGATTTTTTCCATGGTGGAATGCGATTAGTTCCGTCTTCTTGGGGTTTTTTTTTTTTTTTTTTTTTTTTTTTTTTTTTTTTTTTTTTTTATTAAGGAGAAAATACAGATACAGATGTCAATTGACAAGAATATGCAAAACAATTAATAGAGAATTCACCTGCATCCAAACTATTTCTCACGAATTAACATTAACAGCAGATAAAAACATATGCAAATATTTTTACTTTTAAATACGGAAAAGACGTATGTATATACATAAGAATATTATTTTACAAATAGAGAGATAAAAAAAAATGAAATGTGCGCAATATCCTTATAAAAGTTTACAAATTGTTTTGATGGTAAGACTAAAAATATATAAAAAAAATATATAAATATAGATAAAAAATAATGTCATACTTAAATTTGAAAAAAGAAAGGTAGTTAAAATTATAAACCGAGTAATGTCTAAGTTATTGTACTTTGTAGGAAAACAGCCTTCAATTTTCTACTAAAGGTAATGCGTGTATCAAAAAATAAGTCGGAATCCTTAAGGTTTTGATTTTGATTAAACGATTCGCACATTCTTCTGATTGGATCCCTGACACCAGCATTTGTACGCGTCCGGTTAATGTGGAATAAGTCGTTAAGTCTTGTTACTCTGGGTGGTATTTTGAAGTTTATTAGTTTCAGTAGGTCAGGACAGTCAATAATGTTGTTGCAGATTTTATATAGAGTCATGAGGTCAAGGAATGTTCGCCGGTTAGTTAGAGTGGAGACGTTATAATTCGAGAGCATATTTATGTACCCCCGTTTAGGTGCGCTCATTCTGTAATTGAGGTATTGCAGAAATTTCTTTTGAATACTTTCTATGTTGTCTTTATAGACACCGTAAAGTGGTGTCCATATGGAGGTGCAGTATTCAAGTTGAGAGCGGACCAGCGAGTAGTAAAGTAGAAGATAAGTTTCCGGTTTTCGAAATTCGCGGCTGTTTCTGATGACAAATCCTAGCATGCAGTAAGCTTTATTTACAATATTCTCAATGTGCGCATCGAAATGGAGTTTAGAATCAAAAAGTACCCCTAGATCTTTTATACAGTAAACGCGCTCGAGTAAATAGTCACCAATACAATAATTGTGTACAATAGCGTTGTGGTTTTTAGTGAAGCTTATTTGTTTACATTTATTGTAACTTAGGTAAATTTTGTTTTCATTACAAAATGCTTCGAACCTTACTAAGTCGCTTTGGATGAGCAGACAATCGTTTAAATTCCTAACAATGGCAAATATTTTTATATCATCGGCGTACAAAAGAAATAAACAATGCATGAAACATTTAGTAACAGTGTTAATAAAAAGTATAAATAACAGCGGACCCAGGATTGACCCCTGTGGCACGCCAGAAGTAACTGGTTCCCACGTAGAAGTATGTCCTCGTAATGATACAGCTTGCTGTCTTTTTGTCAAATATGAGACAAACCAACGTAATAAGTTTCCCCTAATTCCGTTGAACATTATTTTTTTAATAAGAATAAGGTGGTCAACCTTGTCGAAAGCTTTTTTGAAATCGCGGTATATTGCATCTACCTGGTGGCCTCGGTCCATGCTACTGAATAAGAAATTTGAGTAAATTAATAAGTTACTCATGGTAGATTTGCCTTTTACAAACCCGTGTTGTTGTTCTGTGATTTTGGCGGCAAGCTGGGGATATATGTTATCATGGACAAGCCTTTCCAAGAGTTTAGGGATCGCCGAGAGAATGGATATTGGCCTATAGTTTTCGATTTTTTGACGTGAGTCACTCTTGTGGACTGGTATAATATAAGCCAACTTCCACCTATCAGGGAAAACCCCGTCACTCAGACATTTATTAAATATTATGGTAAGTGGAACATACAGTGACGACGCAGCGGATCTGAGGAAATATGCCGGTATTCCATCGTGACCCGCACCTTTGTTTATATCTAACGACTTTAAACTTGATTGGACTTCTTGTTCCGTTAGTTTAATAGTGTGAATGTGCGTAAGTTCAGAGTCCCGAACGGCCTCAAGTTGGTCGATGTTAATAGTGTCATTGATAGAGGAGGGTTCAAATGTTGACTTAAAGAATTCAGAGAACATATTACAGATTTCTTGGGCATCATTAGATTTGCGCCCTTCGAAGGACATAGTAGCAGGATATCCATCAGATGATTTTAATGAGGATATGTATGACCAAAAACATTTAATATTATTTTGCAATGAACTTTCGATGTTGCCGAAAAATAATTTTCGAGATTCACTAGCCAATTTTTTGTATGTAGCACGTAAGAAGGAAAATTTACGATAGTCAGAAAGACTTTTATATGTTTTCCATTTGAGCCAAACTTTATCTTTTTTCCGTGATATCCTAATAAGTTCGGGAGTAAACCATATGGGGAATTTGTCATTTCGTCGTGCCAATACTGGAATGAACTTATCAATCACATTGTTTATTATTAAATAGAATCGATCTACTGCTTCTTCGGCTGATAAGTTTGCGGTTTCAGATAACCAATCAATACAATTGATGTCGTTATTAATCTGAGTATAATCAGCTTTCCTAAAATTGCGCTTACGCTCTTTTTTGTTATTGATTTTTGGTTGAGCGAGGGATATATCGAATTCAAGGGCTGGGTGGTGTCTGTCCTCTGAAAGCAGAGGATCGTTGCAACGTGTAACATTTGTTTCGCGACTATAGAATATGAGGTCTAAGTATTTTTCATTATGGTTAGGGATACAATTATATTGGAGCAAGTTCATCAATGACATTGTTTGAAGCAAAGTTTGCGATGCAGCCGTGTTTGAGGAGGCGAGACCTTGACTGCAGCCTTCGGAAAATGACCAAGTAAGAGAAGGTAGGTTCATATCTCCTATTACACAAAACATATTATTTGGTTCAGATGAAAATACAGATTCCAGGTTTTTGGAGAAAATATCATAAATCGTTGGTGGCGAGACAGGAGGTACGTATACTGCACATATGATGAGATTGAAAGACCTTACCGGAATAGATATGAAGATTTGTTCGATTTGACTGTTTTCCCAGTCATCGAGCCGGGAAGCTGCGAGTTCCTTGCGCACTGCTACCAGCACACCGCCTCCGTCCATCTTACCAGTAAGTATACGGTCCCTATCTCGTCGGAACACCATGTATCGCGAATCTATGAATTCAGCTGTATTTACGCTTGCTACAAGCCATGTTTCAACTAGCACTATTACGTCATAATTATTCGATAATATATTAGTTAGTAGCCCCTGAGTTTTGGTTCTAATACCACCACAGTTTTGGTAGTAAACAGAGATAGATGATAATATCATTTCACTAGAGTAAGAGTGTCCTTTGACTTATTCCACAATCGCAGGAGTGATACGTTATGTAGGACATACGAGGTATCGAAATTACATATAAAACATAAATTACTCATTAGAAGGAGTATAAGATATGTCCACATTTTACAAAGTGAATTAATATGCAAGAAACACGGTATTGGTATAAAGTTATAGGGATATTGCGCAGTAAACAAAAATATAAAATAGCTTTGAAAAAAACAAATTAATAAACAAGGGTGGAGAAAATTGGAAGAAAGCGGGCATTGATGACAGCAATAACATCTTTGTGGTAGGAGTCATATGTTTTGTTGATCATGTGTGATAATTTTTTGAAGGTCTTCCTCACGACGAATGGTGACTACCCTCGAGAGATCGTTCCTCTTCGCTAGAATACTGCCGTTCCGCACCCATATGTATTTAAAGCCGTTGGCTTTTCCTGCGGTTCGGGTTTTCGCAAAAAGTATTTTATTTTTTAATGTCAGGTGCTCGTTAATATAAAAATTGGTGGTTGGAGCACCAAGTCCTAATTGTTCCGTGGTGAGGCCGCGGCGTGTCCTTGCTGCAGCGATGACATCATCACGGAGACGCTTTGTGGAAAGCTGGATGACAATGTTGCGTGGACGGTTGGAGGGCGACGAGTGACCGCGAGCGACGCGGTGCGCTGACACCACACAGCTACTTGGAAGCGGGACGTTAATTTTTGATCCTATTTTATCTATTAGGGTGATTAAATTTTCACCCTTTGCCTCGGGAATGCCATGAATGTCGATGTTGCACATTCGACTGCGCTGCTCCATCTCATCGTGTGCATCTCGGAGTGACTGGACTTCTTGCCGGAGGTTGGTGTTTTCTTGTTGGAGAACGCTCACACATTCCAGAATTTTCGCGTACTGGTCCTTCCATTCATTAGACAGCGCATCTAATTTTAGCTGAACTGCATCAATTGCTTTCTTGTTTTCAGTCCAGGGTTGTACATCATGTTGTGGTCATTTGCATATTCTTCACAGATTTTTAAAAATGTTCTCAACCCCTTGATCGACGGAGCTAGGAGAATCATGTCGTCTGCATAGCTTATGTGATTTAGGCATAAATTATTAATACGACAGCCCGCCCTGGTGTCCAGGCGATTTGATAATTCGTCCATGTATACATTGAACATGATTGGGGACATACACCCTCCTTGCCTTACCCCTGATCGCAAATATATCGGTTGGGAGTACGTACTAATTGCTCACCGTACAACGTTTTCCTGCTGAGAGTGCCATCGGGATAGTGTGTTGATATACATAGTAGGTATATTTCTAGCTTTCAATTTCTCCCATAAGGTTTTATGACAGACCCTGTCGAACGCTTTGCTCAGATCTAAGAAGCATCCGTATACAGTAGTTTTTCGTTTCTTGTAATATTCTATTATTTGCTTAGCGGAGTTCATTGCCATATTAGTGGATAATCTGTACTTGAAGCCCATCTGATTGTGTTTAGAATTGAGTTTACCTTCTATTTCATTCAGGATTACCCTTTCAAATAGTCTTGCAATTATAGTTGCCAGGGATATTGGCCGGTAATTGCTGGAGTTGGTCATATCAGGCTTTCCTGATTTCAGGATCGGGGTTATAATGGTTTTCGTCATTGCACTCGGTGTGTATAGATTATTATATATAGATTATTTCAGAAAAATGTGAAAATATTTTATTCCAAATTTGACGATAAACAAAATATCATTTCGAATAATATTATTCCTTTGCCATCTGAATCAGATATGCCCGATTTTTTGACAAACATTTGGAGTTAAGATATAAAACATAATGAGGCAGGTCCCTGGATAGAAAACGAAGAACTCAATTGTTCAGACATTGAACAAATGAGTTTTTCTAATATATCGGTTGATTTGTTAGCAAAAACTATAAAAAAATACTCAATTGGTAAGCCACGGGTTGCGATTGGATACATAATTTTTGGTACAAACGTTTACCGACAATATACAAAATTTTAACCTCTTGCTTGACAGATTTAATATATGCTCATTTGGATGAAAAATATATTTTATCAGAACAACAAAAAGGTTGTCGCAGAAAACATATGGGATTTAAAGAACAATTAGATATTGATTCTGTAATACTAAAACAAATTCAAAATCAAAAGCGTAATTTATATACTTGCTATATAGATTATCAAAAAGCTTTTGATAGTATCCCGCACTCGTGGCTAATCTAAATATTAAAATATGTAAAATTAACCCAATTATAATTAGCTATTTGAAAAATAATATGTTATTTTGGAATAGAGATTTACTGGTTAATTTAAAAGGTAAGAAAATAGTAGTACCGGGCATTTCAATAAAAATAGGGATTTTTCAAGGAGACTCATTGAGTCCTCTTTGGTTTTGATTAGCATTGAATCCTCTATCTAAAATGTTAATTAAAAGCAAGTTTGGAATAAAAATTAAGTATAACACAAGAGAGTAGTATAGTTTCACATCTATTATATATGGATGGTATAAAATTATTTTCGAATTCTGAATCAAATTTAGTGAAAATGATTAAGGTACTTAAATTTTTTTTAGATGATATTAAAATGACTTTTGGTTTAGATAAATGTAGAACGATCCATGTGGAGAAAGGCAAAATTGTAGATAGAGACGAGGGTATAATTAGAAATTTCAAAATTAAAAGTATGAAAGGGGATGAGGTTTATAAATACTTAGGATACCAGCGATCGAATAGATTAGATCATACCAGTTTTAAAAATGATATTAGGATAAAATTTCTAACTAGGATCAGAAAAAATTTAAAATGCAATCTATCTGCTGAAAATTTAGTAAAAGCAATAATTACTTGGGCAACACCTCTATTAACGTACTCATTTGACATAATTAACAGGTCCAGTACAGATTTAGATAGTTTAGAACGATTAATTAGAACTACGTTAACAAAGTTTAATCGCCATCATCCAAATTCAGCTATATAACGAATTAATTTACCTAGAAATTTAGTAGGTAGAGGTGTAGTCAAAATAACATCTTTGAAACACCATCAGGTGGATGCTCATGCTTGGTGGATGCTCATGGTGGATGGATCATGCTTAGAAAAAAATTTCATAGGAAAGCTAATAGCTCAGAAATGCACAAAATAATTTGCAAGGCAGATAGAAACATAACACCTTTAAATTTATATGACGAAAATGCCAACATTCTTATAAATACTAACCAGGAATCATTAGATTCCTGGTCAAATAAAATTCTTCACGCAAAACACAATTATCTCAACCAAACGTATGTTGACAAACTTTCGTCAAACAAATGGTTGAATATTGGAGAGTTGAGCGCAGAAATAGAAGGATTTATGCTTGCCATTCAAGAAAGGGTCATTAATACTAAAATTATAAGAAGCATATAATCAAAGATAGAAATAAAATTGATGATTTATGTAGAAAATGTTTGGCTTTTCCGAAAACTACAGAACATATTACATCGGGATGTTCTGTATTAGCGCCGTCCGAGTATACATTTAGGTACAATCAGGTATTAAAAATAATCCACCAAAGTTTAATAATTAGACATATCTTGATTGACTGCCGTAATGTAGTACCATCTTATGAATATGAACCAATTTCAATTTTAGAAAATGAATTTTATAAAATATATTATGATAAAACTATACTAACAGACAGAACAATTAGTCATAATAGACCTGATATAGTTTAACATGACAAAATTAAAAAAAAAAACTTATATCATTGATGTAGCTATTCCAAATTCCTGTAACATTCAAAAATCTTTTTCTGAAAAAATAATAAAATATACAGATTTAGGAAATGAGATTAAAATAATTTGGCATTCTCAAACTATAAAAATATTACCATTTGTTATTTGGCCTACTGGCATTATACCTAGGTCTCTCATTCAAAATTTAGGCATTAATATGCCATAGATTTGTCAGAGAATTTATATATAAAAATGCACAAATCAGTCATTTTAAATACATGTAGGATTACAAAAGATTTTTTAAATATTTATATTGAGGGATCAGTAGATTTATAGGTCAAATTGGGAGTTTCACAGAGCCGAACCCTCTGAAATGAAAATATCTGGAGTTGGTGAATTATTTTTCCATTTGGTCTCTGGTAGGTTGACATGTTGTTCTTGTATTGTTTTGTATTTATAATTCTTATACAGAGCAATTGCATAGTGTGGATTGACTAGATGATTATTTGAGGAAGTGTGTGAAAGGGTTTAGTTTTTACTGTGGGGAAAATTTAACCCGGACAATTAAATCTGGTGTATTAAAAAATGTAAAAGATGTAAATAAATAAAATATAAAAAATAAAAATAATAAATTACATTTCAACTTATTAGCATTTCCATTTAAATCGATGTGATTCTTGTCGAAACAGAAATAAAGTTGCCATAGTTTACAGCAGCTATTAGCAGAGCACAAGATGTATTATTATTACTTGAAGAACATTTATATTGCAGCTGTCAGCTGCAGCAGACATTTTCTCAATAATATTTCAATTTCTTGTTGAAACTTAAACAATAACCAATTTGAAATTATCTATAAGTGTTTCGTCAGCTTGGAAATTCGTAGTTGCATGAATTGTCAATTTGTAAATTTCTGTATTAAACACACGCAGCCATAATTTTGAAACAATCCATTAAAGTTAAGGTTATATTATTCTTGAAAGAAAATAATGCGACCAGTTAAAACCTTTATTTGCGTTTATTTTATTTTAAAAGTATGTTTTTTTTTGAAATTCTCGTAACATCTCTTGAGGCTTAAAATAACAAAATACCTGGCCAGTTTCAGAAAGAGATAATAAAAATGTTTCAACTGAAACTCTGACTATTTAAATGTGCAAACAGCACAAGAGCCCTCATATCTAATGTACTGCTGTACTCTTATGTAATGCGTGGGGCTGCATATTCAATTATCATAAATAATCCTCCCCACCAACCAGAATAAATACATATTGGGGTATGTTATGAGGCTAAAGGTAAAGGGGAGGGGGAGGGGGAGGATATGGGGAAAAGAATGGTGGGGAAGTGCCTGGCTATTCAGATCTTGTCACCAAACACGGCTAAAGCCGTTTAAAGCAACGTTTCAATTCTGAATGGTGGTCTTACACCAGGGCGATACTGAGAGTATCTTCCACTCTGGAAAGTGTTTAGGAATAAATACATCCCAAAACATGTAACCGCGTTTTAATTCCATAAGACCAAAAACGTCCCGAGCGACCTTACATTTTAAAAGTTATATATCTCTCTTTCTCTCAGGCAAACATATATATATTTTCTTGCATAGATATTGTTAGCGGACCTACATGGGGGTCCCTACATTCTGCCGACAGACTAGCTCAGGTTTTAGTCAGCAGAGCGGGAGAGAGGCCCTCACCTCCAGGGTGGTAGGATCTGTGAGGCGTATGTGTGGCTTCCCTGAAATAAAGCTCAAATTTCTACGGGCTGGGGGAAGGCAGTGAAACCAGTAACCAGGGTAAACAACAGTTATATTGGGTAAAACACCTGCGTAAACACAATATCACAATAATGCATACAGAGTAATACAGGGTAGCAACAACAGTTATATCTAAAATGGATGAATCTGTCCCTATAATCTCTCTGGAAGGGCTATTTATCTCCGCGGTGAATTTACTGTGAACTGCTAGGTACAGAAAAGCGGATTTGAACCGTTCTTTAATCAATTAAACCACGCTAATTTATTTACCGCTGATCACTCAATACTTACTTAAATGCGACTAGCTCAATCGCTTGGTGTGTTTTCAGTTCGGCCTTGGTAGACTTGAATAACCACTGCTATGTTGCAGTTAAAACAAAATACAGGAAAACACAGAAATATCGGGATAATTGTAAATAAAAGGTTCTCTTTTGCTACTAGAAAAAGGTTTATTTTTGCAGAAAGGACTCTAGGCCAGGAAAAGCTTAAATCTCTGTGAGAATGGGGTGATTACGTTAAATAAAAGTGTGAATTTAGTTTTAAAGTAAAGTAAAAACAATAATATATATATGAAAATTGGAACGATACCGGTGTGGGACTCTGTAGACTCGGCAGCTATAACGCCAACAACTGAATTTAACCAAAAACCCGCAAACTGTTTTTGGTGTAAATAATGAACGGAAGAATAAGGCAACCTATCCGTTCGAGGACTGGAAACTGAAGAGCGGGTCCTCCAAATTTCACCGGCCCAAGCCGCGCCCCGCCCCCGTCGATAGGGGGTGGGCGCGGCCTACTTCGGTGTTGTCATATCCCAAAATATAAACATAAAAGTACTTGATTTCAAAAATACTTACGGGGTAAAATGTTCTATGTTATGAAGTGCATTTCATAACACATCCCCTTTTTTTCAAAGAAAAAACCGCCCTAGCTATGAAGGGTTTTTTTTTTTTTAATTTAACGAATATTAAGGTTTTAGGGAAAAACATCATCCGCACAGAGATTTGCATTAAAAACCTGGCAATTAAACCACGCTAATTTATTTACCGCTGATCACTCAATACTTACTTAAATGCGACTAGCTCAATCGCTTGGTGTGTTTTCAGTTCGGCCTTGGTAGACTTGAATAACCACTGCTATGTTGCAGTTAAAACAAAATACAGGAAAACACAGAAATATCGGGATAATTGTAAATAAAAGGTTCTCTTTTGCTACTAGAAAAAGGTTTATTTTTGCAGAAAGGACTCTAGGCCAGGAAAAGCTTAAATCTCTGTGAGAATGGGGTGATTACGTTAAATAAAAGTGTGAATTTAGTTTTAAAGTAAAGTAAAAACAATAATATATATATGAAAATTGGAACGATACCGGTGTGGGACTCTGTAGACTCGGCAGCTATAACGCCAACAACTGAATTTAACCAAAAACCCGCAAACTGTTTTTGGTGTAAATAATGAACGGAAGAATAAGGCAACCTATCCGTTCGAGGACTGGAAACTGAAGAGCGGGTCCTCCAAATTTCACCGGCCCAAGCCGCGCCCCGCCCCCGTCGATAGGGGGTGGGCGCGGCCTACTTCGGTGTTGTCATATCCCAAAATATAAACATAAAAGTACTTGATTTCAAAAATACTTACGGGGTAAAATGTTCTATGTTATGAAGTGCATTTCATAACACATCCCCTTTTTTTCAAAGAAAAAACCGCCCTAGCTATGAAGGGTTTTTTTTTTTTTTTTTTTTAATTTAACGAATATTAAGGTTTTAGGGAAAAACATCATCCGCACAGAGATTTGCATTAAAAACCTGGCAACGAAGTTACATAATTTACATAAATTCAGTGTACACAATATAACTTAGCAATCGCAGCAACATCATGGAATGGCCAAGCTAGTGCCAGGAACAGGTAAACGCAACTCTTCATACAGCGCCGAGTATCGAGAAGGAGCCTGGCCAGTCTGGGCGGCGCTAGTGACAGGGATCGCGTCCTTAGCAGTAAGGGCACGACTCACGGGAAGCGAGAACATGAAAGAAAAATAACAAAGTGATTAGAAAATTAAGGCATACAAAACGCTAGGGCATTCTTTGGTCTGCAAGGCTACTGGACAATGACCAAGGAACAGCAATTATCAATAGAAAAGATTTCCTATAAAGATTTTTAAGAAAGAGGTCAATCAAAACTATTTGATTAGTAAAAGTATTCGCAAAAGAGAACAGAATAGGGAGAACACTATATTACGTATCGTGATGTATGCATTGGCGTATGTCGTAGAACACAAAGCACATTTAACCCTCTTTTAACGAACGGGTAATGGCTCAGTGAAGTCAGTATCCACTTTTTAACAGTACGGATTACTGGTTTACGACATATTAAAACAAAACAGATAATAAAACAGACAACAAGAAATCAGAGTCCTTTAAAGAAGCGTCCTGCATCAATCCAATTCAGGGTCACTCATACAGCATCCTATAATTCAGGATCATCCAAACAGCATCCTATAATTCAGGATCATTCAAACAGCATCCTATAATTCAGGATCATTCAAACAGCATCCTATAATTCAGGATCATTCAAACAGCATCCTATAATTCAGGATCATTCAAAAATTTTCAGAACACACATTAATAATACCTCAGGTTTTATCACATGCACTGTGATATAATTGTCGTCGATGTATTGCGTTTTAAGGCAATATTTAAAGTTATTGTAGTCAGCGCATTATAGTATTTTTTTTAATGATGACAACAATAATAATAATGAAATAATAATGCAGAAGTCAGAGACGATTTTAAGTTATTGAAGTCAGCGCATTATAATATATTTTTTAATGATGACAACAATAATAATAATGAAATAATAATGCAGAAGTCAGAGACAAAAGTGTTGAAATATATCATAAAATAGTATCGCTTTTCCACTTCATTTACGCGGGCTGTGCCGCGGGGCGCCAGCTAGTTTTTTCCCGGAACGAGCAAACCATCAAATCGCAATTATTAATCACCAATGACCTTCATTCTTGAGCTTGAAAGAGAGGCGAAAACTAATAGCAAGCAGAGCTAGTTATATATGAAATACAATACGAATGTCGAATGATGTACCTGAATAGTTATAAAATACAAGTGTAGTGTGTATCTAGCCACCTCCGGTTAATTACTCCGAAGGGGCTATATTGTAGGGTGTGTACACACTGCTTCCGAATGGGCCCCTTCGAAAACAGTGTCAAGGTTAGTGTATGTGTGAGTGGCGAATGTTAGTGGTTATCACATTCGGTTAATTACTCCGAAGCGATTGTTATGTACGTGTATGTACGTACTGTATCAAAAGCGTCCTTTTGAAAACAGCACGATGAGTGTAGGTATGTGTGGAAGGGTGTCGTGTCAATTTCATATCTTATTTTCACAATACGTTGATTTCTCCGGTTCCTACGAAACCATTTAAATGATAAATCAATCAAAACATGATTCACGTCCGTCGCTTGACGCGAAACTCTACTCAAACAAATAAATTTTAAAATTATTTGAAGAAATAATTTTCCACTTGGATTCCATCTTGATTTTCTTAGGAGAATTTTCTAATTGGGATGGGCCAACATTCTAGTTGAATTCCATCTTGATCTTCTTGTATCAACTTACCAAATACCTGTAAATTAGTTCGCTCCTTATCCTTATTATTTCACATAATAACATTAATTTCAATTAACATCTATTGATTTCTATGCAATCAATCTACACCGTTAGTTGAATAAATCTAGACACTTGTTCTATCCTAAGCAAAATCTCGAAAGTCCAACGTAATAGGTAATCGAACCCACTATCACTTCTCTGTAAAATAATAAATTAATAGTAATACCTATACATTAATATTAACAGATACCGATTATAATCATCTATTTAAAAAAATTGCTATCGTACTTCCGTTTTCATAGACTTCGTTGTCGTATCAATTTGGGGTTGCGGGCATGGGTACCGCTGCCCCAGAAACTATTTGTTGTATAACCAGCGCCAGGGCCTCAGTTATAGGTAATCCTCTTAAGGGATTCGCTACGTTTGGTATCGCTTTATTTGCTACAAGTGCTGTCACTCCTGGATACTGACCACCATATTTCTATCCGCCCCTCATACCTCTTTCCTTCCTCTCCTTCCTATCCTTAAAAAGACCCTCCACGCAGCATCCCCTAAGATGACATAAGTACTAAGGGAAATTATTTTCCTCAGTGCCTCCTGTGTGAAGCTAATTTTACTAAACATATTTATCTAATCGATAATAGGTTTCTACTCTTCGATAGAGAGATCGGCATGGTTACGGAGATATATAATTTCGCAAGGAATCGAACCCGCGACTGAATTTTGAAGTAAGGTAATTACGCCGGAGTGCGTTGCATTATTATTATTCCAGATTCGAACTGGTAGGTATTTATATCCTATAAGGAAGGCAGTATCATTGAACACTAAAAATGATATCTCACTGGTTTATCACGAGATTTGAACTCGAATTAAAGTTAGATTTTTATTGCTGTCGTTATTTTAACCGTTAAAAATCAATTTTTTAAATAGGTAAATATTATTTTACCACTCGAAACCATCAGCTTATTTCCGAGCAACCTACATGGGCTAATCCAACCTACTAAACAGCATTATCTTTTTTTGGTTGAATTGCCTTTAACAAAAAAACAGCAATTAGATATTATTTGTTCACTTGGTTTTTCAACAAAAATGGCGCTAAAAACACGATTCCAACACAATCTGAGACTGATTAATTTCTCCCAGAATCAATAAGCTCATATTAAAAACGACCGGATGGTACGTTAATTTCTCCTTCTTACTAACTCCGCTATTCTAAAAAATAATCGCATCTGTCACTATTTCATAAAAGGAAGCCAATATCGTTATATAGTAGCCAATATCATCAAGCAGAAACGATCTCGGACTACATAGGTGCCATATTTCCCATATTTCAAAATAAATGCGTATCCTCTGCAATAAAGGATCATGTATGTCTGCAATTTTGGTAGAAAGTAAAGCTATTGTCTTCAAAGGAAATATCTATTTTGAAATAGATATTTTGTAGGCTCTCAGCCTGCGATTGACTAAGGTTTTCTATAGGGATAAGTGTTCTAATTTTGTCTACCACCGGTGGCGAAGAAGCAACTCTATTTACGGTCACCTTGCCCGAGAAAAGAAGTATTTGAGTGGCTGCAAATTAGTTTTTTGGAGTTTGTAGTTTGGGAGGTGGTCTCGAAAAATCTATTCCTGCGGGGAGATTGTTATGCGGCGGCTACGGGGTGCTATTACGATAGCCGCCGTCCGCCCTGCCTTTTTTATATAGCTCACACGTGTAACGAATATGTCCCGTCTTCCCACAGTGGTAGCAGACGCTGTCTGAGCTATTTTTCTTGGAGTCTTTCGGTGTAATAGCATGGCTCGTCGAAGCCACGCTATTCAAGTAACTATTGGTTCCCGATCTCGGTTCACGGGGCGGGCGCAAGGCTAATTTTTGATAATTTTCAAATATAGTACACGCGATTTCTAGATCTGTAGCGGAGCTTTTGCTATGCATGGTTAACATACTAGCATACTGCGGAAGTAGACCACGCTTCAGTGTCTCCACGAGTTCTTCCTCCGGCATAGGTGACTCTAAAATAAGGTTTTTATGACGCGTCTCTATAAAAAATTCCCTGGCCGTTTTCCCATGCGCTTGTTTAGAGGTATAAACTTCGAGTTTACGATCCCAAGTTGAATTCGGAATTTCAAATTTGCTAATGAGTTGTTTTTTGAGTTCGGACCACGATAAACTTTCTCTAGGCAAGGAGAAAAACCAAAGCATTGCTATTCCCGTAAGCAGTTCGTTGAAGCATTTTGCTACTTCATCGGGGTTGACATTTCGGCTTACGATTAACACTTCCACGCGATTTAAAAATTCCCGAACATTCGTCGTATCGTTGAATTTCAAATTCCACGAAGCAAAATTAGTCACCTTCGATTCCCTCAAAACATATTTAATTTCTACCGGCGCGGGCGGTTTTAACATTTCTGATTCTTGCGAAACAGGATCTTTTTCATCGTTGGCTGGCTTAATTCGGCGAATAAATGCCTTGTTAAAAGAACGCGCCTGTTTTTGCAAGGCGGACAAATCCTTGCTTCCAATAATACCCCGTTTTCTTAATGCCTTTCTCAGATGGAGAACACTGGAAGTGTCGACGTTGGCAATGATACCTTCTTTAAATCGAATTAGGGCGTCCATTTTATAAGTTGATTTAAACTTGATTTAATTTATTTCAAATAACCTTCTCTAAATAACTAAGCAGATGCTTTCTTTCCTTGTTGCACTCGAATAGAAAAAATGCTATTAGTTTTTAATATTTTTCCGGGAAGTTAATATTTATATTTCGTTGTTCCTCCGAAATTAATAAATTGTTACGAAAACGCACGAATTATAAATAACTTTGGGTAAATTAAATAATATTTAAAAACCCTGGCTAAATTCAAAATGTCGATAGTTTCAAGCACGGCTTGGGTTTTTTCTAAAGTTGGAGACGGCGTGGCTTTATAACGAACACGTGTTGATTTAAACGGTCAAGCACATGTGGTGATTTGAGACGCTTCCAAAATGGTGGCTGATAAACGACAAAAACTTGTTGATTTAAGCGGGCAAAAACACGTAGTGATTTGAGACGCATCCAAAATGGTGGCTGTTAAACGACAAAAACTTGTTGATTTAAGCGGGCAAAAACACGTGGTGATTTGAGACGCATCCAAAATGGTGGCTGTTAAACGACAAAAACTTGTTGATTTAAAGGTCAAAAACACGTGGTGGTTTTTTAAATTCGGAGATGCGGCCCACAAGATGGCGGATCCTTAAAACACACGCACAACTTTTAAAAATACTTCGCGAACACTTGATATACTGGCGGTTGAAAAAAACACGTGGATCAAGATGGACGCTAACAGTTAAAATGTCACTCTCAAGATGGCGGCGTTTGAAAACACGCTTGAACTTTTTAAAACTATTCACAATCACTTATTTAGCTATATATTTAAAGGGGAAAAATTATTATTATTTACATATTTATACATACATACATCACTATAAGTAATACAATTATTATAACATAGAAGCGGTCATTCAAAGTCTGCCCCACGTTTTAAAGGCTCCAGTGCTAGGTACAGAAAAGCGGATTTGAACCGTTCTTTAATCAATTAAACCACGCTAATTTATTTACCGCTGATCACTCAATACTTACTTAAATGCGACTAGCTCAATCGCTTGGTGTGTTTTCAGTTCGGCCTTGGTAGACTTGAATAACCACTGCTATGTTGCAGTTAAAACAAAATACAGGAAAACACAGAAATATCGGGATAATTGTAAATAAAAGGTTCTCTTTTGCTACTAGAAAAAGGTTTATTTTTGCAGAAAGGACTCTAGGCCAGGAAAAGCTTAAATCTCTGTGAGAATGGGGTGATTACGTTAAATAAAAGTGTGAATTTAGTTTTAAAGTAAAGTAAAAACAATAATATATATATGAAAATTGGAACGATACCGGTGTGGGACTCTGTAGACTCGGCAGCTATAACGCCAACAACTGAATTTAACCAAAAACCCGCAAACTGTTTTTGGTGTAAATAATGAACGGAAGAATAAGGCAACCTATCCGTTCGAGGACTGGAAACTGAAGAGCGGGTCCTCCAAATTTCACCGGCCCAAGCCGCGCCCCGCCCCCGTCGATAGGGGGTGGGCGCGGCCTACTTCGGTGTTGTCATATCCCAAAATATAAACATAAAAGTACTTGATTTCAAAAATACTTACGGGGTAAAATGTTCTATGTTATGAAGTGCATTTCATAACAGAACACACGCAAATATGGGGGAATATAACAGCTTGGGTACTCACAGTGAGCGTTTGGACTCTTGTATCTTCCGTATCGGGAAAGAATTCGGCCATTCTTGGTGTCCTAGTGTATCACTTAGCAAAAACACGTTCCATGCTTCCGCGTGGAACTTTCTGGAATGCGCGCGGAACGATTCTCACATTATGCGTGCGCACTAGACCGGGAGTTGCAGGCAAGTGGCGGTTGGTGGCTCGCTACCGACGGTTTTGGGTTCCGCCGCCGGTAGCGCGCCGGCAAGCTAGCGGAGGGGGAGCGAAACTGTAGTTTGCGCAGTGGCGTGCGCTACAACTTGGGAGGAGGGGCCGAGTAATTTGCAGGGGCGTATTTGTGTATCGTAACAATATTTTACAATTTCGATCCAAACTGACGGTTTCAGAATTTCGCGCGAAACCTAGGCTTCCGGATTGTAAGGTGCGAATATATTGAACCAAGCAGACGGGTTTTAAATGAATTAATTGTGAAATAACACGAATTAAAATTATGAAATTCGATCCTACGACCTTCGGATTATGAGACAAGAGCCTTACCACTCGACCACGCCGGCCGCAGTGCACGACGATATTCCGAGAAGGTCCTGCTAGAAAGGTTAAAAGGTCTTCCTCAAGCAGTTTTTCCCGGTCCGGCCTATCACTTATTTGGTAAGCATACGCATCCGCTGCCAATTTTACTACAAATCTACTCCACGAACCAGGCACCCCTGCTAAGTCACAAAACGTAGTGAACCATGTGGCCTATGGTAGAGGAGTTGGTAATCCAATAAATGGTTCCGGGGGCTGCGGAACCCATAACCCCCTCCAAAATTGTAAACAAAATTATTATTCTTATGCGGCAAATGGAATCTAGTGACATTTTTGGGGAAATTTTTCTTTTTCTAGACCAAATAGTTTTTATAGTAATAAATAGTTAGTGTGCGGGTGATAGTGCTGCAGTGGTCAGAGGTAATTAAACTTTTCTATTCACCCATTTTTTTCCGATTGGGAAATTTTTCAAATTCACAGTCATTTAACGCAATAGATTGTTTTATTCTGCTTGTAAATCGATACCCATATCGTTCGGTCCAATTTACGCTATTTAATCACGTTCCCGTGACTGCCCAACTGAAATCATATTCAGATATTCATATATATCATAACCGATATTCGGGACTATAGATCGTAATACAATGACAGAACCTTTCAATAACTTTTAATACAAGAAGGTAGAAAATAATACAAATCGATTATACCGAAGTATGTACGAAGAATGAGTTAATGATGAATGTAAGTAAGTCTAAATTCACACATCTACCGGATCTGCCGGATCTGCCCTGATGATGGACACTGCAACGATGTCCGAAACGTTGGCTAAAGAAGGAGGTAGCGCAACACGGCATAACACCCCAAAAACCAATAATGAAAATGCTTTCGGCCGTGAAAATCTTAAAACGTATCTAAAGTCATGGTATTTGAAAGAGAGAGTACGAAAACAGTATGCAACATAGTTGTGAATGATGAATACTTAAATAATAATGAATACTTGGTGGATGAGTTTGTGTATCTGGGTAGTATGTTAACGAGAGATGGGAAGGCTGATAGAGATATTGAAAGAAGAGTGAATGCCTGTAACTCCATTAATGGTGGACTGAATGCCGTTGGCGCTATTAAAAAAAAAACTGTTAAAAGAAGCGAAGCTAGCAGTCCACAATGGAGTCCTGGTACCTTAAATTAAGGTACCTTTAAATATAAGAAACGTGTTAAATAAAAAGGATATGAAAAAGGTCTGCTATGCGTTATGTCATTCTCGAATTGAATATGGAATCATAGGATGGGGATCTGCTACACATACGTACCTACACAGCTGAATACGATTTAAAAAGGAATCATAAAGACCATATTGAAAGAACCAATTAGAACGCCTTCAATTGAAATTTTCAATAACTTTGACGTACCAAATGTATAGCAAATATAATATGCTAAAAATATATTATTGAAGCTCTTCAAAAATAATGAATCCTCTACTAGACCGTGTATGCATAACACTAGATCGAATAAAAATGATATAAAAAATATTCCAAGTTATGAAACCACATTTGGACAAAGAAACTATACATACTTTGCAACAAAACTCCATAACATCCTTCCCCAAGACATAAAACTAAAAAAAAAAATCCAATTGAATACAAATCAAGAATAAAAATATGGCTTAAAGAGGTCAATGAGAAAACCCTAACGAAGACGCTAAAAACGACACAGAAGACAAATGAACGAGGTATATTTAAATAACTTTAGTCCGCCTCGGCACAGGACCCCCTAGTGAGGAGGACTAAGAAATACAATATTTTATACTTAATTTCACCATTAAATTTTGTATGTAAAATTTTTTTATATGGTCGCTAAAATAATAAAAAAAAACAAAAAAAACCTACCCTGATGTATAGCAGTGAGACATGAAACTGACAAAGGAAGAATGAAAGTAAACTGAATGCTGTTGAAATGAGATCCCTGAGGCGTATGTGTGGTAAAACCACGTATGATCTTGTTAGAAATGTGGATATCCGCAAAAAATGTAAGGCTGATGTAAGCATAATGAGTAAAATTAAGAAAGGGACCCTCAGATGGTTTGGGCATATAGAGCGAATGAACGAAGAAAGTAGTGTAAGAAGAATATACGACGCGAATGTGAATGGTAGAAGAGGTCGGGTACGCCCGAGGAAGACATGGCACGATCAAGTGAATCAAATACTTGAGTCGGGCCATGTCAAAAATCAAAATAATAGAAGAGAATGTATGAGACGATGTATGAATGCGGGTGAGGCAAAGAGTGTGTGCCAAGCAGTGCCGTAAATAGGGCGGTACCACCGGTGCCCAGGCACAGGGCGTAGACTCTGGGGGGCGCAAGAATGGCGTATAATAGGCGAAGCGTCCACTTAATAGGGCGCAGTTATAGAAGCTCGCACAGGGCGCAGAAAAGGCTATTTACGGCACTGGTGCCAAGACCGAGTTGTTTGGCGGTCCGTCCTCTCTGCCTACCCCTGCTGGGAAACGGCGTGATGGTTCGTTAGTTAGATTATACCTAAGAGCCGAAATCCTTTAGTTAGTGAAGAAAAATCAATGGAGAAATATAAAAAAGATGCATTTCATATCCGGTGTTCATCCATATAAACGGCAGGAGAGCTTGATTACACAGAGCGTGTAAACATCCTGTACTGTCAATATCGTCATTGTTACTTCCTTCTCTGAAGAAGTAGAAAAATTTCATTTTCTTTTTTGCTTGAGTATTAACCTAACTAGTTCCGTAAACAATAGCAGACCTCGCTTTCAAAAAAGTATATTTCTAATTTTCCCTTCTTTTTATAAATTTCTAATTTAAATCGAAACTATAAATATTAAAAAAAAACATGTGTGCAGTTCACACGCGGTAGAAGTGATAACTTCAGAAAACTAAAGAAGATAAGAGTGGGGAGGCTATGAAGCACCGCACAAAGAGGAGACCGATTATTCTATCTCATCCCAAATTCTGTAGATGCATGTGTGTGTCTCTTTTTAGTGTCGCTTTTTCGTTTCGTCGAGTTTCATATCACAGCGGTGCTAAAAAAATATTCACTTTAAAAAAGCAAAGCGTGCAATACACACGCGGTAGAAGTGAAACCTTCAGAAAACTATAGTACGAAGCACCGTACTATCTCATTCTCTCGCAGGCTAAATCCTATAGAAGTATATGTTTGTCTCTTTTTGGTGTCGATATTTTTCGTTTCATCGAGTTTCAAATCACAACGGTGCTAAATAAGTATTCACTTCAATAATCAAACATAAATAATCAATAAATACCTTCATTAAATGAATACAAACCTGAAATCATAAATACCTTCCTACTTAATAAACAAACACAACAATTTAACATTTGAAAAATGAACCCTTTCTGAACCATTGAAACGGCCACCATCTTGAACCGAAACCGAAACGTGGACGTTTTTCAGAAAATGAAAAACCAAAAGGTCAATCAAAGTCAGACTTAAATATTGATTTAATTCAATAAACAATAGTTTTGAGACGATGAGACGCGTGGGACGACTAAACGGTTAAAAGTTTGCCTTTGTCAAAACAATTTTAGTGCACGAGTATGGATAAACTAATGCCAACGTTTCTGTTGGTTTGCATTGTTTAATTGCTTAAGTTTTGAGTATAAAACTGGGAGTCAATACCATGTTTAATTTATTTATTCATTTATTTCAGCGTCTTTTCGCAGAACTAACAAAAAAACTCTAAACTAAGGAGAAATTAGGAAGAAAAAGGTTTTCGAGAAAATTAATAGAATCTCTGGAAAAGGAATTTGTTTTAACGTTTTTATTTCTAAAATATTAGACAAGTGCTGCGAGTATTAAAATAATTGATGAGAAAAAAGTTCATATGCAAATTCTTTTCTCCACAGATATTTTGTAATATTCGGTATTCAATGAAAAGTTATCATTGTCAACTTTAAATGTAGAGTAGTCCCAAAACTGTATAATTAATGGATTGAAAGAAACTAAAAGGTTTATTGACATTTTTGTTAGCAAAACCGTGAAACATCATGGGATATATTATATAGGTAGGAATTCTGAAACGAGAACAAATATACCTTTCGAATGTTGGTAAATCCAAAAGAATTCAAACATTTAAAGAATTATTTTTTTTTCCTTTATTTTTTCCCAATTGTTACATTTGGCATTTACAATATTATAAAAAACATAAGAATAATGGAAACCCACTAAGGCGCAGCCTGTGCGTGGGTAATATAGTTAAATACATTATATTATTGTACCTAGAAAGAAACAATATAGTGGCATATAAAGAAAAATCGTGATTACATTTTGTCTGAACAGCTTGGGTAAAAAGTGTATATGTACACTAATAATAAAAGTACTATAAGGTATATATAAATATACATTCTTAGGTATTAGATAGAAAGGCAAATTTTTTAATACTGTAATAAACATAATTTGAATAATTAATTTATAAATAAAATAATACATATAAACTTAATTTTAACAGATTCAAGAGCTAGAAAACAGTTGTTAAAGTTGTAACGGACGTGTTCGCACATCTTTCATCAAGATTCATCGCTGGTGGCATCCTTTACATTTTGAGGTCATTTCTTGGAAATTTTGCTGAAATTTCTGGCCTCAAAATGCTAATGTACCGTGCCGCCAGCGATTGGATTTGGTGAAAGATATTTTTCTTTATTCTTATTATGTAAAATAATGTCTTTTTACTATGTACAATGCCCCGGTGCAACCAAATAAATGCTTGTGTGCCAGGTTGCCACCGGGAGACATTCTAAATTTATTATTTACAACTTGTCAATATTGTGGCTCCAAGCAAGGGCCAGTATTATGACCCCAAGGAAGGGCCATTATCCTGGCTCCAAGCAAAGGCCAGTATAATGACTCCAAGGAAGGGCCATTATCCTGGCTCCAAGCAAAGGCCAGTATTATGACCCCAAGGAAGGGCCATTTTTCTGGCTCAAAGGAAGAGTCGGCTTCGCCAAGCAGATTGCCTTTGCCGCTTTGGCAAGAAGACTGCTTTGCCTCCCTTACCGCTAAGCAAGCAGATTGCCTTTGCCGCTTCGCAAGAAGACTGCTTTGCCTCCCTTTCCGCTAAGCAAGCAGATTGCCTTTGCCACTTCGCCAAGAAGACTGCTTTTCCTCCCTTACCGCTCTCCTATACAAAATGTACTGACATAACTCAACTTACACACCCCGTAGGACAATGAAATAAACATATTTCATCGTAGAGTCCTGCCAAGCATTCAGGGAAATAGAGCTTAAGCCTCTGACCCTCAAACTACCAATGCTATATGCATTTTTGTCCGAAAAAAGGAATTAGAAGAATTTCTTATTAGAATCCGTTTTTTCCCAATTCAAAAATCCAGGGACCTCGTAAGACAATGGGACAAACAGGTTTCGGTAGCCAGTCTTACGAGGAACCTGAGAAAAATACTAACTTCTTAATATAACTTCTCATACTTAGCCAAAAACAAAATACCTACCACCACATTGTAAACTTCTCTTAAATCTAACTTAAATTCACCGGAACAAAAATCTAATGATAAACCGCACTTATGTAACCATGTTAGAATTAAAAAAATATTGTAAATACTCAATTGTAACCTACATAATTAATTTTAAAAATGCATTTTAAGCGACCAGTTTTAGAGAAACGGTCGACAAAATAGGTGGCCCGCAGAAAAACTGCCCTTTTATACTGGCAGGCGAGGTCAAACCTCCCACCCCAAATTTGTACCACGTGATCGCCTTTTACCCCAAATTGGGGTATAAAAGGAACCACTTTTTCGAAAATAAATCAGTTATTACTCAGTTCTTACTGTGTTCATCTTTACTCTCCAAAGTTTTCCTACAAACACGTCTACCTCTGAAAGTCTTTCATCTGCTGCCTCCTGCTGAAGTTCTGCCTGAACGAGAACCTGGTGCCTACCATTGCAGTCGGCCCTGACTCTGGGCACTGCCAAGGCACCGCTCAGGCAGAAACTAGGCGCATCCAGGACTATTACCACTGGATGTAGGGAGGCCAGCCAGCTCACTATCATCATCATCAGCGTGTACCTCTGGAAGGCGTGCACGAAACCGGTCCCTTTTTTACAGTTTTTGTAAAGGCGCTGATACGTCTGTTACAAAAGTGATAACAAAAAAGGAGTAAAAAAGTCCTAATCAAACCAAACTTTATAACAGACCTTTATAACAGACCAAACACCAAAAAATATTCGATTTATTATATTATTTAAATAATTAAAAAATAGCGTTTCCCCCAGATTTAAAAAAAGGAAACTTTTTAGTAAATATTTCAATAAACAGAGATTAAAATATATATTTGAGTATCGTTGTTCTGTGTGGTGACATATTTATAGCAGCGGTATATCCTTTTTATCTTGTATGCGAATGACTGGAGAATCATCGCTTTTCCTTACCAAAACATGCCCGTTCTTGGCCCATAAATAAGCATTTCAAATAAAAAAAGTCTAGTCCGTGCCAGTGCCAGTATGATCCGTAAATTGAAATAATTAGTAGTTAAGTACTAAAATTACTACTCGACTTCAGTGAAGGTTAGGGCCGGCTCTGATCCAAACGCGCATGGCGCTAGTAAAAACCAACAGGCCGCTGTGTTAGGTGTTAGAGATTTGATCAGCGCCTTGGCTCCTTGGATCCTTGGCGCCTTGGTAAGTCGGCGCCCGGAGCGGACAACTCCAATAGCCTGCCAAGACCGACCGTGCTGAAGGCAACGCAGGTAAAAGGAAGTTTGTTATTATCTAGTATACCTATTCATAATTACGATTAATAAATTATCGCCACAAATAGACTACTAAGCTCTAATACAGTTTATTAGTTGTTGCTTTATTTTGTTGACTTTTTTTGCGAGAAAGGCAACAACTTTTTTTATAATAATACAAAGACATCTTAGTCCTACCCGTAGCAAACTTTGCTAGTAGATTCTCACTTTAATTAATTGATCGCGCCCAAAACTAAAATACTATAATCTTATCCAAAGAGTGTAAATTACCATGCGACAAAAAGTCGTACAACTTTTACGAAAAAATTTCCCAAACTTATCTTTTACCCACCCAAATTTACAAAGCTATCTAATTGATAACAATTTTTCCGCTCTATTTTTTCAGTACGACGCAAGTTTTTTTAAACGTTTTATTACCCAGGCGTTTAATGCAAACCTCGATCCGCTTTTCAACGTAATTATCACTATGTGGTTCTTCGACCAGCATCTGTATTTCATCGTCACCGCCTGATTTACTAACCACCGCAGTACGGCCGTTTTGACGTCATTATCGGTGACGTTGCACAGACCGCAAATGTGATTCTGTGCAGGTACAAATGGTATAGTATTCCCAAGTAGGGCTCGCTTGCACGTCATCGTGGGGCATTCGAGAGAAACATACGCCGTAACTTGCTTCTTATTTTTTTTTTATTTTTTTTTTTTATTTATTTTTTTATTTCTATTCTTGAACATACACAATACAGATTATTACATCAGTTTACATAGATATGGAGTTTAGTAATAAGAAAAAAAAATGTTAATCATCCGTAACTGTATGTATGTTAATACCTAGTAGTATTTTGTGAACACCTCACTAGGCGAACCTGTGCTGAGGTGTTCCCATGTTTGGGAGTAAATGCTATGCTGTCAACATAAGTAGAAACACCGTATCCTCCTTGATATTGTCAAGAAGGACACTGTGGGTCGACCCATGGCGGCAGTATCGAATACATAAATTAAAGATTAGTTGCAGTTAGGATCTACATATACAGTTATTCATAGCATCTAGTTTATGTTTAGGATAAATAGTAGTTGTGGTAAATAGGTAGGATTTTTTTCTATGGACCACTCGCCACTGGTATAAATAATACTGTGGTATTATTTTTTGTCTCAAAACAAAGTTTTTATAAAAATTTATTTTTAATATTTGTGTTTGGTTATGTTTGGTTAGGTGTTATAATGTTTTGAATAAATTGAATACCTTGTGGTTTGATCCAGTCTTTGATGTGTTTTTTGTGAAGAATTGTAAATATATTTGTAGTTAGTAGTTGCTTCAGTGAGGTGGGCATGTAGTTATATAGTTTGGTTGCGTAGTACTTAAAGTTTCTTTGCCCGTGTGAGGAATGAGTTATCGGTATGTTTAGTATTTTTTTTGTAGAGGCTCTGGTTTTAATTGCTAATTGAGGTTGCATCAGAATGTGAAGTTTATGCTGGAAGAAGTATACTAGTACAGATTTGGCGTAGAGTTGTCTTATTGTCATGACGGTTATCAGGACGCCGTGGTGGTCGAGTGAGCTGACTTCACTGAAAGGGGCCTATAAGAGAGCCTATCGAGCCCTGAGCGTATCCAGACGTGGCGAGTGTACGCAGGAGGAGACATATGCCCTTCAGTCACGACTCAGTGGCTCCCGTAAAGCCTTCAAACAGGCCGTCCTCTCAGCGAAACGAGCTGCATGGCATAATTGGATACAAGAAGTGGGCAACGCCAACCCGTGGGATATCCACAGCGCCATTGATAAAACGGGAAAAGGCTCTGACCGGTATTTGACTAGTGTAATAACCGAAAAGGACGGAATGAACGTTGAAAGTGTGGACGTGGCATCCACTCTCAATACACTTCTGGGTAAGTTAGTTCCTGTAGATTCATTAATTGGGGAAAGCGACCACCACAAACAGATTAGAAATCTGTCACGGCTCCCACCGAGAAACCTCGCCCAGGAGGTTAGGATGACACCAGTAACTAAAGCGGAAATCGAGCTGATAATCAAGGGTTTGGGTCTTAAGAAGGCACCAGGGCATGATAGGCTCAATGGAATAATAGCGAAGCAAGTATGGATCCACGCCAAGGAGGAGCTCTTCCAGGTGATGGATACATGCATGAGAAAAGGAACTTTCCCTTCTGAATGGAAGAGGGGCGTGCTTAGGATTATACCAAAGGGGAACGATAAACCAAGGTCGGACGTGAAGGCGTACCGTCCAATCACCCTGCTACCTGTCCTGGGGAAGATCCTGGAGAAACTGATTCGGCAGCGTTTACGTCATATCTTATCCCCACCCTGCGAGCGGCAGTTTGGTTTTGTCCCTGGTATGTCCACTGAGCACGCCATCACGTATGCGCTTGACTGGGTGAAGGCTTGCCAAAAGAGGTACGTAATAGGAATCTTCCTCGATATCACTGGTGCCTTCGATCATGCGTGGTGGCCGATGATACTTGTCAAGCTCAAAAATAGGAAATGTCCACATAATCTATTCAAAATCTGCGCTGATTACCTCTGCGACAGAACTATCAGCCTTTCTTTTGGAGACTACCTGATTGAACGAATAGTTGACATGGGTTGTCTTCAGGGTTCAATCCTTGCACCTGAGTTTTGGAACATTTTGTTTGACGATTCCTCCAGGCTGCCCTTGCCTGAAGGATGTATCTCGGTGGATTACGCTGATGACAAATTGTATCTGGTCTCGGGGAACAGCAGAAAGGAAGTTGAGAGTAAAGCTGGAGAGGTTTTAAGTGTGACTTTAGAATGGGGAAAGAGAAATCGGCTGACCTTCGCTCCCCACAAGACCATGGGACTCCTGATGAAGGGTAACCTCAATAGAAGTAGAAATCCCACCATCAAAATGGGAGATACCAACATCCGATTCGTTGAGAACACTAAATACCTAGGCGTCACTTTGGATCGAACGTCCTCATTCTTGACCCATGTTAAAAGCGTATCAAGTAAGGCCCAGGCCCTCTTTTTGAAATTGAGAAGAATCTCTACTGCCGAGTGGGGACTGCGGTCTCCAGCGCTCCGTCTCCTATATAGGGGGGCTTACGTGGCGCAAGTCTCGTATGCGGCCTCTGTGTGGGAGCACCGCCTGCAGAATGCACTCATACTCTCAGCGCTCAAGAGAGGCCAGCGAGTCCCCTTGCTGGCGCTTTCGGGTGCGTACAGAACAGTCGCTTCGGACGCTTTGCCAGTTTTGGCCGGCGTTTTGCCTATCGATCTTGAAATTAGGGAGGTGTTAACAAAGAAGCTTCTAACAAGAGGAAGAACTGCCACCCATCATGGTATTGAGCTAATACCAGGTGGAGCAGTTTCCCTTCCAGGACTTCTTAGAGAGATGAGAGAAAGAACTTTGAGAGAATGGCAGGAACGTTGGGATAGGTCAAATACGGGAAGGTGGACTTTCTCCTTCTTCCCGTCAGTTAAACTCAGAATGGAAGGGGCGCACATTACTAGGGATCATCATGTGACCCAACTTCTGTCCGGTCACGGGGAGTTCAGAGGGAGACTTCATAGTCTCTCTCTATCACCCCATTCTAACTGCGCTTGCGGTAATACTGAACAAACAGCCGACCACATTCTGTGGCACTGCGAGATTTTGACGGATGCCCGAGAGGAAATGCTCGATGGCTTGCAAGTTACTACGAGACCAGCTTGGAATGCGGATCTCGTTTCGAATAAGGTGAACTTTGAGTGTTTGAGGAAATTTACGAAAGTCTGGGTTGAGAGATGGCCTGATCTTAGAGTCGCTGACTAGCTGTAAAATCATGTAGGTGCCAGGTGTATCTGCTCTTGAATCCACGGACATTCTCTTTACTTCATTACATCTACTGCTAGTATTTTATGTTTCATGCTTTATATCTGCATATTTTTTTTTTTGTTATATCATCTCTATCTTAGGTACCTTTATCTTATTCTATTATATACATGTTATTCCTATTTCTTTTATTTTTGTGTGACTTATCTTTTTTTTGCTTATTTTATTTCTTTTCACATGGTTTATATAGATTTCACTAAGCTATGCTAGACGAGGTTTTATCGAGATACCTGTTTATTATTTTCATTATTTTTATCATTTTTGTTTGCTTTTCTTCTTTTTTTTCCAGCTTCATATTCCAAGGAACACTATTGATTCAACTAACATAATCGACTCTGTTTTTTTTTTATTATTTTGTTTAGGTTTCTTTGTTCCTCTTTTTCTTTTTAGTCTCACAATGCTACTTTGCTTCGCTCAGAAGGCTGAACTGAACTGCATCTATCTGTTTTGTTATGTTTCTTTTTTCCCTTCTGGGGGTGCGCTAGACCTCGTCCTTGCATCAACAGGAGTCAGTCGACGATGGCACGGTGCCCTCTAAAATTAATTGCGCCACCGCCAGCAAAATGTGCAGGCTTTAGGTTAAGGGGGGCAACCTTGGCTTTCCTTCGCCTTGCCTCCGGCTACTCGACGCTGAATTCCTTAGGGTCGTCGGGTATTTCCCCCCAATCTCCCATTTACTTTTCTTTGAGGCATCACCGAGGAACCGGCTAAGGGGCGCGGAAGCTGAGTGTGGTTCACGACTAGACCGAACGTCATGCGCATTCTTGCTGGGACTGCCAATCGATTAGAGAGGACTCCCAACCGTTTGCCATGCCTTTATTACTTATCTACTGTGTCTTCCTCCCAATCAGGTGCTTGTAGGATATGCTGGATACAATCACCCAGCGCTTGCCACCTCGTGGACTTTCACCAACCTGTCCCATTGTCTTGCCTATTTTTGTTATACTAACACATATTGTATCTGTATTTCCCGCTAAGCACTTGCATACTGCTTGCTAACAACGTATGCAGGGACATTGGAGGTTTAGTTTCGTTATCAAATGTAGAGTCATTTTTACCAAAAAAATTAGAGTCCTTGCAAGAGCCTTGAAGGGGTAACCATCTGTTACCTATACCAGGGCGGGTATGTGGTGGGTCCTCCAATGTCTTATTGTCATGATGTCTAGTGTTTCGTAAATTACATTCGAGCTTGTGTAGCGAGGAACTTGGAGGATTAATTTAATTATTGCTTTTTGAATTTTTTCTAAAGGATCTATTGCTATATTCGTTGCACTTCCCCAAGCCAGTATGCCATATGTGATAATGGATTGGCAAAGTGCAAAGAATATGGTTCTGAGGATTTATTTATTTTATTTATTTATTTATTTAACTTCTCACCATACATTCTTATTTTTATGTTTACATACAAAACAAAATTAACCTCACTAGGACTAGGCCTGTGTTGAGGTTAACTTTTATAAATTTGAGTGATTTACACACAAAATACTAAAATACACTACATTTAAAACACTAAAATATCATAATTAGGTAAGAAATAAAAATATCATATTAGTGACCAGATGGGTAATTTAAGTATGATTTGTAACAATATAGACCATAAATAAATCTTTAATTACTGTACCCACCAAGAAACAAAGCTAGTACAAAACATTTAGGGTGACACTCCAATTTTGGCAAATGGAACTCAAATAAAATCTAAATAGATTTTATTTGAGTTAAAAATAAATATTTTAAAAAAAGCTTATTATTCAAAAAACAAATATTATTAAAAACAAATCTTATTACTTAAAAATTGAAATCTTATTATTTAAAAAAGGACAAGGATGAAAAAACAGTATGCCAATCCTCTGTTAACAGAAATATCTTAACATTATTTGTAAATTTAGCTAATGAATTTGAAGATTTAATGTAGTCTGCACTGTCACACTTTGTCAAAGGCCTTGATAAAATCTGTATAAATGGAATCGACTTGAGTTCTGTTAGCTAATGCATTTGATATAAAGTTTTCATATAATGAGAGATTTGTCAGAGTTGACCTGCCTGACAAAAATCCATGTTGATTTGGAACAATGAGATTGTTAATATATGGGGAAATTTTATCAAGAAGTAATTTTTCAAAAAGTTTCGGAATTATAGATAGCTTACATATAGGTCTATAGTTAGTGACATCACTTTTATTACCCTTTTTTAATATAGGCGTTAAATAACAACGTTTCCAAATGTCCGGGAAGCAACCTGTGTCAAGCGATTGATTAAACAATAGACAAATCGGCTCAGCCAGTGAAGCAATGCAATTAATGAGAATATTGGGGTGCACGTTATCAGGTCCGGCCTTTTTGTTTTTGTCCAGAGATTTAATTTTAGATTTAACGTCGCTTATATTGATGTGTACAGGAGGGATATGTATGCTCTCAATAATGGAAGGTGGTGGTATGTAATTGTCTGGGATATCTTCGTCATATACACTTTTGAAGTAATCAGCAAAATAGTTAACCTTTACTTTCATATCAGTGCTACTCTTATCTTTGAAGTGCATTGAAATGGGTAAACCTTGTTTGTTTTTTCTAAGAGAGTTTACATGTGTGAAAAAGTTTTGTATATTAGAGGGTATAGATTTTTCGATTCCATTTATATAATTATAATATGATTTTTTTGACAGTTTTTTACATTGAGTTCTGTAATTGTGAAATACCTTATAGTCATTAAGGGATATAGATTTTTTAAAGTTTTTGTGTGCAGTTTTTTTGCAAATAACCAGGTTGATTAACTCGCTGTTGAACCATTTCGGGAACTTCGCTTCTTTGAAGTGTGAAAGTGGTACATAGTTTTCAATGGCCCTGTTGATAATTGTGTAAAAAATTTCAAGATTGTAGTTAATACTATTGTTGAGGTGAAGAAATGACCAGTCTTCATTTGTAAGATATTGGTTCATATTAGGATAGTCAGCTTTGGAAAAATTATAAGTTAAGTTAGGAAGAATAGTTGTGTCGTCTGGTGAGTTATTTATCGTTATGGTTATGCTTAAAGCGGGGTGGTGGCAGTCTAGGGGGAGGAGCTCGTCAACTGATTTAACAATGTGAATTGAGAGATCACTACAGAATACTAAATCCAGCAGCCGGTTATTGGTATTGTAGACTTGATTGACTTGATGTAGACTGAGTAAGTTCGTCATATCTATTATTTCGCGGGCATTTTCTGGTAGGCTTAAGTTGTTATAAGAGTTTTTATTCATCCAATCAATGCTAGGGGTATTATAATCACCAAATAAAATTGTTCTGGCATCAGGGTATTTATTTTTAAAGGTTTCGAGGTCATCAATGTGGTTTCGGTAGACTGTGATGTTGGATCCAGGAGGAATGTAGACACATCCCAGTAAAATTTTACTTGATTTAGTTTTTAGTAATACAAATACCTGTTCCACGTCTAGATGTTTGCAAATTAATCGAGTGGATGGCAGTGATTTTTTGACGGATATGAGAACTCCTCCTCCTCTGGTTTTATTGCTGGTGGCTGGATTCCTGTCAAGGCGGTAGGTGTTATAAGACGAGAATCCAAGTTCCTCGGTGTGAATATCAGGATCAAGCCAGGTTTCAGTAAGGAGAAATACATCGACGTTTTGAAGTAAAGGAATAGAAGTTTGCAACTCTAAGAGTTTGGTTCGGCAGCCGCGGATGTTTTGGCCGTATCCATTGATGTGTTTGAGTTTTTTGGATTTTTCTTAACTATTGTCGGCTTGCTGTTGATATATTTGATTGTTAGTCCAACTTCATCTCCCTGTATCCTACTTTCCATTGATTGACGTAGGTCTGATAAATATTTTCTTTGGTTCGGAGTTTGGTCGGAAAAAATTTTGACAGGGGAGTTGTTAAGATAAAAGTTTTTTTTCCTGAGAATATTCATTATTTCAGTTGAGTTTTTTAAGATCACTTTAATGGGCCTCGATTTATCAGGCCTCACTGCTCCAAGACGGAATGTGTTGATGGAATTTGGTTCTATGTTGTTGTCTATTTTCTTCAGAATGGTTGTAATTTGTAAATTATCGTCCTTGATTTTTTCAATTTGGTTCAGTTGTGTACTTTCAGGAACGTTTATAATTATGAGATTATTTGCTCTGTTTTTCTTCTCTTCAAGCTCATCGGCCGCTTCACATGTAGATTCTAATGGGTTAGGTTTGTTGGTTAATTCTTTGAAAGCTATTAGCTCACCCTCGAGTGCTGTCATTTTTGTAGCCATTTGAGCTATGGTTCCAAGAATAGCATTAGTTTTTGGAATCATTTTCGCAATTTGATCTTTGTTCAGTCTGCTACTGGGGTCTATTATTAGTTCGGTTAGAGCCTCAACCGCGTTTCTCGCCAGACTGATGTATCCCTGGGAGTCCATTTTGTTAAAATTAAATTTTTTTTATTTTTTTTTGAAAAATGGACTATGGTTAAGCCTGGATTTAAGGTGGAGGTGGATTTGTTGGGTTCTTTCTGCAGATTTAGTATTGATAAAAAATGTACAAATTATTTTAGTTATGTACAGCTGTTTTATACACATAACATTAGATTCCTTGTAAAGTAGTTTAGATGGATAACGAAATTTTTTTTTGTACATGACTTTAAGAATTAATTTGTGAGCAATATTTAGTGGTTCTTCATTGGACTTTAGACAGGATCCCCAGGAAACTATATTGTAAGAAAGTCGAGATTGGACTAAGGCATAATAGACAGAATTTAATTTCTCTTTATCCAATATATGCCGAAGTTCTTTAAAAATATAGGTATTTTATTTTTTGTTAACATGAAAATATGGTCATTCCATCTCAAAAATTTATCAATATTTACACCTAGGTACCTTATACAGTCTACTCTTTCTAAAGGATGGCAATTACAATTACAATTTTGCAGACAATTGTGTATAATTAGATTATGAGTGTTGGAAGGCTGACTCTTTGATGATATGCTAAAAGTTACATATTTTGTTTTTGATGTATTCAAAGTTAAGATGTTATTATTTAGCCAACTCTTTACTATTCTTAATCCTGAATCACATTTGTCAAAAGCATCTTTCCAAGTTTTACCCTCAAATATTAAAGCAGTGTCGTCTGCGAAACTAACAATGTTACCTGGAATATCTAAATTACACAAATCATTAATGTAGATTAAGAACAATATTGGTCCAAGTACACTACCTTGTGGAACCCCATAAGGGATTTGTTTGCTTGTGCTTAAATTATCATTTATCTCTACTTGTTGTGTTCTATCGCTAAGATAGGATTTGAACCAACTTAATGCTGTACATTGAATGCCAAGAGAAGATAATTTTTTGAGGAGTAATCCATGGGAAACCGTGTCAAATGCCTTTGATAGATCTGAAGGAGCGGTCCGTATCGGTAGAGAGAAATGAAAGGCGTGCAGTCGATGTGTGAGTCAGTCTTTATTGTGGCTACGTAGCGGAGGTTGATGCGGAGCGGGAGCGGAGTGACAGTAGTGATGCTGCTGCGCGATGATGTGAAGATGAAGGTCAGGACATTATGGCGGTGAAGATCACAGGTCTTCAGGAAGCCGGCGTGTTGCCCTACACCGTGGCGGTGTAGACGTGACCTTGGTCCAGGCGGTCGATCGACGTCGTGTTGACGGGATATGGCGGCTGTGTGTCCAGTGGGTCGGAGCACACACGTGACGCAGGAAGGAACCCTGAGAGGCGATGAGGATGCTGGCGCGTTGCCAGGTGCTGGTTGCTGCTCGTTGCAGGATGCGTGATGATGGCGCGTTGCCGGTTGTGGTTGCTGCTCGTTGCAGGATGTTGATGCTATCTCACGTCGAGATGGTAGTTGGAGAAGTTCCTCGAAGGTGCTGGAATGTTCCTGGGCCACGCTGGATAAATTGTTCACTGCTAACTGCGCGGGCCCGTGCCGGGCACAGTTACTGCACTGCTCGGACTGTGTTGTTCGGCCGATGAATGGAAAGTAATTACTGACTGGCTCCGAGCAAGCGAGCGCGGCTTATATACCCGTGGCAAGTAATTAGTCTCGCAGTAGGTAATGCGGTGAATTCACGCAAAGGTGAACAATCGCTCGAACTTTCTGCAGGCACTTGTTTGGTACAGCCAGACGTTCTAGCTCTTTCGCGTAGGTGGCGGATTATCATTTCTACTACGTTACTGTACTCGCGGGTAGGTAGATGTATCGCTGTAGGTATGTTCTTCCAGCGAATTCTGTGGAGGTCAGTGGCGTTGCGGTAAATTTCGCAGAGCGGGTTAAGTAGCCGCTACAGATCTAAGAACACAGCTAAGGCTTTGTTTCCATAATCCAGGGCACTAGTGACTTTCGACAATACCTTCAGCACTGCATCACTCGTTCCTTTATTTTCTCTGAAACCAAACTGATTTCTAGAGAGTAATTTATTTGTTTCTAAGAATGATACCAATCTCGACTTAGCCAATCTCTCTTTTACTTTTGAAAACGTGTTAAGTAAGGATATAGGTTTATAATTATTGACATCTAGTTGATCTCCACCTTTAAAAAGAGGAATCACTTTAGCTTTCTTACAGTGAGAAGGAAACATCCCACTCTTGAAACTAATATTAATAATATGAGATATGGGACCAGCTAATTCGGATACATGGAGTTTATACATCATAACATTTATAGAATCAATACCGCAAGAGAAAGACATTTTTAAATCATTTATCACTTTTGTCACTTCAGAAATGTTAGTTGGCTTAAAATCAAAATTATCCCTGGTAATGTGAAGTTCAGATTTAAAATCATTCACAAGGCAGGTCTCACTAGTTTTATTATCACTGCACAAAGTCATTAATATGATTAGTAATTTTATTTGGACACTCTTTCATTGAAGTAATAATATTATTTATAATTAATTAATTTTCAATTTTTTTATGGTAGTTTGCTCCTTTTTAAGGTTTATAGCCTCCTTTATAATGTTCCACTGTTGTTTAATGTTACCATTGACTTCATCTAATTTTCTTCTGAAATATGCTTGTTTTGTTGTTCTGTATGTATTATTCTAGAACACCAGTTTCGATATCGCTTATAATATTCAAGCAGTTCCAAGTTATAGATTTCTCTTCTACATCTGTTGTGCAATTTATCACGTGTTCTGAGGCATTTGATTAATCCAGCATTTATCCATGGTTTTAGATGTTTCATGATATGTTTCTGTTTTTGTACTGACGTACAACTTTGCAGATGAGTTCTCAAACATTTTATGAAATTATCAGTTGCCAAATTGACGTCATTTGTTGACAGAACTCTATCCCAGGATTCTTCCTTTTTGGAAGGGAGGATTGGTCTTGGAAATATGTTTTTTATTGACTTTATGAGATGCATGACTCTTTTCAGTTTGTTTGTGATATAAGTTATGTGGTCAGTCCAGCGTAAGTTGGCATCTATTATAACTCTTAGGTATTTTGTGTGCTTAACCCTTTTAATACGCTCGCATTGACATGTGTAAGAAGTCTGTCCGCAGTTGTGTAAGATAAGGTCTGTGTTCGGTGGAGGTTGGCCTCTTTGTGTGATACTGTGTGCAATATAATTGGTTTTTGTTGTGTTTAGGGTAAGAATGTTGTTATTTAGCCAATTTTTGACCACCGATAAACTTTTTTCGGCCTTCGAATATACCTCATTCCATGTTTCTGCCTGGCAGAGAAGTACAGTATCGTCAGCAAATGTTACGATTTGACCGTCGATATCAATATCACACAGGTCGTTTATGTAAATAAGTAACATTAGGGGACCAAGAACGCTTCCCTATGGTACTCCGTATCTAGATATAAGAGGCTCGCTTGACATGTTGTTAATTTTAACCTGTTGCATTCTACCCGACATGAAGCTTTTCAGTAATTCTAGTTCTGTGCCACTAACACCGACGTTTTTTAGTTTTTTGAAGAGTTTTTCGTGAGAAATGGTGTCAAAAGCTTTGCACAAGTCTAAATAAATTGATATAACTTTTTTTTTAGCATCTAGGTTATGTGTAATAAACTCGGTTACAGTGGCAATTGCGTTTTCTGTGTTCCTGTTTTTTCTAAAGCCGTGTTGATTTTTTGAGAGTATTTGCCTGTTTTCTAGATAATGTTGTAGCTGGGCTTTTATCGCTTTTTCAAGAATTTTGGACATTGTGTTTAATAATGTAATGGGTCTGTAGTTATTTACATTATTTTTTGGTCCTGATTTATAAATTGGAATAACCAGACCTTTTTTTAGAATGCTCGGGAAAATTCCTTGTTTCAGACTAAGATTTATTACGTATGTTAGTGGTATAAGAAGTGGTTGGCTTAGTGTTATTATTGTTTTAGAGTCTATTCCATCAGGTCCTGATGTCGTGTTATCCTTTAGGGATTGTATTATTTGTTTGGTGTCTTCCAGAGTTACTTCATGTAGTTTGAAATGTCTATCATTGTTTATATTAGAGCACTGAGTCATATTGTTTCGAGGTTCTAGATTTTCGTTTCCAGATGTATTTTTTTTATATTTTTGGCTAGGCTAGCGCCGATATTTGTGTAATGTCTGTTTTTGTAATTAAGAATAAGTGTAGGATTTTTGTGGAAGTCAACTTCTTCGTCGTTGATTAGTAACTTTTTGATTTTATCATCTTTGTTTTTTAGTGTATGTGTACTTTCTCTCAGAATTGACCAAACGCTTTTCGGGTCAAAGTTTGCAATTATCAGTTTGTTTCTGTAATATAGTTCTTTGGCTTTACGTATAATTTGAGAACAAATATTTCTGTACCTTTTATAAAAAGAATAAAGAAAGGTATAATCTGGGTTGCGTTTAACTTATTTGTGCAGTTTGTCCCGTTTGTGTTCCATTTTTTAAGTCTTTTTTTTCGGTGAGTGATAAAGTTGAATGTTGTTGTGGTGTTTTGAGTGATGAGCGTTTGTAGATGTGCTAGAAAGTAATTCCAGGCTTCTTCTGTCGTGTTTATATTTTTTAGATGTTCCCACGTTTGTTTTTCTGGCAATTTTTTAGTTTATCGCAGTCAGTTACAAATTTTGTTATATTATTTTGAATGGTTGATTTCAGAGTCTGTGAGGTCAGGCCTATCATAGTTGTGTAGTGATCTGTGATTGTGGATTCGAATACTACGCTACATAATTTGTTTTTGGATTTGACCATTACGTGATCTACACATGATTCCGAATCTCTTGTAACTCTGGTTGGAGTGTTGATGGCGCAAATTATGCCATGTTCCAGGAGCACCAATTGGTAATCGATATTTTGTGGGTGGCCTTGTGGTAGTATATTGATGTTTAGATCTCCAGCTACAATGATGTTTTTGAAGTGGGTAATTTTTTTTAAGTGAGTATCGAGAGCAATTATAAAGGGGGCAATATTGTGTCTGGATGGTGATCTGTAAATAGCGAGTATGCACGTATCTGGGTCGGCGATTATTTGTAAACAGTTAGTGTTTTCTAAGGTGATTTCTGAGACAGAGGCGTTAAGGCTATCTTTTGTGTAAACAACAACTCCTTCATTTTGATTTTGATTTTTTGTTGTGAAATATGTGGAGTAGTTTTTTTTGTGTTTTACAGTAAACGTTGTTGAGATCCAGCATTCCGTTAGGATAATTATTTTGAATTCTATTTTAAAGGTGGACAAGAGTATGTCTAGTTCGTCTTAGTTTTTATTGAGGGATCTTATGTTTTGGTTAAATAGAGTTAGAGTGCCTGGGATGCTAAAGATAGAATCGCATAGTTTTGTAAGTTGTAAGTTCATTGTGTTTAGTAATTCGGCCATATTAAATTAATTGCAATACATGAAATTTACTTTAGGGGGATTAGTCATCTACGTCTGTCTTCCCATTTTTTTCAGATCGTTTTCATGTTTGATTTGTATCATTTTTTCCCCAGTTGCTTTACGGACAAGCAATTTGTTTGATTTAAACCACACGAATTGGTAGAGGGTTTCTTTATCCGTTTGTTTTGTTTTCCACAGAAGTTCCTTATAATACGGTGATAGCACTTCGCTGATAAAAATGGGTGAATTAGAGTCCAAGGTTTTGGCCGCATTTTTTAAAGAGAGCATAGATTATTATATTGGTAGATGACAGTGACCATTCCTCTATAATTAACGGGCCCTTTACAATAGAATAGTCTTATAATAACTTAGTATTAAGAAGTCCTACATCGATGATGAAGACACAAAATAATATTTTATTTTTTTGTCATTTTTAATAAAAACGGGAGTTGATAAAATTATTAAAAAATTTAATTGTTATTTAAGTCAAATATTTACCTCATCTTGTCCGAATTTTATTACCATTGAGTGCGTTTTATGAAATAAAGCCATTTCTACTTGTTTTTATAATTGGCAATACGATTAAAAATATATGATTAAAAACATTTGACATTGCGGGCCAATATATCAGAATTTTTTAGTAATGGTATCACTAGACTTTTCTTGTCAGGGCTCGGAGTAAATCTCTCTCATAGCGAGCGTATTATTGAAAAGCAATTGATATACCGAGTTACCGAATACTGAGTGCGATTCCAGAGGGTAGACGTCCAGTGGGCCGCTCTAGACACAGTTGGGCGAGGCAACTCCAGAAACTGTGTGAGGAGAGGATAGGACTGCAATGGACGGAGGCCGAACAAACAGCACAAGGTAGCGACGTATGGAGGAGCCTTGTCAATGCGGTGGGTCCCCGACCCGAATAGGATTAGGGGAAGAAGATGATGATGATGATATACCGGCCCGTAGTGTATTATGTCGTTTTCGTTTTCACGTACCATGTATCTACGTGTGAAAAGGAAAAAAAATGTGAATGACTTTTAGGACGATCGTCGACGACGTGCATGGGATATCTGCCTGGGACTAGGCGCTAGTTTGGGGCTGCATAAGGTGTAATTAACTAGGTTGGATGGTTATTACGTTTCGCTTATAACCTTGGTATCGGAAATAAGTTTTCATTCTTGGTATTCGAAAGATGAAATAGATTACTCGCATGTGAAAAATATGCAATTTCATTGTGTACTTAACGTTTACTGAAAATCTCAAAATCTAACCATTTTATTATTTATTCCCAGAATGCATCGCGCAAACAAAACTTTGGGTATTGGATCTAATATGGTCGGCGCTTAAATACTAATGTGGGAATTTGAACAATTGTATTGGTTTTCAGATGTCAGAACAATCCTTCAAACTCAAGCTAATTCGTTATTCATGAATGCCATTTCATTGAGCCTATTTAATATGGGGAAATATTACAAGTCATGGTCATTGGTCATTCAAGAAAATTCTTACTTTATTCGTATTGAAGACATTATTCATTTTCATATGATTAATTTACTTATTCAATTTCATATTTATGTATTCTATTTTATATTCATATTAGCGAAGACCAGTTATTAGAGAGCAACATCATAAAATTGTATTATAAAGTGCAAACTATTAAATTGAGTGTATATTACTTGAATGAAGGTTTTCTTTGTAGTGAATGCACTGAGTTGCACTACGCTGACATTCGATTAGTACGAGTACCAAAACAATTTATAAAAATCAAGCAGGTATGAAAAGTATTTTGATAAATCAATATTTTTTTCGCTTGGCAAATACATAAAGTATATTATTATCCAGTCTCTCGTTCCGTCACATCTTCGAATTTTCAAATGTGTTAGAGTGTACAATATTTCCCATTTTCAACGTCAAATTCAACGCCAAAATACACTCGACTCTGTGCAGAAACGGGTGGTCCGCTTAATAGATTCTCCCATCTTAACAGACGGATTGCAACCTTTAGAGTACAGGCGTCGCGCAATCCTTATTCTACCGGTATTACAATGGAAGATGCTCCGAGGAACTAGCGTTATTGATCTCTTCGGCACCGGTGCATAGTCGGGAAATACGCCAAATGCGTTCCCAACATTTGTACATGGTTGACATTTGTCACATGAGAACGGGTCGTTTCTTCGACTCGTTCTTGTGTTCAACAACTCGGTTGTGGAATGATTTGCCGGCCTCTGTGTTTCCTCCTTCCTACGACATGGGTCTCTTCAAGACCAATGTTCATTCCTTCCTCTCCTCAAAAAGACTCTCCACTCAGCATCCCAGATGATATAGGCCCTGAGGGAAATTATTTTTCTTAGGTCCTCCTGTGTGGAGTTAATAAAAAAAAAATACTGCATTTGTTTACGGGAAAGCCACATTTTTTAAATGTCATTTTTATCGTGATGGTCATTTATTTAGCTTTGTATTAAGTATGACGAAACCTAATTAGAGAGAAAAAAACATTGCTCTGAATATATATGTAGCTATCCTGTGGAAAAGACGTATCGATCGTTCAGTTGATTAGTCAAACATCTATTTTGAAATAATGAGGAAAGCAATAATTGAGTGCTTGCCATAAATGAAATATTATTTACACGTGACTGTGTTTTACATATTAAATATGCTGTAAAATAACACAAGAAGGCTCAATGGTCAAGTACATTAGTAAGACATTTTGAAATATGCTAGTAGTGACTCAGAAGACATATCAAGATTTTGTTTATTTAACTGTGATAGCCGGATACGACAATCTGATATTCTGGACTCCAATCTATGAGGGATCCAAATTCCTTTGATGATGATCTCAGTACATTCAGGCACAAAGAGGAGATCGATTATTCTGTCATTCCCTCGCAAACTAAATCCTATCTATAGATGTACGTGTTTGTCTCTTTTTAGAATTGCTTTTTCATTTCATCGAGTTTCAAATATCAAATATAAAGAAGTTTTCAAGAAAGTCTTTAAGGGCTTTTAACCAGGCAGCGGTCGAAAATCCACATTTCGTCGAAAGATGTTCTTACGATCGTACAGGGCGGTTCCAATGAGAAAGATTAATTATTCTCTGTACTAGCTTTTTAAAACTATAACTCAATATCGATTTTTTTTCATTCCAAATTTGCATTAATTTATTATAATTTATTTATACCCACATCCAAAAATGCTCAAAGGCGTGTTGTTAAAACTATTAAAATTATGTACTTTTTGTAATTATTTTTAGATCATAAGTATTTATAATTTTTAATACTAATGACCAGTGTAATTCGCCTGACTCGAAACATAAATTTATTCCAAAATTTATTTGTACAAAAATTGGTTTGTAATAATGTACCTACCAATATAACCACGTACACACAGATTTTCATTATAATCGTTATCCTTTCTTATTTACATACTCTATAAAGTACTTACTTAGACTTTATATATTTTATAATTATTTCATTTTTATATTCTTTCATGTATTGCTTTCTATGTTCTATACTTTTTATATTATTTTTATATTCAACTATATTCTTCCATACTCTTTTATACTCTATAGTCATGTATTGTTTCCATACTCTTTAGTCATTTACATTCTTTTATATTCATTTGTATTCTTTAAATTTCTTTAATATTATTTTATAAAATATGTATATTTTTATTTTATTTTTTACATTCTCGCACATTTCTTTATTTTGCTTCTGTTAATATACTAAATACGAAAATCGACCACCACAACACGGGCATGTGCCTAGTATGGTGGTCGAAAAATCCCCAATTTATGTGACGAACCATTTAAAGAATAAAGAAACTTAAAAAAAAAAAAAAATTAAAAAAGTCTAAGTCTAAGCAAAATAAGAATGTAAAAATTTTTAAATATATTAATTTGTAAGACCGTAAATAGATAAACAAAATAGAGAAGTTTTCGTCATAAATAAGTGTTGGGAAATTTTTTTATGATTTTATTTGATAACTTATTGATTTACAATTATGTATGATTACGTGGTATGAAATATGTCGTGTAAAATAAGAGTTTTCCTTTAAAAATTTAACAAATCTGCCAACGGCCTATGGTGTAACCTTATTATACTAGAAATTAAATATTTTTTCTCAAAATTTAAAACACGTTTTTAGTAGATAAAAGAAAAATCTTTCAAAAAAAATGATGATTTTTTGTGGAAAAGAGTCAATACGTCTAAAATTTGATTTAAAAATGACATATTTCCGGTTTTCTCTGGTTATACCCTCTTAAGAAAATAGTGTCAGCGGGCGTACGATTGGCATATAACCCCTTGCACAAGAAGAAGTAAATAGGTCACCTGAATTAGGCACTCCTCGGGTTAAGCTGTGTTTTGTAATCAAGTCCCAATATTTGTCAAGTGCCCTCCAACTACTGGGAGTAGGTAATTCCCCCTTTAACTGGCTTATCCGACTACTTCTCTCGGTTATGGGGCGCCATTGCATCGTTACAATGACTTCAACTCTAATTAAAGGGCAAATCGAGATTATATTTTGTATGAATTTCTGGTTTCGTTGGCGTTCAGTGATAAGAGTGATATTCATTTTTTATAAGAAAAGCTCTCTTTTTATAACTTTTGAAGGTTATTCCCATCAATGTCATATATCACTGAAGAAGAAGATAATAATAATAATCTTAACGAAAATATGAAAGAGAACAAGACACAGAAAAACAGATAAAGATAATGGTCGCAACTGGGACTCAAACCCAGAAAAAATAGAAACATATAAAAGTCAATAGTTCCATACAAATAAAATCGATTATATTTATCCGTGACGCTATCCAGGTTACAAACCAATTCTTAAAATGATTGTTTCCAATAAAAAGGGTAGATGCCTATGATATGGAAAATAAATAAGTTGAATATAATATTGTTAATTCAAAAATTTGAAATATGAGAGTGGTTATTGTGACGGTTTGACAGTAGGGCACAATGGCGGAATTGATAAATGCACGTTCCGGATAGACGAGAGGTTTGGGTTCGAGTCCCAGTTGCGACCATTATATTTTTTTCTGTGTCTTGTTCTCTTTCATATTTTCGTTTAGTTTATTATTATTATCTTCTTCTTCAATGATATATTACATTTAAAATTATTTAAATTACGATGAAGAATTGACCTAACATAGGACACAACTGTTGGCCCTTTACAAATCGCAAGTGGGCTCCACTGTTGAATTTGGCATCCATCTCTGGTCTGAAGACCCAGAATACCAGAAAAACCCTCGACTATTTGTGAAAACGGGCGGTCTGTTTATTTGATTCCTCTACCCTAAAAATCTAAATCTTTATTGCGCAGGCGTCAGGTAGGTATGCTGTCCTTGTTCTACCGTATTACAATGGCAAATGTTCCGAGGAACTAGCGTCATTGATCCTCTCAGCACCGGTGCGTAGCCGGGAAACATGCCAAACGCGGGCCCAGAATATGTATACGGTTGACATTTGTCACATGAAAACGGGTCGTTTCTATGACTCGTTTTTAAGTTCAACGACTCGGCTGTGGAATGATTTACCGGCCTCTGTCTTTCCTCCTTCCTACAACATGTTAACTCCTTCTCCTCTTCAAAAAGACTCTCCACACAGCATCTTCAAGGATAATACGGCCCCTGATGGAAATTATTTTCATCTCAACCTCCTGTGAGAAAAAATTTGAGTGCAGTTTACACTCGGTAGAAGCAAAATTTTACCAAAACAATCTCAACCAATACTTGAAAAGTGAGGTCTTAATCAAAGCGGGCAGTGAGCGCAGACCAGCGTAATTTCCGTTTCATATCTCATCCAATAGGCGCCTTTAAAAGTGACATCAAAATCAAAGCGGTCAATGAGCGCAGTAGATGCGTCGCAGGTGCAGTAATCGTCATTTCCATTTCATCCAAAATCCAAATCGGAGTGCCCCTATAGAAGTTTCATTACAAAAAAAACAAAAATTATCAAACAACGATTTTCAATTATGATCTTAAAAGTTTTTCTCGAAATTTCGCGTTCTTATAATTTCTAAAAATTTCCATCGATCCTTCGCTTTACACTTTTAGGCATGCTTTTCATTATTCGATAAGTCGCTTATCGGTACGTGTCGTAGCTTCAGCAATAATTAATTAGAATATCATGTTTGCTAACCAGCTCCGTATATTGCTAGGTCTTCGAATTTATTGAGAAATACGATGTTGAGAATAAGGTAATCCAACTATCTGATATTATTTGGTTTCCTGGAGAAATTTCAGTGCCTGACTAAACCGACATTCTCGGCAAGATTATATTGATCCTCTCCTGTATCGAATTACATTATTTATAAACACCCCTGAGAACTGAATTTGTTTCAAAATTCTCAGAGATTTGAATGACAATTAACGCGGTATATAATCTGAAAGTGAAATTTCTATTATAAACGTGAAACCTACGATATCAAAAAAAATGAATATTTTTATTTTTTGTAAAATCAGTACGCAATCTTCAAACCACTCCAAAATGAACAGTCAAAAGAAAACAAAAAAGGAAGCGACATCTGGCTACTTCGAAGAAGAAAACCAAAATACTAATAAGATAACCAAAGTATAGGAAAAGGTGCACTGAAAAAATCATCCTTCACATTGATAAAAAAGTGCTTCGTAGTCTCCACACCCTTGTCTACTTTAGTCTTCCGAAGGTTTCATTTCCACCGTGAATTATTCTGCAAAAAAATTGGTTTGATTAAAATAAATCATTAATCGAAAAAATTAAAGTAAAATAATTGTTTAAAGACTCTTACTAAAATTTAGCCAAGGTGTTTTTAAAAAGAAATAATGCCACAGCATAAATTACTAATAATGTAAGATTAGGCGTAAGTGCATTTTGAAGAAGAAAAACATATTCATTATTGACCGAAAACGTGAGGGAAAATATAAATCCTAAAGTTGACGTTGGTTTTAATTTTTGAAACTTAACAGTTAAAATATTCAAATACAGGAAATGCTTTCTTTCGTTACTGACAACAAATTATTATAATACCCGAAATTCCCAAGTCATAAACCGCGTGCGACCGAATAACAAATTATTCTGAGATTCGAAAACAACACAAGGTCGATATAATAAATGGGAATTAGATGGTTTGGACAAAATATGAAGAATAATAATGACCAAGAAAGCAGATTTTATGAAAGGTATAATAAGGAAGGAGCTGTTGGGGCCATCCCACGAAGACATCACGGTTCATTTATTTCAATTAAAGTGCCTGGACGTTGTGGGCAAAATAAATAGTTTTTTTTTGAATGGGAACAAAAATAGAATTTCTTTTCTTATCTCTTGTGTTATTATTTTTCAGAATATATCCCCTATTAGTGTTTCTGGCGGTTTAATTCTCAATGTTCGATATACCGTAGAAATAATTGAATCTTCCTCCAGGGTCCATAAAGTATAATATAATTAACACAACATAATATAACTGAACCAAATTTACGGATAACTCCCGGTCTGGTTATTAGACCTGCGTCTCAAGAGATATTCGAAGCAAAATTCTCAATCTAATGATGGATAATTCAACGAAATATGTGATGTTCAATGTTTCAAAATAAATCTATTCACCTGATTCGATAATGTATTGGAAACCCAATACCTAATTTTGATCGAACGCTCATATTATTATATTTACCTACCATAACTCGCCAAAAACTAGTTAGGTTAGAATTTAACGTAGTTTTTGAGATATATATTTTTTACATAAATCGATAAATTCATTACTTGTTGAATTTGAAACAATAAACTCAAAGTAGCAGTTAAACACCCGCACCCGCTCTGCAGGTTTTTGCTGCTGGGCCCCCGTGAGCGGCTATTAGTACGGCTTCGCCCAGTTTAAGTATTCTTGACCATTTTATAAATCCGATAGGAACTGGTTCCAAAAATAGCCGGTTCCTCGGATCCAGTGACAGCTATTCACCAGGACAAAGTAACCGCGACAGGCAATGACGTCGTATTATAATAAAGACGGGTGGTAGAAATCACAAAATGGTATTATTATTCACAACTGTCACTTACAATAATAAAATCATGTCATCCATCTCTCAATACCCGGAGAGATACGGAGGGCACTAGACAAATATTGGGACTTGATTACAAAACACAGGGCACTTGACAAATATTCAGACTTGATTACAAAACATAGTAGGTACGAATCCAATTGTACTTACGCCTGCCAGCCGACGTTCTTCTGGCTAATGTAAGTGGCGCCATCTTTTGGCATTGCTTTAATTCGGTTCTACTACAAAAGTCGATTTGTAACAAACTCCACGTACGAAATCGAATTGAATTTAATTACACCCTAGTTTAATACGTAATAATTTAACATACTCGTACACCAAAATGACCCAGGGTAGCGTTGATTAGGGCGGTTGCGCATTTACCCTTCGCGCTTAAAAACATTAACCGCGAAAAAATGTGGCTGTTGTATGTTGTGATCTTATTTACATGTGATTGTGATTTCTATTCACTCTTATATTCATGTCATTTATATATTTACTGTTATTTGTGTGGTTTTTCAAAGGTTTTAGTCAATTTATTGTACAATAATCGTATTTTGTAAGTTGAACTATCAGAAAATGGTTTTATGGGTTACATAAATAATCGATTTGCATTAGGGTATTTATTTTACGAGAATTTATTGAGAGTGATGTTTTTTATATAAACATATTTTATATATTTTTTATATCTAACACATGTGTTGGTAAACTTATCAAAAAAATCCTAAGATGTGCAAGCAATGCATTGAAATGTCAGTTTTTTTATTCTTAATTTTTGGAAATAAAAACCAAACTTCAAAATATAAATATATATATATTTTATGAAAGAGAAAATATTTAAGTGACGGTTTTCTTCGGAATTTATCAAATAAAAGGGCTGTGTTATTTTTTTCATTTGTTTTAATTTTTTAATTTCTATACATTTTGATTAAAAATATTAGTGGTAAGCTTTTTTCAACATTTTTTCGTGTTTGAAGCCGAAATATGGCAATTTTTAAAAGCTGAAATATATTCAAAATGCAACAAAACGAAAAGGTTATTTCATCTAGTTTCTAAAATGGTACTTGTTTTTACGACATCTTCAAAAATAAGAACTATACAAGACATTTAAAAATGTTGGAAAAATTCCAAATTTCGTTTAGAAATCATTACATACGAGTAGTATAAAATGAAGGCGCTCACGTTAATCTTTTAAACTACGTAACGGATTTTCATACGGTTTTCACCAATAGATAGATTGATTGAAGAGGAATGTTTATATGTATAATACATGTAAATTATATTAGAGAAAAGCCGAGAAATTCAAAGAAAACATATTTTTGCGCGATTTAAAACGGCTGGCGGGCCGTACTAGTCACTTTTGAAATTCGTTCTATGGAAGAAATTGGAAAATAGATGTGTAAGTAGGTATTTGATTTTCCCTTTTCAAATATCCAGTGTTGCATTGCAAGCATTGCATAATTAGTGGCGAGTTAATTAGTTTATATGTATAATACACGCTTATTATAGTAGAGAATAGCAGAGAAATTCAAATATTCAATTCAGGCAGCGGGCAGCGGGCAGCTGGCAAGCGGGTTGTGTGGATTTTATAAAGGTTGGGTAATGGCGTTGTGTTTCGTTAGCCACAGCAACGTGTGTCCGGGTCTGTTAGTTATTAATAAAACAAACGTGTATAATATATAATAATCGTACATATTATAATCGATAATACATTGATGTGCAAGCAATGTAGATATACATATATCTTTACATGAACAATTTATTGCCATTTTTTAATTAGTAATGTTTTCACATCCGCGGTCGTTTATCAATGGTGAATAAAATTTCACGAGGTTTTTTAGAAAGGTTGTATGGGTTTTTGATCATTTGGAACTGCGCAAAAACTACATCTCTACATTGCTACATTTATTCAAGAATAAAAAAAAGACTTTATAATATGTACGTGTTAATATGTAATAACTTGTAATAGGTACTTGAATAAACATGTTGTTATATTATACACTCGTAACTACTATGAAACAAGTATAACAAATCTGTTTCCTATGATTAAATCAATCAATCAATCCTACCTACCTACCTACCAAACAAAGTGTCGTGCCACTGTCATCTCCTAGTTTATTAAAGATAATAACAGAAAAAGCTAAAGTGATCGAACCGTTAATTGCTGAAGTTACTATATTCGATATCGCACACCGACTGTGCCTATTTTAAACTCAAATTAGTGTATTTTTTCGGATTTATCAGCCGTTAAAAATCTCATTCACAGTGACTAAACGAAAAATATAAACATTCATAAGAATCTCTGAAACTCAAGTGAAAATTTAACTAATATCAGTGAAGTAGTGTATATACCACTTCGGTGGAATACTCAACACAAAAAACAGTGCCTAAATTGCCCAATTAATAAAAATATAAACGTTACAAAGTTCGATACGGATCACTGCTATTCAATTAAAAACAAACAAACAAGTCAAGAAAGTTAGCCCTATTGCGGACTTTACAGCAGACAGGCGCAAAACACTGAAAATAATTCTTATAAAAATTTAATAAGTCACCAAGAGTCATACCACTAAATTCAACATGAGTGAGTGCCGTGCCTGCCCAGAAAACATTATCTCCGACGATTCTATATTCGTTTGCTCAAAGTGCAAAGGGACATATCACCTCCACTGTGGTGGCGTGACAGAGAACACACATCGCCGCCTCACCAAAGAAAGACGCGCTCAGCAAAAATGCAAGCAGTGCATCAACTCGATGACGGGCAGTGATAGCAAACCATTGGAAGTACTATCCAATAAACAAAACAAGGATACCACCAAAAACTCAACCGATTTGAGTGTATATAACTCAAACGAGCTCCTTCAATCTCAAAATGCTATTATTAAACAAAATAATAAAATTCTAGAAACGATATCGACTATGAGTAAGCAATATGAAGATATACTCATAAGAGTTCATAATTTAGAAGAACAAAATGAAGAGCTGAAAAACAAAAACACTAAACTTGAAACCCGAATTGAATTTTTGGAAGGGCAAATTGATAGTATAGACCGTGCAAATAGGTCTAAAAACATTGAAGTTCGGGGAATCCCTGAACTAAAGGGTGAGAACTTAAAAAATGTGTTCTATAACATTCATCAAACTACAAAGTCTAATGTAAATATAAACGAAGTTGAAGCAGCTTACCGAATTTCTCAAATAACTAACAAGGAACATAAACCCATCATCTTCAAATTCAAAACTAACATGGACCGTGACCAATTTCTTTCCGATGTCAAAACCTACAACAAGCAAGCATCCAGTCCAGCCGAAAAATTAAATACACAACAACTAGGGATTGCTGGCACTAGCTCGAAAGTCTACGTTTCCGAACACCTGACTTTTCGAGCCAAACATCTATGGTACCTGGCCCGTAAGGCAACAAGAGACGACAAATTTAAATACGCGTGGATTAAACAGGGACGTATATACGTGCGTAAGGAGTTCGGTACGCCTGCAATACTCATCAGTGAAACAAACAAAGATCGATTGCTGTTATCATTACCTGAAATGCCATCGACAAACTAAATATAATGTACATCTGTTTGTAAATATTAATATCCTTAACTATTATTTCTTTCTACATAATATTTACCCCCTTTACACGATCATTTATAGAATCAATATCACTCCAATGACTACCTCTTTGAAACGAAATTCTTTAAATTTAATTCTTCATCTTTTTCGCAAGCTAATGGATGTATGTCTCTCATTTTTAATTCTCTGTATACCACAATACTTTATGTTTTATTTTATTTATATGCTTATGTCTTATAATCTTTTTAAGCTTCTTATTTATTTTCTTTTCAAGCTTATATTTTATATTCTTTATATGCTTATGTTTTTAATTTATATGCTTATGTTATACATTCGCAGGAACTATAAGTACATTTTATACACCTATGCTTATATTATAAATACTTTATATGCTTATGTTAAATATCCAAAACAACTTAATCCTTATATCACTGGTATATTATATATGCTTATGTTTTATTTTCTTTATTTGATTATGTTTTATAATCTTTTTAAGCTTATGTTTTATTTTCTTTTCATACTTACATTTTATATTCTTTATGTGTTTATGTTTATAATTTATATGCTTATGTTATACATCCGCAGCCACTATAAGTACATTTTATACACCTATGCTTATATTATAAATACTTTATGTGCGTATGTTAAATATCCACAACAGCTTAATCCTTATATCACTTGTATATTTTATATGCTTATGCTTATGTTTTATTTTCTTTATATGCTTATGTTTTATAATCTTTTTAAGCTTATGTTTTATTTTCTTTTCATACTTACATTCTATATTCTTTATGTGCTTATGTTTATAATTTATATGCTTATGTTATACATCCGCAACAACTATAAGTACATTTTATACACCTGTGCTTATATTATAAATACTTTATACGCTTATGATAAATATTCGCAACAACTAAATCCTTATACCACTTATATACTTTTTATGCTAATGCTGATGTTTTTTACTGTTTATAAGCTTATGTTTTATTTACAGTTTATTATTTACATGCTTATATTTTATATTCTATATACGCTCGTATTATATATTATCTATACGCTTATACTATATTTTCGCAACAACTATTTGTATACCTTATATACCTATGTTTGTGTTATATATACTATATATGCTTATATTATAAACTCACAACAACGAAATCCTTATTTAACAAAGCTAACACTATATGCTTATGCTTATGTCATATATTCATTATGTACTTATATTTTATATTCACAACAACTATATTTACACTTTATATATTTGTGCATATATTATATATTTATATCAACTAAATCTTTATCTCATAAACATACCAATGCCACTACAACTTGGCTGTTATTAATTTATGCAAAACAAAAACCAGAAAATGGAAGACATAGCAGATTTAATAGATAACACAACACCAATCCCATGTATATCTACCAATGATTCCGAAGTAGTACGTCAATTTTTATTAACTAATTCAACCCTTACGATATTCTCTATGAACATAAGAAGTATAAACAAAAATTTTGATGAACTCCTAATTCTCCTCACTGACCTTGCTTCAGATTTTGATATAATTGTCTTGAGTGAATGCTGGATTCAAGAAAATTTCATCCCTAAAACGATAAGAAACTACAATCACTATAATACTCTACACAACCAAACTCAGAACGACGGAGTCATTGTATACATTAAAAATCACATCTCACACTCAGTAAAAGAGATCAAAATAAAATATGCAAACTGTCTACAAATTCAAATTGATAATCATATAACACTTCTTACAATGTACAGATCTCCGAATACACATAATATAACCCCATTCATACATTCACTGCAAGAAATTTTATCAAACATTGAACACCGCCAAAATACCTTTATAATTGGTGATCTTAACATAAATATTATTAATAAAATGCATCCTCAAGCAAATGAATACCTAAACGCACTAACTTTATTAGGATATTTTCCAGCCGTTACAGCACCAACTAGAGAATCAAACTCAAACACTAGCAGTTGTATAGATCATGTATTTGTTAAGAGTGAACTAGACACCAAATCCATTGTCTATCAATCAACTGTTACAGATCACTATTCAATCATCACTTCTCTCTCGCATAAAAATCACAAATCACCACAAAATACTTCCCCTCAAGAAAAGATATCATATGAAACTCTCCTAAACAGTGTCTCTAAAGAAAACTGGGAACTTGTCTATTCTTGTACCGATGTCACCTCTGCATGTGAATTATTTATAAATACCGTACGTAACCACTTAACCGATGCTACATCATACACAAAAAGTAAAAAAAAACGATCTGACACAAAACTCAAACCATGGATCACTGCAGGAATTCTCTACTGTATCAGAAAGCGCGATAAGATTCATAACTTCTGTAGAAAAAATCCCCACGATTATGCATCTCTCTTATTCTACAAACGTTATAGAAATAACTGCAAAAAAATAATTGACAGTGTTAAAAGAGATTACTACCATAAACAAATCAGTGAAGCCACCGGTGATAGTAAAAAAAATTGGAATATTGTTAAAGATATAGCCAATATTAATAAAACCAATACACCCATTGTTAAGATTAACATCGAAGACCAAATATTACATGTCAATTCTGACCCCGAAAAAATTTCTGACCATTTCAATCAATTTTTCTCCAATATTGGATCTAACTTAGCAAAAAATATTTTAGACAGACACAACGTCTCGGACAAAGATCTTGCAAACAATATACCCCTCACTAATCTTAGTTATAACCCTTTCCACTTCACTCCCACTACTGACACAGAAATTTTAGAACTAATCTCATCCCTTAAAAACACTAACTCTGTAGGTATAGATCACATTTCAACAAAAATCATCAAACATATCCAAAAATATATAGCCTCACCTCTGAAACATATAATCAATCTAAGCTTTAAAACTGGTGTATTCCCCAACTCCTTAAAACAGGCCACAATAATCCCAATATTCAAATCAGGAGACAAACTATCTGTAAATAACTATCGACCGATATCTTTACTTAGCACAATATCTAAAATCATAGAAAAAGCGGTGAAGAATAGACTCTACAAGTTCCTTGAAGATAACAAAATATTATCGGACAACCAATATGGTTTCCGCAAAGGTAGGAGTACCGCAGATGCAATAGCCGCCCTCACAAAAATAGTTTCCTTTAATCTCGACCTTGGTCGAAAACCGCTTGCTGTTTTCCTCGATCTCTCAAAAGCATTTGATACGGTCTCCCATCCCTTACTGCTTAAAAAACTTCAACAGATCGGAATAACTGGGATACCCTACACATGGTTCGAAAACTACCTAACAAACCGAACTCAACAAACTCTTATCCACTCTGACAAAATAAATAAAAGCAAAAAATTATCCATGTCTTACGGTGTACCGCAAGGCAGTGTACTAGGACCTCTCCTATTTCTTTTATATATCAACACACTATGTACCATGGATATTGGAGGTAAGATTTTATCATTTGCCGACGATACAGTCTTAATATTCGAAGATGAAACATGGCAAGCAGTTATCAACAAAACTAATAATGGCCTAATAAAAGTGAGGCATTGGCTTGACACAAATCTCCTTACACTCAATATTGACAAAACACAATATATGACGTTTTCCATACGCAAACATAATTTTCCCAACAACTGCCCTAAACCAATAATTCACTCGTGTTCACTAAACATGCACCCACACCCACCCGGAACCCCACCTATTACAAATTGCACGTGTCCTACCCTTAAATCATCTAAGGAAGTTAAATATCTGGGCATAATAATAGATGATCAACTACGTTGGGAAGCACACATAAGTGACACAGTAAAAAGACTCCGTAAGCTCTGCCATATATTCTGCTCTCTTAGATCCATCTTAGACCTAAAAACCCTTCGAAGCGTATATTTTGCCCTTTTTCAATCCATTGCATCGTATGGTATTTTGGGATGGGGTGGTTGCACAGAATCCGTCATTTATCCAATAATTACAGTTCAAAAACTAATACTGAGAATCATATTTAAATGCCAACCTACCCACCCCTCTAATGTGCTATTTACTAAATTTAGGGTCTTAGATATTCGCCAACTATTCACTAAGACAAGCCTATCCTACATACGGAAAAATAACCTACTGGTGGCTCCACAACATCAAGCCCAAACCCGCTTTTCATCAAACCTGGGATGCGTGGTTCCAAAAACTAGAACCACATTTGCTCACCGACAATTTTGGTTCATTGCCCCCAAAATATACAATGCATTGAGCACCGATATAAAATCAAATATTACCATACCTCTTTTTACTATTCGTGTTCAAAATTGGATATTCGAAAGGGGACGAGATTTCTTTAAAGAATATATGACTTTCTAACCATTATAAAAGAAAAGAAAATAATTAAATTAACTAAATAAAATATCATACTTCACATCTTTTTCCAACCTGACTTCACTGAAATCTAATCTAACCTAAATATATACTCTTCTAGGCGATTATTTACCTACCTTGATAAACTTCCAATAAAAATTTTAGCTTTCATAATTTTTTTTTTATAGATTAACACTATTAAATCTTACTTCTTAGTATTTTATTTTTAACTTCTTTAAAACATTTTCTTTTTTATTATGTATGTATATATTATATGTGTGTTTTTATATGTATTTATATGTATATATATATATATTTATATGTATTTGTATATGTATATGCATATGTATGTGTATGTGTATGTGTTTACGTATACACATATCTTGTTATATTTTACCTTAAATATTTTTATCTTTTTTCTTTCTCTTGTTTCTAATATCTTATAATTTCTATTTCAAACCTATATTTTGTTCTAGTTCTCACACTGTATAACTTATATCATGTATGATTACCTTAACACGGGTATTAGCCTAGTATGGTAATCAAGAAAAAAACAAAAAGTGTACTTTCAAAAATTGTATGAAATAAAAAAAAAAAAAAAAATAAAAAAAAAAAAAATAACAGCATGTTTTAGAGTAGGTAATCGTTAGTTTCCATTATCTAAGGCTCTAAGGCTCTAAGGCATCCGGGTAAGGCTCTTGACTACCAATCTGGAGGTCGCGGGTTTAAATCCCGGCGTGCGCAAGTAAATTTTATTTAATTAATTTATACATTAATTCATTTAAAATATTTACGGCATATAATAATTACATAATAATTAATATACATAATTCATTTATATTTACGGCACGTTTCAGAGTGAAAGATGATTTCAGTATCGCCCTAGCGTAAGATCACCATTTAGAATTGAATTGTTTATTGATATGGTTTTAGCCGTGTTTTGTGAACGAATCTGGATTGCCAGGTACTTCCCCTACCTTCCCAATTCTCTTTTCTCTCCCGACTACCTCCAGCCTCACAAAAGATGATAATCTCACCGTCTCTTTCAACTTCCTCTTCCCCATATCCTTCCCTCGCCATTACCATTAGCTTTGCAACGTACCCCAAATGGGGATGCCATAGTATCGCTGGCACCAGACCGTTGGGAGTAGCTAGGTCGCTTGTGCGGAACTATTCAAAATTATATTTTATTTTTGTGACCGAGTTCTCAAATATCACTAATATTATTGCTTCCCGTACCAACCTATAAAATATCATTTGATATGAATGTTTTTTTCTTTAATTTTAATGTTGAATTTGGAGATTGTTTAAACAATTTCTCCCTTCCTTGAAATATGAATTATTTTATTACGTTCAGACAACGTTAATACGTAGTTTCCGGCTTCAACGTCTGAACTCCCGGAACGTGATTGCGAACAAATCTTTCCGAAATGTTGTTTGCAGGTACTCGCTACAAACTAATATAATATTACATTTTGCCTGCGTGACATGTATTGTATTCCCTGAAGCCATGAACTGATAGTTTCAAACATAGTAACCTGCAAGCACTAAATATTTTATATTAGACAACTTGACTTTCCAAAAGACATCGGAGCAAAGAATTGTTGATAAAGGATTCTACTTATTCAATAAGCAGTTACCGCAAGGTTTCTTCCCAATGAAAGAAGAACTTCCTGTCACATAATTTCATGGTTTTCTTATGTTTGGTTGTACGAAATTTTCTAAAAATATTTTCCCCGACGGAACATACAGATAATACTTAAAAAATATTTTTTCATTATCTCCACACAGGAGGCCCTGAGGAAAATAATTACCCCCAAGGCCAGGGTCTTTTAGGGAAAGAATAAGGTTGAGGAAAAAGGTATAAGGTTGGTGGGTAGGAATCTGGGGTTCAGTGTGTCCAAGAGTGACGGACGTATGAATAAATCCCTTTCACTGTGGGTAAGGCGATGTTCCGAGAGTCCTGCTGGAGAGGTCTACAGATCTTCCTCAACCAGCCTCTCCCGATCCGGCCTGCCACGCAGTTGATGGGAAGACGCATCCGCCGCCAAGATCTGGACAAATTTCACCTCATGAACCCGGGTACCTGTGCTAAGTGACCTATGGCAGACGTGTTGGTAATCTAATAAATATTTCCCGGGGCGGCGGTACCCATACCCGCCTCCCAAATTGAGACTGTAACTGTGTAGCTAGGAACGTACCTACTCTCCACATCTTGAAGAATTTTGTTCGATCGATTGTTATATCCCATTTTAAGTGCATATTAAATATTTGACACAATACCTACCTATTACTTGACGTCATTTTTTCCCATTGATTTTTCACAATTTTGACATTTGATATATAAAGGTGGCGCAAAACTACCGATATGGTTTGAATCTTATTACACATTACAATAAGATTAAAAAAAATGTTTATTTAGTAACTCTATAATATTTTTTTACATTTTTATATGAAATATGTTAGTTAGATGTATATATAAAATAGAAAATATATTCGTAGTCCTCCTCACTAGGAGATCCTGTGCTGAGGGGGACTATGTTTTGGATAAGTTTTTCAGCGACTTCTATGGTTTAACTTATTTGGATAAGGTTTTTCAGAAACTTCTAAGATGTTTTAAGTATACTAGTAAGGTCGTTTTCCGATAGTTCCTTCAGCCAACATTTAATGTCCTTAATGTAGCTATTTTTTGTTTTAGTTTGTTTGATACTAAGTCGGAGTTTATTATATAACTTTACTGCTAAAAATTCAGAACTTCTTTGACCAAATGAAGAGTTACACTTTGGTATATTAAGTGTGTCTGCTTGTTTGGCTCTTGTTTTATGAGCATGTGAGGTGTCTTCCTCTGAGTCGTTTTTGCTGTGATGTACCAGAATGTTTTTGGCATAGATTTTTTGTATGGTTGGAACATCAAACTGTTTAAAAATTTCTGTTGTTGACGTCCTTATGGGGACCTTAGAATGGTCTTTATGATGCAATTCTGAGTTATCTTAAGTTGTTTTAAGTGATTAGATGCTGCTGAGCCCCACCCCATTACTCCATATTCCAATCGAGAGTGGCATAAAGCATAATATACTCTCTTTAGATCCCTCATCGAAAAGATGTTTCTTAATTTTTTGAAGAAGTAGATGAGTTTTGTTAGCTTTTTTGAGGTAAGATCAATGTGTGAATTCCACTGTAGTTTTTCATCAATTTAAATCCCAATATATTTAATACTTTTTGTTTGGGATATAGATGGGCAGGAACATTGTGGAAAAGTATTTTGACATTCATGTAATTTGAGGGTATGCACATTCATTTGTTGTCCTCTTTTGTTTTTGGAGAAAGTGAGATATTTAGTTTTATTAACATTTAATGTAAGCGAGTTTACTTTTAGCCAGTTTTGAAGTACAGCCAGACCATGTTCCGCCTCCTTGTAGGTTCTTGTCCAATCTTGTTCGTAGAATATAATAACAGTGTCATCTGCAAAGCTCATTATGTTTCCATTTATGGGAAGATTCATAAGGTCATTTATATATATCAGAAATAGTATAGGTCCTAATACGCTTCCCTGGGGGACCCCGAATTTAATTGGAAGAGATTTGCTCTTTCTTTTACCAATTTGTACAATTTGTTCTCTTCCAGTTAAATAACTTCTAAGTAGGTTTACAGTTGTTTCAGTTATTCCATTTTTTTTTAGTTTTAAATACAGTATTTCATGATCAATTGTATCGAAAGCTTTTTGAAGATCAATGAAAACTGCTAAGCATTTTTTGCCTTCATCCAGTTTTCTAATTATTGTATTAGTTACATTAGCTATAGCGTCACCAGTACCCAGGTTTTTCCTAAAACCATACTGCGTAGGTGATAATATTTTATTGGTATCCAAAAATGTAAGAACTTGTTTTTTTATTACTTTTTCCAATATTTTCGATAGAGGAGTTAAAATACTAATTGATTGATAATTTGAAATATCATTTTTGGGACCATTTTTATATAATGGTATGATCATAGCAATTTTAAGACAAGCGGGAAAAACACCTTTAGATAATGATAGATTTACAAGGTATGTCAGTGGTTGAATTAACTCATTTTGTAGGTATTTAATTGATTTGCTTGTTATCAGTTCATTTCCCGATGAGGTGTTTGTGTTTAAGGAGGTAAAATAAAACGGTAGTTTTGCGCCATCCTATACAAAACTATGAAATCATATGAGTAATAGGAACCCACTAAGGCGCAGCCTGTGCGTGAATAATGTCGTTATATATATTTTATTATTGTACCTTGAAAGAAACAAACAGGGGGCAGATAGTTTTTTTTCATTAACTCCATACAGGAGGCCCTGAGGAAAATAATTTCCCTCAGGGCCTATGTCACAGTTAGCTTATAATTGAAATTTGTCTGAGCAGTTTGAGTTTGAGAAACATAAATTTATATTAATAATTTTAACTCTTTTAAGGATTGGGGTAATTTACTTGTCACGTATTTTTTTCGATAAAAGTTTGAAAAGTACGAGGTCTAATAATACATAGTAAACAAAATATTGAGAAATTACAATGCTTTCATATCGATTATGTATTCACTTTACAAGTTTGTCGAAGTAAGCAAACAAAATATCACATCAGCAACGATAAACAACATTAATTTTTGCGATGAGGCAGCAAAATACATAAAAGAAATATGTCGGAAAAGAGATATCTAATAATATTTATATAATAATAACATGTTATTAAACACACAATGTTTTCGGGATATGGTCTCATATAACATAATAATATATAATTTATCCTTGGATTTCTTTTCATGTGAGGTTAACCGGAAACGATCATATTATGATTTTGCATTTTTTCCTGTTACGATAACACGAATTAAGATTTTTTGAGTTCAGAAATGTTGAAGATATTTTGTGATTCGTTTCTCCAGAATACTGCAAAATTCCACAAAACTGGGCTTTTCATATTACGATTTTATTCGGATGATCGAAACAAACATTCCCCGAATAAAATTTTCGCTGAATCAATTCTTAAATGGTCCCGCATTCATCCTTCGGTAGAGGACCGAAAGTGCCGATACGGCGGAATATAAATTAGGTTATGATCTTAATACTCGTTCGCGACTTTTGAGACCCCTTAGAAACCCCTAGAGAAAAATATCTTTCTTATATTGACAGACTTTTTTTGAAGTGAAGACTTCTTTAGCACCGTTATGATTTAGGTTTAGTTAGATTCGATGAAATGAAAAAGCGACACTAAAAATAGACAAATACATACATGTGTAGGATTTAGCCTGCGAGAGAATGAGATAGAATAATCGGTCTCTTCTTTTTGCGGTGCTTCGTAGCCTCCCCACTCTTGTCTACTTTGGTTTTCTGAAGGTTTCACTTATACCGCATGCAAACTGCACACTTAGGATATTAGTTAGGATAGTAGGCAGACACCTCAGTAGGTATCATTTATTCACTGCGTCTTATGAGGATTTATTCATCTCTCATTTCACAAAACAAAGCTTTGAAACCAACCTCCACGCCTCACAGACGAGTAGAGTAACTCTATTTTTTTGTTTACGTTAAGGCGATCCAATAGTTCAGGAAAAAATCGAATTCGGATTTCACGCTCTCTATGGGAGGAGTTTAAAAATACTTGAGAAAAAGCTTTTGGAAAGGTTGGAAAAGGAATTTGAGAATTTTTTTACAGGTTGATTTCGTAAAGGCATGTAAAAAATATTAATTCCTTTTTTACGTATTATTTATTGTAAGAAAACGGAAATTTAAAATTGATTTCACGAAACTAAGCTACGAAATAGGTGTGCCCAGTGCATGGTTCTTGTGCCCATGCCATAAGGGTCACTTCAAGAATCTAAATTCGTAGAGTGCGGGCCGTATTGATGTCAAAAATAACAACGAGAAAATACATATTTTCTTTTATTTTGTGAAGTTCGGGCGTAAATACAATTTTTTTTGCGATTATTATGAAAGAAACTAAATTTGCCACATTGTACAATAAAACCAAATCCGAAAGGGGGTTTATAAATAGGAGAGTTTGGACCTGAAAGTGTTTTTTATGGACCTTATACTTTATTTTTTCATAGGCTTATTAAAAGACTTGTTAAAAAAATTACCGATATTTTAAGGGCCGAGGTGTGTTCTACATTCAGTATTTAATTGAAGCATCTATAATACTTCAATTCATCCAATTGAGGAAGAAAAAAAATCGGTAATCACGGCTCTGTAGCAAGCGCCGTCCTCAGTCTTTGTTTGGCCCGCGGCGTTAAAAAAAATGGCCCGATGACTTCTCCAGCCTAAACGGCACACCACGCAGTAACTTTCAGTGGATGTAATGGCTCTTCGTGGGTGATACACGGATTTTCGGTGCCCCAGAAATGATTAATTTGTTTATTCACTTAACCGCTAAGATGGAAATGAGCTTCATCGCTCATGATAATTTTCGATGAAAAATCGTCCACCTCTTCGTTGAGATTCAGGATGGCTTGAGCGTAGGTTATACGCGTTTGGCGGTCAATAGCTGATGCACTGTCTGCACTTCGTAAGGGAACATCTTCAAATCTTTCACTTAAATTCTGGGTAGAGACCGCCGGCTAATGCCCAATCGCGTGGCACGTCATCTGGTCAATGTTCTGGGCTCATCTTCGACATCTTGGGCAACAGCAGCGATATTCTCTGCAGAACGGCTGCTCCGGGGCCGGCCAGCCTTGGGAACATCTCCTGTTGTCCCAGTCTCTTCAAGGCGAGTGGCCAAACGCCACAGTGGTGTCGGACGGCCAGGAAATCTGCGACAAAATTCACGCTGCGCCAACACAGCCGACGAATTGTTGCACCAAAAATGGAAACAATTATTCCGCGTTCTTGTGGAGTAAACCGATTGATGGCTTGTCGATTTGTATTCTGTGTTTGTTTACTTCACAAATGTCAAATCCGAATTGACATTGGTCGCCATTTGCAAAAGTTACATATAACGTTTTCCAACAGGGTGATTACTTTTGCCCCATCCGTTACATATCTACTTTATAACACACCAGCGTATAGGTATCAAAAATCGACTTATTATTAAAGGTATTTTTGGAGTCGATTTTACATTTGAAATTAATAAATAATGCGCAAAAAAATATAATTTATTATAACTATTACACGACTACACATTTCTTTTATATTTCTTCGGAATTCTATTTTTTGTTAAAAAAAATAACTGATGTGTTAAAAAACAACTGTATCTCTTATTTATCATTTTTGTCATATTGTCCTTAATGCGAGTACTACTGATACCTTCATGTGTACTATCTTATCATCTCTACATATTATAAAGTAAAGTCCCCGCGCCGTCTGTCTGTCTGTCTGAACGGATTTTCATGCAGTTTTCACCAATAGATAGAGTGTTTCGTGAGGAAGGTTTAGGTATGTAATTTGTCAAGGATTTGTGTAAATTGGTTGAAATATAACGATAATTGTTAGAAGTGTCGGAAAAAGTCCAGCCGCCTGGTAGCTTTCATCGAAAACGCTGCCTAATCCTTTTGGGATATAACAAAACAATTAATGGTGGCATATTCCTCTTTTATATTCTATCTTTTTATCTTATTTTTCTTATCAATTGCTGTTCGTTTGTCTCGCAAAAACTCGAGAGCGGCTGGGCCGATTAAGGTGATTTTGGTTTTGAAATGTTTGTCGTAGTCCAAGGAAGGTTTAAACGGTGAGATAATATGAAAAAAATGTGAGGAAGATAGTAAAAACAAAAATTTCATTTTCTCATATAAACAGTTCTACTGTTCTACCTACTTTCAGAAGCACAACGTTATCTAGAATTGGAATTAAAAAAAAATAATAATTTCAATTGTCATATTTCAGTCGTCTGTCAAACGTTACCTGTCATTCTGTTACCATTTAAAATCTTCTATCATCAGTTTGTCAGTGCGTGAGAACTTTATTTACTGTTTTAATATGCCAAGGAAAAGACGAGCTGACATAGATCGTCGAAGTCAATCAAATGGCGACGAGCTACCTCACGTGCAAACCACACTGATGACCAGCGAGAGACAGATAATGATACCATTCGTATTGGTGTTGCAGATTTGCGTTCTACAGTGAATAGTAATGAAGTAGATAGGCTTGGAATGGAACGAGTTCGGGCACACAACAATAGCGAGCACGACGCAATGAAATCGAGCGATACCGCAGAAGCAGTGCTCCTGTAGTAACGAGTAGTATTCCACTACAATCCTGAAGTAGATTATTGTGCCGACAATTCCGTGATAATCGGGGAAATGACAATTATTTGTCAATGTTGTAAAGCGTTAAAATACAACGGCGAATCACCTGGATTATGTTGTGCTGGTGGTAAAGTAAAATTGCCACAATTGGTCCCACCACCAGATCCATTACGCTCATTAGTTTCTGGGGTGGGAAATGACTCTAAACACTTATTATAAATTAAAGTCCCCCGCACCGTCTGTCTGTCTGTTCGCGATAAACTCGAAAACTACTGAACGGATTTTCATGCGGTTTTCACCAATAGATAGTGTGTTTTGTTAGGAAGGTTAGGTATGTAACTTGTCAAGGATTTGTGTAAATTGGTTGAAACATAACGATAATTGTTAGAAGTGTCGGAAAAAGTCAAGCCGCGTATTAATCCTTATTAACTTAAGAGGGCATTACCAGAGAAAACCAGAAATATGTCATTTTCAAATCAGATTTTAGACGTATTGACTCTTTTCCACAAAAAATTATAAATGGTTTTCAAAAGATTGTTTTTTTATCTAGCATTCGCATGTAATAAATTTTGAGAAAAAAATTTAATTTTTAGTATAATAAGGTTATTCCATAGGTCGTTGGCAGATTTGTTAAATTTTCAAAAAAGATTTTGAATTATACCACACCCATTTCAAATAATATAATCATGCAGTAAAATAAATCAATACATTATCTAGCAAATGCATGTTTTAGAATTTTAATTTTAGTTTCAATAAATTCATTAAAAAATATGTACGTACATGTGTTTCTTGACGAAAATTGGTCCATTTGTGTATTTATTTGCGCACTTACTAACTAATATATTTCAGATTTTTTTAACATTTTTATTAAATTTAGACATTATTGAAAAATGATAAATACTTATAATCAAAAAATAATTACAAAAAGTACATTATTTTAATAGTTTTATCATCACGCCTTTCAGCATTTTTGGATGAAGGTATAAATTAAAGCTAATTTGGATTGAAATAAATTCGATATTGAGTTATAATTTAAAAAAGCTGGTACGGAGAGTAATTAATCTTTCTCGTTGTAACCGCCCTGCACGATCGTAAGAACAACTTTCGACGAAATGTGGATTTTCGTCAGCTGGCTGGTTAAACGCTCTTAAATACGTTAGTTACCCTAAGCATTTCATTCACATTATTATAATCTTTCACACCATTTCTACGTATTATAAATTAAAGTCCTCCGCGGCATCTGTCTATCTCTTCGCGATAAACTCAAATACGGCGGTGGTTACAAACGTCGGATTTTACAAAGTGTTTTATTAGCTACAGCAACGCATGGCCGGGTCAGCTAGTTTTAATATAAAGGCCATTTTATGGCGTTAAATAAATAAATAATTCAGTAGTTAATATCATTTCGGAAGGTCAATTGTCGGCGGATCAACTGTTGGGTCACCAACTTTGTTAGATGATTAATTATTATTGAAGGTGAAAACAGTATGTAGTAGGTTAGGTTAAGACATAAAGCAGAAAACGCTTTGCGAAGATATAGGAACTGATTTTAATTTGAGCAGAATAAATAATGTGAAGGCCAAAGTGTAAAGGTGCGTAATATAAATATTATATACAGGCGTCTCTAGCTCTCATAGTTATGTTCACATTAATTTAACCAAATTAATTCATGAATAGTTAACGAAAATATAATTTGCAAAATAATATAGCTGGCGAAATATCGAGTACAAATGATGTAGGTAGTGAAATAATTCAAATTATTGCTTTTATCGCTAGAAACTAGGAATATGGGGTGCAAAATCACTACTGGGACCTTTCACTTATATGGCTACACTGTCTCAGTTTCTAGTTGTCATAAATAATCATATTTAAGCCATGGGTCGTAGGTTTAAATCATTGCGATGGACATATTGAAAAATCTTCATAACTTTTGAAGTGAAAACTTCTTTAGCACCGTTGTTATTTGAAACTCGGTGAAACGGAAGCGGGCGATGCTGAAAAGAGACAAACATATACATTTATAGGATTTAGCCTGAGAGATAATGAGATAGAATAATCGATCTCCTCTTTGTGTTTTCCTCTTCGTAGCCTCCCCACTCTTGTCTACTTTAGTTTTCTGAAAGTTTCGCGTGTGAACTGCACACTTGTGTATTTTTGAAGTCAAATTTCTATAACAACCGAAAACGAGTGACATTAAAACGAGACAAACACATACATCTATAGGATTTAACCTACGAGATAACGACGTAGAATGAAACCTTACATACGTACATTATCTACGAAGCGTCGCACTCCGTCAAGCTGCGCACCTTGGCCGCTTTGATTACGAGTTCACTTTTTAAGGCTCCTATTTTTTTAGATTGTGTTGAAGGTTTCACTTCTTCCGCGTACGAACTGCGCTTATTTTTTTTTTCGGATCGATAATAACATTAAATTATCGTCAATTTCATGTATAGAGTGGCGCAAAACTACCGTTTTATTTTTAATCTTATTGTAATGTGTAATAAGATTCAAACCATATCGGTAGTTTTGCGCCACCTTTAGAACCGTTTAGTAATTTAATCACCTCACGGACATAATACATAACATACATCTGTTGTTATTGTTACATTAGTTCTGCAAAAGGCGCTAATAATTTCTCGGTGTCTGAAACATTAATTTTTGGAACATTTTAAATTACGCACTTTCTTTAAGTTGAACCTAAAGCACCTTAATTTAGAGCGACTCTGAAGTAGGCAGAAGAATTTTTAATAAGTGTTCATTTTAATTAGCTCTCTACAGAAAAGATAAAAGTTTGTCGTACATAGTTTGAGGTTTTTTTCACGGCCGCCTATCGCATTTTGTTTAATTCATTTACTTATTTGTTTTTAATGACTGTATGTATACTAGCGGTCTAGTATGAAGTTTTTTTTTCGTAATATAGAATTAGATATACGCGGGATTGGTGCTCCGTTATGTTCTTATCTTAAATAAAAAAATTAAAAATAAATATTTATAATTGGGACATCACCACCACTTTGAATTTTTCATAAAAAATATTGAAAACACAAAAATGTTTTCCCGATTCATATAAATTCTTGTATTTAAATAAAAAAGAATATGCGTTAATTTATTCTCCTATGATATAATTTTAAAGCAACACCGTAGCAACAGTTAAACTATTCCCTCCAGAGCACTCAATCCTCCCACCCCAAACGTGTTTCAAACACAGTGATTTGATCTTGATGAATTTTCTATCACATCTAGAGGATTGGGCTTCCCGCTAAAAGGACCAGGACCTTCCCTCTAAAAGGACTAGGACGTACCCTTCTTAAGGAACTCAGATAATTATTTTGTTTATTAAGCCTTAGTCTCTTCGGTGTTCTTTGTTTATCAAAGCGCGCATCGGTCGAGTTACAGTTTACGTTGTATTTTTTATTGTGTGCTGCATTAGAATATTCAACTATTTTTCGACAGGCTATTTAAGGGTTTATATTAACTTTCTTTGAACTTTGAACATTATAGCAATGTGACATCTGGATGAGAATTACTTTTGAATGTTTTGCCTACTTGTGAAGTGAAGATGTATTACGGTGTATTTGTAAATGAAGCATAACGGAAAAATATTGAGAATCATGCTGATCATGTTGCAGTGAAAGCCTTCGCTGTTGTGGCCAGAACGTTAGGCAGATATTCCGCTGTATTACAAACGTTAGGCAGATATTCCGCTGTATTACAAACGTTAGGCAGATATTCCGCTGTATTACAAACGTTAGGCAGATATTCCGCTGTATTACAAACGTTAGGCAGATATTCCGCTGTATTACAAACGTTAGGCAGATATTCCACTGTATTACGAACGTTAGGCAGATATTTCGATGTTGGCTCAATTTCACAGACCGATACATGTTATGTAAAGTTTCAATTGGATGCGATGGAATTGTAGTCAATACGGGCTACAAAAGAGTTGTGATTTGGTGTCTTTAATCACTTCTCAAACGGCCTTTAGAGTTGATTGTCCATCAGTTCACCAACGAGCTCATTTTACGACCACTTTTTAACTGCATTGACAAAACACGACTGGACCGCAAAATTTTACAGGAATTATTGGAAAATCCAAGGAGTATAACCAGAGAAAACCCGAAATACGTCATTTTTTAATCAGATTTTTGACATATTGACTCTTTTCCACAAAAAAATATAAATAGATTTCGAAAGATTGTTCTTTTATCTACTAAACGTACGTTTTAAATTTTGAGAAAAAATGTTTATTTTTAATATAATAAGGTTATACCATAATAGGTCGTAGGCAAAGTTAAATTTTCAAAAAAGATTTTGAACACCCCAAAAACAAATAACGAAAATGCTTTTGGCCGTGAAAATCTTAAAACTTATCTATGTCATTCCCTTTTCATGTACGGCTGATGGGAGAGTCGTTAGAAAAAATAAAGAGGAAGGCTGGCTCGCTCTTCACATAAATCAATTCACCGTTTCATTTGTGTATGGCTGTCACTTTAAGTATATTATATTCTGGAACGAAGTACAAATACACTAGCCTACAATGTAATTTAGTTCAAGTTGTGTAAAAACCCATATAAAGTATTTCATTTTTCAGATTCCCACCCAGGATTTGAACCTGTTTCCGAAGCCAAGTTACGCGGATCCACAGAAAACCCAAATATAATAATACATGTACTTTGTAAATGTTGAACAAAAACCTTTTCCTATTGTACTTTATTTATTTGTATATTACATGCTTTGACATGTAAAATAAACTAAAAGAAATATTTTACAGATATAACAAAAGATTTTTACAAAGCAGTTTTTCTTGTATTTCAAAAGAGGATTTCAGAAGAACCGCCCGACGACTTCTCTCAAGCCGCCGCTACCCGAATTTCGATTTCTTTCTTACGTATCTCCCTTAGACATTTGAAGTTTTTAAGCTCTTGAAAAAATGTATGTTATTTTTTAAGATAATATCAACTCAAATAATATGAAATTCCCTTGATAGAAAAAAAACGCAAAGTATGCACCAAAAATTATTATAAACACGTTTGTTTCAGTTACTTTACAAGTTATAGTTGTGAAAAAAATCACAAAGTTTCTTTAAATAATACTTAAGACGCCTTTCAAGAGATTTTTGCTCCATTTTAAACGAGTCATGTTTTATTAAACTTTTTCACAATTTTCGCATCGATTTTATCGCTTTAAAAATTAGCGCACTCCTCTAACATTCGTAATTACATATTTCCATCTTTTTATTTTGAACGCGGATATGGCGCCTTAAAATCGGATTTTATTTGGGAGGCGGTATGGGTACCATCACCCGGGGAACCATTTATTGGATAACCAACACCTCTGCCATAGGTCACCCCAAATAGTAGTAGTTCGCTACGGTAGGTGACTTAGCGGTGGTTCAGTGGTGCCTTAGCAGAGGTTTGTCCAGGTCTTGGTGGCGGATGCATCTGCCGACATCCTGCATGGCGGACCGGATCAAGAGTGGTTGAAGAAGGCCTTTTGACCTTTCCAGCCGGACTCTCTCGACCTATCGCCTTTCACCGCAGTTGGAAGGATGGGTTCAAACATCTGTCACTCCTGGACACACTGACCCCCAGATTCCTACCCACCCCTCATACCTTTTTTCACCCCTCATACCTCACCCCTCCTTCCCAACTTTAACTTCTAGAACTTATTATCCCTCCTTTCCTTAGAAAGACCCTCCTTACGGAATCCCCTAAATGACTTAGGCCCTGTGTGAAACTATTATAAAAGAGGGCGTTTGATCAATAACTCTTGTTTGTGATTAGCGACCTATTTAAAAAGTACAATATTGTTTTTTTTAATTATAATCTGATTTACTTAACACTTTATTTCATTCGATTATTTCAGGAAACAACTTGGCTTTAATAGTACTGAAAAGCAGTATTCCTGAAATTTGAGAATGACTTCTTTGAAAAATTAGACTACAAGGGAAAGATATTAAAGTGATAACACGCCTAAAAGGATTTGAAGCAGGTTTAAATGAGATTTGAGTCTTTTCTGCTTTTTAAGTACCTACTATTATTTCAATAAAAGAAAATAATTGCCTTTTTATTGCCAAAGGCTTGCAAAGATTTTTTTTACGCAATTTTACTGAAATTTGACTTTCTTGTTTTTGTAAAGATTAATCTGAGGCATCGATGAGGCAACAGTTTTAATAAAAAAAACTTTTTTTTTCGCACAAAACTACCTTGATGATAGACAATCTTTAGAATAGAGCACCAAAAGAATAATATAACTTTGTGAAGGAAAATATATGTCATTAAATTTGTGTTTTTGGAAAGAAACCAAACTCTTATTTTTTTATGTCAAAATTTTTAAATTATTTGGGAATACAATGTTTTTGGAAGATTCACGATTCAGGCACGTAAGTGATCATTCAATTATAACGGTTATGAGTACTGATCCTAACCGTTAAAATTATAACAACCAGCGAAATGTCAAAGACATTTAATTTGATTTTTATTATTTTATAAGGAGTCATTAATATACGGTTTTCGTTATGAGACTTTTATTGTATGTTCAAAAGCTCTCATTAAGTGTCGTGATAGTGGTACCAACATACTACTAACTATAACCCACCCTCCCGCCGCTAAAATATTTGTCATAGCCCCATTTTTCGAAAAAAACTCGCGCGCTCTTGATACGATTATTCGGGATGTGCGCAAAACAACTCTCCAAAGTTTCACCGCAATCGGGTGGATGGTTTAGGAACGCATAGGGAATAAATAAAGAAAAATTCATTTTTATATGATAAGATTTAATATAATGTACCCGCGTTGCTGTTTTTTCTTAATTTATGAAATGTTTAATTTAACTAATTTAATTGAAAATACTAATTTCCGTCGTTACTCTATTAACTTCTATTCAATGAAATTGGAAGTGTTTGTTTGGAGAATTCAGGCAAGGTTATAAGGTGTGATAAGGTACCTAATGTAATATGTTTAATAGAAAATGATTTATCAAGAATTCAAAATATCCCCATCAGATGATACACTTTTCCGGTTGCACTTTCAATTATTCAATCAGTCAGCTCTAAAGCCTAATGACCGAAGCGACGTCTACCGGTCCCCGCGCACTGCTCTATGATAATAGTGGGATACGTTGTGACGAGATATTAGTGTGTAATAGCGTCTCTATTGACTATCCTACTCGTATGATTTTTCATGCGCGAAGTTATTTATCCCATAGTTATCCCGATGAGCTGACTTCTTGAGCATGATAAAATTGAAAAGTATACTACGACTACTACGAGATTAAATTTGATTTGAGAATCTTTATCGTTCTTAGTATAGACAATCCAATAAGTTTTAGATGCATAATGCATTCTGAATTTCATAACTTGAGACTGTCATAATTATTCACCACAGAAACCTCGCAATTCCCGGTAGTTGGAATAAAGGATTATTGCTTCATCTATTTTATTTCTATCATCATACCACTGAAAAAAGTTCCGGTTCACAAATAAAGCACTCAAATATGTAGATATATTTCCAAAATATCTGTATAAAAAGGAATTTTGCATGCCTAATAATTTATTATAGGTGGTTAGGCATTCATATGTTTTAGTTTTTTTACCTCGATTATAAATTAAAACTATTTATATCACAGGTTATTTGGTGGTTTGGTTCTTTGGTGGTTCTTTGGTGGTCTCCATGTTCTTTCAGGGTTACTAAAATTTATTTTGATTTTGAATAATTGTGAATTTTACTCTCTCCGGATAAACTTGATAACTTAATCGGTGTCCGTTATAAAATATCATCAAATTGTGCACCATTTCTAACGTGTAGAAAACAACCAAAATGCCGCCTATGTAGCAGACGATTGCTCTACGAGCTTAGTTTCTTTTGTTTTACATTTAGACCAGTGCTGATTGCCATTCTGTTGATATATTTTTATCCGCAAGTAGATTCATCAATCAAATAATTTTTGGAGTATTATGCCCAGCGAGTTTGGGGTTATTTACACACCCCAGGCTCACATATTATGACGCAGTAGGCATAAGTTATACACAATAACACTGACAACTGATAACGCAATGAAAGTTGATAAATGTGTACGTTATTATGGTATGTATTTATATTTTAGCTCCAACGAAATTTTTTTTTAAAGGAATCTATTTTATCAAAAATATAAACATACTTTATTTATTACAGAGTAATCGCGCGTGCAATATTGTAAAGTAACATTTCATTTTTATTATCATTTAGGTAGGTATCTACATACCTAAGGGTGTGTTATTTATATAATTATTAAGTATTTTCATTACAAACTGTTAGTTGTTGATTTTTCTTATAAGTTTTATTTTAATCATTTAAAATTATATGTAAAGTATTCGTAAACGAGTATATATATACCTTTATTTTATATTGTAATAAAAAAAATTGTATATATATATATATATATGTACATTACATTCTAACATATATTAATACAGGTTACTTCTGTAAATCTACGATTTAAAATAGTTTCGTGACTTGTCACTTGTCAGTTACCCAAAAGCATATTTCCCCTCATTCAAGTTTGAAAGCAGACAGAATTTAGTAGCTGTAAGTCGTATTCATAGCAAAGGAGTATTGCATGGCAAAAGGAAAAGCTGCCAGGAACACCAAAAATAGTTAAATACTGTCAAACACATCACTTGTCCTATCCCTCACCGCGAGGAAGAATAGAGCGTATTACTAAGTAGCTGTCAAATTATCAGATGAAAGAATGGAAATATCTCCTGAGTTTAAGTGATTTTTTTCCAGAATAGTGAAAGAGCTTCCGGCCATAGAAAAAAAAAATTCTCTGAACTATTTTTATAAGTCTCCACATCCACATCCACATCCACATCCACATCCACATCCACATCCACATCCACATCCACATCCACATCCACATCCACATCCACATCCACATCCACATCCACATCCACATCCACATCCACATCCACATCCACATCCACATCCACATCCACATCCACATCCACATCCACATCCACATCCACATCCACATCCACATCCACATCCACATCCACATCCACATCCACATCCACATCCAGCCTTTCCGCCGAAATAAAACTTGACACATATTAATTTCGCATGGTAAGGCCAACAATTATATTTATTAGCTACTTATTTCTGGTAGAATCCGAAGCTATGTTGATATTATTTCAACATAAAGATTTTAGAAACAACTACTGTTTTATTTTCCAGAGGTAACATTATATTGTAATCCTGATTTCGGTTCTATTCCTATGACGTATGTGGAAGGATAGACTGATTCGTAATCAAAGTAGGTATAAGTATAATAACCAATAACCTAATTGATAAACTATCTTACTTGCAATTATACCTAGTACCACGGAAAATGCCACTTCCACAACCGTGCATAAATCTAATTATGAGAAACCTGTAGGTACTTCTAGTTTTGAACCCTTGTCGATATCAAACTCAATGAATTGATTTATGCATCATTTTACTGTAATGAATGTGGATCTAAGTTTTATTGAAAACAATTTTTTTATTTTTTTTATTTTTTTATTTATTTAAGAAATAACTATATATTTATTATTTTTTCAGTTCAGTTTCAGTGCCGGCAACCCGGGCGTTTATTTAGTTTCATGGTTATTTACATTGTTTTCTTTTCTTTTACCCGCCTCACTAGACAAAGTCTAAGTCAAAGTCAAAGTCAAAGTCTTTACATCTTCATATCAAACATATTAGGTACAGTACAGGATCTCCTCACTAGGAGATCCTGTGCTGAGGGAGACCATACTTTGGATAAGTTTTCAGAGATTTCTATGGTTTAACTTCATTGTTTGGAGGAGGTTTTCCAGAAACTTCTATGACGATGTTTTAAGTATACTAGGAAGTTCATTTTCCGATAGTTCGTTTAGCCAACATTTAATGTCCTTAATGTAGCTATTTTTTGTTTTAATTTGTTTGATACTAAGTGGGAGTTTGGGATTCTTTGTTTGGATATGAATGAAGGTAACAAAAAGCATGTCTTGTCTATTTACAGTATTATTTAAATTTTTATGAAGTGTCCCAACATTTTCCTCCTTGAACTTGTGAGTCATTTATCACTCTGAAACACATTTCTATATCCATGCACCCTATTATTCATTCTAATACTACTCTACCAAAATAATTAGGAATCCATTTATTAGCAAAACATGAAAACTTTTCGAAAGCATAATTAATTATTATCAAAACGGTTCCGGAATTTCCTGTTAAACTTCCGAAAAGGTCCTGGATTGCCTTGAACCGAATAGACTCGGTGAACAAGAGCCTTGTTCCTTGAACAAACAGACGTGATTTCCGGCATTTTCATTATTACGCATGAATTCCGACTTTTTAGCATTTCAGAAATACAAGTCCAGATGTTTTACCAAAATTGTGATTATTCATAATTTAAGATATCAAGATTTTACCCGCATTATATTTTTATCTGTAAAAATCAAAATATGCTTGCTTGTTTGTAGGTATATATAACATGAGTATCTGAGTAGGTACATAAGATGTTTATGTAGTGCTGTAATATTAAGCATAGGAAATGTTTGAAACTTTCAAAATACCTTGTTCCCATCCTCGCAAAGGTTCTGGAATATTACAACCAGATGACAATACATCTGAAAAGTTGTTTTACTCATTACAGAAACTCTTACAAACCCGTCAAAAATGTCAAATTTGAGAATGACATTTTACAAAATAATGATTGTTCAATCAAAATTCAGTTTTCGAAACTCTTTAAATTAATGAATTTATATGAAGCACACACCTATGGTACTAAACAAAATCGAATACTTTGAATCTAATCAAAAATTATATTAATTACTAGCTGAACCCGACCACGCTTCGCTGTGGCTTTGTCTGATTTTAATTATTAGAGTAGTTAACAAAAATTGTCTAGCAACTGTGCATTTTCCAAGAAGACACATTGCTTAATTGAATATCTGCTGTGACTATGCTGTAGTGTAGAATACAACGTATCCGGAAACTTGTAGTACAAGCGGGAAACTGGTGAATTTACATCTCGTAGAGAACCCAAAAAACTTACTTTTTTCGATGGGAGCATTTCGATTTTAATATTATTTTTTTTCTATTTTTCCATTTTTTCGGCAACTAAAGGGATTAAAAAAATTTTGAGCCCGGTTTACCCTTCGATGCATTTTGTATGACATTACACAGCTGAAATCAACCACCTAGTGAAATTTTTTTTCAAATTTAACCAAAAAAATTCTAACTTCGGACCCAATTTACTCGAAAACGAAAGCTCAAATCAAAAAAATTATATCACAAATCGACTCCGAATGTGATTTAGATTTACCAGTTTCCCGCTTGTAATACGAGTTTCTGGATACCGTGTATAAGGAAAGAAAAAAAAAACATTCGTAAATTTTTAAAAATTACTTATTTATTCAGACCTTAAATGCTTTTACAATATCACTTTATTATAGATTAGCACCTATTAGTGTCAGCAATTCTTTGAAGTTGATCATTTCTGCTTTGCCAAACGATATCGCGAGGATGAAATTCTTCTCCAACCATGACAATTCCCACCTCATTAATTGTTGGCGCATTATATCGTCTGACAAGCTCACTTGCTGGTGTTTGATCAGCACTAATGATAATTTTATGGCTGTCTGATGGCATGAGATCAATTGCATTTTTGAACAATCGAAAAAAATTATTTTAATCATCTAACATTTTTTTCAACTACTCAACAATATTTCTTTTGACTTTATTAGAGATTTGACAGCGTGCATTCAACTGATCATTTTGATCTCCCATGAAATATATTTGTAGAAATTTATGTTGATTGCTGTGAAAAGGAAGCAAAGAGCCAGCTTTATGGAAAATTTGTCCCTGAATTTTAAACGTCGGCATAAAATTTTCTGTTATAACGTTAGCGCCAAATGAAGTCATCAGAAAACATAAAATGTATTTTCTATTATTTTTTAGGAAATGTTTTTAATCATCAGTAATTCCTTGCAACAAATTTATCAGTGGTGCTATTGGCTGATCAATTTCAGGTAGCTTCACTTTGCGGCTCGCACAACACATTCCTTGAGTTTCTCCTTTAAATTTCATCGCTTTGCAGTGTGGACAAACTTTATCCATTTTACCGATTTGAACAAATTTACATGAGGTATTGTATTGAATATTTGGCTCGTATGAAAAAGCAATTCGATGGTACAAAGCATGGTTATTCAAAAGTTGCATTTGCATTCGTCTTCGGCGTTGATCTATTTCTTCTTGACGTTGTTGAGATGAATGTACTGGTCGTCTTCTTTGCGCTTCTACTCGTAAACTTTTAAGTCTCTCTTCCCGACGATTCGCCAGTTCTTCTGCTTGCCTCTGAATAATTCTAACTCGAACATGTTCATTATCGTCTAAAAGTTCTTGATCAGTGCGGTTTGATCTTCTCTGACGATCTGCGTTTGCGTGTCGAGTACAACAGCCTATGTTTGAACGTGAGCGAGGCATCCCACGAATGGTGATCAACTTTGAAAAAAATTAATATAATATTTTTTTTTATTTTTGAATGTAGCTATTACTTTGTGGTTATCCATTATAGAATAATGAAATAATTTTACTTTGTATAAACCACTTATTTGATGTGCAAATCCGACCGGTTTCGGAACAAACGTTCCTTCGTCAGGGAAAGCTTATACTAATTTGACAGTTTCGAACAATGTTTTATTATGGTAGGGGTGGAGCTGTTTCTATATAATAATGTCTTAATAATAATAATTTTTCTGAATTTGCTAACCATATCATTGAAAATAACCATAGTTTTGAATAAAATACAGGGATAAATATTCTTCATATTAATCATAAAGGAAAACGTTTAGATAACTTAGAAGCCTTGGAAATTAAAAAATCCCTTAAAAATAATGAATCTATTATCAACAAACAAAAAATATTGTCATATAGCCCAATCATGGATTTGTTCCCCTACCCACCCACTCTACACTAATACCTACCTACCCAATCTACATTATTATATAGAAACAGCTCCACCCCTACCATAATAAAACATTGTTCGAAACTGTCAAATTAGTATAAGCTTTCCCTGACGAAGGAACGTTTGTTCCGAAACCGGTCGGATTTGCACATCAAATAAGTGGTTTATACAAAGTAAAATTATTTCATTATTTAACTTAATATAAACTTAACATCAATCCACTGGTCACAATGAGTGAAAATAGTAATATAATTTGTTAGATATAATTCTACTTTTAAATCCGATTAAATTTTTTTAATTCCTAATTTTAGGTATCTTAAATTTTTGTAACTTTTGATACAATTAATAAAATGGCAACACTGCCCAGAACTGTCATACCGTTTTTTATTATCCGTTTTAAATTATGAGTCAATTTAAAACGCATAAAATTATCCTTTTCCTTTGGAACTTCAAAATAAAAAAATATGCATAAATGCTCTTCTGCTAAAATGCAATGTTCTGTAAAAATTTTGAGTCAATCCATCGATTACTTTCCGAGATTAGCGAATGCAAACATACGTAACCTAATTTTTTATAAATATGTAGATAAACAGATTATAATATTTGGTAACAGATTTGATTGATTGTCCTTATATTTTACAAAAATGAATGTTTGCAATAAAAAATGTGTAAAAAAAATTTAATAGGTAGTAAGCGTATAAAGTTATCTCTCTCTCTCAGGTCTATGTGGGACCTAGCGATCCGTAATGTGGGAAGGTTCTGCTTTTTTGTTCCAGAATGTAAAAAGAAACAAGATTGTTTGGGAAGATTCCATAAATGTATTGTAAAGTGAAGTACATACACAAAGTGTATCCAAATAATATGACAAAAGGAAAAGTAACAATTTAACAAAAACATATCCAATGGACCAGATGTTAAACCAAGCTAATCTATTTCTATTACACGTTGAGGATGCCGATGCGACGGGGATGGTAGCTCGGAGTACGAAGGGCGAAGTGTTTCGTCTTACACTAGGGGAAGGGTTCTCGAGTACAACCTTCACGGGAACTCGACATCAGGGGAAGGCCAAGGTCATCCTTCCACGGTATAGGTCAAGCAGCTGCTTCAATAGGTCTCAAAAATCTCAGAGGTTCCAGGCTCCCACGTGTCCCATCCGTAACAATGGTTCCAAAAACGAGGTTCGGGGCGAGAACGACAATTTTTGCGGGAGTCAACAAGATGGATGGTGGTAAGGATCAATCCAACCCGGCGCGTAATCAACAGGATTACCCCAATAACTTTCGATTCCTTCTCGGGCTCGGCTGGCAGGTAGCCATTATCATAAAAATCGGAACAAACACATTCTCCACGAACTAAAGGACTTGAACACGCTCCTCAAGCGACGCGTGAACTCCGCGGGACACGTTGCGGTTATTCTCCAGATCTTCTTACATGTCGATCAGACTTAAATTAAGTATTTTTGATTCGTTGAAACTGCGGCGGTTCCTAATACGCCGCTGTTTCTAGAAGAGTCAAAACCAAAGAGAAAAAAGTGTTGCCAAACCAATACGGGCTGTTCAAAATACCAGGTTAGTGGTCAGGTAAAAAATTATATCACAAATTGATAATTATTAACGTGACAATTCCCCCCTTCTCACGAAAATGTTTGGCCCCAAACATGAAATCCACGGTTCCGATGTAAAAAAATAAAGGTACACTAACTAACTAACTAACTAGAAGATAGGTCCATCAGATATCTAGAAATTTTACAAAAAGTGAAGCCCAGACCTGTTATTCTCATGTCATCCTAACATCGGGAACATCTTAAAAATAAAGAACACAAACAATGAAAAGAAAAAAAAAATTATGCACAAAGCATCACTTTTCCTTCAGCAGGAAATTTTGCCATTAAAAAAAAGGCTTCACTTTAGGGTGGTCAACCAGCCCTCACTTAACTGAATTTAGGCTATTTACTAATAGCGAAAAGGTAACTATTCTATCTACCTAGGACCAACAGGTCTAATAGGTTAACATAGAATTTTATTCAACAAAATATAGAACAGACAATAAACCTAGAATGAGGAATATCTTTCAGAGATATTTAACTATCAGTTTATAAAACAGATTTATAACAATGTAGAACCATAAGTATATGAGTAGTACTTGTGTATTAATGAAATAGTTAGACCAAGATTTCAAAACTTGTCTACTAAAAGTGATTAGATTAGGGTTTACATATTTAGGAATACCTATCCGTACAGGTGGTTACAATAGGGTTTACATAATAAGAAATACCTATGTTTCAAAAATAAAAATAATTAGATCAGGTTTTACAATACCAAAGATATACCTGTCTACAAGTGGTAACAATGAGTATCAGTAGGAACACCAAGACAAGCGAAACAGAATCTAGAATGTTTAGCTGAATGCATAGGGATTACAATTTAACAAAAAAACCTAGCTAATAGTAGTGAACCAGTATGATTAAATATATAGAGTACAAGCCATTTTAATAACTAAAACAGTGTATATAGTTTGCACAAGAAAAAAGACTGAGATCACACCGTAGACGGAGATCCTTCAAAATATTACTTCAAAAGTAAGCAAAAGGCAAAATTTCTTGAACAGACAATATGTATTGGTGATCGAACATATCCATGTGATAATCGACACTATCTAAATTGGCGATCAATCAAAACATTTGAATGACACTAGGTACATAATTGTGTAGAGAAACACTGGTATTTTAGCAGTGAGACTAATACAAATATTTTACTTATGACTATAAGCTATACAAAAATACGCTCTCCTGTGCTAGAGGTAGAGTATTATATATTCCATGCTGGAATTACTTAATAGGAAAGTACGCCGAAGCAGTACTACCTTTGTTAGAAAGACATGTGGCGGTCACTTAACTCGCTCTGCGAAGTTTACCGCTGCGCCACTGACGTCTGTGGAATACGCTGGAAGATACGGCATACCTACCTGCAGCGAGTGCCGTAACGTAGTAGAAATAATAATCCGACACCTACGCGAAAGAGCTAGAACGTCTGGCTGTACCGTTAAGTGCCCGCAGAAAGTTCAAGCGATACCTTGGCTTTGCGTGAGTTCACCCGGCGTTACCTACCGTCATCGAAACTACTTGCCCGTCCGGCAGAGTATAAAAGCCAGCGCAGCCGCATACAGCTCAGTCTCAAGTCTAGTCTCAACTCACACACATATAGTAATACAGTGCATACCTTGTCAGTGAATTCGTTCCAGTGCGGTATCGGCTGAACGGCCAGCCCCGGCGACTCAAAGCCGGCACCGTGCCGATGCGCCACAACCTTCGAGGACCCATTATCTCGCAGCTCACATGGTTTGCGGCGGACCTACAGCTCAGAGATACACTTCGCCTCCCAAGGTTCACCGCTGTCCATCTCCGCGACACAAAGCGTCGAGCGACATCCTGGACGTCATGGTCTTCTCCACCACCACGGTGCAGCGCTACATGCTGGTGACATGCAGACAGCATCTTCGACCATCATCATCAACTTCACTGCCAACACCACTTCTGCTTGCACTCACTACTACTCGTGTCAACTCCATCTGACTGTTTGCTACGTAGCTCTCCAATAAAGACTTCGACTCACTACACCGACTGACAACTTTTATTTCTCGTCCCGTCTCTACCGATACGGACTCGTCCCTCAACTGGTGACCCCGACGTGATTTGAACACGCAGCACGCAACTTCCTGACAACAGTGTTACCACGACGCACCAGTAACACCGCAAAACGAGGGAATCGGTAGAGATGCATCAGCATGGACACACCGGCCAGCATCAACTCGGCTTTCCTGCGACTCCTGGCATCATCGTCCCTCATCCGTACTCCGTACCACTGGAAAGGGGGTCTGTGGCGGTCTCTTAACCCGCTCTGCGAAGTTTACCGCTACGCCACTGACGTCCGTGGAATACGCTGGAAGATACGGCATACCTATCTGCAGCGAGTGCCGTAACGTAGTAGAAATAATAATCTGCCACCTACGCGAAAGAGCTAGAACCGTTCAAGTGCCCGCAGAAAGTTCGAGCGATACCTCGGCTTTGCGTGAGTTCACCCGGCGTTACCTACCGTCATCGAAACTACTTGCCCGTCCGGCAGAGTATATAAGCGAGCACGAGCCGCATGCAGCTCAGTCTTAAGTCTAGTTTCCATTCATTGATCGACTCACCTACACATCGGGCTGTGATACAACAAGTGCAGTGTAGTAACTCTCTACCTGCCCGCGCGGGGCACGGGCCTCGCGCAGTCAACAGTGAACATCATTTATTCAGTGTGACCCTGGAACATTTCAGCACCTTCGAGGAACTTCTCCAACTACCATCTCGACATGAAATGTCAATCAGCATCCTGCAACGGGCAGCAACCACAACCGGCAACGCGCCAGCATCCAGCATCCTGCAACGAGCAGCAATCACAACCGGCAACGCGCCAGCATCCAGCATCCTGCAACGAGCAGCAACCACAACCGGCAACGTGCCAGCATCCAGCATCCTGCAACGAGCAGCAACCACAACCGGCAACGCGCCAGCATCCTCATCGCCTCTCAAGGTTCCTTCCTGTGTCACGTGTGTGCTCCGACCCACTGGACACACAGCCGCCATACCTCGTCAACGCGACGACGGTCGACCGCCTGGACCAAGGTCACGCCGGCTTCCTGAAGACCTGTGATCTTCACCACCGTAGTGTCCTGACCTTCTCTTCACTCATCACGCAGCATCATCCACTGTCACTCCGCTCCGCATCGACCTCGCTACGTAGCGCAACAATAAAGACTGACTCACACATCGACTGCACGCCTTTCATTTCTCTCGTCCTCTCTCTACCGATACGGACCGCTCCCTCAGACATAACAATGTTCTTAATAAACTATGACTTAATATTATTCACTTTAAGGAAAGCTAAACCAAACTTAATTGTAGCAAATACTAGCTAAATATAATCTATTTATTTATATGAAAATATACACATTTTGTATACCAGAAAGTTGCTCAAATCTCTGCTACACAAAGAACTACACTTAAGAATATATTTTGTTCTCTAGTTCCTTGGAAGATCTTTGGTTTCAAGGCATGTCGGGGGGACTACAAAATGGAAAGAAAGCTCCACTAAACTAGAGAAAAAAATGGATTTAGATTTAAAAGTAGGGAACATTACAAAATATCCGTTTACTGACGAAGTAGAGATGCGATACCAATGTGTGAGCGTGTGTGCATTGCAGTGATAATACTGTGGTGAACGTATGTCTTGCGGTATGAAAGAGACATGCGTGTATGAGTGAGACAGCATGAGGAACGTATAAAAGGGTGTGATTGCTGTCTACCGTCCTCTTTGCATTTACGCTTCCTACGAAGCACACCTGTACCATATCTCGGAATTAACTCGCTAAGTCTACCTACGAGTATTTATTGTTCAATCTCCCTGAACTGAGAGCACAATATAGAGGAATCTGGATCCATACAAAGGAGTCCAGAAAGTAATGTTGATACCGGCCACGGTCAGAATAATATAGACAGGGTGTCTACTAAAAAAACGAGAAATACTCATATCCAATCTAATTATATATATCACTCGAAAAAGCATAAGTCATGTGAAGGAGAGAGAAAAAAAAATGACTTAAGGTTTGGGCGCCACTGATCATCAGATCAGATTCTAGTTGAACGAGGGTAAATAACCGGTTTATCGTCAATAAACTAGAATATTGCGTTTATTCCGACCACATGCTTTGGAGGTACCAAACTCCAAGATACATAACCTGAACAAACACATAAAGAAACAAATGAAATGGAGTGGAAGGTTGGTAGTCTTACACACCACGACATTGGCTTCCTATAATGTACTTAAAATAATAATTAGTCTAAACGAACAATATCCTTAACGTGAAAATTTCCTACTATTTTTCCTTGCATATCTGCCAAAGTATAAATTAAATCAGAGACTTTACCCTTTATGACATTGCGAACAAATCTAGGTGCCAATTTATGAGAGAAATAATCTGGTCCACTGGATTGAACAAAATTTTTCCTCCAAATGACGTCTCCAACATCATAAATAACCGACTTACGACGCAAGTTGTAGTGTTGGGCATTCTTTTTAAAAGCTTGTAGTAATGCATTAGAAACTTGCTCATAAATTGGAGCTAACTCTTCCAATTTTTTAACAAATTCACTTCTAGACTGTTCTAGGGTAGTGTCTGCGACACCAGAAGAAATATTTATTTCATGAAATTTTCCGTCAATGATTTGTTCTCTTCCGTGCATGAGGAAAAAAGGCGTGAAACCTGTTGCGAAATTAACCGTATTATTCAAGGCTGACTGAATCTGAGGCAGAAATCTGGACCAATTACGATGGTCAGACTCGGTCAAGATAGACAAGGCAGTCCCGATAGTTTGGTTATACCGCTCAACTACATTATTTTGCGGGGTGTAATAAGCGTTATAAAAAGGCATGGAAACAATATAATCTGATAACAAATTGTTTAAATTCTTTTGAGACAAATTGTTTCCCGTTATCATATATAAAAGTTTGCGGAACACCGTGTACCAAGAAAATATATTGTTCTACATTTTAACAATGCTTTTAGCAGTAGCATTTCTGATCGAAAAAATCCAAGTATATTTCGAAAAAACGTCAACAACCGATAAAATGTACATAAATCCCGCGTAACTACGTGGGAGGGGACCAACAAGGTCGATAGACAACATTTGCATCGGTCTGTTGACTAAGTTTGGATTCGTAGAAATGCCAGCCGGCGCAGATGTATTTATTTTATGTGCCTTGCACGTTTTACATTTATTAACAAACTTTTTGACATCATTATACATACCCGGCCAAAAATAACGGAGTTGAACTTTCTTATGCGTTCTGAATACACCTGGGTGGCAAGAGCTAATAGACTCGTGTTCTTTACTTAAAATAGCGTTACGGTCCTCAAAAGGAACAACCAGCTTCCGAGCAGTATCCTTCTGTAGAGCGAAACGGGACTTAGAGTGACGAAATAAACAATTATTAAAACGTTGTGGATTATTTTTACAATTAGTAAATAAGTTAATGTACCAATTATCCGTGCTTATAGGAAGGTTGTCAATGGCTCCAATAGTTAAATCGTCTTTACGCGAAAGAGCGTCGGGTACAGTGTTAAATTTACCCTTAATGTGGACTACGTTAAAAGAAAATTGAGAAAGGCGGGTAGACCAACGTGCAAGTCTGCCTGTCGGATTTGATAAAGACACTAGCCATTGCAAACTGGAGTGGTCAGTTACTACTGTGAAGTGAACTCTCTCTATGTAGGGCCTGAAGTGATTCACCGAATCTAACACCGCTAAGAGTTCGCGCTCCGTCACGCCGTAGTTTCGCTCGTGAATGTTCAGACACCTAGAAAAAAAAGAAACCGGCTGTTCTTCTCCTTCAAAGACCTGTGTGAGCATGCCGCCTATCCCAACGTTGCTCGCGTCATAGTGTATGGTAAATGGAAGTGAAAAATCAGGACAATTGATAACCGGCGCGGAAGTTAATGCCTTTTTTAATTTTTTAAAAGAGTCTTCAGCCTCTGAAGATCAAGAAAATTTACTCACCCCCTTTCTTGAACCAGTGAGTCTTGTTAAAGGGGCCGCTATTATGGAAAAATTCTTTATGAAACGTCTTTAATATCCACAAAGTCCAATAAACGCTTTTAACTGCTTAGAATTCTTAGGAGTGGGGAAAGTTCGAATAGACTCTAGCTTGACTGGATCTGTGCGAAGACCCTTTGCATCAACAATATAACCCATATACTTCAACTCGTCCTTACAAAACTCACATTTTTTGAGATTAATTGTTAAACCTGCTTCTTTCAGACGTAAGAAAACTTTATTTAACAATTCTAAATGTGACTGAAAATCTTCTGAAATAATAATTAAATCATCCAGGTAGCAGAAAACGTTTTCATCGAACTCTGGACCAAAAAGAGCATCAGCAAGACGCTGTTATTCACAAAGTGCATTTTTCAGACCAAATGGCATCCTAACAAATTCAAAAAGTCCATGACCTGGTACAACAAAAGCCGTTTTAGAACAAGAGTCCTTATGTAAAGGTATCTGCCAAAAACTTTTCGATAAATCAATAGAGGTTATAAAGCGTGCACCACGTAGCTTGTCTAAAATACGCGAAATATACGGCAAGGGATACGAATCCCTTGTCGTGACGCTGTTCAGCTTCCTAGAGTCCAAGCAGAACCTTGCAGAACCATCCTTCTTAGGCACGATCAAAACCAGATTCGACCCAGCCGAACGCGAACGGCGAACAACACCTAAATCTAACTTTTTTTTTTTTTTTTTATTTATTTATTTTTTTTTTAAATTTTTTATTTTTTATTTTTTATTATATAATCAATAATATTATTATTAAATTAATAAAAACAGTTATGTTGGACAAACTGGCCGGTCCTTTAATACTAGATTCAAAGAGCACATACGATCATTTAAAAACAATAATAAAATTCAATCTCAATTTGCCAGACACCTCCTAGAAGAGAATCACTCACTTAGCGATGATAATAAACCAACTCCTTTACACATCCAAAATAAAGGACGTAAACTTGATCTTTTAGAGCAGCTGGAAATCAACAAACATAATAATAATCCTAAAGCTATTTTAATAAACGAACAAAAAAATATAATTCACTCTCCGCTTCTAAATATTTTCAAACCAATTCAAAATAATTAATTATGCTTGAAAAGAAAACCATGAGTCAGCATTTGCAAATGACTCACAATATAATTAGACTATCAGTTGAAGTGGGAAATTACACTAATTGGGAAAATAATAACCATTTTAATCAGAAATTGGGAATGAGTCATAATAAATACCTCTCTAGAAATAGTATAAATATATCGTCTGTATGTGGCATGACCACAGTTTGATAATGCCTTCAGAAGGCGAAACAGCTGTCACGCGTAACAATAATTACACAGCAGAACTTGTTTAAAAATAAACTGTTTTTATTAATTTAATAATAATATTATTGATTATATAATAAAAAAATAAAAATTAAAATGGAGTTCTACAAAGGGACCTGAAAACTTCGGATGATGTGCCTCCCCCTGAACGAGTGCGTCCGATAATAGTGAAATTTAACAAACAACTAAAAAGAGACAACTTCCTTGCGGCAGTAAAAACATTTAACATGAAACAAAAACTTAAAGAGGATAAAATAAACACAACCCACTTGAAGAAGTTCACCGCACAAAAAAAAGAGCCCATTTTCATAAGTGAGCACCTCACTACACACGAGAAAAATATTCTGAGGCTTACAAAAAAATTCGCAAAAGAACAAAACTACGCTTTTGCATGGTCACGAAATGGACGATGCTACCTTAGGAAGACACCTACGTCCAAGATTATGGTGATCTCCCACGAAGATCAATTATCGCCAGAATCACTGATTAAACAGTCCGATGTACTCACATATCCAAACCAACACATTGCTGGAAAAAAAAACTAATTCGGAATTTTCCAATACGACAGGATTTATAATAAATATACATCTTACAATGATTAATTGCATGTATATGAATATCAGGGGAATGAGGACTAAAGTTGATGAGATACACGAAAACATCCTTATCAACGAATACGACTTAGTAAGCCTAACAGAGACATGGTTGAAGGAATCTATCTGCGACCAGGAATTAGTAGACAACCGGTATGAGGTATTTCGGAGAGATAGACTACACAAGACAAAAAAAGATGGAGGAGGAGTCATGATTGCTGTATCAAGAAAACTGGAGGTGAAGAGAATGGCGCATTGGGAATGTCAAGCAGAAGACTTGTGGATCCAACTCAATATAAATATTAACAATAGGAGTGTCAAACTAAATGTTTGCACAGTATATCTACCGCCAAATGAAGAAGAATCTGTTGTAAGCTCATTTTTAAGCAATCTTCGGAATGTGTACTTAGCAACACCAAACCAACACATTTTAATATTTGGAGATTTCAATAAGTCTAACATTCATTGGATTCCCGATGAAACACAAAATTTATTACCTTTCACCACAAACACAAATACAATCACCTCTGACATCATCGATACCCTATCATTCTGCAATCTTAAACAATTTAACGGAATAGTTAACCAACAATCCAAAATCCTGGATCTCATTTTATCAGACAAAGAAGACATATCAGTAACTCGCTCTTTATTTCCACTAAGCAAAGAAGATCCATACCACCCTGCTCTAGAAATAAATTTTCTTTTTGATTTTCTACCTAATCTAGAAACCCGTAACGCCCCGAGACCAAACTTTTATAAAGCTGACTATGACTCAATTAACACAATTCTTCGTGAGACTGATTGGGAATTCATCAATCAGGGCAATATAGATCAATCTGTCGATCAGTTTTATAGTATACTCTACCAAATTATCTCTTCTCATGTTCCCATTAAAACAAACAATAAACACTTCCCTAAATGGTACTCGCAAGATCTCATTCGTTTGATAAAAGAAAAAAACAAATTTCATAAAAAATATAAAAAATATGGTAATGAACTAGATCATTTATCTTTCAATTTGATTAGAACCAGAACGAAGAATCTTATAAGAATTTGTTATCATAAACATTTAGATTTAATTAAACAAAACTTAAAATCTAACCCGAATGATTTCTGGAAATTTGCAAAAAGCAAATATAAAAACACAACCAACATACCAAAAGAAATGCACCTAAATGATATAAAAACTACACAAGGTCAAGATATCTGCCGACTTTTTTCTAAGCACTTTCAATCTATTTATAAACCACAAAATGCAAACTTTTCACCACAAATATCTGATGATTTCTGCAACGAAAGCCTAGGTATGATCAATATTTCGCCCTCAACTATATTAATTAAATGTAAGAATTTAAGAACCAATAAGGGATCAGGTCCTGATGGTATTCCGCCTATTTTTTTCAAAACATGCAGAGATGTTCTTGCCAGACCACTTAGTGTACTTTTCAACAAATCACTACAAGAAGGTGTTTTTCCAGTCAAATGGAAAACGGCTTTTTTAACTCCCATCTTTAAGAAAGGTTGTAAGAGCGATATACAAAATTATAGACCCATCTCTAAACTTGACTGCATAGGAAAGTTGTTTGAATCAATAATATATGACTGTCTATTAGCCCATGTAAGTAAATATATCATCATTGAGCAACACGGGTTTTTCCCTCGGCGTTCCACAACAACGAATCTTCTTGAATACTCCCAATTCATCCGCGATAACATCGAAAAGCATTTACAAGTGGATGCCATCTACACGGATTTTTGCAAAGCATTCGACCAGTTAAATCAATCATTACTCATCAAGAAACTGAAAAAGTTTGGCGTAAATGGAAATACTCTGAAATGGTTCGAAAGTTACATTACTAATAGAAAACTACAAGTAGTTGTAGGAGGGTACTCCGCCGATCTTTTTACGGCAACGTCGGGAATTCCGCAGGGCTCACATCTTGGACCGTTACTGTTTTTAATATTTATCAACGACATAGTTTTAGGAATAAAAAAATCAAAATATCTCCTGTTTGCCGATGACCTTAAGTTGTACAAAAAAATAACATCATTAGAAGATTGCGCCGATTTGCAAAAAGACTTATCATCACTTCATGAATGGTGCACACTAAATGATTTATATTTTAACGAAAACAAATGTGCTGTAATTTCCTTCACAAAAAACATCAATAAATTTTCAAACACATATCACATTAACAATGTCGCATTACGTAACACAACTTCAATTAAAGACTTGGGCGTGACATTTGACTCTTCACTTAGCTTCAATAATCATGTAGATGCAATTTCAAAATGTGCATCACAAGTATTAGGATTAACGCTAAGAATCACAAACTGTTTTAAAAGTGCAGAATTAACATTAACATTATATAAATCAATTGTGCGAAGTATCCTCGAATATGCATCCACAATTTGGTCTCCCAATTATGAAATTCATAATTATAGGATCGAATCCACACAAAGAAAATTAACCCGTGTAATTGCTTATCGTGAAGGTATATCTGATCAATTTGGAACGTACAATGACCGAAATTCACACTATAAACTACACTCTTTAACAGCCAGACGTAAACTTTCTGATTTATTACTTTTACACAAAATTATACACTCATCAGTTGATACACCAAACATTTTGTCCCAAATTAACATTAACGCATCATCAAGAAAGTCAACAAGGAGGATGAAAGACATTTTCTATATTAAAGCCTACCTCACAAATACAGGGTATTTCTCCCCTTTACCGCGAACACTGAGAAGTTATAACGCTATACATTGCTCTAATAAAGAAATAGACATTTTTAATGACCAATTTAAACATTTCAAAAAAAAAGTTTTACCTTTTATCATATCAAGCTGATACTGTGATGAAGCCCTTTATTTATAGAGAGGCAATATTGTACCTACAAAATCAGCGTCTCACCAGTACAGGTAACAATCACGAATTGTTTATGAACATTTACCTACCATGTACTTACCTTTTACCCATTCCTACTTGTCATTCACCTCAGCATAATTACTTTTGTTACTATCTTTTGTTATTATTATCATTTCATTTATTTGTTATTATACAATCACTATGTTAATATTATCATTTTCGATACTATGTATTTTCGTTATCACTATTTTTAAACATTCATGTATATAATTTTTTGGGCACCATGCCTGTTTTATATACTTAAATAAAATTAAATAAAATAAATTAAACTTGATAACAATAAATAAATCTAACATTTCCTTAAGTTGAGATTCAAGTTGTTGCTGTCATGTTTGAGTGTAATACCGTTACTTAATGGGATCTCCCGTTGTATTAATTTTGTGCTGCACTAAATGAATACGACCCAGTCCACATTTTTCAAACGAAATTGACTTAAATTTATCAATTACGTTATTTAGCCTATGATTGTCTTGAGGGGACAGTAGGGAAGCTGACGTGATCTTGCGAATTTCACCTATAGTATTCTCAACATCACGACCACTGTTGGCTCCTGAAAACAACTGAGGAGCAATGTCAAACCGTTTCCAAAAGTCTACTCCCAAGACAATCACGGGAGAAAGAGACGGAATACCAAAAAAATTAACATATTTCTTAATATTATTACAAGTAACTAGTACTTGCATTGTACCAATTACATCTTGATGTTTACCATCCGTGGTGGTAACGTAAGAATCAAGCTTATCTAACTTAAAACCTAAACTTTAGAAAAACCTATACAGTGAACCTCCAAAACAACTCACACTAGCTCCGCTATCTAAAAGAGCTGAAAAAACTAAATTGTTAATTGCAATATTAACATGAGGTCTAATATCTTGACCGCTGGGCATCATCGGCATGAATGCGTCCATGTCATGGTCGATGGGACTGGTACTAGAGTTTTAAACTATCGGTGGTCTCCTAGCATCCTCGCTAGCAGAATGTGGGGGACCCCCGTCTAGTTTTTTGAATTATGTCGTTCAGGATTTGCTTGTCGCTTGGTATGATTCTTCTGAGAATCAAACTTCCATTTTCTACAAAAAGGCTTGGAATGACCTTTTATATTACAATAAGCGCAAAGTAATTTATTTCTATAAAATTGTGCAGAAGGTGAAGAAGAAGAAGAAGAAGAAGCAGCATTACTATCGAACGGAACGGATGACGGTTTATTCTTGTCTTTGACTGAATTTGCTTCATCGTCGGAAATAGCTAAACTTTTTTCAAAACGCTTACAAACACTAATTAAGGAATTTAAATTTTTATCCTCAAAATAAGCAATAGCAAGAGCATATTTCGGCAATTGGCTATTGCACACTAAATCCACAATTTGTTCTTCCGGAAGTTGAACGTTTAATCTTAAATTAGCTAATTGCACGTCTTCAACGTAATCAACTACGCTTTGATTATACTTCTGTTTCATAGAGAAGAGAGCTTTTAAAGCTTCAGTTTGGTTAGCGATTGGATCAAAACGAGTTAAAATTAGTTTTTTCAGTTCTAGCCAAGTTAAATTATCTTTATAAATGGTACGACACCATAGCAATGCTCTTCCCTCCAAAAGGTCAGTAAACGAAGTGACAACAAGCGACAACTCAATATGCCGACACCTAGATAACTCTTCCACACGTTGTATAAAGTCACGGATGTCTGAAGATCCGTTAAACTTAACACCCCAGCTATGTACGGAAGGATTTGTAGTTATATTCCGATAATAATTATTAGTTATGTTGGTAGTTGTATTAGGACTTTCATCACTGCTTGCTTCTTGTTGAGAAGAAGTACCACTAGATTGTTTAAGGTTCCTGTTGTAAATTTGCGCTTGCTCTCTCATGGCGGACAAAGTGGGTTCTGGAGTAATATTAACGTCAGAAAGCATCTGAATCATTTCCTCTTTTGAGGCCCCGTTGATGTTAGACAACGTCATTTTGTCAAATGGAATTCATTTTTGAAACAAAACGAAGAAAATATTCCAAATGATTCCATATGAAATAGTTAATATTTATGAAATAAACCGAATAACAATATATTAAGTCTGGAAAATTGTTTATAAAGTTATTACGATAACATAATCGAAGTATAATAATAACCGTTTGACATCCGACACATGTCAACAAAAATCGCTATCAGCTGATCTGTAATAACATCTGACATAACCATAGACAAACTTGCCAGTATACAAAAATGTCCCAAATAAAAAAGAACAAAGCTGTTCTAGTAGGTATATTTATGTTTACGTTACACAAAATTTGAGAGCGAACGAAGCTCAACCGGAAACCAATACAATAAGCAAAGCAATATAATAACATAATAATATGCACAAAATTTCAAACTACCGCGAAATATTTCATATAATCTATTATGACGCATCTACACACACACACTGGTACCATTATAACAGTATGAAGATATTAATGAATAATACATATCCAACCTTGAAAATTCGGAAAAAAAAGCAGAAACTTAAAACATAACAGACCGTTAGAATATACGGGCACCAAAAGCAGAATATTCATCTTAAAACGTTGGAGCGCCAAATATAAGGTTATCTCTCTCTCTCAGGTTTATGTGGGACCTAGCGATCCGTAATGTGGGAAGGTTCTGCTTTTTTGTTCCAGAATGAAAAAAGAAACAAGATTGTTTGGGAAGATTCCATAAATGTATTGTAAAGAGAAGTACATACACAAAGTGTATCCAAATAATATGACAAAAGGAATAGTAACAATTTAACAAAAACATACCCGATGGACCAGATGTTAAACCAAGCTAATCTATTTCTATTACACGTTGAGGATGCCGATGCGACGGGGATGGTAGCTCGGAGTACAAAGGGCGAAGTGTTTCGTCCCACACTAGGGGAAGGGTTCTCGAGTACAACCTTCACGGGAACTCGACATCAGGGAAAGGCCAAGGTCATCCTTCCACGGTATAGGTCAAGCAGCTGCTTCAATAGGCCTCAAAAATCTCAGAGGTTCCAGGCTCCCACGTGTCCCATCCGTAACAATGGTTCCAAAAACGAGGTTCGGGGCGAGAACGACAATTTTCTCGGGAGTCAACAAGATGGATGGTGGTAAGGATCAATCCAACCCGGCCCGTAATCAACAGGATTACCCCAATAACTTTCGATTTCTTCTCAGGAGTCAACAAGACGGATGGTTGTAAGGATCAATCCAACCCGGCGCGTAATAACAGGATTACCCAATAACTTTCGATTCCTTCTCGGGCTCGACTGGCAGGCAGCCATTATCATAAAAATCGGAACAAACACATTCTCCACGAACTAAAGGACTTGAACACGCTCCTCAAGCGACGCGTAAACTCCGCGGGACACGTTGCGGTTATTCTCCAGATCTTCTTATATGTCGATCAGACTTAAATTAAGTATTTTTGACTCGTTGAAACTGCGGCGGTTCCCAAGACGCCGCTGTTTCTAGAAGTATCAAAACCAGAGAGAAAAGTGTTGCCAAACCAATACGGGCTGTTCAAAATACCACGTTAGTGGTCAGGTAAATAATTATATCACAAATTGATAATTATTTACGTGACAAGCGAGCTGTTTGAAAATCTGAATGCACCGGGACTGAATATATTGAACGCGGGAGATGGGAGAGGGAAGGTGTGGAAGGTGGAGAGGAAACGCGTAAGGGGATGTGGACATGGGAGGGGAAGGGGAGGTGGAAGGGGAACCGGACGAATGGGAAAAGACAGGCAGGGAGAAACAATTTTATTATTAGCTGCATTGCAACGCATGCCGGGAACTCGCTAGTCCAAAATACATAAACAAATTTCAATATTTTATATCTAATTGGCCTTTTTTACATTAACTCATCACAGGAGGCCATGAGGAAAATAATTTCCCTCAGGGTCTTTATCATCTGAGATGTTGTGTGGAGAGTCTTTTTGAGGAGAGGTACGACTGAAAATTGGTCTTGAAGAGACACATGTTATAGGCAGGAGGAAACACAGAGGCCGGCAAATCGTTTCACAGCCGAGCTGTTCAACACAAAAACAAGTCGAAGAAGCGATCCGTTCTCATGTGACAAATGTCAATCGTGTACATATGTTGGACACGCGATGGGAAGGTTTCCCGACTATGCACCGGTGCCAAAGGGTTCAATAACGCTAGTTCCTCGGAGCATCTTTCATTGAAATACCGGTAGAACAAGGATAGTGTTCCCACCCGACGCCTATGCTCCACAGATTGCAATCCATTTTTTTGAGTTAGGAGAATCTATCAAACGCACCGCCCGTTTCTGCACATAGTCGAGGGTTTTTTTTTCAGACCTGTTAGATATCAAAAATATTTTTTTTTATTTCCATGGCACGATACGAGTTGGTAGAAAAAATCCACCATCCGACCTGGAGACAGTACTGATATGCAAAGAGTTAGTTCTCCTCTTGGCAGAAACGGTTTTAGAATCATTATGGCTAAGAGAAACAAAATTACTGTAATCAAGACGACACGCGACGCGACGCCATAGAAAACTAAATCGTTCCAAAAATCATTATTTGAAGCTATGTTCCCTGAATTTAGTTCAAAGGTATTTCGAGTCGGATTTATAACACATTAAAAACGAATCTTCCCGATTTTCCATGAGGCGAAGTTTTAATCAATGTGACCTAAATGCTAAAGCCGGACTAAGAATGATGTTCATTATAATACTTGGTAAGTATTTTGTTAAAAAAAAAACAAATTTATCGGGAACAAATTTATTCTAATAGATTTCCGATTACAAAATAAATTTAGAATATTGATTGACTGAGCGAAGCGAAGTCTTGTTTTTTATTTCGTCTCTCTACAAATTTGTTTGGTATGTTTCGGTTCCGGCTAAAGATGGTGGCGGTTTTAACTAATCGTGCGTCACGGTAACCGATGGGCATAGTTGGGGGGAAAGGCTTGTGATTGGTTTTTAGAATACTTTTATATAAAATAATGATCTGGTGATAGTACTATTTATTAAAACGTAATTTTGCAAAAACAATTAAGTCTACTAAACGTAGGTAGATATTTAACCTCTCGAGTTCATACAGAAAGTTATGAATTTAGTTTCATCTATATTTAAAGTTAATAAGTTAGAGTCAAGCCATTTTTTAGTAATATGCCAAGTTCTGCCTTTGAGATTAGTGTTTTCCAGTCATTGGCCTTAAAGAGTAACACAGTATCACCTGCACAACTTTTAATTTTCCCACCTATTTGGTGATGACATAGAACATTAATATGTATCAGGAATAGGATTGGACCAAGCAAGCACGTTTATCAAAGACTTTTTCAGGATTCAAGTGGATGAGAATGTGCAGTTTTCCTGCGGGGTATTGCAAAACGGATTAAAGATCTAATGTGATTTTGAAACACGGAGATCCTCTAAAGTAACAAGATTTACATCATTAATATGAACGTGAATGCCCTAATTACCAGTTAGGGTGTAACATAAACATTGTTTCCAAGGGTAGAGCGACGACTTGAGAGCAAGTACCTACTCAATATTTCACAAGATATCAACAAATATCTATCTTGAATCAAATCGCCCGCTATACCTAGTCTGCTTAGTTATATTCCAAAGCATTTCATTGCGTTGAATGTTGCGTTGAATCCCACTGTATTATTTTCAATGGGAATGCTTAAACATTTCTATTACAAAGTTAGTATTCATAAATTCAGAAGGACATAAAAGCCTTACTTAAATTTGAAGAGAAAAGGGAGTACTTCAGGGATGACTTTGTGGACAATTATTTAAAATATTGTAATAGAACAATGAATAAAATGTTCGCGAGCTGATGTTAATGGTTAATAATATAGGGCTATAGGGTGTTTTTTGTAGAGGTATACAAATTAAAAATGAAAAAAAAAACACATTAAAATAATGTTAGTGTCTATGATATTGGCTTTATTTTATAAATAATTTTATGCCATCATTGGTTAAATATGATTTCCGGCATATGAGCGCCACGGCTAGCTCGAATGAAGCGCAATCGTGAAGTCCAATTTTCGACAACTTTATCGAGCAACTGGGGCCGTATATCGACAATAACACGGCAAATGTTGACTTCCAAATGGCAGAACGTACTGACTACAAATCAACTGTCAAAAACTGTCAAATTGACAGTCTGTAGAAACGATGTTGCCAGTTTAAAAACCAAACCTCTAAAAAAACACCCTATAGTTGCTAAAAATTTGGCTCTAATTAAATCATCTTTTACATCATAATATTCAGCATTTTAAAGTTGATAATTTATCATTGAAGAAGGACATAACAATAATAATCTAAACTAAAATAAGAAAGAGAACAAGACACCAAAAAAGAAAAAGGCAATGGTCGCAACTGGGACTCGAACCCAGACCTCTCGTCTAACCGGGACGTGCGCGTTAACCAATTTCGCGATTGCCACCTTCTGTCAAACTGTCATATTTGTCAATTACATATTTCAAATTTCAGAATTAACAATATTATCTTCAACTAATTATTTTTCCATATTACGGGCAACTACCCTTTTTATTGAAAATAGATTTCCCGTTTCCCCCACTTACAAAAATTTATGACAAAATTGCACTACTACAAATACATAAAGATTTCTTTAGTAAAAATAATTTACCACAAATAAATATTAGCAAAAGAATAATATTTGGAGGACTAACCGTGCCACTAGTACGAACCACAACAGCACAGCATCACTATATTATATTCAAGGGTATAAAATAATAAATTACCCCTTGATATACGATCGGAAGAAAACTACGAAAAATATTTAAAAAAAAATTAAATTAAAATATTCTAGTACCACCTCATAACTTAACACATTGTTTAGAAATATGTTTTTGCCTTATCAATACTTTGAATCATCTATTAACTAACCTATATTTTTATTACTTTCATCTGTATTTTCTCATAAAATCACTAATATTTATTGTTAAATTACTAATATTTTTTGTTTTAATTAAAACAAATGTAATTTTTTAGTATTGTCCTCTCCTAAACACAAGCAGTTGCTTTATTAGGAGAGTGGTTGAAATATTGATGTTTATATTATGTTGTAAAATTGTAACCTTGTTATGTTTCAATAAAAAAAATACCTTAATAAAAAAAAATCATTCTAAGAATTGGTTTGTAACCTGGATTGCGTCTCGGATAAAAATATCTTGTTCTCTTTCATATTTTGGTTTAGATTATGATTATTACCTTCTTCTTCAATGATATAGGTATAACATTTTATTTATTTTTTTTTATTCAGGAGAAAATACAGATACAGATGTCAATTAACAAGAAAATACAAAACAATTATTAGAGAATTCACCTGCATCCAAACTATTTCTTACGAATTAACATTAAAAGCAGATATAAAACATATGCAAATATATTTACCTTTAAATACGGAAAAGACATATGTATATACATAAGAATATTATTTTACAAATAGAGAGATGCAAAAAAATGCGCAATATAACTTATAAAAGTTTACAAATTGTTTTTGGAAAAATTTTGACGGTAAGACCTAAAATATATAAATGAAAAATAATGTCATACAGAAATTTAAAAAATGAAAAGTAGTTAAAATTTACAAACCAAGTAATGTCTAAGTTATTTTACTTTGTAGGAAAACAGCCTTCAATTTTCTACTAAAAGTACTGTGTATATCAAAAAATAAGTCGGTATCCTTGAGTTTTGATTTTGATTTTGATTCGCACATTCTTCTGATTGGATCCCTGACACCAGCATTTGTACGCACTACGTACGCACACGTATTTTGAAGTTTATTAGTTTCAGTAGGTCAGGACAGTCAATACGTTGTTGCAGATTTTATAAAGAGTCATGAGGTCAAGGTATGTTCGCTGGTTAGTTAGAGTGGAGACGTTATAATTCGAGAGCATATTTATGAACCCCCGTTTAGGTGCGCTCATTTTGTAATTGAGGTGTTGCAGAAATTTCTTTTAAATACTTTCAGTGTTGACTTTATAGACACCGTAAAGTGGTGTCCATATGGAGGTGCAGTATTCAAGTTGAGAACGGACCAGCGTGTAGTAAAGTAGAAGATAAGTTTCAGGTTTTCGAAATTCGCGGCTGTTTCTGATGACAAATCCTAGCAGGCGGTAAGCTTTATTCACAATATTTTCAATATGCGCATCAAAATGGAGTTTAAAATCAAAAAGTATGCCTAGATCTTTTATACAGTAAACGTGCTCGAGTAAATAGTTACCAATACAATAATTGTGTATAATAGAATTAGTGAAGCTTATTTGTGTACATTTGTTGTAACTTAGCTAATTTTTGTTTTCATTGCAAAATGCTTCGAACCTTACTAAGTCGATCGTTTAAATTCCTAACAATGGCAAATATCTTTATATCATCGGCGTACAAAAGAAATAAACCATGCATGAAACATTTAGTAAAAGTGTTAATACAAAGTATAAATAACAGCGGACCCAGGATTGACCCCTGTGGCACGCCAGAAGTAACTGGTTCCCACGTAGAAGTATGTCCTCGTAATGATTCAGCTTGCTGTCTTTTTGTCAAATATGAGACAAACCAAGGTAATAAGTTTCCCCTAATTCCGTTGAACATAATTTTTTTAATAAGAATAAGGTGGTCAGCTTTGTCGAAAGCTTTTTTAAAATCGCACATTGATCATAGGTTGATGGGAATAACCTTCAAAAGTTATAAAAAGAGAGTTTTTCTTTTCAAAAAATTCGATAATTTATTTCACCGATTAAAACTAGTTTACCAGGACTGTATTTTAGCAGTGGAAAAGTTCAAACATTGATTTAAGCGATCTTTTCAGCAGTACTGAAGAGTGTACTCGCGAACTTGTGAGATTCTGGAACAAAATAGAATAAAAATGTCCTTTTCCAAAAGTAACTATTATTGAAAACCTGCTGAATCTGAAAACCAATTTTGCCAACACAACCCTTTGATTGAAACACCAATCGATATTCAGCAGATATCTAAAAAATTTAAGCGTACAAAATACGTACCTATAAAGAAAAACCTACTTTTCATTTAACCATAACAAAAAAATATCCATCACAAATTATTATTTGGAATTCATTGGCAAAAAAAGGATTTCAAATAATGGAATTTTTTTTCCAAAATTGGCCATGAAAAAGGAAAAGCTTTAACAAAAATGGCATAGTATTTCAATAGAAAGGTTCCAGTATCATGAAACGCTGAAGTGGGGAGTAGGTACTTTCAACGAGTACCTACAATTTTCCAATCAATAATTACAGAGTAGTAGGAAATGTACGAGAGAAAATCCAGCACTTAGCGGTGGAAAAAACATTTTAATCAACAGAATGGGAATAAACGCCACAATTGTACCTATTATTACTCCTCTCCAACAGAAATCTATAAGTCACATAGTAAAGCAGTAAAGAATGTTTCCATAAATGCCGATTCCTTTATTATTTGCGGTGATTACAATCTACATAAAATAGTGTGGCTTAATGATATTCAGGTGTGAAAACTTCTAATGTTTCCCTTCAAGCTTGTATAATAGTAAATTTCTATGCCTACTTGAATATGTTCCAATTAAACTCGGTCAATAACTGGGTAGGTTACTGTCTTGATCTGATATTTACCAATATGCCTAGCGTTTGTGTTTGTGTAAGCTACTGTCTCAATATTATCAATAGGTGAATATCATCCACCACTCGATATTAACTTCACTAATCCTTTCAAAAGTGATACTCTGAAATCAACAGTTACATACCACCACATACTGGCATGAGTAGGTATATTGCCCAATGTAAATGACTGAACATTTACGTTATCAAACACCAATATTAACGATGCTGTATTTAAATTTAATGAATGTTTAACTCATGCTATAGACTTGTTCGTTCCAAGGGGAACTTTATCCCAGCCTATATATCATATTTGGTTCAGTATGAAATTAAAGTGGTTTGAAGATTGGATATTGATTTCCAAAATGAAAATGTTTTTTTTTTTGGAATTGTAGGATCTGAACCCCCGTTCGCTTGATGTCTGTCTCTCTGGGCGCTACTTGTCAGGCACCTTGCCAACTGCGCTATGGAAGGCACGCGCCGAGGTGCGAATTTACAGCAATATATTAGAACCGAGTATTCATGTGGAACTGAGTTGTAACGCATTTCCGTTTCACCCGAATTTCAAGTCACTAACGACGCTAAAGAAGTTTCACTTCCAAAACCCACAGACCCCTTTTAACTAACGATTAAATTGCAAGCAATTTTATTAATTTTGGTGGAACATAAGCACAATTATTAGGTCCTTACATATGAAATTGGCGTTTTGTGTGGGAGGAACGTTAAGTCGATTTTTTTAAAATATAATATATTTATTTAATCAAAGTATGTACCATTGCTATCTATGCACTCTTGTCATCTCATATGTAGTTCATCGATCCCTTTACTAAAAAAAACATTCGGACGGGAATCAATAAAATCTTTGAAGGCGGTTTGGACTGCCCCATCGGGGTTGAATTTTTTCCCATGCAAGAAGTTATCCAAATTTCGAAAAAATGATAATCTGTTGGGGCAAGTTCCGGAGAGTACGGTGGATGTCTTAGGCATTCCAATTGAAGCTCCTCTAATTTGGTAGCCGACTGTTGTGCAGGGTGTGGTCTAGCGTTCAAACGCGCGTTTGTTGATTTGCTTCACTCAATTCGTGAGGTACCCACCTTTCAAGCTTTTTCACCTTCACAATTTGCTTCAAGTGGATTAAAACAGTTTTATCACTAACACCGCAGCCTACAGCTAACTCGGACGTGGTTTGCGATGAATCCGCTTCCACCATAGCCTTCAATTCTTCATTATCAACTTTGATCTCCGGCCGTCCACGGGGCTTGTTCTGCAGGTCGAAATTTCCAGAACGAAAACGTTGGAACAAAAAAGGCACCGTGTTTTCTTTTGCGGCACCGTCGCCATGCAGCACTGGTGCCACGGTGGAACTCATAATCGTAAATAACGCAATATTTCAAGTTTTCCATTTTGTAAACTAAGTGACGCAAAGAAAAGAAAAATAATTAAGGAAAAAACAAATGAATTATAATTTTCGAAACACAAATACATGATTAAATAGCTGTATAAATATGAATTTGGAATTCCTAACCAAAGAGAAGATATTTGAGATCAAAGTTGCCAGTACGGAAAAACGCCAATTTCATATATAAGGACCTAATATTTAAAAAAAAAACAGGCACAAAGAATTTAACCGTTAAAGAAATTTAAATAATATTATTTCAAGGTTTTCCAACAGGTAAAACTATTCTAACCTACTATGAGTTTTTAATACAAAACCATTTATAAAATTTATCTCCAGAGAGTCTATTCGAAAAAGAGAATTTCTTCGAAATTATATTTGTCCTTGCTGTTGATTTCGTTCTAGGACTTAATAAAAAACCTTTAAGCACAAAATATATATAAATATATTTTTTTACATTAACTCCACACAGGAGGCCCTGAGGAAAATAATTTCCCTCAGAGCCTATGTCATCTGGGATGCTGTATGGAGGGTCTTTTTGAGGAGAGGAAGGAATGAACATTGGTCTTGAAGATACCCATGTTGTAGGAAGGAGGAAACACAGAGGCCGGCAAATCATTCCACATCCGAGCTGTTGAATATAAGAACGAGTCGAAGAAACGACCCGTTCTCATGTGACAAATGTCAACCGTGTACAAATGTTGGGTACGCGTTTGGTGTGTTTCCCGACTATGCACCGGTGCCGAAGGGATCAATGATAGTTCCTCGGAGCATCTTCCATTGTAATGTAATACTAATAATTTTAATTATATAAATGGAATTGAAAATTCTATACCCTCTAATATTCAAAACTTTTTCACACATGTTAACTCTCTTAGAAAAAACAAACAAGGTTTACCCATCTCAATGAACTTCAAAGAAAAGAGTAGCACTGATATGAAAGTAAAGGTTAACTATTTTGCTGATTATTTCAAAAGTGTCTATGACGAAGATATCCCAGACAATTATGTACCACCTCCTTCACTTAATGAGAGCATACATATCCCTGCTGTACACATCAATATAAACGACGTTAAAACTAAAATTAAATCTCTAGACAAAAACAAGAAGGCCGGACCTGACAATGTACATCCCAATATCCTTATTAATTGCATCGCTTCACTTGCTGAGCCAATTTGTATATTGTTTAACCAGTTCCTCGACACAGGTTGCTTCCCTGACATTTGGAAACGTTCTTATCTAACACCCATATTAAAAAAGGGCAATAAAAGTGATATCACTAACTATAGACCTATATGTAAGCTATCTGTAATCCCGAAACTCTTCTAAAAACTATTACTTGATCAAATTTCCCCATGTATTAACCATCTCATTGTTTCGAATCAACATGGATTTTTGTCAGGCAGATCAACTCTAACAAATCTTTCGTTATATGAAAATTATATATCAAACGCATTAGCTAACAGAACTCAAGTCGATTCCATATATACGGATTTTATCAAGGCATTCGACAAAGTATGCCATAAAATTCTACTGGTTAAGCTACGTAATCTAGGTATTTACGGAAAACTTTTAGACTGGTTTGCAAGCTATCTATCTGATAGAGTACTACTTGTAAAAATTAATTTGTTCCTTTCCGATCAATTTATAGCTACCAGTGGTGTACCACAAGGGTCTCATTTAGGCCCAATTTTATTTTTACTGTTTATAAACGATATTGTTGATATATTTGATAAAGATGTAAACGTGTTGCTTTTTGCAGATGATTTGAAAATTTTTAAAATAATTAAAACCGCTGAAGATTGTATATGTTTACAAAATAATTTAAACAAGTTAATTAATTGGTGTTCTCTTAACAAACTGTTTCTGAACATAAATAAGTGTCATTTAATAAGATTTTACAGAATAAGTCAACCAATAATTCATCCGTATGTTCTTAACAACTCTACTCTTACCTCTGTCGAAGAAATTAATGACCTGGGCATAATTTTCGACTCTAAATTAAACTTTATATCCCATATAAACACAATCACTAATAAAGGAATAAAAATGCTTGGCTTCATTCTTCGAAATTCCAGAGGTTTTAGGAATATTTCTACATTAAAAATTTTGTATACATCCTTAGTACGTAGTCAAGTTGAATATAACTCCTCGATCTGGTCCCCCCATTTTTAATTACATTCAGATACAATCGAAAAAATTCAACACAAATTCCTAAGATATATAAATTTTAAACTCGGTATTCGCATTGAAAACATAAATTTTAATTACTTAATGAAAGAATTACATATATTAAAACTCTCAAATCGAAGAATTATATCCGACTTAATATTTATGTTCAAAATTGTAAATGGTAGAATAGACAGTCCTGATTTAACTAAGCTAATCGAATTTCATATACCCACTAGAGCAACTCGCTCCAAAATCTTGTTTCATTGTAACAACAACAGAACTGAGTACACGAAACAGTAAAAAATAGATACACAGATGTGGCGGATCTATTTAACTGCACGGAAGCTAGGTACAAGAAGGCTATTCTGTCATATATTTTCAATCAATATTAATTTTATTTATACTATAGTATTGAATGTAATTGTAGCTCTTTGTGTCATTTCTTAATCAAATGCCACAATTAATTTATAACTCTTTTTTTAAAATTATTTCTTAAGTACCTACAACAAATATTTTGTGGCATGTAATATGTATTTATGGTATATTTATACCGTTAATAAATAAATAAATAAATAATACCGGTAGAACAAGGATAGCATTCCCACACGACGCCTGTGCTCTAAAGATTGCAATCCGTCTGCAATATTTTACCTGAAAATAATTTATTCATTAAATGATATTCAAGGTCAAACATTCGAATGGCTATCAAAGTCAGTCGGTTTCAAATGTTAGTAGAAGATTTTCTGTAAGAAAGCGAATTATCATTTTCATATATTTTTTATTTTCATTTCTATTAATTTACTAACAGTTTACACAATAAGTAACTGCTATACAAAAAATATTAATAATCTGTAACTGCATGGATTAGTAGTAGTGTTTTGTGAACACCTCACTTGGAGAAATTATGTTTTGTCCATGAGATTCTCAATGACAATATGTGGTTTCACCCATAGCTGCAATATTTCATATGTAATAGGTTATTAGTAGTTAAGAATGTCTTAATATTAAATAGACACAAAGGAGTAAGAAGTCAGTGAAAAGAAAATGATATTACAGGGTGATATATATACCTTTTTTAAAATGCGCGCCATTCAGTCGGTCGATGTCGTAGCGGAGCGCTAGTGATCTCGTTCGAGAGGCGGAACTTTAAAGTTTTGTCTCGATACAGTTTAGTTGCCGTCATGAGTTGGAACAATGAGGAGCGTCCGTTTGCCGTCGAAGCCTACTTTTTGAATGGATGTTCTGTGATCGCAACGCAGCGTGCCTTTTGGAATCACTTTAATTCGACCTCTGTCCCGGACCGGAAATCAATTGTTATATGGGTCAGACAAACTGCAAATGCGACAAGAGGAAGAACTGAAGTCCCCTGTCCCATTAGATCACCGAGCTTTGACGGCTGTTTTGGGGTAACACTTTGCGGAGCGCCTCATCTCAATTAGGGGTGATTTGGAGTGGCCGGCCCGCTCTAGTGATTTGTTCCCCTGTGATTCTTTTCCATGGATTTTTTTTGAGATCCCGTGTTTATGCAAACCGTTTAAAGACCCTACACGATTTGAAGACCAACATCCAGGAAGAAATTGCCAGGATAACGCATGGTATGCTGGAAAGAGCCATTTAAAACGCCATAAATTGGTTTACTCAGTGTATGGAGAATGGGGGACGTCACCTACTTAATTTGATCTTCAAAAACTAAATAGAACAAAACTTTAGGTGTGCCTACAGCCTACATTATAAAAAACAAATAAAACATTTCTGATTCATACAGTGGGTTTTATTAAGTTTTTAAAAATGGAAGTTATGCTGCCGCACCCTGTGTATGAAGTGAAGTTAAAGAAGCAGTTAAGCCGAAAAAAGACTAAAACAAAACTAAAGTACTCGTAAATGATAATATAGGGCCAGTACATATTTAAAAACATGACCAAGTAAATAATATATTCTATCCATTTAGATCTAATAGCACAATTTACACTCTAATTAAATTGTATTGTTTAGTTTTGGTTTTGGAAAAATTGTGTCCCTTTACTTTTTATCCAGATCTGTGTTTATAGTTTGAGTATTGGTGAACTATCAGCAGCTAGCTTGAAACTAGGTGGCGTGCAGTGATACCATTTAATGAAAGTACTTAAAGAATCTTGTCTGTCGGTGGAATGCTTTAGTGGGATCTTACGGTTTAGGTTTGTTGAAGATCTTGTTATTATAGAGGACTGAGATTGTGAGGGATTATGCAGTTTGTATTAAAAGAGGTGGAGAATTAACTCTCTAACATAAAATTGTCTAATTAACACAATGTTATGCAGCTCAAACATTTTTGAGGGACTGCATCTTATTGTTTTGGTTTATCTTTTTTTAGTGAATACCGCATAAGAGTCCCAACTGCTCCCGTTTGGAGATAACAAGCACATCGCATCCCCAACTGGGGTATGTTGTGAGCTGAATATAGTGGGAGAGAAAGGTGGTGGGGGAGAGGAAGGTGGTGGGGGAGAGGAAGGTGGTGGGGGAGAGGAAGGTGGTGGGGGAGAGGAAGGTGGGAAAGTACTTGCGTATTCAGATCTGGTCATTAAACACGGCTAAAGCCATTTCAAGCAACGATTCAACACTGAATAGTCTTACACCAGGGTGATTCTGAAAGTTTCTTCCACTCTGGAACGTTTCGCATATATACCATATATTATTTTGTATCTTTATCATTATCATCGTAAAATAACACAAATTAATCAAACAAAATGTATTAGCGCACGCCTTGATGTGAACCCGCGACATTCGGATTGCAAGTATTATATTACAGCCTTATCCCTCGATCAGGAAGGCTGTCCGGAGGTACTTGCAAGTTTAATAGTTGCCTTTTGTGCTTTCACTAGTGGATCTAGATATATATTAGTTGCACTTCCCTAATATTGTAGACCACACGTCTAGAAAGATAGTGAAAGAGTAAAATAAATAGATCGAAGTATTGTGGGTGGGAGATGTTTTTGACTTTGTTTATTTTATTTTTTTAATTTGACATTGTAAATCCAGCGTATAGTCCAGTCAATGAACGCATTGATCTGGAAGAAATTAGGGAAAAGCTGATTTTTTGCTGGTAAATAGTACCCACCACAGTGCGAATTTCCACTAAAATCCCCACACCTCACCCGCTTGTTTCTCTTCCTGTTCCTCCTCAATGAAATTATTGGGTTCTTCTAAAACCGTTACATCTTAACTACATAAAAAGCATACCAGAAAAAAAACTACCAATGACTTTTTTATAAAACTTCCTAAAAATTATTTTATTTATTTATACTTTTATGTTATCTGAAATAGTTTGGCTAGTAAAAATATTTTTTGTTCAAAAAACAATTTTTTTTGCGAAATTTTGTTTCCAATTTTTTGTGTGCCAAAACCTATTGTGGATTCCATAAGTAAAGAAAAATTAGATCTATCATTTTTTACAACTTTCATTAACATTTTACAAGATTTAGAATAAAATAAAGGTAGGTATGTCCATTCCAAAAATACGAATAAATACGGACAGTGGACTTTATCTTATCTTGTACCTCTTTATTTAGTAAGATTCCAAAGCATATAAAAAGCGATTCAATTTGCACCATTGAATTATAAACAAATGCCGAAAAGTGTTAATAAATTGAGCATTTTTTTTTATTTAATTAAATGAAGACAATATAAGCAAAACTCAATCGAAATCTGGAGACAGAAAAATCAGAAAAGATATTGGCTCGGCTGGGACTCGAACCCAGAACCCTTTTCTTACATGGAAACAGCTCTACCGATTAAGATACGGAGCCCATATTATTTCGGTCACTTTTAACTGTATCATACTTCGACTAAGAACTACCAACATTATCTTCACTTACTTAACGCACATATTATTGGCTGCTATCTTTATATATGATTACAAGATTCAACTCGAACTAAATGCAATCTAGACAGTGTCTGGATAAATTTTTATCCATTTTTATTTGTAATACGCGACATCTATTGACTTTTTCTGCAAGTCTAGGATGAATATTTATTATTAATTTTTTAAACTTTATGAGTAAAATCTCAAATTATAATATTTAATTAAATGAAGACTGTCTCCAGATTTCGATTGAGTTTCGCTAATATTGTCTTCATTTAATTAAATATTATAATTAATGAAACACGGTAATTAGACTTGAACAGAAGAATTTATTCTCACAAAGTAAAACATGTAGGTACACTGAGCTACACATAACAGATCCTAGATGGCGTTAGGTTTAACATTATTTTGTTATAATCTAACACCCTCTCGTAACAAAATAATCCAAATTTCATATTAACAAAAAACAACAAGATTTAAACTTCCGATATGCCCATTGAACTTAAAAATTTATAATGTTTATTTATAGACAGACTTTTCGTCAATAAATCAGCTGGCATATTGGAGGTTGAAACATAATCATGTTTCACTTTATTATCAAATACACATTCTCTAACAAAATGATGTCGTACATCAATATGTTTGGTACGTTTATGAAACAGTGGATTAACAGCCAATTTAATAGAACTTTGACTATCACTATACAAACATACAGGTGTATTTTTATTGATAGAAATCATATCTGACAATAAACTCTTTAAATAAATAGCCTCTTTGCAGGCCTCGGATAAAGCCATGTACTCCGCTTCTGTACTTGACAAAGCAATTGTTCTTTGTTTTCTGGATTCAAAAGAAATGACACATCCTGACATTATGAAGCAGAAACCAGTATATGACTTTCTATCTAAAGTACATGACGCCCAATCCGCGTCCACGAAACCATGTAAAGGATTATCATTTTTCTTATAAACTAAACCATAGCTTTTAGTTTTCTGTAGGTATTTTAACAATCTTTTTAAATGTTTCCAATGAGTTTCATTAAAACAGTTATTATACTAACTTAAATAACTTACACTATAAGCAATATCTGGTCTTGTCAATACAGATAGGTACATGAGACTTCCTATCAGCTGTTGGTATGGATATTATAAAATATCATCATTATTATTTAAATCTTTTTCCAACTTTAAATTAACTTCCATAGGGGTTTCTGAAGTATGACAATCTGACATATTGAACCTATTTAAAATATTGTTTACAAAATGTTCGTCAACAGTAATACAATCTCTTTGAGCATTTACCCTCATTCCTAGACATTGTTTAATTTGACCCAAATCTTTTATCTTGAATTTATTGACAAGTTCAGTCTTTAACTGTTCATAATAATTTTCTGAATTATAAAATACAAAGAAATCATCCACAAATAATGCAACAAATATTTTAACATCATTATTACTTTTTATAAACAGACAAGGTTCATATTTGGATTCTTTGTAACCTAAATTCAATAAACATTCTTCTACTCTAATATACCAAGTTCTAGCAGACTGTTTGAGACCATAAATAGCTCTTTTTAATTTTAATACTTTATTTTTACAATTTACAAAATGAGAGTATTCTGGTATCTCTGTAAAAACATTTTCTTTAAGAAAACCGTTTAAGAATGCTGTTGGTACATCAAGGTGATTCATTTTGAGATTAAGTTGTACACTTAAAGCAAATAATAATCTAAGGGTAGAATATCTTAACACTGGCGAGAACGTTTCGGTAAAGTCTATGCCCTTTTTCTGGGAAAAACCCTTTGCAACAAGTCTCGCTCTGAAACGCACTTCACCGTCACTGTTATATTTCTTTTTAAGCACCCACTTATTTTTTACCACTGTGCCATGCTGCGGCCTGTCTACTAGCTCCCAAGTGTCATTTTCACTAAAGGATTTTAATTCCTCCTTTATTGCATTTTTCCACTCCACTTCTTCGGGTCCAGTTATAGCCTCAGTGAGAGAAATCTGTTCACTCGACACGTCTTCTATACATATGCTCGTGTAACCGTAATAGTCTGGTTTACGTATGACTCGTTTTTCCGGAGCAATGTTAGTATTTTTCGGAAAAACATCTGTATCGACCGGGGTTAACGTCTCATATAAACTGTCTTCTGACTCACTAGTCGATTCCTCAGGAACATATGTAACATCATTCACATTTTCCTCTTCATATGTGCTGTTCACCTGACTTTCCTCCGTGCAGTCAGGTTGCTGTGTGTCTTCGACGAAAATAGTTGCTGTTGAACTGTCATTTGTATTTTCCATGACAACAACATCTCTAGCAATAATTAATTTTTGTGACTCTGGGTCAAACAATCGATAGCCTTTGGTGTTTTCCGAATAGCCAACTAGGAACATTTTAGTTGCCTTTTTATCCCATTTTTTGCGCTTTTCTTTCGGAATATGGACCATCACTCGACTGCCAAAGATTCGTAAATGGGAAATATTTGGCTTTTTTCCTGTCCACATTTCATAGGGCGTAGTACCACGGCTTAGTCCCGCCGTTGGTGACCTATTTATAAGATACACCGCCGTATTTACAGCCTCTGCCCAAAACTTCTTTTCGAACTGTGCATCAAATAAGAGACACCGTGCTTTCTCCACAATTGACCTATTGTATCTTTCGGATAGCCCATTTTGTTCTGGAGTATATGCGTTTGTTTTCTGATGCACTATACCACACTGCTTCAAGTAATTTTTCATTTCCGCTGAGCAGAACTCGCCACCATTATCAAATCTTAATATTTTTATTTTCTTTGATTGCTGATTCTCAACTAAATTTTTAAATTCCTTGAAGTATTTGAATGTTTGATGTTTTGACTGTAGAAAATATACAAAACACATTCTGCTATAGTCATCCACAAATATTAAAAAGTATCTGGCCATTCCAAGTGAATTATTCTCCATTGGCCCACACAGATCACTATGGACCAATTCCAGCGTTTCCTGACTCTTGCTAGTACTCAGAGGAAAAGGCAGCCTCGCCTGCTTGCCCTCACAGCATATAGTACAGCTGGATTTATCAATTTCACAATTTTTTTGTTGAAATGTCACACCTTCAACTGCTCCGTTCTTCATCGCACTCAGAGTTTTACAATTAATGTGTCCCAACCTTCGGTGCCATATTTCACTTGTCACATTTGTTGCTGTACACGCAAACAAATGTTCTGACTTAATATTTAATCTGTACACACCATTTACTAAATTTGCAACACCTATCAGTACATTCTGTCGATTGCGTATTTTGCAAACTGTTGCTTCAAAGTTAACTTTGTTTCCACTTTGAATCAGCTGACTTACTGATAACAAATTAGTTGATAGATTCGGCACGCATAAAACATTTTTGACAGGGATATCAAACTCCGAATTATTCACTACTGTCGTAATCATTGTGTTTCCTGAGCATATAACCGGTATTTTCTCGCGATTTGCAATAATAATGTCTTTCATTTTGTGATTAAATGATACATCCTGTAAACAACGTTTATCAACAATCATATGTGAACTTGCAGCAGAATCCACATACCAATGTGAATTATTGAATGTTCCATTCAAAAATATTGCACTAAATGCATTAGTTTCACTTTTTTTTTGTGCATTATTCGGGCACTTATTCATATAATGACCGAGTTGTTGACACTTGTAACAGCGGATTGTTTTGACAGAACTCGAAGATGGCGTCGGCGTCGACGTTTTCCATTTTGTCTTACATGCAGGGCTACCAATACTGCCATTTCTCTTGCTGTGTCGGTGCTGCCAACCTTTTGACAAAAATGCACTATTTGTTCCAGAGCTGCCAACTTCGGAACTCATGTCCAGCAATTTCGATTTTATGACATCTGTGCTGATAATCATACCACTATGCTCGATCGCCATTACTAAAGGAGCAAATTTATCCGTTAGCCCAGCGAGCAGAAGAGATCCAATCCACTCATCCGTTATCTGGAAACCGGTACTTTTAAGTTTCTGCGCAGTATCAACCATCTGAGTTACATAGGCACCCATCGATTCTGAGTCTTCTAGCCGAATAGATATTAGCTTTCGGAGTAAACTGATGCGACGTGTGAAGCCAGAGTCGTCATATAAGGCCTTCAAACGTTTCCATACACCTTGTACTGTTTGCTCGTTTTTGATGTGAACATAAATAGAGGGGTCAATCGTCATAATAAGTTTAGCTTTTGCCTTTTTATCATCCAAACTCGTACAATCAGATGATTCTGGCTTGTGAATATCGACACCATCCAACATCAAAAATTGTTCAGCAGCATATTGCCATTCATCAAAGTTCTCGCAGCCCTTCAATCTTGGTATATTCACTATGTAACTTCCCGCCATATTGAAAAATAACACTCCGGGACCGATAACGCGGTAACAGATTGTCAATCCCAAAAACAGTTATTTTTGCAGCGATTTACTCTGTTTTTCTTGAGTATATGATACACTGTTCACAGACTGTCCACTTAAAAGTAATTTTACGTGAGAAAACTTTACTCTAACGCGAATTATAGCTACTGGGCCCATAACCTAATGAAACCCGGTAATTAGACTTGAACAGAAGAATTTATTCTCACAAAGTAAAACATGTAGGTACACTGAGCTACACATAACAGATCCTAGATGGCGTTAGGTTTAACATTATTTTGTTATAATCTAACAATAATTTGAGATTTTACTCATAAAGTTTAAAAAATTAATAATAAATGAGCATTTTTTATTGATTGTATGCGTGTAATCTTATACATAAATGTGCCTACGAGCGCGTGCAAGTTATGTGCCTTTGAGTATGTATTTGTCTGGTAATTATGTTTTCCTTCTTATATCTATCTGTGTATGTTATGCATTTGTATTGTAGTCACTTATCATGTTAATCTTCAATATGTATCAGCATCTGGGTTGCAGATGAAAGATGATTAGTGCATAGCACTTATTTGTACAACTTTTGAATTGAACAATGAGTTATAAATTGATTCGCTTTATAAAAACAGGATTTATTACTTAAAAGTATTTGCGACATAGACCACGGCTCGCAAGCCACATGCGGTTATTAGGCATTTGTGGTTCTTCAGGCATCAACTCCAATTTCACCTCCGCTCAACCAGCCTTATTAGATGTGTGATGTATTGCATTAATCAACAGTGAAATGAGAAAATGTCGCAGCTTCCCATTTTAATTAAGAAAAATATCAATTATTTAGAAAACGGACACACTTACGACATCTATCGGAGCAGATTTGGTTGAGTTCATATTGACAGTAGAGACCTATAATAACACAAATTGTAACGAGTGTTGATGAAAAGATTACAGATGGTGTTAAAATCTTCACGACGCAAGGAGTCCCATTTTTGAGACTAAATAACAAACAATGAAATCTTGACAGCCAATTAGATTAGAAAAAATTAGATTAGAAAAAAACCCTCCACACAGCATCCCCAAAGATGACATAGGCCCTGAGGGAAGTTATTTTCCTCAGGGCCTCCTGTGTGGAGCTCATGTAAAAAAAAATAAAAAAAGATTGGAACAAAAACTATAAGAAATTAAACAAACCAATCACTAAACGGGAAGGCGTACACCAACGAGGAATAAAAGATTGACCTTTACACCCGGCAAATAAAGAGGTAATTAATGACCTTTACATTCCCACCGAACCAAGAGGTGAATAAACTCAATGATAAACATAAGGCGACCTGAGGGCAAGCAATCAGTGAACCCGCGTTTTGGAATAAACATTAGGTGGATTTAGGAGATCGGAAACCTTAGATGTCGAATGTATTGGAGCCTTTTATATTGTGAAAAAAAATACACGTGAACAACGATGGAAAAATTGGATAGAAGGTGAGAAAAATTTAAAGGAAGCTTCTTGGTAGATTTTCATCTATAATACGATTGCTTGTGACGACCGGGGATGATCAATTCGAGGGAAAATGTGCTAAGGGAAATTGGAAATGCTAAAATGATGGAAAATTATTGTTATCAATTCTAGATGAAGCAGAGATATTAGAAAAACGATTTGAAAAGAAAATTTCATAAAAAAAATGGAGTTTATAAAGAGTGTAGCGACTGAACGAGGGGACGATTCAGAGGTTTAGTGCAGTAACAAGTACTTGAGAGGAAATAGAATAGTATACCTAGGAGAGGGTGATAATACTGAACACATTGCGATAGATTTAACTCAGAAAAATGAGTCATTTTACGTAATTATGATGATTGGTGGAGCATAGAGTTGCACGAGACTGCTGTCGATCTCACATTTGTATTGTTTTTATAAACAATGAATATTCGAACATGATTTTTATTTAGATTAACGCAATTAGCCGTTAAAAAGGACCATAAAAATTAACCCAGCTCTTACGTAGTATTTAGATTATAGAAATCCCATAAAAATTAACGACTCTCAGATAAAAAGTAATTTATGGCTCGGTAAGTAGAGGAAATAATATCAACACTTGTCAAAGATTACAGTTTATGGGATTTTGAATAAAAGAGAGATGGAAAATGGGGGACAGTCCAGACGGAATAATAAACTTGACAGATATTTAAGGGTCAAACTGGGGATATTTCGTATAAAAATATGAAAAATGATATATTAATTAATAACAGATAGAAAATAAAATTTTCCAAGAGGCAGCAAACATCAAAAAACGATATGGTTAGGAGAGGGGGGTACAGTGAAGATATGTGAAAGTAGATACGACAGAGAAAAACAAAGGAAATCTTAAATTAACAATGAATAAAATAAATACGTCTTGAAAAATAATTATTTATAGGGTTATGTAAAATAACCTAAGGATAAAGAAGGAAATTCGTAGAAAGAGCATCGTAAATAAAAGAAAATTCAAGAAAAAAGGGAAAATTCAAATCTACGACGTAAATAGAGAAAATACGGTTTTAAATGGAAAGGTTCGTAAAGAAGACAGAAAAACTCGAGGAGAAATCATAAAATAAAGACGGAAAATTTGCGAGAAAGACTTCGACATGAAAGTATCTCTGTTACGCGAATTTGGGGAGAGATTTGGAACATATGGTAGATGCCGTACGCATGGATATGTTGCGAAATTAATGAAAATAGAACTTTAAAATTATGAAATTCAAACTAATTTTGTATGAACACCAGAACAAAGGAAGTTGGAGCAATCTAACACGGACTTACTGAATTCGGACCTTATAGGTATAAAAATACGAGACAGAAACTAGCTACCGCCCAGAGCAAGACGAGTGACGGTCTCCAAAAGATTTTATGTATAAACAAGACATAAGAGTGAGAGCATTTCGTGAAATTACGAGTTGATAAGTATTAGATTGTTTTATCACAGGAAATTCAGATACTCTCTTTTGGACCTGAGAGGGGGTATATAATCGGGTACAGACGCATTTGGCAGGGAGTCAGACGTCGGTTTGAAAAAGGTGGGAGGTTCGTGTGACGCGACCGGGAAATTCGGTAATTTGTGAAAAAGTTTCTAAGTGATTGGGATTTTGAGACTTGTGAAATTTGCTATTAAATTCAGTGACTTGTAAAAATTGCAGTTAAGATCAGTGACTCAAAAAAAAATCACGTTCAAGTCTGAACAAGCCAGTGACTTTTGAAAATTTGCGATTAAATTCAGTGAAAGTAAAAATAAAGTTTACATTTTAATTATTTGTGAAAAGTTAAAAGGGTGCTTGTGATAATACAATTGTTTTAGTGGAAAATTAAGATTTTATATTCGATAAATATTGTAATTTTGAGTATTTTCGCATCTAGAGTCAGTGAAGTTAATAAATAAAGTGGTGTGTTAATTAAATGTAAAGAAGTTATAAATAAATACGTGTGTCCAGTCTAAACGGAAAGAGTTCTAACAAATATTAAAATTAATTATTAAAAAGAGTGCAAATTGAAAAGAGTTAATAAATAAATTAGTGCATCCAGTTTAAACGGAAAAGTTTCAACGAAAATCTTTAATTAAATTGAGTGCTCTAAATTAAGGGCTAAATCTTGTATTAATTTAAAAATAGTGTAGTCGAAATAAATCTACTCGTAAAATTATAAAATTTAGAATAAATAAAGTGATTAATCATAATTTATTGCGCGATAATGAAAGTGTTGTTTATTAGCAAAAATTAAAAAAAAAAAAAAAAAAAAAAAACAGTGGTTAATAATAATTTTCGATATCATATTAAAGATCGATATTAAAGTTAACATCAGAATAATTCGGCTAAATAATTTACAATTGTACGACACATTTCTATCAAAAAGTATTTAATCTATCAGAAAATTAACATTATAATAATTTATTAATCCAAAATTTTAATTAAAAAAGGGATTAAAGGAAAGAAAAAAAATATAAATAATTAAACAAAATAATATTTTATTACCGAATAAAGTTCGAAGAAATAAAAATAAATTTGACAACAATTTACCATTTCGAGATAAATCGTGAAGTTCCGTAAATCAAAAAGTGTTATTTAATATCCCAGAGGTGGCGAACGAAATTAATCCATAAAACATTCGATTCACATTCAAATTTTATTCAAATTTTTCCGGAAAAAGCCAAAGCCTGGCCCATAAGAGGTTAACCAACGGGTTTGAAAATAGAATACAGTTTAGAATGATAAAGTTTATATATCATTTAAATCAGTTAGATTAAACAAGAAAAAAATAAAATTGAAGTCGAAAAGATTTATTTAAATTTAGTAGAACAATAGGTAAATAGGTAGGAAAATTGCAACAAGGTTTATCCGTGTAGCACCCGGATAGGAAAACCTTGGGGTGTGGGTTTTTTCCAATATAAAAATTTTCTAGGCACCAAGGAAAAGCGGAAAGCAGAAAGCATACAGCTGGTATTTGGATTTAATTATTATAACAAAATATTACTTGCTTAATATGTGATATGTACCTATATTAAAATATTATATATACAATAGGTATATTTATATATGTATTTATTACAAGAAAAATCTAATCAAAACATACTTATATTAAATTTAAAAGGTATCGATTCCGAAGACCTACCTTTGAACTTAACTATACTATTGACAATAGTTATGTGTTTGATAATTTTCAAGTACATGTTTTGTATTTATTTTATTAATATATGTACTATTATAATTTCAGCTAAAATAAAGCGATTGAAATAAATTTATGAAATTAGGAATTATTTCAATCATCATATAATTATATGTTTATATATTATTAATTTACTTATTGAGACAAAATTATATAATCATTAACTATATATCTATATATATGTACATATATTGTATGAGTCGTTTTTATATTGGGGATATATGGAATGTTTAGAATGACCTCGGAACGTATCGTAATAAATATCAGGGATTATTTTTTTATTTTTTTATTTTTTTATTTTTTTACATTAACACCACACAGGAGGCCCTGAGGAAAATAATTTCCCTCAGGGCCTATGTCATCTTTGTAGATGCTGTGTGGAAGGTCTCTTTGAGGAAAGGAAGGAGTGAACATGGGTCTTGAAGAGACAGCTATTATTGATGCAAGGAGTAGAAAAGAAATCCTTTAACCTTAAAGGGTGATTAAATATTTAATTAAAAATGGAATACTAAAGTTGTTGGGATTAATTTTGCACGATAAACAACAAAATCTGACTTATAAAAAGTGTTAGGTATGTTTAGATAAACAATATCACACACTTGTCGGTTTGTGTACTCAGTAGTTCAGTAGGTCAGTGAAAATGTTTATATAACTTAAATAAATAAACAGACAGTAGGTTGAATAGTTTAGTATGACCTTGGGACGTGACTGAATAGTAATCAGGAATGTGAAACAAAATAAAAGATTAATTGGTTTGACTCCAATAGTTAAAGGAATATTTAAGAAGGGGTTAGCATAGAATATATGATATTGCGCAATTATGAAAAAAATTAAAACAATCATTAATTTGAACATGAGGAGATATCTTTAGAACAAAACAAGTGAAAATAAACAGATATTATAGCTAGACAAATAATATGTACATCAAACATTTGAAAAATCACGGGATACACAAATAAAAATGTATTGAAGATTTACATGAAGCATTTAGAAAATCACGGGATAGCCAAATAAAATGTATTGAAGATTTACATGAAACAGTTGAAAAATCACGGAAAAGCCTAATGAAGTGTATTGAAGATTTACAAATTTACATGAAGCAGTTGAAAAATCGCGGGACAGTAAGAATTTATCAAAAGTTAATCCTTTGGGGAAAATCAAAAATACAGTTCAACCAATAGGAGGCAGTGGTCGCTTCTAAAAACAAAGACAATTAACCAAACAAATAGAGATGATGAATCTCTTAAATAAAATCGTCAAAAACCAAACAAAAGCTTGGAGTTTTGGCGAATCTCCAGAACATATCGCCAGATAAGATCTTAGTATACTAGTTGTTAGCATTGCCGCTTATACGGCCATTTGCTAAACCAAAACCTGGAAAGGACACGCAATACATAGGCCAACAGAACTAGCTCAGGAAATCGGCGCAAGCAAGGTTCCTCTTAAAACCAAGGCGAGTGTTGTGGTTCGCTTGTGAATTCCTCCTCCTTCTTTCCTCACAATCTCCAGGTCTCTTTCCTCAATCAGAATACAGTTTTGCACGTAAAGGGTTTATTCATTTAGAAGGAGACAGGGTTTACAATTGCCAGCCTCGGCAAACTACACATGGGTACTTGGTAGGTATAGAATTTCTAACATGGCGGGGAACTTCTCTCTACTCAACTCTCAATACGTATTAGTGAATTTAAACGCAGGATGTAGCACACAAAAGGAGGCAAAGGTTCATTTTACTCACAAAGCAGGAAATGAGGTAGCCGTCCGACAGGCTACCGTTGGGCTGGAGCCTTCTCGTACACAATACACATTATAGAAACAATCACGAGTTTTTAGGTTCTCGAACAGCGCACTAGCGCAATCACTGTTGTCAAGCCCGCGACCAGCCGGGGAATGAATGCTGGGTGCCGTTCGGCACTGAGGCCATGGACCTCCGCGTGCGGAAAGGGGGGCGGAGAGGGGGCGGTACGGCGAGCTGTGCACTGGGGGCCAATTCACTAGCTCCTCGCAACAGGAATAAGGGGGGTCTATTCTTTATCTTTTGTAACGTAACAACTATCATTTCAAATCATATTTTTTTGTATTCTAATTACTGATTCTTGCCAAAATAACTCTTTAACCTTCGAGGGGAAATCTGTTGTAACGATGGAGCAAAACTTTTCAACGTTTTTCGTATTTTTTCAGTAACTGTAACACTTTTTAGGTGGCAAGATAATTTTTCAATTTTGGGGGTGAGTACATGTACCGCCACCCAGGAACCTTTTATTGGATAATAAACCCCCCCGTTGTAGGTCATCCCTAGTGACTTAGCAGGGGTGCCCGGGTTCAGTTGCTGAGGTTTGTCTAGGTCTTGGTGGCGACAAAAGACGCCATGAGTAAAATTCAAAAGAGGCGGATGAATGCCGGGTGCCGTTCGGCACTGGGGCCACGGACCTCCGCGTGCGGAGGGGGGGGCGGAGAGGGGCGGTACGGCGAGCTGTGCACTGGGGGCCAATTCACTAGCTCCTCGCAACAGGAATAAGGGGGTCTATTCTTTATCTTTTGTAACGTAACATAGTATCTATTTAGATTTCCCACTTTTCTTACGTATTTATTCGGTTACCAAGCTTAGAATTGTGCAGAATTCTATGTGCGAGATCCGAGCTTGAGATGCGATGCAAGTAGCCTTGTATTTATTTTTTATTTATTTATTTAATACATGAATTATCGAAAGTACATAAAGTTTTTTTGTGATATTTCACCCTCCATGCTAGGGATGACCCTGTGTTATGGCGGGTGAAGTTTACAGTTTGCGGATATACATTCATTACATTAGTATAGGTTGAAATTTTTCACTAATTGATACTATGCAAACAAATTCTTCTACAGTAAGAGAGTATATGTAGTTACATTGGATTACAAGAAAAATGTGAAGAAGTTAAAGAATTATTGAAAAAGATAAGTTATTATTAGTATATTAAGGAATTATTGATATATAGTTCACAGTAATCAGTCTTAAACATATAATGCTGCTTAGATAGTAAATAAAGATCATATTTTGCCTGCTCTTAATACTATGCACACAAATCTTCTATAATAAGAAAATGATGTACTTATAGTTAGATTGGGTTACAAGAAGAAGATGGAGAAGTTAGAGAATCATTAGAAAATGAAAAATTTCAGGAGATGTTAGATATAGATCACACTAATTAATCTTGTACATACAATGCCGCTTATTTAGAAAATGGAGATATATTATGTTTTGTCTGAAAGGTGATTAAATTGATAGAGTGTAAAGTGAATGGGTGTTAAAATTGTAATGTATTCCATGTGACTCAACGTTTTTAGGTTTTCAGGAATAAGGTTAAAGATTTTAGGAGCTAGGAAGAAAAATTGTCTTTGAGCTGACGTGGTGTTTAGTGTAGGTACATTGTAGTATCTGTTGGTTATTGTTCTGGTGGTGTAGTTGTGTTGTAAGAGAGTTTTGTTTTTGTATTTGAACAGGAAATGTATTAGCATAAATTTTAGATGGAGTTGCCGTATGTTTAAGACGATATACTCGACGAGGAGTCGTTTGGAGGGGTATCTTGTCGGTTGCTTGTTAATGACACGTATTACCATTTTTTGGGCTTTTAGTAGAGGTTCGATGATAGATTGTGCACAGCCACCCCAAGTTATAATGCCGTGTGCTAGTAGAGATTAGCAGAGAGCATAGTAAATAGTTTTAAGAGTTGAGGTAGTAAGGATATTTCTTAGGGTTCGAAAAACATAAGAGAGTTGCGGATGCGTGGGAGACTGGCAAGAGCTGATCCCAACGAAGGTGTTGATCAATGATGACCCCCAGATATTTTATGTGGGTGGCGTGTTCCAAGTTTGGGCAATTACAGGAAGTGCACGTTCTTAGATAGGAATGAATTATTATCTTCTGATTGTTGGTAAGTTAGTATTGCAAGTTATAAACCTTCCCAAACCTATGTTTACATATATATCTTTTTATGTACTGTTCACTGGAAAATGCGGACCTGCATATAGCTTGCATTTTAGGTCTGTCGGACTACTCTCGCATTATCTCTTGAACGTGGAGGCGTGGATTCATGACCCAAATCTCCACACAACACCGTGAGTATATGATTGCATATAGGACGAAACCGGTTCGTCCTAAGTAAATAGTAGACCTTGGAGGCGCAGGAATTTGGAGGTATCTGGGCTCGGGTAAAGACCTGAAGGCAGTGCATGATGGCGAAAGGAAGGTTCGATTGGGACGCGATAACTGAGGTATCAATCAGTCGAACCGTGCCAAAAGATTGTGTGAATTTTTAGTTGGAACCTGATCACCTTGCTTACTTGTCGGAGGAAGGAGCCAAATTTTGCCAGAAAAGGGTTATTCTGAGTTCGTCTAATATACAATTAACTAATTACATTAACCTACTAAATCCATCTTTGTATGTACTTTATAGCAGCAGAATCATAATGGAGGGATGCCAAGCAGACACAAGAAACAATCATAATCAAATTTACTTACAATTAACCATTTGAGTTATACTTAATTACCTGTTCAATTAAACATGTATAATTTCGATTAGTACAGTTTATTTACGAATTCATTAGGATGTAGGAAATCATAATAAGCGACAAAGGAAAGCTAGCTCATTTAGAGGAACTATTTAAAGTAAGATTTACAAGAGCGAGACCAATACAATTTGAAGCTCAACGCCCTGTTTAAAATCAAAAGGTTACCACAAAGATGAAAGTAATTAAAGTCCTATATCATAAATCAAAAAAATACACAACGTTTGATGGAGTTTAGTTACAATATAAATACGAAAATATTTACGTTCAAGGTCGTTCAAAGTTGAGTACATATACCAGCGCCCTTGAGGTGATTTTTCACGAAAACGGCGCTTTATAAATCAGCCAAATATTATTATTATCTATAAAGATATGTAGTACAAGGGAGCTTTAAGTAGCTTTCAGTAGTTATCAAAGGAAATAAGGGTCCAATTTTCATGAAGGCTTGTGTGACGTAGGGGAGGAATTTTCCATTCCTACTACACATAAACAAAGCCTTAAAATTTAAAATATCGATCAGAGCCAAGAGAAAAGTAAAAAAGAAAATGATATATATATATATAATAATATGTAAAAAAAAACTTAAAATATTACGACTGGTGCCAAGTGCCCAGGTGTAAATAAAATAAGAATAAGGGTACGAAGAGCAAAAATATCACAGATATAGCCGTCAAAATTTTCCAGTTTCCAACTCCGCTCTAGCCTACCCTCCCCCCCTTCCCCAGTTACGTTTGTCATCCTGTTTACTTGACTCTTGTCACTTGACATTTCAACCCATACTTAGTAAATAACCGCTGGAAAATATAAACAAAAGGGAATAATAGTATACTATCAATATTAATAAAATGTAATATATCATTGAAGAAGAAGACATCTTTTTATTTTTTTGTATCTTGTTCTCTTTCATATTATCGTTTAGATTTAAGCGTTATCTTTTATTCAATGATATTATAATATTTTGCTTGGTTTACAGGGACAATCTTGTAAGTTGCAAAAAAAAAGAAAAATAGCGTTTCGTTCCACAAACTGCACCAATAAAGGTTCAATAAAGGTTTTGTGTAAAGGTAGAAACGAAGGGCACCGCTATGCCGTGTGTAGAATTTTGGGTGAGATCTGGCGACAATGTTGGCGACACGTCGGTTTCTCACTAATAATGTTTCACGTTCCATCCCCTCTATCTATCTATGAAATACCCTAATATAACGGTGTTATTATTGTTCCAGGTATACCTGTTCTCTCCGGAGCTGCTGTATAACTACGTGGGCAGCACAGGGGTGGCGCTAGTGCAATTGTTGGCTTACGTCAGCTCTTGCTGCAACCCTATCACCTACTGCTTCATGAACAAGAAGTTCCGTCAAGCATTCATGGCCATTTTCGACTGCTACAGGTGCGCGAGGTGAGACCATCCCACCTTAGTATTCCATTATTCCCATCACGACTTCCTCCGTTCACCCGCCACGTTTTATTTCAATTTTTAAGCCATTCAATATTCAGCACTTGACATTAAATTGTACCAAGAATCCTGACAGACAGACAGACAGACAGACGTGACATGGGACTTAAAAAGAATACTAGTGATTGAAACTCTCAGCACTGGGAATAATATTATCCCAGTTTCAACATTTTAGTTTAAAATCTTTGAACTCTTATCAAATGTCGCTACTACTAGGTATGTCAAAACTTTCTTTATCATCATTTTTTAAATACAAATATTTGAATTTCGTTTTCTTGATTGAATGAATGTATGAATGATTTTTGGAAATGGAAATTTCCATTTTTCGCTTAACCCACTTCCCGATGTCCGATCAAGCTGAAACTAGGCAGATAGACTCTTTATCGTTGAAAATATAATCTTTTTACAAATTTAACCACTTAATATATGAAATAAATGTCGGCCTTATCGACTCGTGAATTGGCCTTACTGGTAGCATGGTTGATTCCAATCACTTGTATTTGAAAACATGTACTGTGGCAAAAGTTTATTATGGCTTGGTTTTTTACGCTCTCGCTTCCCGATTTATTTCTTTTTTATTCCCCCACTACTCCCTTCAGTCGCACAACATACCCCTGTTGGGGCTACCATGGCCCGCGTAGCGTCGGACAGTTGTGAGCAGTCCTATATGGTACTGTCGTGATGTATTCACGTAAAGAAAAAAATATTTGTGTCCGTTGGAAGAAAAATGTTACTCTCTCAGTTATAGACTATTACATATATTTACCTCCTACTTCCTACAGCATTATTTAAAGAACATTTAAGAGAAATAAAGGCCTTTTTTGTATTTAGTCCAGCTTCATTTTCTGTGACAGGCACCGAAAAAATTGAAACCTTGGAACCTTGTTTTCGACACCCAAGAAAATTCAATATTAATTCATGAAATTTTCTACTAATCTCAACTGTGGAGTCAATGCTTAAGTTCGATATTAAAAAAAACGGAATTGAAAAATGATCTAGACTAATATTTTGATGAGGATAAATCCTAGTTACGAGAAACAATTATTAAATAAATAAAGTTGTAGTTAAAAAAGAAACAGAATTTCTGGTGATTTATGGTGACTTTTTAATAAAAAAAAAACTTTGTGAGAAATTAAAAGTCAATTGATTCGTCATTTTGTTAGACTTTAAATATGCTAATATCAGAGGACTAAACTAGTCAGAACCGTTCTAAAGAAAAGTAAACGAGTTCCGTGAATCCAGTATTTCTCAATAAGAAAATCTTTGGAACAGAATTTATCTTAACCCTCCCCAAGCTTATTGGATCTGACAAACCCAGGGCATTTCAAAACAACTGAATAATTTTTTAAAATCGTTTTCATTAAGCAATGTGAATTTTTTTCTTAATTTTTAAAGATTGGCACATGCATAATGTCTTCGGGACTAACTGTTCAGGATATTGAAGTACTATTAATTGAAGAAAACCATGATTCCGAATAAACCGTGTAACCCTAAGTGACCAGCTCAGGTATGGGGGCTCCATCGAAGCCAGAGTAAAGTTAGCCTCCCAAAAACTGGGCGTACTGTACAGGGCCCGCAGATACTTTAATAGTACACAAATGCTAACCCTGTACAAATCGCAAGTGCGCCCCAAGGTTGAATTTGGCAGCCACCTCTGGTCTGGAGCTCCAAAATACCTGAAAAATACCCTCGACTCTGTGCAGAAACGGGCGGTCCGTTTGATAGATTCTCCCATCTTAACAGACGGATTGCAATCTTTAGAGCACAGGCGTCGGGTGGGAATGCTATCCTTGTTCTACCGGTATTACAATGGAAGATGCTCCGAGGAACTAACATCATTGATCCCTTCGGCACCGGTGCATAGTCGGGAAATACGCCAAACGCGTGCCCAACATTTGTACACGGTTGACATTTGTCACATGAGAACGGGTCGTTTCTTCGACTCGTTCTTGTGTTCAACAGCTCGGCTGTAGAATGATTTGCCGGCCTCTGTGTTTCCTCCTTCCTACAACATGGGTCTCTTCAAGACCAATGTTCATTCCTTCCTCTCCTCAAAAAGACCCTCCACACAGCATCCCAGATGACATAGACCCTGAGGGAAATTATTTTCCTCAGGGCCTCCTGTGTGGAGTTAATGTAAAAAAAAAAAAAAAACTGTCATGTTTGGTTCACTTACGTTCCGATAAAAATATTTTGATTATTCTCAACTTCTTCCCTCATTTAAATTAAGGGTGTGCATTGTGCAAAAGAATTTGTGTCCTTCTTGCGATACTCAACTTTGATTATATAACTCAATTTTATCTTTCCAAAAATACGCCTTTTTCCAAGCCAAAAATTCTAGTGAAATTTATTCACAAATGGTTTCTATAAAACAGACAACGCGTCATTTTATTTATGATTTTATTATATTTTAAGTTTTATGCTATCTGAAAAAAGCGTGACATTTTTGGGGGTAAAAATTAGATGTTTGAGTTTGGCTGGATAAAGGAGTTATAATTTCTGGAATGTTTTGTATTTGTGTATTAAAACATACATTTTTTTTTAATTTAAAAGAAAGACAAACATTCCCGGGTTACAAGTTCAGTTCACCTACCTACGGTGCGGCTGTAATTTTTTTTCACTCCTCGTATTTCAGTTTGTTAGTGATTTTTTATTCCAATTTAAATACGAAAAGTTGTGTCTAAATAAAGTGTTTTGCGAGGGCTTTCGCCCCGTAATATTTTTTTCCGGTTATCTACCGGGAAGACTAAAAAAAACAGTTTAAAAGTGTAATAAGTCAAACTGTCAAACGGACTTCAAAGTGCATTGTTGTTTTTAGGTTAATTTGTATATTATTATTCAAATTGTGCTAAATAAGTTATGTTTACATATGGTGTTTTGTGAGGACTTTTGCCCCATAATAGTTTTTTTCCCGTGTTCCACCGGAAAGACTCACAAAAACAGTTTTTTTTTTAAATTATTAGTTTATATTTAAGCCAAAAATTTGTACGAACTGTTTAAAGAGTGATCTCGTAAGCAACAAAACATGGGCTACCCTTTTACTCTCTCCTTTTTTAATCCTATTTGACTATAAATGGATCCAATAGTGTCTAATAAAAAAAAATAAGGTTTACATACATTTGTGGTGATTATATTTTGAAAAGTACCCACACCGGCGGGTTTTAGATCGTGCATTTTGTTTTTATTTTTTTATTTTTAATATCGGAATACAATTGAGTTCCTATATAGAAGTTCGTTTTTTTTTTATAACTACCATGTCCTCCGTCATTGATCTCCATCATTTATCGAAGGAGGAAGTTATTATTATTGCGCAGGCGAGAGGTAAAGAAATAAGACAAGAAGCACAAAAGAGCCGAGAATCTTCTCCGAAGTACCGTGTACTCACGGATAGTATGAGAGGCCACAAGGAGTCCGGACGGTCCACTTCACCATTTACCAGCATCCATGGCAGTTTACTCCGTGAAGAGGTAGCAGCATCCACTTCAGCCGCCCAAAAGTCCACTTCAGACATCGTTACCACTGGAATCACTTCTACAGGCACTGGTGACATGGCCAACCCGTCGCCGAACCAATCAAAAAAGAAGCATGGCAGGATTGAGGATCCGTTAATTTCAGGTGACGACTACGATACGGCAATCGAGAAAGACTATCTTACTATCTTTGGAGCCCTCTTTCAAAGATCTCCGATAAGGTATATGAGATGAAAAATAAAATGAAAAAGGAGGACCGTTTAGTTGTGCAGGTGAGTATTGATTTAATTCGTAAGGAGCTATCAAACCTGGCAATAGCTTGCGCCGCCGCCAAAGCGAGAGCTGGTGCCTTTGCCGATATTATAAACTCACAGAAGGGATTAACAGAAAAAATAGATGAACTTATCAAACGTCCGTCCCCTAAGGCTCGAGTTTTTGAAAAACCGGTAAGTACCAAAACTTATGCGGGCGTAGCTGCTGGAGCACCTCCCAGTGGATCTATCCTATTCGAGGGACAGGAGCGTGCGTTGCTCCCCCCCCTAAGGCCCACTATACTATTTTACCCCACAGCTCCTGAAGGCAAAACTTCTGAGGAGACCCAGAAGGTGCTAACGTCTGTTCTAGATCTCAAAACCGACGGTTTCAAAGTGGTCAGGTCACGCAAGGTGAAGGGTGGAGGCTTTCTTCTGCAAACTGAAAGCCCGGGAGTGTAAAGAAAATTCAGAAGGCGGCGGAAAAAAACCCTCAAAGGAATAAAAATGGTTAACCCACAGGGGCGGCTACCCAAGATTGTCATTTACGACGTCCCCAGAGGAGATGCGGCTGCTGATACTGCTTTATTTGAGGAAATTTTTATTAACAACCTCGCTGATAGATCAACTCTTTCTTGAGAAAATCATTTAAGAACAATGAGGAGGGTCTCCCTATTTGGCAAACGCGAAGGTGGGACCATGAATATGATTGTCACGTGTCACCCGGATTGCCGGAAGGTACTAATTGATAGCGGTCTTTGCTACCTTGGGTGGAATGCCTGTCGGGTTCGTGACTACCTGGGAGCTACCCGTTGCTTCAAATGCCACATGTACGGCCATGTGAGCAAATCTTGTACCGCAGCCGGCCATGATTTCGAGGAGTGCCCCAAGAAAGCACAGGCCGCTATCTACGCCACCTGTACCAAGTTCAAGAAACCAGCCGACCATTGCACTGGCGACCACGCCTGCCCCACGTACAGAGCTGCGATCGAGGCCCAAGTCCGCATGACCGATTATGGCCGCCACTAATCCTCTCTCCATAGGCCAGGTCAACCTGCAGAGATCTCGGGTAGCCACCCTTGAGGCCCAGCAGGTCAAGACTGACCTTGGGATCGACATTCTGCTTATTCAGGAGCAATATGTTTGGCAAGAAAAAACACCTGGTGTCATTAGTCCAGGGGCGGTACTCCAAGTAGGCAGTTCCCCCGGGGCGGGTGTTCTGGTTAATACCTCGTTGATCAGCCCCCTCCTTCTCGAGGGGCTTTCGAACGAATACCAAACCTGTGTTTCCTTTAAATTTGGCGATACTGAGATCATCGTGATCTCTATCTTTGGCGATACTTTAAATATGGTAATTTAGTGGAACCGCATATTTTGAGCCTCACGCGTGCCTTGCATAAATTAAAAGGCCGAAACATTATAATTGGAGGTGACTTCAATGCGCGCTCGCCTCTCTGGTTCGACTTTAGCGAAAATCGGACGGAAAGATCCTATGCCGTCGAAGATCTTATCTCAGCGCAAGGTCTGTTCATCATCAATGAACCAGGTACGTTTTCAACATTTTCGGGAACCGGTGGCGAAAGCAACATTGATCTCACTCTTTGCTCTGGATCTGTTGCGGCAAAAATTTCAAAGTGGACGGTTCATGAGTGTGCAATAGCTTCCGATCATAGATTAATAACTTTTTCAGTAGGAATTGCAAAGACAGAAGCTCCAAGATCATCTTGGAACTTCAGAACCACTAGGGAGAATTGGGATAACTTTGGGGATGCGCTCCGTCAATCTTTAAGGGGTTTTCAAGACATAGCTGCTAGGGAACCGGACAACTTGGGGAATTTCTTTAACGCAGCGGTGGTATCAGCTGCTGAAATTTCTTTGGGCAGATCAAATCCAAAGAAGGTCATTAGGACGCCGTGGTGGACACAAGAGCTGACTTTGCTGAAGGGGGTTTACAAAAAGGCCTATAGGAGCCCGGTGGTCGTCAGGCGGGGTGAATGCTCACCTGAAGAAGCAGCTGCCCTTCAGACCCGTTTTAGGGCTTCCCGTGGTGCCGATTTGTCGTGTGTCCTCTTAGCAAAACGAGCTGCATGGCATAGTTGGGTAAATGAAGTGGGTAACGCCAACCCGTGGGAAATCCACAGCGCTGTTGAAAACTCGGGAAAAGGATCAGAACGATACTTATCGAGCGTCATGCTCGGTAGTAGCAAAGGGAACGTAGAGAGTGTTGACATAGTATCCACTCTTGAGACACTTCTGGGCAAGTTAGTTCCGCTAGACTCAGTTACTGGGGAAAGTGTTCACCATCAACAGGTTAGAAATCTGTCACGGCTTTCCACCTAGAGACCTCGCCCAGGGGGACGGCGTACCACCGTTAGGTCGAGCAGAGGTTGAAATCATAATTAAGGGTTTGGGTCCGAAAAAGGCACCGGGATTTGACAGATTGAATGGCATAATAGCGAAGAATGTTTGGATCCACGCTAAAGAGGAGTTTTATCAAGTGTTGGAAACGTGCTTGCGAAGGGCGGTATTCCCTACAGAGTGGAAGAAAGGCGTGCTCCGGATTATACCAAAGGGGAATGGTAAGCCGAGAACAGACATCGGGGCCTACAGGCCCGTCACTTTACTTCCAATTTTAGGTAAAATACTGGAAAGAATCATCAGACATAGGCTCCGCCTCACCCTGTCAACGCCCAGCGATCGCCAATTTGGCTTCGTCCCCGGTAAGTCCACGAAGCACCCCATTAAGTATGCGCTTGAATGGGTTGAGGTTTTGCACCAAGAAGTATGTAATAGGAATCTTTTTGGACATCTTGGGTGCCTTCAATCATGCGTGGTGGCTGATGATTTTAACTAAATTGAAAAGTCGTAATTGCCCGCCTTTACTGTTCAAAATTGTTAGTGATTATTTACGCAACAGAAAGGTAATTGTGATGTACGGCGATGTTTTCATCGTACGTGATATTGACATGGGCTGTCCACAAGGGTCGGTTCTCGGACCGGACCTGTGGAACATCCTTTTTGACGACTCCCCTAGGTTACCCTTGCCTGAAGGATGCATATCGGTTGACTACGCTGACGATAAGTTTGTTTTGGTCTCAGGGGACAGCAGAAAGGAAGTGGAGAGCAAAGCAGAAGAATGTCTGCGTGAAATTCTTGAATGGGGTAAGAGAAACAGGCTGAACTTCGCTCCCCATAAGACTGTGGGACTCTTAAAGAAGGGTATACTCAGTCGTACCAGAAATCCTTCCATCAGAATGGGAGGCTCCACTATTCGTTTTGTTGAAAACACCAGGTATTTAGGCGTCATCTTAGATAGATCTTCTTCGTTCCTAGCGCACGTAAAGAGCGTTTCTAGCAGGGCCCAGGCTCTTTTCTTGAAATTGAGGAGGCTCTCAACAGCTGAGTGGGGATTGCGGACTCCGGCACTTCGCCTCCTATATAAGTGTGTGTACGTGGGGCAAGTCTCGTATGCCGCCTCTGTAAGGGAGCACCGGCTAGATAATGCATTGATCCACTTGGCCCTCAAGCGAGGCCAACAGACTCCCCTGTTGGCCCTCTCGGGCGCATATAGGACTGTGGCTAACGATGCATTGCCGGTTCTGGCTGGTACACTGCCGATTGACTTGGAAATTAGGGAAATTTTGACAAAAAAGGCATTGACGAGAGGTAGGGTTGCTGTCCACCTGGGAGTCAAACTGTCACCAGGTGAAGCGGTATCCCTCCCTGGCTTATTGAAAGCTATGCGAGATAGATACTAATAAAAGTAATACTTAAGTTACCAATACTAACACCCACATCAATCATATTCGAGAAATTCCCAGTGATGAAAATTCAAAAATTACATTCAAAACAAATACTAACTTTCCTTAACAAGAACTTATCCACATTTAACATTTCACAAAACTCTCGCAATACTAGAACAAGACATGCTCTCCAACTACAAATACCAAAAACAAACACATCCTTTGGACAAAAACACTACAGATACCAGGCTATAAAACTATACAATTCTCTTCCTACACAATATAAAACAACTAATATTATTGAATACTGTTATGTCTGCCCTTTCCTCGGCAGATAGTAATTATTAAATACGGTTCTTTGAATATAAAAGTGTTTATTTACTGGAATAACCTAGCTGGATTGCTACGACTGTTTACTATTCGGGGGTAGGTAAATCTCTGCGGCCTTGCCAGTGGAGCTCGTCAAGTCTATCTCCGAGACTGCTTCTTGTACGCCAATGCCATCTGGCGAGCTATGGTGCAAGCTACATGCTTACCGCCATCTATCGTATTCTTTCCATATGAAATACTTAATTACTCTACATCACACACTCCCCCACCTAACCTCAAGCCCTGGCTACAATAAATACAAGTCATGTTCTTTTCAAAGAAGTTATACAATTTGACAAAAAAAATAGGATTTTAAATATTTCATTTATACACGATTTTATACACTATTTTATAACCAAACATAGTCATGATTTTAAATATTTCAACTTAAATATTTCTGTTTCTCTGGGAGGGACCTTTATGAACGCCTTGAACGGAGCCTTCCTTCCCAAGGTCTTAGTTGAGTAGTTTGCTCTCGATCATCCGCTGGTAATCTGAAATCAAGAGAACTCCACGTTAGCCCCTTCAACAAAGCTGAGGTCCCCAACTCGTCTGAAGCGCATTTCGTGACCTCAGACGCGGTGGGTGGGTTATTATCTTCACTCTCCTCTTCCCATTTCACAGATAAACTCTTTAACTGATCAATATGCCTCTTCCAAGTCAACGGAGTACCACAGATCCTAACGATATAAACTTTTTTACCCACTTTCCTTTCTACAATACCTCTAACCCAACCAACTTTATTCACCTGACGGAAGTCCTTGACCAGACACTTTTGTCCAACATGTAAATTCCTAATTTTTACGCCCCCATAATTCCTTATTTGATTATCTTGACTCCTTTTTATATTATCGTTAGCTATTTTTCTCTGTTCTGACACATCTTCCTGAGTGGTTTTAGGAATTAAACTACTGAAAGTTGATTTCAGTCTCCTACCAAACATCAAGACTGCCGGTTCTAATCCCGTTGTGCAATGTGGCGAATTTCGATAATCCGATAGAAAATCACATAATCTACTTTCATAATTTACTGGAAAATTATTCCTAACCATAATTTTTTTTTAAAAAATTTTTACCGTTCTAACTGAATTTTCAGCTTGTCCATTACACTGAGGGAATTTTACCGGTGAATTTAAAAATTCTATGTTATTCTCTTTAAGAAATTCTTTAAACTCTACACTAGAAAATGCTGTTCCATTATCCGAAACTATGCAATCAGGGTTACCAAAATTAGAGAAAATTCTTCTCAATTCCTTAATCGTGTTAAACGAATCCGCCCTTGGAACCTCTAAGCAATCGATCCACTTGGAAAAAGCGTCACAAATTACAAGAAACATTTTTCCTGCTACCGGTCCGCAGTAGTCTACATGCACCCTACTCCAAGTTGCCCCAGGGTTCGGCCACACTGACAAATGACTCTTAGAAGGTGCCGGCCTCATAGCCGCGCAATCATCACATTTTAGAACCATTTTTTCAATGTCATTGTTCAGTGATGGCCACCAAAAATAAGCTTTTGCTAGGCCCTTCATTTTAACTATTCCTAAATGAGATCTGTGTAATAACTCTAGCACATGTTCTTGTAAGGAACTCGGAATGACAATTCTATGTTGCCAGAAAAGGCAATCCTTGACTATGGACATTTCGTTTCTCTTAACCCAGAATCTCCACAGTACATCATCTCGACCAACTCGATTTGGCCAGCCCTTACGCAAACACGTTAAAACTTCCTGAATAACCGTGTCTGTCTTTATAGCTGTGGAAATGAGCTTGATATCTATGTGCTCGCATTTATCTACATAACACACAAAATCTGATCCATAATCATCTTCAAATTCTTCTTGAGAATTTTCTACCGGAAGCCGAGATAGAAAATCCGCATGATTATGACATGACTTAACAAATTCTACCTTATACGCAAATCCTGCTAATATAATTCCATAACGCTGCAATCTGTTAGCCGCTAAAACTGGAATATTTTTGTGTTCCCCTAAAATCCTCATCAATGACAAAATATCTACCCATAATGTCATTCTCTTCCGTACCAAACCGAAAAAATTTGTTCAACCCCAATCCTATAGCTAAAGCTCGAAGGTATCGCCATGTACCAACGTAAGCTACGGGTATCTTGAAATTATCACTTAAGTAACGCCATGTACAAAAAGCTAAAATTTCCAAAATAAAAAAAAAAAATGAACGCATAATTTATGAGTAACGCCATGTACTACAAATTCTAATACGAACGAGATCGGGTAGCTTGTAAGTATCGTCATGTACAAACAAATTCTACAAACAAATATGATCGGTGAAGTTGTTAAGTAACGCCATGTACAAACAACTCTAATATCAAAATGATATCACCCTTCCTCCTACTTAATGGTACTCTCGGGGAAGCAAACTCCCCACTAATTAATCGAAGAATTTATTCCGTCTTTTACTATTGACTTTAATTCAGACTCAACTTACTTTTATTGTTAATAGGATCGGCCTAGCATTGAAAAAAAAAATTTGGACCCGCGTCTTTATTCACTATAAAAGACACCTAAAAAATTTACAAACCACAAGAAAAAATACAAAAACAAAAAAAACTTAAATTTTTTTTTTTTTTTTTAAATTTACCCAACTAGTTAGAAAAAACTTCCGGGTAATCTTGAATAAACTTTTCTCCATTCCTCATTTGCGGCGTCACTAAATTAATTGTCTCCTGAGAAGTTATCCCAAGATCGAAACATTCCATAAAATCTCTTCCCACAATTAATTCTGTTCCTTTTATTACTACAATAAAATTAATATTTTTGTTCCTACCCTTAAATTTCACATCAAAAATCGCCTTTCCTACGACTTTTAAACGATTATTTCCATAACCTGAAATAATCCGCTTGTCTTGTGACAAAATGATTGAACTAAAATGTCGTTTAAAAATACCCTCCGGCATCACACATAAAGATGAACCGGAATCAATCATTGCCGTAAACTTCTTGTTATTAATTTCAATTTCAGCAGTAATCGGACTAATTGACGCAACTAAACTTTACTATCCCTGTGATTTTCAAAAATGGGATTTATAGGATTATTCTTGCAGAATTTCTGTAAATGCCCAACGCCCTTACATTTAAAACATTTCGCATTACGAAATTTACAATCAAACGATAGATGATCATTCCTTTTGCAAATAAAACACTGTTTTTTAACACTACCCACGGGTGATCTAAAATTCGTACCTGAATTTGATCCTAACCTATAAGCTGGTTTCGTGTTAAAACTACCCTTGGGGCTCGTCGATCGTTCCCTACGCTGATCTCGCTTGAACCCATCGCTAGTAACTCGTTTTTTTACTAGGTTTACTTCTGATTTTACTGTATTAGCACTATCCAAAGTTGACATACTAACTGCAAGTCCTTCTATTTCATTAAACGACAACGTTTGCCCTTCTACGAAAATTTTCTCCTTCGTGCGTCCCGGTAACAACCCGATTGCAAACATGTCTATGAGGTTTTTTTCAAGCCTCGTTTCGAATTGACAATACGTTGCTAAAGAACGAAGTCTAACCGCGAAATCTCTTATCGTCTCGCCTTGTTGTTGCCTCGCTAAAAAAAATTCTCCCGTTCTTTAAAAACTGAACGATTTTTGTTACAATGTTTGTCGAGAAGCGCTAAAAGTTTATCAAAAGATAAGTCCGTTACTTTACTTGGAAAACACAGATTAATTAGTAAGGTTAACGTTTCTGATTCTAGGAGATTCAATAAAAAAGCCCGTTTTTTTCTCCACAGACGCTTTGTCATCATGGATCACGAAAAATTGCTCTATCCGAAGTCGAAACAACCCCCAGTCTCCGGAGAGATGGCAAAACGGTGGTATTCTACCCGATTCCATAACTCCCAACAAATAAATCGGCAAAGAAAAATCAACAAGAAAACAATAACAAATAATCCCTCTCAAAGAATCAAAAATACTTATCTCAGGAACTCTTCTGGTCTCCCTCTGGGTTTTATCCTTGTCTTCTGATTAATCCAATGATCCACAGATTCGTCCTTGAAACTATTAACCCAATGATCCGTTTTGACCTTGAAACTTCTGATTAATCCAATGATCCACAACCAGATCGCCTCCTTGCGGTATTTCACTTCTGTTCCTAAAACAAAAATCTTCTTAACCAGCCCGTAGCCACGGAACCAAATGCTCCTTAATCTCGAGCAGAATCTCTTCCGATTCCTTGCCAAAACTGCAAGTCACTCCAGCAGTGACTTAGTCCTCCGTGTCCAGCACCAATTATTATTCGCACGCGTAACTTTCACACAATTATACTTATACGGCTGCGCCAATTGTTATGTCTGCCCTTTCCTCGGCAGATAGTAATTATTAAATACGGTTCTTTGAATATAAAAGTGTTTATTTACTGGAATAACCTAGCTGGATTACTACGACTGTTTACTATTCGGGGGTAGGTAAATCTCTGCGGCCTTGCCAGTGGAGCTCGTCAAGTCTATCTCCGAGACTGCTTCTTGTACGCCAATGCCATCTGGCGAGCTATGGTGCAAGCTACATGCTTACCGCCATCTATCGTATTCTTTCCATATGAAATACTTAATTACTCTACATCACAAATACAAAAAAAACATAAGAAACTGGCTACAATCTTTCTAACTTTTGAATTGAAGTCGATTTTATATTTTGATTTTTATTGTTTCTCTTTTTTATATTAGCTATTAACACTCTTTTGTTTTACTATCCACAATTTATAATTTATAATTTATAATTTATAATTTAAAATTTATAATTTATAATTTATAATTTATAATTTATAATTTATAATTTATAATTTATAATTTATAATTTATAATTTATAATTTATAATTTATAATTTATAATTTATAATTTATAATTTATAATTTATAATTTATAATTTATAATTTATAATTTATAATTTATAATTTATAATTTATAATTTATAATTTATAATTTATAATTTATAATTTATAATTTATAATTTATAATTTATAATTTATAATTTATAATTTATAATTTATAATTTATAATTTATAATTTATAATTTATAATTTATAATTTATAATTTATAATTTATAATTTATAATTTATAATTTATAATTTATAATTTATAATTTATAATTTATAATTTATAATTTATAATTTATAATTTATAATTTATAATTTATAATTTATAATTTATAATTTATAATTTATAATTTATAATTTATAATTTATAATTTATAATTTATAATTTATAATTTATAATTTATAATTTATAATTTATAATTTATAATTTATAATTTATAATTTATAATTTATAATTTATAATTTATAATTTATAATTTATAATTTATAATTTATAATTTATAATTTATAATTTATAATTTATAATTTATAATTTAATCTGAAAAATGTCCTCCACAACACAGGTGAACTCCTAGTGTGGAGGACAATATATTATACCTTTGTAATGTAAATGTACTAAGAATAAATAAATAAATAAATAAATAGAACGCTGAGTGTATGGCAAGAGCGGTGGGATAGTAGGTCGACGAAAGGTAGATTGACTTTCTCTTTCTTCCCCTCAGTTAAAAGCAGAATAGAAGGGGCGCACATAAAACTGGATCACTACATGACGCAAATGGTGTCCGGTCATGGGGAGTTCAGGGGACGACTACATAGTCGGGCACTGTCTCCTCATCCGAACTGCGCATGTGGTGACACTAACCAGACAGCCGAGCACATTCTGTGGCACTGCGAGTTGATGAAGGATGCCAGAGAGGAAATGTTGGAAGGTTTGAGAGGGATTACAAGACCGGCATGGAATGCCGATCTGGTGTCGAACAGAGATAATTTTGAATGCTTTTAAAAGTTTGTAAAGTCGTGGGTGGAGAGATGGCCTATGCTTAGAGTTGCTGACTTAGATTAAAATCATCTTTGTTTCAGGTGCCAAACGTATTGCTCTTGTCTCACCATGGTTACTCCTCCTTCTCAATTTTATTATTTCCTATGCTCGATTGCTTTATACTTCTGTTATACTCTTGTTTTTACTTTTCTTGTTTGGTGGTATGACTACACCGTATTTATTATTCTGTTTTTATTTATAACTACTATTACACATTATTATTTTTTGCTCTTTACTGCTGCGTAATCTTAATATTATTTTTTTTCTTTTTTCTCTATTTTGTTGCGTCAATTTGTTGTTGATCATTTTACTTGTCTCACTTGGTTTTATTATGTTACTAACATCTTGAATTGTGACTAGGTTGCTGTACTGAACTTCATTGTACTGTATTGTCCAACTCCCCACCATGGGGGCGGATAGACCCGGTCCCTGCATCCGAGGCTCACTTCATTCCCCAGGGTCTTTGGGAGTATCTCCCCCCCCCCCCTCCACAAATACTTCTTCAAGGGTACTTTTGGGAAACCGGCTAAGGGATGCGGGCGTTTGGGCACGTTACGGCCCGGCCGCTCGCCCGCTCATTCTCGCCGGGACTGCCCCGTGATAGTGGGACAAACTGCCCCCGATATCTTTCTTTTTATATATTTTCTTTGGTTTTAATCATACTTACACCTGTAAATATTTTTCTTTTTATTTATTATTTCACTCAACTAGATGCTGAACCAACAGGCGAACACATCTATGATGTGTCTTTATTTTGTTAATTACTTAAAATGTAAGTATGCATACATTTTCACTTACCAAACTACCTACGTGACAGTCAGGCGAACTCTCCATCCACAGAGATAAAAAAGTAAAATAAATCTAATTAGAAGCCATAGTGAAATAGTAAAGAGTGCAGAAAATATCTAACGTACTACCACGCGTGACTACGTGTATTTTTGTATAAATAAAAAGTGATTCCGTTACTCAAATCCACAATCTTATACTTGATAATCTAGTGAATACAGTGACTAATAAAAAGTAACTAACAACAAATCACTATAATACTGTGGCTGTGTAAATCTAAAAACACTTACAAAAAATAAGTAAATCCCAAAAACAGTGATTCTAGACTTATTGTGCAAAAAAACAATTTAATAAGTGAAAAAAATACATACATTCCAGTGACATTGAGATCGATACAACATAATTCGGAATAACATATTCACATCAATAGAACACAACAGTTTATATTGTGATTAAAAGGCAGTATCGATACCTAGCGAAATAGCCCAGCGGTCATCGTATTTGACTGTGGTTCTGTTGACCTCAGTTCGAACCCGAGTGAATCCGAACAATTTTTGTTATTTTCTTCTTTTATTATAATAATAGGAATTAATCCTTTTATTAATATAATTAAAAATAACAATAGCACCATCTTTCTACAAAACTTATCACTAAAATAATTCAAAATGAGCAGACAAAGGAAACCAGCGACACCTTGCGACGCAGATGAAAATGACATACCTTCAAACAAGACTGCTCCCAAACAAAAGATCAAGGACACCCCACAGAATTCGAATACAAGTGACGTACTTAAATCTAATGAAGAAAGTAACTCCCTCTATGAGCGCCTTACTAAACACTTCGATGCAAAAATTACGGAAATAAAAATAATGTTTACAGATGAAATCAATGAATTAAAGAGAAGCAGTGATTTCATCTGTAACCAATACGAAGACCTGCTCACAAGATTTAAAAAAATGGAGGATCTTCACAAAGAGACCAAATACCTACGCGAGGAAAACGAAAATAAAAACATCAGAATCTCTTCTCTAGAATGTCGTCTGGCAGAATTGGAGCAGGAAAAACATTTTGACAGTATAGAGATGGCGGGAGTAAAGTTGCAGCCGGGAGAACCACCTGTGGAAGCGGTACTTCGGGTCGCCAGCTCCCTGGGAATGCCACTGTTACAGCAGGATCTGCGAATGGTGACCTCAACACAGGACCGGAGACACAACACCACGGACAAACTCCGTGCTGCCTTCCACAGCCTGAAAACTAGGGATTCCTTTTTATCACTAAAAAACGCGGCCAAAACATTAATTTCAAACTCCCCCATATACATAAGTGAAGTACTAACACCGTACTACAAAGAATTACTTTGGAAAACGAAGCAATCAGCAAAAGACAAAAACTTCCAATTTGTATGGTTTAAATCCGGAAAACTGCTAGTCCGGAAAGGGCCGGGGGAAAAAATTATACAAATAAAACATGAAAATGACTTAAAAAAAATAATGTAACTAATGAAGGTCACTCAGACCTCGTAACAAAACTATCCTGATTTATATAACATCATGGCTGATCTACTCTCAATTAACTTAAATAGCTCTCACCAACATCATACAACCAATGACACAAAACTATGTGATGATATTTTTAACAATCCAGACTCTCTGACACTACTTAACCAAAACATAAGATCACTTAATCGTAACTATGACGAACTTGACATACTCTTACGCAACTTTAATACAGATTTTAAAATTATAATCCTAACGGAATGTTGGATATCAACCGCTTTTACAAAAAAACATAAAATAAATTATACTGAGTATCACACATTAAAAAACAAAAATCAAAATGATGGGATTGTTGTGTACATACATGATAATCTTAACGCCTCTGTTTCAGAAATCGACTTGATAAATACTAACTGTTTACAAATAATCATCGACTCAGATACATGTGTTCTCGCCATATACAGATCACCATCCACACATAACGTTACACCATTTATAATAGCTTTAGATACTCACCTAAAAAAACTCACTTCATACAAAAACATCATCATAGCTGGTGATCTAAACATAAACATACTTCCTAATGGCCACCCTCAAAATATCGATTACCAACTGATGCTTCTGGAACATGGCATTATAAGCATCATTAACACTCCTACCAGAGTAAGCAAAGACTCAGAATCATGTATAGATCACTTTATGGTAAAATCAAAAAGTCAAATATGTAGTGCAGTATACGAATCCACAATCACAGATCACTACACAATTATGATAGGCCTAACTTCGCCAACTAGAAACTCAACTTTTCAAAATAATACCACAAAAAAAATAATTGATTACGTTAACCTAAAACAATGTTTAGAGAAAAAAACGTGGGAACATCTTACAAAATTTTACTCAGCAGAAGAGGCCTGGAATTTCTTTTTAACATACCTACAAACTCTCATTACCCAAAATACCAAAACGATATACATACCTATTCCACATCGCAAAGTAAGACTTAAAAAATGGATTACCCAAAGCATCATTAATAGCATTAAAAAAAGGGACAAATTACACAAACAAGTCAAACAGAACCCATATAATACCTCACTATATTTCTTCTATAAAAGGTACAGAAACATCTGTTCTCTAACAATACGTAAAGCCAAAGAATTATACTATCGAAACAAACTGATAACATCAAACTATGACCCTAAAAGCGTGTGGTCAATTTTGAGGGAAAGTTCGCATTCACAGAAGAAAAAAGACGATACCATAAAAAATCTACTCATTGATGATAAAGAACTCCACTTCCATGACAATCCTACACGTATCCTTAATCACATCAACAAACACTACACAAATATTGGAGTTAGCCTAGCTGAAAATATCAAAATTACGCAGCCTCCCCAAGATATTCAGGAACCTCAAAACAATACATCTAATATAAGCAATGAAAATTTTAACAGATACTTCAAATTACGAAATATTACACTAGAAGAAACCAATAAAATAATTCATTCACTAAAGATTAACAATACTACGGGTCCTGATGGTATAGACTCTAAAACTATCTTAACATTAAGCCAACAACTACTTACACCACTCACATATTTAATTAATCGTAGTCTAAAAGAAGGAATTTTTCCTAGCTTACTAAAAAAAGGCCTTATTATTCCAATTTTCAAATCAGGACAAAAAAATAATGTTAACAACTATAGACCCATTACACTACTAAATACCATTTCGAAAATCCTGGAAAAAACTATTAAAAAACAGCTCCAACACTATTTAGAAGCAAAACAAATACTCTCGGTAAACCAATATGGCTTCAGGAAAAACAGGAGCACAGAACATGCAATAGCTACCGTAACAGACTTCATCACACATAATCTAGACGCTAAGAAAAAAGTTATCTCTATTTACTTAGATCTATGTAAAGCTTTCGACACAATCTCTCATGAAAAACTTTTCAAGAAGTTAAAACACATTGGCATTAATGGAGTAGAATTCAATTTAATTAAAAGCTTCATGTCTGACAGAACGCAACAAGTAAAAATTGACAACAAGACAAGTGAACCACTTTCAATTACGTACGGAGTACCACAGGGGAGTGTACTTGGCCCTTTATTATTCCTCATTTATATTAATGAACTGTGCGACATTAAAATTGAAGGTAAAATCGTGACTTTCGCTGACGATACTGTTCTCCTCTGTCAAGCAGCCACATGGAAAGATGTATTTATAATAGCCGAAAAAAGTTTATCAATCGTCAAAAAATGGCTAAACAGTAATACTCTAACCGTTAATACAATCAAAACAAAATATATCACTCATAGTATTACACAAAGAGGTCAACCTCCATCAAACATAGGCTTGCTTCTACATGACTGCACTTTATCCAACTGCCAATGCGAACATATAGAAAGGGTAAAACATACAAAATACCTGGGGGTTATTATTGATTCACACTTACGCTGGACTGACCACATTAATTTCATCACAAATAAACTGAAACGAGTCATGCACCTAATAAAGTACATTAAAAACATCTTCCCACTTACAATACTAAGATCGATCTATTTTGCACTTTGTCAATCCATTGCCACATATGGAATACTAGCTTGGGGAAGTGCTACAAACATAGCAATTGACCCAATTCAAAAAATACAAAAAGCGATAATTAAACTCATCTTGCAAGTACCATTTCACACAGATTCTAGCGAAATCTACAAAACATTAGAAGTCATGTCAATAAGACAACTTTATGCCAAATCTGCTATAATATACCTTATCCAAAACAGACTACATCTTCCAATTCAACCAAAAACCATAACAAAAACCAGGTCCTTAACAAATAAAACACTGAATATACCGATAACACACACCACACATGGACAAAGACACTTTCAGTATTATGCAACCAAACTTTTTAATTGCATGCCCATTACTTTGAAACAAATACTATCTGCAAATACATCTACAAACATTCATAAAAAACATATCACTGACTGGATTAAAAATCAAGATATTAACTTTATACAAAACATTATTATTCCTAACCAAACATAATAAAACTATAAAAAGTGTAAAATTAAATAAACCTAAAATTTAAGTAGTTTTTCAAGTATCCAACGCAACCCTTACAATACATACACTTACAATTTGTATATGTGTGTACATATGTGTATGTGAATGTGTATTCGTATGTATACATATGTATATATATATATATATATATATATATATGTGCATGTACATGTATGTATATGGATGTGTATGTATGTGTATGTTTATATATATTTTTTTTTATATTTCTCTAATATATACATAAAAAAAACTTTTTTTTCTCTTCTAAATGTACAATAACTATTAAAATAAAAAAAAAAGTAAAAAAATAAAACTTTCTATTACAACACATAAATACTTGTCACACATAATCATAAATAAACACGTAAACACCTCAGCACAGGTTCTCCTAGTGAGGTGTTCACGAAACATACAGCAATACCTATACACAGTTTCACCTTCACAAACCTACCTTACACCCAACATAATAAAATTGCAAAATATATTATGTAAAAATGTTTTCAAAATTTATCTATTATGTAAAAATGTTAAAGGTAAATACTGTAATACATAGAAATAAATAAATAAATTTTTCTTTTTTACTAACAATCATGCATGCAGGGACATTGGAGGGTCTAGATTCGTTTCAAAAATAAATGTAGCTTCCTTTTTACAAAAAAATTAGAGTCCTGACGTGTGCGGCTAAGGAGGTTAAACAATCAGTTTCCTCAAACAGCCGTGGGAAAGTGGTGGGTCCCCTCCAATTTCCGGGTTACGAATAACCCAACAATTTTTGAAAATCTCCTTCTACCACCACAGAAAGCCGAAAATGTTGCTTGTGTTGTGATTGAGGACAGAGCCAGCCGAGGAATCGAACATGCGATGCCCGGATGGGATCCAAGCACTCTGCCCACTCAACCAGGGTCAAATACATTTAAACAAAAAAAAGTTATATTAATACATGCAAATGTCATGTCACCGGGTCCCACAGACCCTACCAGGCGTAGCTAGTGGTATAGTTTTACCAGGAATGCGATGGGTTAAATCAAATTCCCAATAAAAAAATATGTAAATACAACGTCTATAAAATAACGAATACCTTTATATTTTATATAGCGGTCTGTATTTATTAAAAAAAATATATATCCAACCTGAAAACTTGGTTTCCAGATGTAAAATTATTTTCTAAATCCTGGATTGACCAAAATACCAAAGCAGATAGAATGGGACCGTATATTATAAAGGTTATAAAACGTTCTACGTGAGAAGCTTTCAATGGGAAAAAGCTGGTGGTTAAATTGTAAATTATTCCTGATGTATGGCCATGCGATGCGGACACGTATATTTTACGTGGCATAAACCCAAATACGATTCTGAAAAATATTTTGGTGTTTTTTTCAAAATATAACAATAAATTCAGTGGTCCTTTAGGTTCTTTTAGATTTATCTAAAAGTAACTGTAGATTTATCTAAACGTAACTTAATGAACCTTACTCTTACATTGTAAAATAAAACATATAAGATAATATCGACGCTGGAAAGGAAGAGTTACTAAAACGCCTCATCGGGTGAAAATGAGTTATATAAGCAGTCCAACTTAATTTTTGATTCTGCGTCGATTGGTCCTAGTTTCTTACTTTTACTTTTATGGCGCTTTAGTCGCCACAAATTAGCTATTTTTTTTAAATTGCATCGACTTAAACGACAGCAAATATTGTCTTTTTATATTAGTGCGACTTAAGTCATCTTAAATTGTGGAAGGTTGCATCACTCTTCCTTTCCAGTATTTTGTCCAATTTGTAAGCTTTTATTACCTTCCACGTTTTAGGATAACATGTAGAATTAGCTTTTTTTCCTTACCATGAAATGGCTATGGAAGTTACTTAAACGCATGTTCCCTACTGTAATAAAGTATATAATTGACATTAGTATTTCTTCCCTACTCGTTTTAATAATATATTGGTTGTTAAATTAAACGGGTCAAATTAAAAAGTACTATCAATGGCGCTTTAGCCGTTTTTGCTTTCCAAAAAAAAAAAGATTTGTCGTCTTAGTTAATTATGCTTGCTACGATTTACAGTTGATTTGACGAATAAATCATTTAAATATATTGAACGTCATTTTGCTAATGTCGTTTAGTTCTACCATTTTATGATCGATTTAATCGGAAGCACCAACCTATAAATATAGTTACAGATTCCACGGGCGCTTTGTAATTTTATTTTTATTTATAATTAATAGCTGCACCTTTATAGCATGTTTTAGTTTATGTTAAAATGGTAGGCCTGCAGGGTGCAGACCGTTCATTATTATTTTTATTTTTTATTTTATGCCTTTTGCCCTTCAAGAGTTGATCATTATATGTTTATTCGCTCATCGTGGCGAATTGATTTTTATAAAATAAAACTGTTCTTAATTTCAAATTTACATTAACTGAAAAGTTTAGTTAGTTAAGTAGGCCTGCAGGTGCAGAGTTATTAATCATATTATTATATGATTAATAACTATATACAGAGTTATTAATATATTAGTCATTAAGTCATTAATCATATTTTTTAATTTTTTTGTGTGCTTTCACCCTTCAGGGGTTAATTATTATTTAATATATAATACACGCCAAACGCGTGCCTAACATTTGTACACGGTTGGCATTTGTCACATGAGAACGGGTCGTTTCTTCGACTCGTTGTTGTGTTCAACAGCTCGGCTGTGGAATGATTTGCCGGCTTCTGTGTTTCCTCCTTCCTACAACATGGGTCTCTTCAAGACCAATGTTCATTCCTTCCTTTCCTCAAAAAGACCCTCCACACAGCATCCTATGTGGAGTTAATGTAAAAAAAAATATTTGCTCATAGTAGCGCATTCTCATGATACTATTCTTAATTTAAAATTAACATTTTTGAAATGTTAAAATTGTAGAAACTAACTTTGGTACAAATGTTTAGGCGATGGAAATATAATAAAATCCGTGTTTTTTTTACTTCTTTTTTAACCAATAAAATACCCCAATGCAATGGCGTAGCGTGGGTTTCGGCCGCCCGGGGTGGAGGAAAACTCTCCCCCCCCCCGCCAACTTCTACAGACTTCTTGCGCAGATTTTCAAGCGCTGACTGACGGGGGAAGGGGGTAGATATCCTATTTTTTAGGCCGATTTTTATAATCCCATGTGCCGAGTGCGTTTCCAATAAAATCATGCTTAAAATTCTACTACAAATTTATATATAACTGCTCTCAAAAATCAAGAATGGTTGATAGAATTTCGCATCTTCATCACGCGTACGTATGGAATGCAACTCAAATGCAAAGCTTCGCTCGGTCGGCAATTTATTGTTATATTGATAACATAAAACTGGTTTAAATATGCGGTGTACCAAAACTACACTTTGAACATACAATTTTTTTTCTTTGATTCTAGCGGCACTTACATTCTGAACACAAAACTGGTTTTAATTAAATCTGATGCGGTGAACTAAAACTACACTCAGAACATGAAAAGGGTTTTTCTTTGATTTCGCCGGCACTACATTCTGAACACAAAACTGGTTTTAATTAAATCTGTATGTGATGGATTAAAACTACACTCAGAACACCGGGGCGGAGGAAAATTTCGCCGCCCCCTACCGCCGCCTAACTGAATTTGTTCCTTCGAAATGTGTCAGCAGATGAATTCAACTGGAATTTTACATTATGTACTGGTTTAAATTAAATCTGTACCTGGCGAATTAAAACTATATTCAGATCATGAAAATGGTTTTTCTTTGATTCTGGCAGCACATGCATAGTTTGCAAATAAAATAATATAAGTAACTGAACTTCATATAAGGGGATGTTTTCCTTCGAAATGTGTCAACAGATGAATCCATAACTGGAAATTTACATTCTCAACACAAAATTGGTTTGAATTAAGTTTGTATGCGGCGAATTGAAAGTACACTCAGAACATGAAAATGTTTTTTATTTGATTCTGGCAGCACATACAGAGTATGCAACTAGAATTTTATAACTGAACTTCATTCTTTTAATATTTATAACTGAATTTTATAACTGAGATTCATCTGCTGACACAATTCAAAGGAAAACTGATTTAACCCTTCGAATAATAAAAAAAATATTTATAAACTTTGGCCTCTCAATGTTTGCGCACATAATTTCCGGATCTTCCCATGCATTTTAAATGTTCCCTTTTATTGTTTTTTTTTTATCCTTTTGCAAAAAACAAAATTGTTCTAAAATCTATAGTAATTTTTCCGACGTGCTTATTAGAACATTATTGTTTCTAAATATTACAATTTTGATTTTGGAAATGTGGATTGGCTCATAAATACACGCCTGCGAATATTCGAATTAAAGTACCTAAATTAGTATAAATTTTAATTTGAAATACAGATTCCTTTTCTTAAAAAAAATGTAATAAAACTCTAACTTGTCTTTTTATTGCAATCACAAATTCATTTTAAAATTATATGTGTGGGACATAATTTCACAATTTTATTAAATTAAATGTGTGGGACAATTTGCATCTCCTGTGATTAGACGGGTTAAATTAAATCTGTATTTGGAGAATTAAAACTACACTCATTAATGAAAATGGTTTCTCTTTGATTCTGGCAGCATATACATAGTCTGCAACTAGAATTTTATAACTGCACTTCGATTAAAATATTGGTCTCTTTCGAAATATATCACCAGATAAATACACAACTGAACACAGGTTTTACTTAAGAGTGAATCTAAACAGAGTTATCAGCTTTGGTTAGTATTACTCTCATAATATGCGTACGGTTTTCCTACGAATTGCGAAATTTCCAGCTTAAAAAAATATAATTATTGATATTTTTAATAAATAATAAAAAAAAGGTTGGATTCGTAAACGAAAGTATCGTAGAACATTTTCAAATAATGATTTGAAGTGGTTTAAATTTTTCTAAGGTGAGTCCCCCCTTAAAAGTGCCGCCCGGGGCGGGCCGCCCCCCACCCCCGCTACGCCACTGCCTCAATGACCGTAGTATAATTATGAATTCGTCATGTCGGTAAGTCTTTATGTCGGTCAAGATATCACTTACGGAGAATCAGTAGCCATTATTGCTTGGAATGTCTATTAATTATTTTCTATTGATAAGATTTTATTCCTCACTACTTTATTGGTACATTTTTCTGTAAGGTATTTTTCCTCTTCTATTAATGTGTAGTACTTACAAAGAATTTGGTTATTCATCCTCGCATGAAAATAACATAATCCTGCACATGTAATTTTTCCTGACTAAATTTTTAAGCGCTTTTGACTAATGAATATTATTAAAAAATATATGTATACAATTGATTAGGTTTGATAAACGCACTTATAATTTTCAAGCGGCTACAAAATCAGATAATTTTTTTCAAAGTTATGATTTTTTTTAACTTTCAAGCAACTTTGCTGAACATTTAGCATAATGGCGCTTTAGCCATTTATCCTGTCCAGCGTCGATATATATTTGTTCAGTTTAAAAAAAACTTCAGAGCATTAGATTTAACCACTACGGCCAATTTGTTGGCTTTTCGGAACAATTCATAACAATCCAGCTCCACTCCTCTACGAGCTGGCGCTACAATATACTTCAACATATTGTATAAAGATGTCGCCGCGGAATGACTAGGCAGGCTAAAAGCAACTCCTCTTCCTTGCACAATTTTCTATCAAAACGTGCGGGGATTGAGAACGAAAACAGACGATTTTTTGCAAAGTGTAATTATACAGGACAACGACCTTATATTACTATCGGAGACGTGGCTCAACGACAGGATCAACAATTCTCAACTACTTGATCAATGTTACGAAGTCTTCAGAAAGGACAGGACCTCAGGTCAATCAAGGGGAGGAGGCATGCTACTAGCCGCGAGACGCGACCGCGTCACGCAATACCGGAGACTCGCCTTTCTAGAAAGCGACGGCGAAAACTTATGGATTAACGATTCAGGCCATAATAAATGTATTTTGTATTTACATCTGTATAGTATACTTGCGCACTTGAAGTGAAATGTCACAAAACTGCGCTATATAAATATAATGTTATTATTATTATACCACCGGCTTCACATATAAATATTTACTTTGATTTTTTCGACAAGGTAATAGCCAATTTCAACTTTTTAGTAGATCAAAATATTATTATTGTAGGTGATTTTAACATAAACTCCTGCGCGAGTAACAAAGCAACTCAAACAGACTTACTATATTTTATGGAAGTATTTCAAATGGAGCAGAAAAATTTAATCACTAACATAACGAACAAGACACTGGACATTATTATTAGTAATTTTGACTTAAAAGTGTTCAAATAGAAATCGCAATCAACGAAAGGAAATCTTATTGTTAGAAAACATTATTCAACGACAACAGAAATTGTGTTAAGCATGGATGGAACCTTGAATGTGGTGATTTCGAACAGTTTTATTTCAAACTAAATTCTCGAGACTGGAAACCTTTGTTAAAAGTTGAAGATGTAGATATAGCAGTAGATTATTTTTATAGTGTAATTTATGATCTTTTTGACATGTGTTTTAAAAGAAAGCGTTTACCTAGCTCGGAAAGAAAATACCCGAAATGGTTTAATGGTGAGATTCTTAGGGACTTGAAAAAGAAAGACAAATACATATCGCACAAACTGAAAGCGCACCGGATCAGTAGGAGATCGGGAAATGTTTTGTTTTCTAAGATCCAAAATCAAACGTTGTATAAATATTGCACACAAGGAGTATATAAAAATATCGAAAACAACGTCAAAAGTGATCCGAAATCCTTCTGGAAATTTGTTTCCGAAAAGAAGAAAGACGGTGGGATTATAAACCAAGTATCATGGAACGGACATAAACACACAGGGCCCGATATTCCGGAAGCATTTGCAGAATACTTTAAGTCTGTATAATATACATATTATGGTGAACAAAGTGCTGAATTTGACTCCTATACTTTCGGAGGTTACTCTTCATTAGCTCATAATGTGTGCACAAAAATGATTTCCTAGCGGCAGTTAAAAAACTTAAACCAAAAAATCTGTCGGACCAGATTTTATTAATACAATTATTTTGAAGGGATATGCCGAACCATTAATGTCACCTCTCTTACATATATTTAACATTTCTCTAAATTCGGGTAAATTCCCCGACCTTTGGAAAATATCCAAGGTCATGCCCCTACACAAAAGCGGCGATAAATCAAATGTATTGAACTATAGACCTGTGGCGATTCTTTCGGCACCGGCCAAATTATTTGAACTTATTATACATAAACACATCTATAGTAAAGTAGAACCTTTTCTCATAAATCAGCAGGATGGGTTTAGAGAAGGCAGATCCACAACGACCAACTTAATGGTTTTCACGGATTATGTCGCAAATATATTGGATAACAACCCATAAGTAGACGTATCGTATAATGATTTTGCTAAAGCTTTTGATAAAGTAGATCACCTCATATAACTAAAAAAGCTTGAAAATTTTGGTCTCTCATATAGAATGCTTCTGTTCTTCCACAATTATTTATCTAACAGAAAACAATACATAGTTTATGGGAAGTTTGCTTCAAAACCTTACTTCCCAAACTCTGGGGTCCCGCAAGGATCTAATTTAGGACCTCTATTATTTTCTGTGTTTATAAATGATATAGCTCTGTTTAAAAAAATTGTAAATTTTTTGTTATTTCATGACGATATTAAACTTTATACCAATGTAATGTCGAAAGCAGATTCTATTCGTTTACAAACCGATATCGACGGAATCGTAGAACGGAGTAATCGGAATAAACTCTATTTTAACAGCGGAAAGTGTACAATTATGTGCTATACAAGGGCTAGGAGTACTCTATATTATAACTACAAAATGTCTGGTACCTAGTTAAAACATATTTCACAAATGAGGGATTTAGGAATCACACACGCCTGACATTCCGTTCTCATATCGATTCAGTCTGCAACTCTGCGATGCGAATGCTAGGCTTTGTAATCTGCAACGCAAAATCTTTTTCCAACACAGCAGTCATAAAAATGCTCTACTTCACTCTGGTTCACAGCACCCGAAGATGCCATCTACTCAAATGATGTTGAAAAGGTGCAAAAAAAGTTCATGCTGTACCTGTACATGCGAGAATTTGGGTACTACCCTTTGTTGTATCCCTCTGATTTTCTCGCGGGAATGCTGGGACTAAATCGTCTCGACGTTAGGAGAAAAATTGCAATGGTGCTAGTAGCACACAAGCTGCTAAACGGGCACATTAGCAATCCTGATGTTCTGGAAAGGATTTCACTTTATGTCCCCGATAACTTCACCAGAGCAAGGCAACACAGACTTTTTACTTTTCCTAGAGGCAGAACCAACTTACCAATGGTCATGCCTCTGGAGAGAATGACCTCACTATTAACCCATCTGCTTGTTTAGGAATAAATACATCCCAAAACACATAATAGCGTTATACTTTCATAAGACCAAAAACGTCCCAGAGTGACCTTACATTTTAAAGCTATATATCTCTCTTCCTCTCATGCAAACATATGTATTTTTCTGTTAACCTGAAATATGAAAGCTATATTGCACAGATATTTCACAATCTAGATCCAAAGTGACAGTTTGACTGGCTTACGCGCGAAACCGAGGCTTCCGGATTTTGATGTGCGAATATATTGAACCAAGCAGACGGGTTAAACCTTTCTTCTGAAATTGATATTTTTCAATCGAACTACAATCATTTCAAGAGCGAAATAAAGGTATTCTTTAACACCTGCCGTTATTAATGTACCTATATAATTAATGTATTACACTATTAACTAAAAATTGATTGTGAAATGTAATTGGATATATATGTTAACTGTTTTTCACAATAAAAAAAAATAAATAAACATGTTTTTTTGCGTTTAGCCTTGATGTAACCGTCAATTACCGGATACCAAGAACTATTGAGCTCTCCGTCGTCTCTATTATTATTTATAGGATTTTTGTGAATTTCAATTGCCTCCGTAATCAGGCGTGCTCTATGAGTTATGGGTCTTCCCAGGACCTCAGGGACAAATCCAAAGTAATGGCCGGTTTCGATAAAATGTTCGGCGATTGCCGATTTGTCAAGGTGGCTAAGTTTACAGGCACGAAAGTGTTCTGATATCCTTTTGGAGATCGTATAAGTCTCATATACTATACATAACTCATATACTATATACACAACTCATATAAGTCTCATAAAAATCGTCGTGTCTCCGTGTGAAATATAATCTAAATGGTATTGGAAAAAAACACCACGCGATGCATTCAAATATGAAAAGTTGACTCCAAACGAATTAAAATGTCTAAACCAAAGTTTCCGACCACAATTTGAAAAAAAAACTATAAAATTTTGCCAATTTAAAAAAAATATATTTTTACCTGAAACGATGGGGGTTTTTACATGGTGTGACGAAAACGTTTAAAATACTTGTGTCTAATAAAACACATGTACCTTTTAATTTTTTTTCGTTACCAGTAACTTTGGTTAGAAAAAACGCAAGGTGCACCATTTAAAAAAAAAAATAAGGTTGGCATTAAAATTTTTTACATGTTAAAAATTACTTCGTTATTTCTCATTAAAAACATTTTTTCAGTTCAGTTTCAGTGCCGGCAACCCGGGAGCTTATTTTTTTTTCATGTAAGCATATAGTTTTATTTGACTCACCTCACTAGACAAAGTCTGTTCCAGTTCCAAGGCAGGTAAAATTTGAAAGGATTTTTTATTACCTTTCAAAAACAGTTTTTAGCTTTCGGACACTTTCACAAATTAATATTCTATTTATTTGGATTTTAATGCAAGGCAGAAATATTCTGAGCTACTTACAAAACATGGTCGAAGCCTGACTGGTTAAATTAATTGATTCATCACATCCGACTAAATTATTTCCAAACATTGTTTAATGTTCAAAATTATTCATTAAAACGATTAGTTGGTTGTGTTGCATTGTTTCGGTTAGATAAGACAGTATTCACTGAATTGTATATCTAATATTTGTTTTCATTTGAGATTATCACAGCCAAATTTATTATCATTATTTATTTATGAAATACCTAATTGACACCGGTCATTACTTTGGATGTGCTCCTGAGGTCCTGGGAAGTTGCAAAACGCCTCGAGCAAGACCCCATTAATGTTAATACAGAAGACGCGAAAGGGCTAAACGCAATTAATAGTTCTCGGTATCCGGTATTTTGCTGGCTACTACACCAACACCACAATTATTATACTGAAATACCGGCCCTGAGAGGATTGACGCGCGCAATCACTTCTACATATATAAATATCCACTTCACCACATCTCCACATCTGTCCTGTCTGAAATATTGGCTAAATACCTAAGGAGGAAGTGCAACACAGCATAGTAACTCAAAAATTAAAATCGTTATTTCGTTTTTACACTTTTTCCATGGAAAATGACTCAGAGCGTCGTTTTTTGTAAGTAGGAAAACAGGGTGACCAGACAACTCAGAATGAATTTAACTCGAAAAGTCAAACAGGTTACGTTGTTTAGGTTATGGGCTATTTTTAATTTTTTTTGCCATAGCTTTTAATGACTTTTCAAAGAGGTTTTTTGAGTTAAGTTGATTACGAGTTGTCATGGAACTGGAAAACACTACGGTCCTTTTTTTAAACTGTAAAATGGACATTGCTTCTTTTCTGGAATAAAGATTTTTTTTATATGGCTACTTTGTTATCTTTGTTATCACAATAGGACTGTTTTATTGTAGGAATTAGTCATACATCATGATATACGAAAAGGTACGATTTTTATAAATGCAACAAACTTTCAGGTTGTTGCTCAATCCGTCCTACGCTGTAAAACTGTTACGACCCACGCAATAATGCAGTTAGATATTGAGCAACTTTTATTTCGAAATGGATGATCTGAAATGTAGTTATATATTTTTTTATATGAACAAGACTTTTATTGCCCGAAACCTGTCGGTAAGGCAACATAAAAGAGAAAGAATAGAAAATGGTTAAAAAAGTATTGGATATTAAGATCTATAGCGAAAGCCGTTTTAGTGCGTTTCAATTTCGAATCTCCCACTCAACAATAAAGTGCAAAATAAAATAATTCGTTTTATCACTTATGTGAAATAAACCTGTTCACATATCAGATTTTATTACTTACTTCGAAAGTTCACGACCTTAATGCGAAGAGGTTGATATTATTTATTGATATTACCGTTATCCAATTTCGAGAAATGGCTTTTATATTGAATTTTGGATTTGTTGAACTTAGCTTTTTGACCGCTAACCTTCCGGTAAGAGCATTAAAATCAAATTAACCACTCGTCGATGTACACCAAACGGCTTAGCTCATTATTGTTTTTAGGGTATTTCCTGATTACATATCATTGAATAACATTTTGAGGTAAACAGATGGTCCCTAATTTATTAATTAGTTATTAAAAAGTAAGTACCTGCGTACCACAGAAAAATAAAAAAATAAAAAAATTAAATTGCCGTCTATTGTGATTTCATATACCATTTGTAAAGATATTTTTACTAGTACAACTAGTTTTTAGATTAGATAAAAATATGTCATTGTCTAAATTTTTGGTTGGTCTTATATCATTATAAAGCATTGTGTTTGTTTTCATTTTACTTATTTCTTTTAGTTTCATAGATCGTTTCTCTATCTTAAGACATTCACAAATTTTGACAAATTTTAATAAAACTTTTTGCAATATTAATTGAGTGAAAAAGACGCTGTCTAACAACAATCTAATTAACCAGTGCCGTACTGTGGCTTCAATCCAATTATCAAAATTAAATTGTTGGAGCTGATTTTTTCCCCGACAATTAATTCATTTTGTGTAGCGAATTTTGTGTACTTTAACTGCAAAAAGTAAAAGCAAGACTTTCTTAGGAATGCTACGTTTTTTTTGTGTTTTATTTGTTTACTAAGCTAAAAATAAAACAGGGAGAAAATTAAACAAAAATACAAACAACCAGAGATTTTTTTGTAATTAAAATTCAGGAAAATTGATAAAAGCCACGACACGCCAATTTGAAAGCGATACGGCACCAATAATTTCTTATTTAATAATAAAAAAAATACGAATCGAAACTGATCGATTGAAAGTTATTGAATATTCCATTTAAATGTAGTATCTGCCTTCCAGAGCAAGTATTTAAAAAGAAAAAATGATGAATTAAATGTAATTTTATAATAATTTTGTTGACATCTGAAAAACCCTTAATTTGTGCAATTACCAAGACTTCGCTACTATTTTAATAAAATTATTGTGGCCGGTGGCTTTGCTGTAATTTTTAAATAATTTTGAAGTATTTTGATGTCCCAGTACTAATTTGTGATTGTCTTCTCATTCCTATTGCCTATTGCCATTGCCTCCTGCCTACTGCATATTGCCTGTTGCCTCATCTGTAGTTGTCATGTCTGCAGCGCGTGCTGTCCATGTTGCCCGGTGGCAGCGGGGCGCGGAGCGGGGCGGGGCGCGGGCCGCGGCCCCGTGCGAGGGGGTCACACGCCACAGAACGCCTCGGAAGCCTCCGAGAACAATTCCACCCTCTACTTGGGGCGGGCGAGTACCCTTTGTAGGTCAGGTGAGTTATCATCCCTCAACAAACCACACACTTCATGCTTTATTCATCGAATTCTCACTATGAAAAAACCTTCACGATCACTAGAGTTTTTATTTGTTTTTATTTCAATTATGAAATGAAATGGAGCTTATCTAACCACCCCGTTATAGAGTTGTGTATTTCTCTAGTTGGCACCAGTTTTTACCACTATTGTTTCTTACTTTACATTGAGAACAGAAATTAAATAAACAATTTGTAGTTTTTTCCGATTTTCCATAAAATTGAGAATAGTAGTTATTTGTTTTTTTTTTACCTGTGCTATGCAAGACACTCGGATGATATGAAGCACCATTTTTATGTAAAATCACCTTGTCATATTTTTTTACAAAATAGCTCCACACAGGAAGCCTTGCAGAAAATATTTCCTCTCAGGGTCTGTGTCGTCTTTGGCGATGTTGTGTGGAGGATCTTTTCAGGAAAGGAAGGAGAGGATGTTCTGGGACTGAAAAATGTATGAGGGGTGGGTAGGACTCTGGGGTTAGTGTTTCCAGGAGTGACGGACAAATGATTCCATCCATCCCACTGTGGTGGTAGGTGATGTTTCGAGAGAGCCCTGCTGGGGAAATCAAAAGGTATACCTCAACCAGTCTCTCCCGATCTGGCCTGCCACGCAATTGGTGGGCAGACGCATTTACCGCCATAGATTAACCTCACGCCATGAACCCGGGCACCCCTGCTAAGTCACCAAACGTAGCGAACCACTTAGGGTGACCTTTGGCAGAGGTGTTGATTATCCAATAAATGGTTTCTGGAGCGGCGATACCCATACCCGCCTCCCAAAGCGATAGTACCTTAATGTTACTCTCACGAGTTCTTAGCCCTAGAAAGATATCGTACGACTCAGAGGCGCCCGCGAAACCGATATATCGCTGTCTTTTTTTAACCGACGTGTACAACCATATGTTTCCGAGCCAACTCAGTCGTCGGTCAATACTGCCGAGGGACCACCGCTGTTGTTCGTTAAGTACCACAATTTTGTTGCTATGACAATGCGTTGCGCTCGAGAGGCGCATGTTTATCTTCTGTGTAATTTTTATACAATTCTCTATGATTTCATTTTTCTTACTTTTTACTTATTTCTTTTTATGAACGGTAAGTATAAGATATTGGTTATTGTTATTAATTCATTTGAATTGTTTTTAGGAACGTTTTAACATCATGGCGAGCAGAAGAGTGTTGAGAGAATGTGAAATAGTTAATTTTTTGAACCAATAAGACGAAAGGACAAATGATGGCAGTAGCAGCGAGATGGGGGACCATGTAAATGACGATGATGGTGTATATGTTGTCCTATTGCGATGAAGATGCTGTTATGAATCCTACAACCGGTAAACCTGAAATCATTTTGTTTTACAACCAGACTAAAGGAGGCGTCGAAACGTTTGATCAGATGTGTTCTTCGATATCTTATTCTAGGAAGACTAACAGATAGCCAACAATGTTTTATAGCATTTTGAATAAAGTTTTTATCAACTCGTACATAATTTACACTCACAACGTTTTGTCAAAACAAGACAAACCATTGAACCGTAGAGAGTATATGAAAAAACTAGTTACTGAACTGTCTATATCGTGGATCAGATCTAGATTGGAAATCTCTACTTTATCAAAGCGTTTGAGAGAAGAGGTTTCTCAAGTAGCTGACGAGGAACCCCCGGCCAAAGTTCGGCGTTACTGTTGCTTATGTACAACAAAAAAGAAAATAATGTCTAAGATGACGTGTACAAAATGTAAAAAGAAAGTGTGTGGTGAACATAGAAAAGATATTTGCAACAACTGTCTATATCTTTTGATTTTTTTCAGTATTTTTGGTAATCTGAAACTGATTATATCGTAATTAATTAGTTAGTAAGACAAAATACTAAAAATGTTACCTATTTATAACAAAATATATCTTTATATAAAGTTTTTTTTTTAATAATCGGAGACGGTTTACATATATATAGTTCCCGTGAGCACTTAGGCCATAGACCCATTGTACTATCTCCCATTTTACATCATTCCTTTGACAGTAACCCGGTCCCTTTTATAAAGTTCACCAGGATTGTCATTGGAAATGAAACTATATCTTCTGATTCGACGATGTGTCTTCCCAGGTCTCATTTCCCCTCTTCACTCCTCCTTGGTTCCCTGAAGGCCCCACGACGGAAGAGGGCTTCATCTCTCCTCTTCACTCCTTAGTTCCCCGAAGGCTCCACGATGGAGAGTCCACCTCCCCTTGGTTCCCTAAAGACCCCACAAGGGAAGAGTCCACCCCACCTTGGTTCACCGAGGGCCCCAGGAGGGAAAAGAACTTCATCTCTTCTCCTTGGTTCCTTAACGGCCCCACAGAGGAAGAGTTCACCAAGATGGCCTCATTTCTCCTCTTCACTCCTACATGGTTCCTCGAAGGCCTCACATGGGAAGAGGATTTCATCTCTCCACTTCATTCCTCCCTGGTTCCACAAAGGCCCCGCGCTGGAAGTGTGCCCTTCCCCTTGGTTCCTTGAAGGCCCCACAAGGGAAGAGTTCATGGAGGTGGCCTCAGCTCACCTCTTCACGGTTTCTCCTCTTGGTTCTTCCTACGGCCCCAGGAAGGAAATCCACAGAGGTGGCCTCAGCACTCCTAGGTTCCCAAAAGGCCCCTAGTTTTCGAATGGTCCAATTTTTTTTGTCCCACGAGTTACCAGGGAAATAGAAGGTCCACTCCAGTAGAGCCCTGAGTGCTGGAGTGAGGTCTAAATACTCCGAGATGCGACCTTGTTTCTCGGAGGCACCGTTCGTGACGCTGTTCTCCAGGAAATTCAGCCTGAGCACGGTAGCTCACACCTTGGCTTGGGATGGCTATTGCAGGTTTGTGTTTTCCACTCCCTGAGCGATGGGTTCGCCACACTCCCTACGCTTATATAGTTACTACTATAAATACCTCTAATTTTTGTTACTTTTTGTAAAACCTTACATATTTCATAAAAAAAAAAATTATAATATTTATATTGGTGACTAACTAACTAACTAACTAACCATCACGCCGTTTCCCCGCAGGGGTAGGCAGAGAGGACGGACCGCCAAACATCCCGGTCTTGGCACACATTCCTTGCCTCGTTTACATTCATACAACGTCTCATACATTCTCTTCTATTATTCTGACTCTTGACATGGCCCGACTCAAGTATCTGATTCCCTTTTTTCAATTCAATTCAATTCAATTCAATTTATTTTATTCTTTCAAAAACATTACAAAATTTAAAATTTCAATGCGTTTTTAAAATACATTTGTAACAGTATTACATTAAACATAAATATAAATGGTAAGCAAAAAAAAAAAACTATATGAGCATCAATTGAGCTTGCCTTTTAAAGGCAGCTTCACTGACGCTAAATATGTCGATATCCGAATTAATTCTGTTCAACAGCAAAATTGCTCTCCCGATCGGCATGACCATTGGCAAGTTAGTCCTGCAGGCCGGAAGATAGAACAGCCTATGCTGTCGATGGCGAAGATAACCATCGGGAATATAAAAATGAATATTCTCCAAGATAGCTGAGTTCTCAAGCCATCCACGAATCAATCTGAAGAAATGCGTAGCAATGTGTACATCCCTTCTGACACGTAGATGGTTCATTCCGAGCATACCCAAAAGAAAGTCGGTAGGATAGAGCCACGGGTAATAGCCGTACTCCCTCATGTACAGAAATCTCAGAAATTTGGTCGTGCCATGTCTTTCTTGGGCGTCCTCGACTTCTTCTACCATTCACATTTGCGTCATATATTCTCCTTACACTCCTTTCCTCGTTCATTCGCTCTACATGCCCAAACCATCGGAGCGTTCCTTTCTTGATCTTACTTATCACGCTTACATCAGCCTTGCATTCTTTGCGGATTTCCACATTTCTCACACGATCATACATGGTTTTACCACACATACGCCTCAGGGATCTCATTTCTACAGCGTTCAGTCTACTTTCATCCTTCCTCTGCCAGTTCCATGCCTCACTGCCATACATCAGGGTAGGTACCAGTACTCCATTATGGACGGCTAGTTTCGCGTCTTTTGACAGTTTTTTGTTGCTGCCAACGGCGTTCAGTCCTCGATTAATAGAGTTATCTGCATTCACCCTTCTTTCAATATCTCTATCAGCCTTCCCATCTCTCGTAAACATACTTCCCAAATAAACAAACTCATCTACCTGCTCCAAGTATTCATCATTCACAACTATATTGCATACTGTTTTCGTACTCTTTCAAACACCATGACTTTAGACTTACTTACATTCATCATTAACTCATTCTTCATGCAGACTTCGTTCATTCTTGACACGAGAGACTGTAGATCTTCCATACTGTTAGATATCAGCACCGCATCATCAGCATACAACAGGCAACATACTTCTAGATTACTCAATTTCGCACCCAATCCCATCTCTTTCAATTCTTGCATACAATTATCCATATATAGATTGAATAACCACGGCGACATTACGCAGCCTTGTTTAACACCTTTTGTGATGTCAAACCACCCCGTAAAATCGCCGTTCACCCTAACACATACAACGCTTCCCTCATACAGAGACGCAATTGCCTGTATGAGATACTTATTCACTCCATACTTGGACAATACCTTCCATAGCTTTTTCCTGTCAACTCGGTCGTATGCTTTTTGTAGATCTACAAAGGCACAGAAGAGTTTCTGTTTTTTTGCAAGAAACTTTTCAGTGAGCATACGCAATGAGAAAATCTGGTCCATGCATCCCCTTCCACTCATAAAAGCACCTTGCATATCCCATATTTTATCTTTTGTTTCCATTCTTACCCTTTCAATCAATATTCTACCATACAACTTGCCCACTGTACTAAGAAGGCTAATAGCCCTATGATTCCCACATTCCATACGTGACCCTTTACCTTTGTACAATGGCATGATTACAGCCCTTCTCCAATCTAATGGCGTGTAACCCTCCTCTAAACATTGGTTAAAAAGTCTGCACAACCATGTGAGAATAATACGGCTATCTCCTTTAAAGTATTCGGCAGCAATATTGTCGAAACCCACAGCCTTATCATTTTTCATACATTTAATAGATTTTTTTATTTCATCCATGCTGATTTTGGTAACATTCACTCCATCATCGTTCATAACCGATTCACCGCTTGGATCACAGTCACTCGGGTTACTTTCGAAGACCTCCTTGAAATATTTCATCCATCTCTCTTTAATTTCATTCTCATTCGTCAACATTTGTCCATCTTTCGATTTTATCACTTTCATGCTTCCGTTCTCTGGTCCACTCCGGGATCTTTTGACCTCCTTCCAAAACAGTTTTATGTTTTCTTGGAAGTGGTTTGTCATTTTGATTCCCTCTTCTTCTTCCAGGCGTTTTTTCCGTTCTTTCACCCCAACACTTACTCTTTTCTTGCATACCTTATACACTTCTTTCGCTCGATCTCTCTCTTCGCTTGAAACACTGCCAGTCGCTATCAGATGTAACCATGCTTTCTTCTTCTCTGAGACCAGTGCTTTGATCTCATCATCCCACCATGCATCACCTTTTTTCCTACCTTGCTTACTTATTCCACACACGTCTCTAGCAGATTCGCATAGACTCACCTTAATGTGGTTCCATGTTTCCTCTATGCTTAGACCGTTCATTTCCTTCTCATTCAATCTCATTTCTGCACACTTCTCATACTCACTTCTGACATACTCGTTTTGTAGTTTTTCTATTTTGATTCTTGTTGGAGCTGATACCGTTTTCACCTTAGAGCGCCAGCCGCGAAAGAGGTTTACTTTTGACACCACCAGAAAGTGGTCAGTTTCAACCTCAGCCCCTCTGAAAACTCTTGTGTCCTCGGTAACGGCTCTCAACCTAGAGTCAATTACTACAAAATCGATTATTGATCTTTCAATTCCTCTTTCCCACATATACTGATGGATACCTTTATGATCAAAGAAAGTTTTCGACACAAAAAGGTTCCACTCTAAACATACCTCAAGTATTCTGTTCCCGTTATCATTCGTTCTTTTATCCCCGAACATACCTAAGGCCGAATCAAATCCGTCACGTCTAATACCGACCCACCCATTCAAATCGCCCGCCATAATAATCCTTTCATTCAACTCTTTTAGTCTCATAACATCATTCACACCAGTCCAAAAATCATCTTTCACTTCGTCACTTTCAGAATTAACAGGGGCATAGCAAATAATAAGAAACACCCTTGTTAAACCAATTTTGAATCGGATCCACATTATTCTTGGAGTTACACATTCAAACTGCAACATACATTCATCCATTCTGGGAGACAGTAGCGCTGCAACACCCTGACAAGCCCTCTCCGTGTCTGGTCTCCCAGACCAGATGACGAACTTATCATCATGCTGCAATGTACCGCTCTCCTTTTTCATACTCTCAGTTATACAAAGTACGTCCAAACATTTGCCTTTCATTGTATCACATAATTCATTCATCTTTCTTTCCATCCCTCCTCTTATATTCCATGTGCCAATTCGGCATTGCTCACGTTCCGTCGTCCTCTTTGCGCCACCGAAGGGTTGGCGATGTGATGGATAGCGAGTCTCATCGACACCTGTGTCGGCCATTCCCTCCCACGGACTACTTCTTACAAACTAGCTTTACATCCTTAATCTAACTTACTCTACTTAATCTAACTTAATCTAACTTAATCTAACTTAATTTAACTTAATATAACCTAATCTAACTTAACCAAACTTAATCTAGCTTACACATACGCAAAAACAACCATAATAAACCGGAAATTCATAACGACTATTGTGAAAAACAACAACAACGACATGAAATTAACACTAAAGAAAAAAATATATATATGTGTGTTTCTTGTCACTGTCAAAGGTTTATTATTATTAATTTTATTGTTTTAAACCACTTTCACTTGAGTTTTTTTTATTTTTAAACTTTATTTATTAAATATTAACATTAGCCATTTTTAAACTACTATTAATTAAATATTAACTACTAAAAATAACTAACACTGAAGAAAATATATACTGTCTTATCACTATACATTATTTATGTCTTCGTAAAATGTTATATCTTTGTAAAGTTCATTCCAAAAAGTTTCGTATAATGTCTAATCATTGTAAAATGTTTATAAGTAAATCACTTCCTATCAAGAACAGAATTAGCGGGCAGAGTCCGACGTCACCCTTCCGCGTCGAGACGGTCGGTGGGGCAGCGGGGGTCGCATTTATATCACTGTAAAAATGTTTATAAGTAATACCACTCCATATGAATCCGATGTCATCCTTCCATGAGCTCGGGGCGGGTGGTGGTGGCAGGTGGTAGTGGGGCAGCGGGGACTGCAGTTAGGGGAACAGAGGTCACTAGATGATAATATTCTTATTTTTTTCCTCTTATTTCTCTATCCTTCTGAGAACGGCCGCTTCAGCTAGGGGTGCAGACTGCAGGACTCATGCGTTTCTGAGAATGGCCTTCTCGATGCGCGACGCACCGGACAAGTCATACTGGTGCGGGGGTGAGGCGGGGGTCAAGAGGCACGGCAGGCAGGCACCCAAGGGTCGAACAGATGACCACATCTGGTGAATGTTCTATGCTAGTCTCGAGTTTTAAAACACTGTGTTTACACTGTTCACTTCGTTTACAATACGTTTCACAATATTATTTTGCACATATTCTTAACGGTTTTATGTCCACATCACTCACGGTAAAATTATTTTGAGTATAATTACGCAACTTACACTCAGCGAGGAATATTATTTGACACTTTTAAGGGCTGAAAGTGTGAACCATCCCTCTTAATTAATTAATTATAACGAGACCGACCAAAAATACGTCAGGCTGCTCCGAGAGCCCGACTCGCTTATATTTGTGTTTATTTGTTAACTAAAAATGTATCGATTGAAGTTATAAAAAAAAAGTAAAATTGTTTCATTTTGTTAATAAATTGGTTTTTTAAACTGTGCGCCACTGAGGCGCATGTTTATCTTTTCAAAACTAATAAAAAATATTATCTTTCTAGGGTTAATTAAAGTAAGAATATGATGATGACGACTTTTCTCGCAGATTGGATAATTGGTCCTCTGAAGGCTGATAGTGAGTTTAGAGCGGGTAGTAAATTTGGTTTTAAATTTATTCGATTACTTAGTTTCAACCACGTTTATAGTTTAAAAAAACAAAAGAGTTTCGTATGCAATGCTTACTTCATCTGGGTTATTTTTTTTTTTACATTAACTCCACACAGGAGGCCCTGAGGAAAATAATTTCCCTCAGGGCCTTTGTCATCTGAGATGCTGTGTGGAGGGTCTTTTTGATGAGAGGAAAGAGTGGACAATGGTCTTGAAGAGTGTTGTATGTTGTAGGAAGGAGGGAACACAGAGGCCGACAAATTGTTCCACAGCCGAGCTGTTGAACACAAGAACAAGTGGAAGAAGCGACCCATTCTCATGTGACAAATGTCAACCGTGTACATACGTTGGGCACGCGTTCGGCGTTTTTCCGACTATGCACTGGTGCCGAAGGGATCAATGACGCTAGTTCCTCGGAGAATCTTCCATTGATAGAACAAGGATAGCATTCCCACCCGACACCTGTGCTCTAAAGATTGCAATCCGTTTATTAGATTTGGAGAATGTATCGGACGGACCGCTCATTTCACAGAATCGAGGGTATTTTGGGGCTCCAGACCAGAGGTGGCTACCAAATTCAACCGTGGGGCGCACTTGTATTTTGTACAGTGTTATCGGTTATGCACTATTAACGTATCTGTGGGCCCTGTACAGAACGCACAATTTTTGTGAGGCTAACTTAACTCTGGCTTCGATGGAGCCCCCATATCTGAGCTGGTCACTTCGAGTTATACCAAGCATATCAATGGAGGGCATGTTCGGAAGATTGCTTCCGTTGAAGGAGACTAGATTTTGATTGGGTCTTTGAAACATTGAATTCAACGAGATTATTTTAAGTGAAAACACTCTCGAGGTAACCGGATATTATTTGCTTCAAAGCCCTCCGAGCCGTTGGAGTTTGTGAGCCCTTTAGGAGCTTGTCAAACAAAAAGCTACTATGGACTGTACTGTCATCCGCGTAACAATGAATCGGTGCACATAACAAAAAGTCGTTGATGTGCAACAAAAACAAAGTCGGAAACAGAACCGGTCCTTGTGGGACGCCAGCATTTATCGAGTGTGAGGAAGAGGTGAAGCCATCGGCTACTTGTGCAAGTACACAAGGATGTGGGAAGTCTGTAACAAGGCAAATTAAAATAACCCTAATGAAAGTAAGCATTGCTTATGAAACATGTCGTTTTTTTTAACAACATTAATTAATTAAATGAAGTCTCCACATTTTCGATTGAGTTTTGCTATTTTTGTCTTCATTTAATTAAATATTATAATTGGAAGTTTTACCCATGAAGTTAAAAAAAAAACATGTATTGGCTTCATCAGGGTTATTTTAAAACAGGGTTATTTTTACGTTTTTAAAATAACCCTGATGAAGCAAGCATGCTTACGAAACATGTCGATTCTTTTAACAATAAACGTGGTTAAAACTAAGTAGGTAATCTATTATTTTGAATTAAAATGATGCCATAAATTAATTTTGCTGTGTTTGAAGAAAACCTAATTTGATTTTTAATAGAAAAACTCTTTTTTTTAATAACTTTTGAAGGTTATTCACATCAATGTAATATATCATTGAAGAAGAAGATAATACTATACCTTTTATCTCTTAACAATTCTCGTGTTCATACAGCTTTATGTAAGTTTATTAACCTGAATGAATTCAATATTTAATTTGTTTTAGTGATCTAAATGAGTCCAATATTTAATTTGTTTTATTATTTTCTCAATAGATTAACCGATTTTTTTTATCCACTTTAACTATTACCGGCACAAAGCACTCTTTTCAGGGTGAATTGCCTAAAACCAAAAAAAAAGAATGATAATACTAATAATCTGAACGAAAATATGAAAGAGAAGAAGACAAAGAAAAATATAGAGATAACGATTATCTTTTTATTTGTCTGTGACATGTTATCTTTAATATTTTCGTTTGGATTATTAGTGTTATCTTCTTCTTCAATGAAATCTAATTTGGTTCATTTTAGATGAATTTATTGAAACAGAAGATGTTGTGGGAATAATTTCTCTTTGACGATATGTGTGACTGCGGTGGGTTTAATGTTCGAGAACAAAATCCTCGAATACTTTAGCTTCCCGCTTTCTGCGACTGAACTGATGTGGTCCACAGGGAGTCAGATGCACCGCACTGAATCAGAGACGATAAATTAATCTGCTTCCTTTTCCGCATCAAGGAAGACATATGAGCTTTTATCACATCGTAAATATAAAAAAAATATATATATATATATGAATTAGTACCATTTTTTTTTAAATTTCTTTTGTATATTCAATAATATACAAAATTTATTTATAAGAACAGTTTACTATAAACAAGTTCTGCTATGTAATTATTATTATGCGCGACAGCTGTTACGCCTTCTGAGGGCATTATCAAACTGTGGTTTAAAGCAGTCACAGATAATACATTTATATCATTTCTAAATAGATAGGTTATTATCCATATCCTTATTGATATCCGAGTAAAATGACGGAAATAAAACAATAAATAAATTAGTCATTGGTAAACGCACGTCCCGGATAGACTAGAGGTTCTGGGTTCGAGTCCCATTTGCGACCATTAACTTTTTCTGTTTTTCTGTTTCTTGTTCTCTTTCATGTTTTCGTTTAGATTTTTGTTTTTATCTTCTTCTTCAATGATATATTACATCGATGGGAATAACCTTCAAAGTTGTAAAAAGAGAGTTTTTCTTATAAAATTGAATATTCATTTAGACTTTTATAAAAAGTTAATAGTTTCATGTAAATAAAATCGGATATGTTTTATCCGTGGCGCTATCCAGGTTACAAACCAATTCTTAGAATGATTGTTTCGAATAAAAAGGGTAGTTTTTTTTAAAATTAACTCCACACAGGAGGCCCTGAGGAAAATAATTTCCCCCAGGGCCTATGTCATCTGGGATGCTGTGTGGAGTTGCCTATGATATGGAAAATAAATTAGTTGAAGATCATATTGTTAATTCTAAAATTTGAAATATGAGATTGACTCTTATGACGGTTTGGAATTAGTGCACATCCCGGAAAGACGAAAGGTTCTGGGTTCGAGTCCCAGTTGCGACTATTACCTTTTCTGCTGTTCTGTGTCTTGTTCTCTTTCATATTTTCTTTTTGATTACTATTATAATCTTCTTCCTCAACGATAAATTAGTACCTACATATTGTATAGTAGTCTATATAATAGGTGTGTAGTCGTCTTCTAGGTATTATGTTTATGTCGTATTGTTATAGTTATAGTTATGTTTAGGTACATGAAACGTCAAACGTATTTTAAACACCTCTACAATAATCAAACTAAAAGTGTGATAAAAGTGAAGTAGGTCATTACAATCAGTGCAGCCCTGCGCAGTTTTGCACGCGCTATAGACGGGTGTTTATGCCTACACATTTTTTCCACACGGAAGTATCAATATATGTGTTTTGAAAAAATATTAAACGGCACGCCAAAGTTCACAGTTTAACTCTTTCAAAGAAAAAACGCTGCTATTGTCTGAAGACTGGAGGAAGTAAAAATTAAATAAAAGTGAATAAAAGTGAACCTTCCAATTACGGTGTTTTGAAAAAAAAGTTAAACAAGTTACAAAAACATAAAGGATTCTAGTGCGACAATAAAGACAATAAGTAATACGTCGCGCTGTCCGCGTGAACCGTTACACAAATAAATACAAGTATTCTTCTCAAGACTTCGAGCGGGGCCCGTGGCCTTGTGGGCCAACGCGTCGGAACTGCTTGTTGCCCAAATTAAGAGAATAGCTGTCGCACTCGGTTCGAAACTCACACCGGCGATTTTTTTTTATTTTGATTTTATTATTATTTTATGTTTTTTGGATGTTAATAAGCCATGTAAATTCAATAAACACACGTCCGAAGGAGTGAATGAACCTAAATATGGAGGAATTTATAGAAGACATAAGAACTGATATTAATAAAATAACAACTGTTAAAGACTCTAAAATAAAACAAAGTTTAGAAAACAATATCAAAAAGCTGGAAGAAGCAATAAAATGCGAACATTTAAAATTACAAAATAAAATAGTTCAATTGCAAGACCAAATAATTCAAAATAACGAAAATTACTGCCAAAAATTAGAAAAAATAATTACAACAAATCAAAATGTTAAAACATACGCCGAAGTTAGCGGACAACACAAATCTCCGGTTTTATATCCCATCATTATAAGCTCGAAAAATGAAAAAGAAGATATCAAGGAAATAATAACTAAGAACGTAAAGATTTCTAAAACTGGCGTTGGTATTGCTGGCATTAGAAAAACATCGAAAACCAACTTATTATCAACCTTAACAAAGAATGAAATTGAAAAAATTAACCTTGAAGGAATAAACGTGGGCAAATTAAAAAAGAAAATTCCGTGTATGATCTTCAAAGGAATCGACGAGAACTATAATAAAGAAGAAATTTTGAATGACTTAATCTTACAAAACGAAGACATAAAAATATTAAATGTAGAAGAAAAAATCAAAATAAAAGGAATAATCAACTTATTTATTGTTATTAAGTTTATTTTGTAGAACTCCATTTTAATTTTTTATTTATTTTATATATTTAATAATATCATTATTCAATGTATAAAAACAGTTTATTATAAACAAGTTCTGCTTCTGCTTCCACAAAAAAAAGGAATAATCAACATTAAAAAATATAAACAATTTAACATTATTATCGAATGCACTGGAGACATTAGAAATTTATTATTAAAAAAAAAAGTAAACCTGGGTTTCTCCCAAATTAAAGTGGAAGACTGTAACCCGTTAATGCAATGTTACCACTGCCAGAAATATGGCCACACAGCCACGCGCTGTCTAAGAATAAACGAAAAACCTATTTGCCCTCACTGCGCTGGAGATCAAGGACTCAAAGACTGTCAAAACAAAAATGAAGTACCAAAATGCATCAACTGCACAACTAATAACCTATTAAAAAAGAGTTCTTATCCAACAAATCATAAAGCCAACAACGAAGAATGCAAACAACGCATAAAAATGTTACAATTTGTAAAGGAACGAATCGACTACAACTAAACATATAATACTGATTCTGCTTTTCTAGTGCTAAACATGAACGTAAGAAGCCTTTCAAGAAATATAGATGAATTATTAATAAACATTAATGATTTAAGCACATCACCGGTGTGCATAGGGTTAACTGAAACACACTCCAACAGCGATCAATACATAAGTGCGCTACCCAACTACCGAGGAATTGCAACCAAAATATCTATAAACAAAAATTGTGGAATAATTATGTTCGTACGCGACGATTGTGAAGTTTCAAACACAGAAGAAGTGAACATTGAATTTGTCAACTACTTAAAAATAGATATAAAATTTAAAAATTCTATTTATAGAATCATAACAATATACCGTACACACAAATTAAACATAATGAATTTTACAAACGAACTTTATCTATACCTGAATAAATTAACAAAGATTTTTACGATTATATGTGGAGACTTTAATATAAATATTTCTAATAACCATAATTCAATACAAAAAAATAACTTCTTGAACATGATGACTCATCATAACTTCAAATTGTGCATTAATAACTATACTCGAGAAGTACCAAATCAAACGCCATCTTGTCTAGACCATATTTGGTGTAACGTAAACCTGAATTATATTAAAAATGTCAAATCTACAATTTGGAAGATAAACATAACTGATTATCACGCAACCCTTTTTAACCATGAAACGAAAAATAAAAACAAAAACATACATAAATTAAGTACCACAAAAACCACATTAAGCTACCAACTATTAGAAAAATCACTATATATGTATTTCCAAATAATTACAAAAGACCAATAATTACACCGATATAAGTATAAAGCAGACTGCCCAAAAGACCCACAAAACTACCGCCCTATATCCCTTTTATCAAATATATCAAAAATATTCGAAAAAATTGTAAAAAACCAAATCTGGGCCTTCTTAGAACAACATTATAAATTCTAAAGACTATGGTTTAAAAAAAAACACCAGCACCCACGATGCCATTGCGAAAATAACAAACTATATGTATACCGCCCTAGACTCAAATGAAAAATGCATTGCAATATTTATTGACCTTACATTTGATAGTATATCTCATACTAACTTAATAAAAAAAATCAAATCAATTGGAATAAATGGAATGGTGCTATCCTGGATTTTAAGTTTTTTGGAAAATAGACCACAACAAGTAAAATTATTAAATGAACTAAGTGATTCCGAAAGTAGTAACTTTTCAATACCACATGGCACAGTTCTAGGACCACCTTTGTTCATATTATATGTAAATGATATATTTGAAGTTGCTAAATGCGGGGAAATTATCTCATATGCAGATGACACAGTGCTTCTTCTAAAAGCAAACACATGGTTAGAACTAAATAAAAAGGCAAACACAGACATAAATGAATTAAAAACACGGTTTGACAAAAACCTACTAACGTTAAACTCTAAAAAAACACATTATATACCATTTTTCATAAAAAACCAAACACGCCGCATGAAATAAATATAAGGATCCATTGACCAATGTCTAAAATGGATACCGCATATAACCATTCTTAAAAACAGAGTACGAAAATTGACCTATATTTTTAGCTGTTTGAGACACATTCTAAATACAGAACTACTGAGAATGATGTGCTTCGCATTCTGTCAATCCGTAATCCAATATGGGATAATAGGATGGGGTGGCGCCTATAAAACTCACACACAATCTCTTTACATTACGCAAAAACTGATAATTAAAATAATATTAAAAAAATCATTTTTATATCCATCTGAACTCTTATTCAAAGAATTTAAAGTCAGAAAATTAAATACTATCTTCCTGTATCACTCAACCTTACAAGTTTACAAAAAGGATATACTTAACAAAACCATACCATTCAAAAACACAGCAAATCTCAGGCAAAAATACATGTTACCAAGTCCCATTTGTAAAAAAACTTTGAGTCAACAAAACTATAAATACTTGGGTACAAATTTCTTTAATAAATTACCAGAAAATATAAGATCCCTTAAGGACAGTTTCAAAAATTTCAAAACACAATTAAAAAAATATACTGAAAACCTTAACTAAAAAAAAAAAAAATAATAATTATAAAAAAATGTACATGTCTCTTATTCTTTATGTAAACTAAATTTCAAAAAAAAAAAAAAAATCAAAATAACCTAATAAATAATTCTTCCTCCCGTACACACAAGCATTTGCTTATTATGGGAGAATATTTTTAAAAATATGTATAATTGTAATAATAATAATCGTATTAAGTGTTTTATATACCTTCATTATGTTTATGAAACTATTGTATGTATTGTACCAAAAAAAAAAAAAAAAATTTCAATAAAAAAAAATGTTATAAACTATATAATGTTCTTAAAAAAACGGATAACTCAGTTTACATCACTTTAATATAATATAGTATAATTAGATGTGACAATGATACAAAAGAAGCCAGTATAAGACAAGGGGTGAGACAGGGATGCTCTCTGTCACCTGTTCTTTTTAACGCTTATATACAAAGTGCGATTGACGACTTGAGAGAGAGAATGAGTCACAGAAAAGGTGTAAAGATACACGGGCAAAAGGTGGATATGATAAGGTTTGCTGACGATATTGCATTGGTTGCTGAAAGCGAAGAAGAACTGCAAGAGGCCTTAACAACCATGCAAAGCATTCTCCAAAATAACTATAACATGAAGATAAATAAAGACAAAACAAAGCTGCTGACTGTAGGCCGAACGCAACATCAGATGCGAATAGAGATGTCAGGAGTTCCACTAAAGAACGCCAAGGAGTTTGTCTATCTCGGGAGCAAAATAACATGGGACGGTCGGTCTAAGAGCGATGTCGACAGCCGTATACACCAGGCTAGGCTTGCTTTCAATAAAAGGTCGAAAATAATTGAATCAAATAATATAGACCTAAAGCTGAGAATACTCCTCATCAAGACCTATGTATGGAGTATCTTGATGTACGGCTGCGAAACATGGTGCCTATACAAAAGAGATAAACGGAGACTAGAGGCTTTTGAGATGTGGTCCTATAGAAAACTATTAGGAATTTCCTGGAGAGACCACATTACAAATGAGGAGGTTCTCCATAGAATCGAAGGAGGAAGGCACCTGCTCAGGACCTTGTCCGAAAGGCGTGCAAGATGGATCGGCCATGTAATACGACAAGAAGGCCTCTTGCATTCCATAATGGAGGGTATGACCGAGGGGACAAACTCTAGGGGACGCCCACGCCGAGAGTACCTGGAGGACCTGCTGGTGGACGTGCGCTGCTTATCATATGCAGACCTCAAAAGAGCCGCACAAGACAGGGAAGAATGGAAGAGGAAACTAAAGGAAATTGCTGCAAACCAATCCCAGGATTGAAACCAGAGAGAGAGAATATAGTAAATAAAGTTTAATATAGTAAGCAAATGTTTAAAAAAGACATCAAATTATGGTTAAGTAAACAGGAAGATGAAGAAATCATTAAAATTATAGAACCTTCAGACAACAAACATAAATATTTTATTTTATTTATTGTTATTTTGTGAAAATCAAGAAACTAGAAGATGAGGAAATAAAAATCAACACCCATTCAGCAACATACAGTCCGCCTCGGAATAGGAATACCTAGTGAGGAGGACTGTAAACAAACCACTTTACTTTGTATTTTTACTTATTTTGTAATTTAACTTTATCTTATATTGTCATTATAATAAAAAAGTTATGTAAAGTAAGTTATTTGTCTTTTTAATTAAATAATTATTGCGCTCAGAAGAAATTTTCTTCAAAAAATAATTAAAAAATTATATAACATTATATATTATGTAAGTATATCCCTACGGCAAATGATTCATTCAGCTTGGTTATGGGTACCTGCAGAGGCTTCAGAATAAATTTATCAACTTGTGCTAATTTCTGTTATGAATTAAGTTATTACATTTCTACTATATAATGAGAAACAAAATCGGACGTCATTATTACGTTAAAGTCTGTACGGTTGAAATTTAGGAATCCGCTTGCAAATCTGACGCCGCGCCTTATCCCAAGCCATTTTCCTACTTGAAGTTTCTTAAAAAGCTGCTTTTGTAATCGAACCGAATTCAAGCAAGTAGCTAATAATGCCAAAGGATGGTGCCACTTACGTTAAAAGATCGCATGAGGACGTGTCGATGGCAGGTATAAGTGCTACGATTTGAAAATTTTGTGTATTCGATATGGAGAGATTGACGGTAATATGATTGTTATTGTAACTGGCAGTTGTGAATATTAATACCACGCGGCTATAAATTACATATGACGTCATTGCCTGTCGCGGTTACTTTGTCCCGGTAACTAGTTGTCACTGGATTACAGTGAATCCGGCTATTTTTGGAACCAGTTCCTATCGGATTTATAAAATGGTTAACAACACTTAAACTGGGCGAAGCCGAAAGAAAAGCCGCCTGCAGGGGCTAGCAGCAAAAAACTGCGGAGCGGGTTTTTAACTGCTACTTATATGTTATTTTCTAAACTGTTACAATCTAATAACTTGCGAACAATATAATAATATGGATTATATATAGTGGTGTTATACAAAGTAATTTGTTTTCATTTGAATATAATAATATCATATCATACATGTTCTGACTAAACGCATTCTTGTAGAGTAATAAAACTAGGTACGAATAATTTTAAATGTTGACTTTTTTAGATGAATATCAATATGAACCTCACAAGAGTCGCAACTGCTCCCGTCTGGAGACAGTGAGACTATGGCATCCCCCATTAGGGTATGTTAAGAAGCTGATGGTAAGTAGAGAAGGGAAGGTACCGGGGAAAATGAAGATGGGGAAGTACCTGACTATTCAGATCTAGTCACCAAACATAGGTTAAGTCATTTCAAGCAACGTTTTAATTCTGAAAGGAGGGGAATGAATAACCAAGGCGATACTGAGAGTATCTTCCCCCTCTGGAACGTGCCGCAAATGTACCTTATAGTATTTTAAATATTTGAATAGTTAAAAAACAAATCAATCAAATAAAATTTACCAGTGCACGTCGGGATTTGAACCTGCGATATTCCGATCACTAGTTGAGATACTTGCTCCTCGACCACGCCGACTAGGCCATCACTAATTTGAATGAATCGTTTATGAAATTTCAACTATGAGAGCAGTACTTAGAAAATAAACTTTCAAAAACTCTCTACGTCTATTCTTAAAGTACCTAATTCAAGATAAAACAACGGTTGACATACCTACAATACATTTACCAATTAACTTCATTAATATGGCATTATGAAGCTAAGACTACTGACTTGTACAAGAATATTTTGTGAATCGGATTTATTTACAAATTCCGTTATTTTAGGAATGAAAGGTAATCTTTGTTATGTATTAACGCAATTCCGGAAAACACGACTGTTCGTCGTACGGTAAAAACAAAAACGAAAACTGGCACTTTGATATTTACAAATGTCAAAGTTTTTAGACTTGTAGGAGAACTAATAACGATAAAAAATATTCCTATGAAAACACAGTTTTACATTTGCACAAGTGTAAAGTTTTATGATATATAAAAGTGAAACCACAAGAAATGGGATTAGACCTTTAATATTTCTTTACGGACATGAATTTACGAAAAATTTAATTTTTTTTCAAGCGTCTTACTTCACGTAAATCCCGATCTCCGAAATTGGGTTGCCGTTAAAATGGCCTGCCATTAAAATGCCTTCGCAAGGGGACCTAGTCAGATAACTTTTTTTTTTAAAATTTTATTTCGCAAGTTTTATTGTAGTTCAATGAAACATGTGGGCCCAAAAAACTTCATACAATCAAGTTATCTTATTAATATATAAAACAAAGTAGGGTTAGTTACACTATTTATAATTCGAGAACGGCTGGACCGATTTTGATGATTTTGATTTGTTGGATTTTTCTCCACCCCGAATAGCAGAATAGCTATTAAAACATCGGAAAATTCACGAAAAAAATAATTATGAAGACCTCATACATTTTGTATGGAACGAATTCGCATCTTTTGAAAGAGCTGCAGCCATATTGTAATAAGTACAACACTGAGTAGTGAATGAATTCTAAAAATTCGAAAACGTCAAATGTCAATGCACTAATTGTTTTGCTTTTGTTCTTAAACATATAACGCTGCCCCTCTTTCTTGCACACTAAATGTCAACCAGTCGAAAATGGGACAAACAGTGAACGTACGTCTGCATCCCTCCAAAGGAAAAAAAAAAAATTATAAATCTCCCTTACATGTACAAAGAAAATGAAACGCAATTCCCGTAAGTATTAGTGGAAAAGTAAGAAAATCACAAAAATTATGAATCCGTACGCAACGCCATCTCCTATACTGACAAAAACTAAACACGTACAGTTGCGCATAGGTAATTACTTCATTGTGCAATTTTTATCTTAATAAAAAAACTGAATTTAATTCAGCTAATAATTTAATACAACAGTTATTGATTCTAAGGCGATATATAGTTTGCCAGATCAGCCAGTTTGAAAAAAAAATAATATGGCTCAGTCGTGAGTCATGAGAGTGTAATAATTAAAGAAACTTTATGAATTCTCTCAGAATCGTCTTCACCAATGTACCTGCTAGGCCCTACACCTAATAATTTAATACTAGCAGTTAAAAACCCGTTCAGCGGGTTTTTACGGCTAGGCCTTGCGGGCGGCTATTCTTTCGGCTTCGCCCGGTTAGTGTTGGTGACCATTTTATAAATCCTATAGGAACTGGTTCCAAAAATAGACCGATCCTCAGATCCACTATCATCCAGTGATAGCTAGTCACCGCGACAAAGTAACCGGGACGGGCAATAGCGTCACATGTAATATGTAGCCGCGTGATATAACTAAATTTGTTTATTTATTTATTGCTTCATCACAATTTATGTACCTACATATATTTTTAGCATGTAATTATTAACCCCACTAGGGTTCACCTATATCGGGGTTAATAATTTCACAATTTAATCAAAATAACA